>CM041039.1:1777464-2989870 GCA_023078785.2 Hyles euphorbiae | reverse complement strand
CATGATATAACCTTGTTGTAATGAACTTGTAGTGACGTCTACCTTTGTAACTTGGACCCCTTGAAGTAACCTAGTACTTTTAGTTAGAGAGAGTCAGATGAAACGAAAAAGGAAATATGGATAATTTACTTAAATTTATTATAAATAAATAAATAGCCATAAAATCCAATTAAACAAGTTCCCACGTTTTATATATATTTAGTTTTCCTGTCACCTTAAGTTTGCGTGGAAAAGATAGATAAAACCGCAAAATATAATGATTATATTATTTGTCAATGACTACAAATTTATGTTGTTGATAAATGTGTTATTTTCGTTATTAATGGGAGTGCAATAGATAATAGTTATAGCAAATATATTTTTTATTTTTTTGCCTCAGGAAAACCACTCGTAATTAATATTTTTTATTGAACATGTTCATAATTATACCATGAAAAACTATATATGCTGTTTGTATGCTCTAATCTTCAATGCATATTCGAAACAACAATAAAATTATTTTAATTCATGGTTTTAGACGATTTTAAACATCCATATTCATATCTAGTTTTGTTCTGAACAACTCAGGGTCACGATCGGACGAATGGTAATTTTATAAACAACAGCCATCATATTTGGTTTGCACAAGGAAGTTGCTCATATGACTTAATGAAGGTTTTTTTTTGCCGCGAAAAATGCAATTTGTATATCTATGCATAATCGTTGCTCTTTGTTATTCAAATGTTTTGGAAATTTATGCAGTGGGCGCTGATTGAAACGAAGCAGCCATCATTGTTGGATTTTATATTTTTAGTTTTTGTAGAATCACTTTTTTATATTTGTATGAGGGGTGCAAGGTCCCATATGTCCTCGGCAAAGAAGTTATATCTGCAAATTGATAGCCTACATGGTGCTAATGTGAATACGATCAAGGGTGCTTAATCTAAGCAGTAATTTTAATAAGGATTATATATATTTATTTAAAGACAACAGAAGTCCAAAGTTACATTGCAAGTTACTTATTGTATGGGTTACTTTACAATATACATACACTAATATTATTTTATAAGAAAACTTATCCAGTATTTTAAGATAGGACAATCCATTCTGTTTATCATTATGAAGTTAATCTTTGATCTTGTGAAAATTCTAAGTCCCAATTGGAATTGAACCCAGAACGTCATGATTTCCAGGCAATATTGTGATCACACCCAACAAGAGCTCTTTAGCCAACTTCGTGTTGGAGATAGCCGCTTCAGCTATTTGGAGAAGAGTTCAACCTTGACACAGATTCTAAATTCCCGTACGTAGAAGAAAAATTATAAGGTGGTAAAGTTTTGTAGACTTTTTGTTAGAACCTTAGTTTCCTAATAGTTTCTAATAATTTTAAAAACATCTTGATTCAGTCATTCAAACCAATGTTATTTTTTTATTAAGTGAGCCTTAAAATAGAAAATGATCAGTTATTTAAATGAGTTATGAAATTGTGTTATTTGGCAAATACAAATAACACAATTTCATGCATTATTTTGGATATACATGTCGAGTTTCGGCAGTATTATTTAGGCTTATTTAGCTACACTACTTATTAGTGGATCTTTATGTGTAGTCTTCAAAACCCAGTCCAACGTTCAAGATTCAAGTATTATCTAACCCTTACAATATAGGGCATATATGTTCACGCATGTGATAAAGGTACCAGCGATACAAGCACAAACACTTGATTATGCACCCTGGCACGTAAGATTTAATTAAGTGAAGTCATTGTGAGCACGCCTCGTCAGCCGAGTGTCGCTAGCGGCGCATAATCCGGTAAAAATAGAACTCTCTTAGGGCCGGTCAAGTGCCGTCTACAGAGATTCTTTTGTTTTTATATACCGACCGTCTCAATGATGCATTAACGATGAACAACGCTTTATGTATTTTTAATTAATACGGATTGGTGATTAATGTTGGATGTGATATAACTGGTTTTGGGTTGTTTGTGCGAGTTGTTAGTTATTATTTAAAAACTTATTGTACACCAGTAACGGATCAGGCTAGCGTAGTGGACTATATGACCTAACCACTCTCAATCGTACTCTCGATTTTAGAGTAGGCCCGTACCCTGCAGTGGGACGGTATATAGGTAACCTGTCATAGGATGGATAAGACAGAATGACAATTTGTGGATATCGTGAGGTGCACGAACAAAATAAGTTCAGTTTTGTGCAAGCTGCGGGCTGACGCTGAGCTTGGTATGTCAGCTCTATTTGAAATTTCGTTCCCATCTGCCTTAACTATCAGTCGAGCCTACCTACCTCTGCTAGAAGTCTTAAGTTGTAGCATACATATTTTCAAACAGTCGAAATGGATGAGCATGGTATGTTAATTTTAGTTCCATCTGCTATAACTATGTGTTGTTCCCACTACCGCTTCAACCTGCTCTCTACTAGAAGTTGTAAGTAGCATCCAGAATGTTTTCAAACATTAGAAATGGCAATTCTTGGAGTGACTGAGAGAATTGTTTCCTGCGGCTAATGATACATGCATAAACTCACGCTTTTATCCAAGTAGAGGTAGGCACAGGTGCAACTATGACATCCACGTTCCTTCGTTTGCTTTCCTTTGCGAGCCATTACCATATCGGGCACAAATTCTTGATTCCGGGCTGATGATGATGTCAATATTCATTGAAACTGGTTCTTCCAACTCCAATTCTTAGTATGGGGAGCGCAGAATGCCAAGCATTGTTTTGTAATTCAAAGTGTTGCTTGGTTTTGCTACTATTCATGAGCGGTGGTATCGTTTACCTGCAGGCGAACGGCATAGTCTCGCCTTTAATTGCAAATTAAATGACTCTGGACTAAGAAAAGAGGAAAGAATGGTGACCTCAAGATTGATGGGCCTCCGCAACTCACACGCACAAACGATTCTCGTTTAAGTCCCCGAGCCTCTCATGTAGATGCAAATCTACCCCAATTAAACAATGCTGAAAAACTGCCGATCGAGAGCCGTAAGCTCGCGTGTTGACTAAACTCGTTAAATTAAATGTAAAGGTAATAAATAAACTGGGATCAATGAACCGTGTGTTTTTTGTGCATTTGCACAATGGAACACGCGAGAGCTCCTGTTTTTGCAACGTTTTTGCACTTAATTCTGTTGACATAGGATGGTTGTTTGATTGATGTTGAGAAATAGTTCGGCATTGTGCCGGTAGATGTAGTTGTATATAATATTTATTTAGTAAATTCAATATCTTTGGCGTGCAAATTTAAGTAGTAGTTCTATGTTTTACTTCAATTAATATTTTAAATAAATATTTTGTATTTTTAGGCATAGGTATGAGGAGGCCCGCGCCCTGCAGTGGGCCGTAGGTGGGCAATACAGAATATGATAGTACTTTTTTAATCTTGGGCCGGAAAAGTGACTATACTGAATCCAATTTTAATTAATAAAATAATTAAGTAATAAAATAAAACTACTAAATAAGCGTTATGACGGCTTATCACCAAATCTGATCTGTAATACAACCATTAAAATACTTAATTAATTAGTTTCAATGCTAAGAAAATTAATTGCATAAGTTTATCTGAAAACCAATGCCTTGTGATTCATAAATTAATTATGATTATCCATAAAATTATTACTTAAAATTTTAATCCGTCACGGATATTAAAGTTATTGCGAAATATTAAAAGGCAACAATTGCCAAAAAAACTAGCAATTAACAAAGCGGAATATTTCTTAACCTCTCAACACCTCTCATTAAATCTTAGCATTTTTAAACAGCCAGCATTTAAAAAGCCTTCCTTTCATATTCGAAGCTGCAAAGGACCTTACAGCAAACAAAATAAACCTAAACCCACGAAGAATAGAGGTCGCCTTGAGAGCGGCTCAGCATCGCCTTTGTCGAGCCAAAATAAACCTTAACATTCTAAAAATACGGTGCAGTTAATGAGATGTCGTTAGCCGAAATTCTAAGCGGTGTGAATGAACCCTGAAAGCTGAAATGTTTCAGAAGTTTGACATGCTATGGCTTCCTGTGAGTCTGTGGACATTTTGGTGAGAGAGCGGCCAAGTTGTATGCATTAGGAGATTGACAAGTATATTTTAAGTTTAATTTATACGCGATAAACATTTTAATTTTAAAATTATATTCCCGGAAATGTTTTGACATAATTGTGTTGTTCGTTTTATTTTTGTGGAAACTCGTAGGTACACACGACACTTAAAGTTTCTTTATTTATACTTTGGAATGGAAATACCTACGGTTTCCTTTTGTATTAAACGCAGGCTTATATCCTTGAAGATATCGTCAGAGGTGCTACTAGTACAATCCATATTTTACGGGGCTTATTTCCTTCGCATGATGTGTGCGTCACATTAAGACATTTTTCTACAGCTTGCTAAAAGTGAACATGGCAGTTGACTTGGAATTTTACTGTTCTCATACTAATCCTGTGTGCGTCACATTAAATCATTTTTCTAAAGCTTGCTAAAAGTGAACTTGGGAGTTGATTCTAGAACTTTACTACTCTCATACTATGCAGGAGCTAATGAGGCGAGTTTCTGTATATGTTTTCTCTACATACGTAATCAGTATACGAGTATACGGTCCAACTGATGGTAAGTCACCGCTGCTCATGGACATTTGCAGTGCCTGGGGTCCAGCACAATTCCAGCACCTGAATTCATAGCTGGCTGGACATTGGACTTATCATAAATCTGATGTTTTTTACTGTCATGAGATGACTGCCTCGTTAGCGTAGTTGTGATCGGTTACGGTTCCAAAGCTGAGGTCTCGGGTTCGAATCTCGAGTTGGGCAAAGTTATATTGGATTTTTCTATTCATAATCAGCCCAGAGTCGAGAATTTGTGCCCAATATGGTGATAGGCTCGCCACCTATCACATCGTGGGATGGAACATACAAAGCGGAACGTGGGTGTCCTGGCACTTCTACCCCTTCTGGGAAAAAGGCGTGAGTATATATGTGTATGTATGTCATGAGTTAAGCGTTAAAAACATACCCGATCTTTAAAAAGGCATGATTTATAGTAACAATATCAGCATGTTCACCAATGACTACTTAACAATGAGTGTGAAATCGGGCTAAGACCCTTCACATAGTGTGAGAAGAGCTCTTCTTAGTGTAAGATGCACCCAACACTATAGAGGTTGGTATATATACCTATATATATATATATATATATATATATATATATATATTTTATAGAGTGTGAGTGGTGATGTGTGTGATCACCACCGCCCATGAACATCTGCAACACCGTAGGGAGATGCGTTGCCAGTTTTAAATTAATAAATAAATTGAGCAATGGATGATAGTGTTTCATAACCAACCCGCACTAGGCCAGCGCGGTGGACTATATGGGCTAACCACTCTCAATCGTATTTTCGATTGTAGAGGAGGCCCGTGCCCTGCAGTAGGATGTATATGGGCTGATATAGTTACTGTACTGATGCAATTATAGTGCAAGGCTATACCTCCCACTTTTAATTACATAGGTATTTGTCGTAAATCATAGCTTATTTAAAGGGAAGAAATAACGGAAATCTGCGTGCGCAGAAACTTCAAAGTAGGTAGGTATCAATGGTGTCAGTAGTGAGTGGTCAATTAAAGTTTAAAACATAATAAGACTTACAGAAAGACAGTGAATACTTATAGGCAAATGTATTATGGAATAAGTTAATAAAAACATCAGATCTATGAGAAATATGTAAGCCTTGTGTGGTGAGTATCAGAAACTATTGCGCAACTCATAAAACCCGTCTCGAAGCGGGAATCGAACCCACGGTTTCTAGTTTTGCTCACAATCCGCGTTTCAACTCGCCACGGAAGCTGCCAAAAGCCCACCCATACATAAAATCAACTCAAAGTTTTTTATAGCACCGGAAATGGTTAATTTCAAATGTTGTAATTGCGGAGAGCGCGCCGAATATAAGTACATTGTTGAATGTTGCCAATTATGCGCCACGTCACACGGGGTTGCCTTGTTCTAGACATTCTTCTATTTTAACTTACTTCTATTTTAATGGGTTGCCAGGTAAATAATTTTTATACCGCTATTTTACCGTATGCTGGGTTTTTATTTTGATTTGGCTAGTACATTCTGTCGCGTCGGTAAAAAATATAAAGTTGCATTATGGTTGTTAGTATGTACTAGAAAATTATCCTATCAATACAGAATTAACTTCAAAAGTAAGTTACATATATAAATAATATTTTATTTTAAAACATATTAGGGGTAATTATTAATAATTGTTTTTGCTGCAAAATAGTTAAAATAAGCCACGGATAGACTAACAAAATGACAAAGATTTTCTGTTTGACTACTTAACCCTTAATTGCGATAATATTATGAGGTGAACGTGATGTCAACCCTGCAATGCAAGTGTACATTGCAACTTTCACTGCTATTCGGCAAGCTTGTAATTACGGGCCTGCTCGACCCCACTTGTTAATTTCATACTATTCATGTCCTAAATCTTTTGACGACACGAAATGTAGGTATGCAATTAGAAGAAGTTTTAAATATATATTCAATCTAATAATATTGTATTTAATTGGTTAAGCTATATAGTAATTTTGGCTACAGGATGCATGGCTTGCTTCGTGGTACACGGTCTTAAAAAAAATTGAAAAAGCAGCTGATTTATTTTATTATGGTTCACTCATTTTGTTATTTTCAAAGAACGGTTTTAGAACTAATAGTTTATTGTAATATGTGATTATGAGCGACTGTAATAGCTATTTACTTATGAGCTGGACATAACCCGCCATATTTGTTAATATTAACCAAAATTTTTACTCATATACATATGTATATATGTCTCTATAATAGTGATTTTAGTACCATATTACTTTACTATTTATTGTTTTTTCAAGGTTATAATGTACTTATTTCTAGTCTTTAGTTATCGTTCGTAATTTTATTCCTTAAACCTAAAATATAAATTAACGTGAACACAAATTTAAAATGCCCTGAAACAAAACTTTCAATTTCCACACGATACCTCCAACTAACCCGTAAAATATCGGCCTAAAAGCAATATCAACCCTACAATTGCGCGAGAACTTTCACTGCGGGATGCGGCAAGTTTGCGCGGCGGGCCTCCGCGACCCCGCTCATTAACTATTTACTATACGACTTGCGTACAAGGTCAACCGGGCGAGTGCATCGAGTCTTAGCAGACTGGTTTATGGGGACCTCAATGACCCTTAGTGTGCTTCTGTGAGTGCGTGCTAGTGCATCTGTTTTAGTGTTAAATAGGTGTCGTATTGGTTGAAATTTTATTGATTTTAAAGATTTATATAAGTTGCGTCATTTTAGGATTTTTAAAGAATTTTTCTGATTACAAAAATAATTGAAATGTTGTTAATATCTTTCGTCCTCCAAAGGTTTTTATTCAGGCTTTATGAACTTGTACCTTTTTGTTCCCAGTACCAAGCCACGGAGGCTGTCAAACGATAGACAAATTAAGATAAACGTAACGGCCGTTAAGTAACGTGATAGCGTCGCTATCTCTACCGTCTCTACCACTGGTAATACTCTACCTCGGATGCGCTTACTGACACGCGTGACAGTTTGACAGTCTGTGACGTCACACAGATGCTTTCTACACGCTAAAGCTGTTTGACTGATATTATCGTTTAGTGAATAGTGACGTCATAATTCAAATGTCATAAACACTTATTAAGTTCGTTTTTTATGTTTCCATTCGCTTTATTTTATAATTATAAGCTGTGTCATACAAGATATTTTAAGTAATTAACATTTTATGATAACATAAGAGACCTGTTTAGCTAGTGGAAAATGATCCTTGATACTCGATAATTAGTCGGTCTTTGAAAACAATGAAAATGACAGTAGATGATTAGATATCCATCAATTCCACTAATCATACAGCATGCGACAGAAAAGCCGTTACTTCAAAAGTTTTATTTGAAATTAGGCTAGTATGAAAATTTATTACAGCACATTACCTTTACCTTATTACTTATTATTGTTATAATAGTATGTTTTAGAAGTTTGAAACTTATAAATTTTATTTCATTAAACTCAAACATAATTTTACTCCAATATTCAAATCTTAACATAACAAGAAGCGTCTTAGAAAATACTTTTTCTCCGTCTTACTCGTCAAGACGTGGCACCACTCAACACTTCTAACTGGGGGCACGACCCCTACGGAAATCAATCAAAATCCAATTAATTACCACATCACATAATACATTTAAAATGTCCATATTTGCGGCTAAAGGCTTATTACTCCGACTGTCAGCAACGTAACGCCATTAAAGCGAGCGCCATTTTTCAATTATGCCAAATGTGTACGCCGTATAAATCATAATGTACGTATATGGCCGGGGACGGATTGCGGGTGTGGTGTGGGGGACGGTGTTTGTATACTGACCGGTGGGGGGTCGTGGGTAATATTTCATATAATTACAGTAGGGTTTTAAAATGAGGTATTTGTTTTTAATATGATATTTGGAATGGTTGCAGTATTATCATTAAATTAGGTATAAAAAATAATATTCAACCTGTCAAATAGCTGTAGTTCTTTGTGGGACAGGCAAAACATTAAGTATTGTCTTTTGATAATAAGTTTGGAGTTGCCTCATGTCAAGCCATTCGAATGAAATCAATAAATGAAATTATATGATGAAGTAATCTGTTATACTCGTAGTAGATAAGCCGTTGTGGATGGACTTATCGGATAAAAGGTTATTAATATCCATTATTTAGGTACTAGTTTTTGATAGAAAGAATTTACAAACACTCTGGAAGATAGAAATATTTTATTCACCTATTTTCGTTAAACATAAATTTTATACGAACATGTTATACAGTAACGAAGTTTTCACCAATTCCTTAAAATATCGTCAAAAAATTCGATTGATAAAAGTATAACAATATCCTACATCGATTCTTTGCTTTACATCAAAATACCTTTACAAGTACAACTTAAACCCATCCATCCGCCGACCTAAAAAAATGCGCTCGACTACAGCCCCCACGGCCCCCCCTGCAGTCCATCCCAGGTCATCCCGCTATATACAGGGGGAAGGGGCGCGTACATAAACACAGCGTGTTTAATTTGTAAACGGAATCGAAATATATAGCATGTAGCTTATCCAATATCATTCGGCGATGCACGAACCGACGGAAAAAGACAAAAACTGCAACGTGGAAAAGATTTTATGCGTTCGGATATTTTTATGAGGCCCGCTGAGGGATTTTTTTATTGTATTTGTTTGGGTTCAATAAATGTAAAGGGTGGTTTGCTGTAAAAATGCTTTCTTGCTTATTTTTATAGGCTTCAGGCCGGAGGCTAATTTGGACTTCAAAGCTTTTATTTAGTGCTTGCGTTGTTTTATATGGGGTAGATGTAATATATATTTTGTAATGAAAGTATTATTTACGATTTGATTTGGTTTAATTTTTACATTTTTAACTTTCCAACCTTTCGAATACTTTATATCTTTCGTGGTCGGGTCGAACTGGTATAGTCCATAGGATTAACAAGTCGAAGTGGCAGTGGGCCGGGCAGTCAAGTGTCGGATGCCCGCCTACGAGAATGGACGACCTGGCGAAGGTTGCAGGAAGTCGCTAGATGCACGCCGACGACAACAGGCAATGTAGAGATCCTTGGGCGAGGCCTATGTTCAGTAGTGGATTGTCTTTTTTTATTGTCCTGAATGTCTGTGGCTGAAGAAAGATAGAGATAAATAGAGAGAGAGAGATGGGGAGTGTAAGTGATAGAGCCTTGCTTTAGTTTGTTATTTTAAGCCTACAGTAAGAAAGTTGGTTCGACTGATGACAGATAGTGGTACCTACCACTATCTCACAAAAACCCACATTAAGAAAGTAACACATTCCACTGAATGGGACTGCACCTATATAACCATCTCATATTATTCGTCTAAAGTATATTGCGGTTCTATTACCAATTGATATTATGTAAAAATCACCAATAAAACGATGATATTTTAATCTGATGCACTTCTAGGTCAATTGAAACACTTCTATGCTTGAATATACCTTGAAGAAGCATGATGACGTGAATGAATGAATGATTATACAAATTGAATTGTTTATCTCTTGCTAATTTTACATGGTTAGGTTATACTGTGGCTGATTTTATTTAGACGAGAAATTAGTAGACATTCAATTACCATATATTATATATTTTGATGGAAGTTTGTAAATCTAAGTTTAAAATAATCTCAATTTTATAGCAAGCAAACGCATTGATGTACTAAACTCAACCACAAAATAAAAAATATAGAACCGATTTTTTTAAAACTCCATCCAAAAACTTAGCAAAGGAAACTCCTTGTGCTTCCAAAACGTATCCGCGATATTTATGAATACCGTTCGATTTTTATGTTTTTTAAAATTGTTTTTTTTCTTAAACCCCGCCGTTCGAAATTCAAATCATAGTCCGCTAGGTGGCTAGTGCCGCGCACGTTAATACCATCGATCATTACTCTCGCTGCAATCCGCCAATCGTGAAAAATAAAAACACTGCCAACCCCACCTGCACCGCTCCCCCCGCGCGGCGCCCCCACACACCCCCTCCCACGTCTGCGTCATGGGGGATGTGAATTTTTCGAGCGTCACTCTCGATTAGTATGACTTTTCGGTTATGTATGTGCAATTAGGAATATGGTTCGGTATTTTTATTGATTTGTTTAGGGTGTGTGCTGTGTGGTGTGGAGGCACAGACGTTATGGGGAAACGTATGTTTATTCCTACGTTTATTTTGTTTAGTCTGCGGATTGTTTAGGCACACAAAGCCTTGATATTATGTCTTAAACAAATATAATTTAATTAGAATTTACGTCACGAAGAGCAAATAAAACATTTCTGACTGAATGGCTGACAATAGTTTTATAAATTTACTACATTGATAAGCGAACACTTCAGACGCTTTTTGGTTTTAATAGCAAAACAAAAATGGAACAGTTATGAAGAAATAAAATTAGCATATTTATTAGCTTAATTATATTAGTCTCGAAGATGCTATAATTTGATGGATACCGTTAAGTGATTTTTATAAAACTTTTCAATTCAAAATAGTTCAATACATAATTGAACACAAAATGCATGTACCGATCGTGTCTCTATTTACAATTTACTTTGCAACTCACTCACACTCGTTCAGTCGCTCACTCACTCATTCGCTCACGTGTAAACACAGGCACGCTGCGGGTCGGCCTGTGGGTGCTTGCAGGCTCGAGCTCGAGCTGGCTCCGATCGCGTGCAAAGCTCCATGCAAAAATATGCAATAATCCGACATAACTTGACCTCCCCCACCCCCCGCGTTACACACTTGAAAAGAACGAACAAAAGAGTCGCGGATCTTCCTCGTAGCTCTTTTTATACTGGTGCACAGGGGTAGTTAGATAACACGGCCCCTCTCATGTATCACGTACCTATTGGTTTTTAAATTTCGAACGAACGCTTTGAATTTGATTTGCGTAGGTAATTCCACTTTTTTATTTACTCCTTTATGGCCAGTAATAAAGTAGGAAAAAGGTTGAGGTCGAAATGAATGGAAGAAAATTAAAAAATCTTTAACGACGTCCACACATAATTTTATTCCGCGGCTCAGATGAAAAGTGTTAGTAAGATTCGCTTTTAGTTTTTAAACACGGTTCTTTCAAAGCGCCTTTTTACTTGAGATATTCAACGGAGTAGAGTTTAACGAAGCCGTAATTATATTTTCTGAAAGAATTTCTTTTTTCGTTAATGAAATACCTTTCATTAAAGTTTGATGAAAAGATTTAGGTTGTACCTGTTCAGATATTACGTAACACAAGTAATTGCGTGCATTCCTGTGTGTTTCAACAGGCCCTTAATTAAAGACCGTTTCTCTAAAAATATTCATCACAAATGCAGCATCTAAACTGGAATCAAAGACAGTGCACAAATAGCAAACAAGTAACACAAAATTAGCAAGTTCTCCGGTTGACAGCGAAAGTTCGCGAGCCTACAGGAGTGTGGACGCAAACTTTCCACACGCGCTTGGAGGACAGAAAAGAAAAAGGAAAGAAAAAGGTAAAGAACAGAAAGTGTGTTATGAGGTAAGAAGGAGGAGGCCAGGGCCGCGGCGCAATAAAACGATGCGTAGGTCGGGCGAGGACCACTTTTTGCGGGACACTTCTTTTTGTTTCAGCGTGAGCGGGACGGAAGGAAATTTTCTTCGTTATTTTATTTGTGAATTGACGCGGACAGCACGTTCATGGGCTTTTGGTAATTTGTCGTAAAAAATTCAGCCAATTTCCCCTATAAAATACACAACATTATACAAATGGATATAATTTTTTCATTCGTTAACTTCGATTCAGTAACACGAAACAAACCACTGAAACGCACGTCTATCCGCATTATTAAGATTTCATATACCCTTGATTACAATATATTTTTTAAGATTTTGAACTCAAAAAAATATCAAAATTGCATTATCTATTCAATGATTTTATATTGCTCTGCTTAATTTATGAGAATACTAATGTACATTTCATTCACAAGAAAAATAATTAATTTTTCACGCAAAACTTATAAGATTAATTTCACCCATTAACGAGCATATAAATAACACTTTAGCTAAATTGATATAAAATCTTTGACATTTGATAGGTATGACGTCAGGAATTAGCAGTGCAATGACTTAATTAGGTCATAAAACGTCTACGCAAACTCAACATTTACATAATCTAAATATTATCATAATCTAGATCACCGATTGGACAAGGCTGTATGAACTTGCATACCTTTGCTTATTGATGGAGAGTAAAAAATAAAGTATTCCAAATTTGAAATAGAGCATAACCTTTTTGTTTAAAAAAAATGACCATTCATTAGAAAAAGACAGGATTGTGCAGTTAGCCGCACATACGTTTTGTAAATTTCATATTTCGGGAATAGCTTGTGCATTAATATAATATTGAGTCGTGTCTTCTTCATAATCACATTATGTTTCGAAGCATTAATAACGTTAATTAATGGTTTACACTTATACGGCCTAACCACTCTCAATCATACATCGATTGTAGAGGAGGCTCGTACCCTGCAGTGGGACATATATGGGTTAATACAGAAGTAATTTAAATTATCTAGTAAGTCTACATGATACATAAGATTTTGATTAATCAAAATCGACAGTGGTTTTAAATGCTATACTTATTTTGTGTGTCAAGTATTATTTGAAATAATTAACTTTGGACCTGTCAGTTGAGAATTCAAATTTTCAAGGTTGTCTGCAAAAAATCGCTGACTTTGTAATAAATTGTCCATCTATGCTCCACAACTAGGTTGACTTTGATAAAAAAAAACATTTTTTTTCTGCTCAGATTTTTATCAAGGTTTGAGAGCTGGACTATAAGGTTTACAAAGAATGCAACTACTAATCTAATGTAGTTGTATTATTTTTTCCAGGGTCGGACAAAGTGTATTTGGATTTTTCTCTTCAGCTTATCAGCCTGCAGTCTGAAATTTGTACCCTATATGGCGATATTCTCGCCCCCTATCACATCGTGGGACGGAACATACAAAGCGAAATATGGATGTCCCGGTACCTCTGTCTAACCTCTCTGGGAAATTGGCGTGAGTTTATTATTTTTTATCGTTATTTTAAGCCACAGGAACACTTTACCGTCGTCTTTATCACTATCGGCTGAAGTCTTTTTTTGCACTGAAGTGCAAAAGGAATTTAAACTTCAAAACTCTATTCAGCGATCTTTTGGAAGTCATTCGAAATTCCGCGTCTTTCTTCTGATCATTCCTATTATTTTGTCTACCTTAAGGGAGGATGATGAGACTTACATGTCTTAGGATGGAGCTCAGTGGAATGCCAAACATTGCTTTGTAATTCAAGGTGTTGTTTGGTTTTGCTACTGTCCATGAGTGGTCGGATCGCTTACCATCAGGCGAATGGTATGCCTTTATCAATATTTATTCCAATAACAAATCTAGTATAGCGATAAACCCTTTCTATCACACCTTGGGAGGTAAATAAGCTAAACAGCCACTAGTGAATCTTCTGCCTACCCTCTAATAAATACAGGCACGTGTTTATCTAATACATTACAAAACGTCGCAGAACTAAATCCTTATTAGGCATAAGCATCCGCCGAAAAAGGATTTTGCGAATACCTCCATGTCAGTGGAAGGAAATAGATAATTATAAGAAAGTTAGACATTAACGGTGTTATTACAAAAAAGTTAAACTTGCGACGAACACGTGACTATAAATTCTTCAATTACAAATTAATTTCTAAGTTTGGTTGAATTAGACACGGTTTAAACATTTTTTATGTTTAAAAACAAGATAATGGTGCTTTGACGCATTTTTAATCTTAAAACCATATGAAATACAAATAAGATTAAACCTTTGATTTTTGTCTGGTCCTATGTTCTATGACTTCAGTTCTGTTAAGTTTACTTGTAATTGGAAAACATTGTAATTTTTTTTGGTGTCTTAATGGGTGTTTAGATAAACAATATTTAAACACTGTTTTATAATACAGAGTTAGACAAGACTTTAGACGGAGTGTATAGAGTTAGACACTGTTTAGCTAAACACGTGATAAAATTATTTTTTGTATTAAATCACCGTAAGAATATTAGTTTATATATTATATACGTCAAAATGTTCGACAGGTTTTCTGAACACGCTGGTCTAGGAGTGGTTTAGGCTTACAAAATTCAACATAATTATTTTTATTAGATAATATGCGATATACTTATCATTAATCAGCCCGGTCCGGCGCCACCCGGGGGCAAATTGCAGACAAACTATTTTGAAAATATTCTATCGCCTGTGTTGAGGTGTAATGTAAGATTCTAATGGTGATATTTTTTTTTCAAATCAGTGTAGTAATTTCAGAGCCTATTCAATGCAAATAAAAACATCAAATATTTATTGTTCCTAATATTATTTTAGACAATATACAGAAGTAAGGCGTTGTGAAGGTTCTTAAGTCAGCGTTTTAGGAAAATTACTGTGTTGTAGTGTATCAGGCCATATTTGTATGTCCCACTGCTGGACACGGGCCTCCTCCACTATCGAAAGTACGATTGTGAGTGGTTAGGTCATATAGTCCACCACGCTGGCCTAGTGCAATTTTACTTAAAGTAATACCAATAAAGAGAAAAAAAAAAAAAAAAGTAATACCAAGATTTTTAAAGCTATTATTAATAAAACGTGTTGAGTTCTTGGACAGTCAAGTCATATAATATTTTCTAAGTCTGTAATATCAAATTCAATAGTTTTTTGTCCGCAATCTCTGTGTCTATAGTCTAGACAGCGGGTCGAGTGCTACCGTTGCGGGTGAGATCACGTAAGAAGCGTTCGTCTGCGGTCGCGCTAATGCCCAAATTGCTTGCAACTGTACTTGTGAACGGCCACTTCTAATATGCTAACACTTGCATCGGACATTCACATTATTTTATTTAAGTACCATCTTGTTGGGTATTATTAAGTTAATCAATATGTAGACTGTATGGCTTAACCACTCTCAATCTTTTTCTGGATTGTAGAGGAGCTCCGCCCGGTTGGACGTATATGGGCTGATACAGCACAGTATATTGCAGATTATTCAAATTTAATCATTTTCATTCCTATTTAATTTAGTATTTGAAATTTTTATTTGTGGATTTTTTTAGATAACTTTGAATTCAGGAAGCATTGATTCTAAAAGTTATCCCTGTTATTGTCAACCGACAATTTTTGAAGAAAAATAGTTTAAATGTTATGATCATTAGGTGACAATTTAAATAAATTTATTTAAGCATTTTCTTTCAATAATTGACTACAAGATGTAAAAAGTAAATCGAATATAATTGCATCCTCAAATAGAGTTTAATGTGTCCGAAAATAGAAATTATAAACGAAAATCAAAGGTGTTTAACTGTTTTGTGGTACTATTTTTTTGAGTCTTACTTCATTTTTCATAGAAAATGTATAAACTTATTTCAGTGATACCTTGTTTTGTCCCTTTCGAACGCCTTTTGAAGTTAGTTGAAACCAAGAAAACAAAAATTCGACACAAAAGGTTATCAAACTTTCTATGATTTAGGCCGCTAATATTTAGCTTTTCGATACAATTGTGTTTTGTCTGAATTAGCCTCTTAAACTCACTTCTTATGAATAAACAGTTTGACATAAGGCTGTAGGGTTGGTAATAACTAAGGATATAGGGTTGCTACAACCAGTGCTACCAACTTAACCAACACAATCGATCGATTTAACTTATAAAATTGCATGTACCACTTGTTGATGATTAACAGAGCGCTAATTGCGGTGGGTGAAAGGTGCGGAGAAAGGCACTATTTTATTTTATACTCTACAAATATTTCGGCAGTGGTTCGAACAAAGGTTCTGGTTTCTTTGTAATTAGATTGTGGGTAATTAAACTGTCTTTAATATTGTGGGCTTCCGATGATTGGAAATCATGTTGGAGAATGATTACACTGATTATGTTTTTTTAATAAAAGAATTGCCCTTCTAATTAAATTTAGGGCCTTTTAGAATATT
Source organism: Hyles euphorbiae (assembly GCA_023078785.2). Classification (NCBI taxonomy): domain Eukaryota; kingdom Metazoa; phylum Arthropoda; class Insecta; order Lepidoptera; family Sphingidae; genus Hyles; species Hyles euphorbiae. Next base: position 2,973,342 of record CM041039.1, on the reverse strand, counting down.
TATTTAGGATTTTATGCGGCTTTGAAATGATTTTAATTTCTGACATTAATAGTGCTTTGACGATGATTCTATCGTGGTGATTTGCTAAGCTTGTACTTATAAGATTTGAAAGTTCCTTACATGAATCTTATTGGAATTGAAACTGGTGAATAATACATCATTTACGGATTTAAAAAGAACAATAGTAGGAAGCATCCTACTATTGGATAGCAATCCAAGAGTTTCTGAAAGTTTCTTAAGAATGCACAATTCCCCACAAATTTGAAAAAGGTAGTGCGGAATATTTGCGTAGGTTTATAAACCTGAAAATGTGAATTTTTGTAATATTGTCTAAAGTATTTAAATTCATGGGACTACATAGTCGTTTGTATCGTTCTTTCACAAGTTGAGGTCGAGATACAGACTTTTTGCAAGTCCCGATGACGCAATAAAGCCACTGAACTCTGGATGCTAACTCAAGACGGCTTGCGGATGTCTATGGCAACAACTTCCGCTAAAGAAGGTAGGTCAACCTAACCGCATAAATTTGTTATTCCACCTGTTAGCCTACACTTTGCTTAGCCACGCTTCCGGATGCTCTAATACAGTGGACTTAGAGTTTGGGGAAGATGATTGTTTCTTGATGTGGCAGTTAGAGCCATATTGACTTATGATCGGGCCAAAGCCCTAAAACAAGCATTATCGCATCCGCGCGCACACAAGCGCAGCGCGGTAAACACGCGACCCCACCGCCGCCCCGCGCCCCGCGCGCGCACCGCCACCCCCCGCGCCTCCACGACCAGCGCGATTCGGCGTTTTTATATTTTTGCACATTCAAAAAAAGAACGGCCGGTAGACAAAGATGGACTGATGACGAGAGCCGGCGGAACAATGCCGTGCAAGCGGGACGGAGCCACTTCTGTCAATTGCGATTGCGAAATAAAAATGTGCAAAGCGTTCCTTTTTTAAATGTGATGCTGTTTTTTTTGCGTTAGTCTGCGTTTGCAATTAGTGATGTGCGGTTGTCGCGTATCGAGCGTCTATGCAAATATGCCGCGGATTGTACTCCGACGGGACTCAGCGAACATTTTAATATCCTTAATGATATCCCACTATAGGTTCACGTGGCGGAAGCGCCATTCACTTTGGCAAAAAGACCACAGCCTTATAGAATTAAAGCCTTTGTAAAGGTACATAGTGTGGCGCACAACTCATTTCACCGCAATCCTTTTAAGAGCTGTAGTTATGGACGAGCGAGGATTCGAACAAACGGCCGATGTAAAATGTTTTCAGTTATTCTTTAGCGCGTTTGTAATTTTTCAAATACATTTCTCGCTGCAGGTCTGACGGCGAAGGCTTGTCAACGTAAAAGAAAGTTTAATTTCCCGGGTACATTGCGTAAGCCCTTCAGGTGCATCGGACTAATCAGATGCAGAGACATCAGTGGGAGTCCCGCGGGAGCGGCCGGGAGAATTTTAATATGAGGAAAAAATGCTGGCAACCCAGTGCAGCGCGCGCGTGTGTGCGTCGGCCACACACACAGCGCCGTGTCGGTGCATGCTTTACGCGCGGAAAAAAGTGCTGCGTTATTGATTTTTCTGTACAGCCATGAGGGGGGCTCGGTGGGGAGCAGTGGGTGGACGCCCGCGGCCTGAAAACCCGTCTGCTGAAAAAAACCGAGACGAAAAGGCACCCCTCCCTTTTTAATTGGTAACGTAGTGTCAATAGGGCTAATCCCGGGCCCGTAATAGCGTGCTTTTGTCTCGCGAATGCATTTTTCAGTGTTGCCATGCTACGGTTTTGAATGGGCCACCCGGTGGTTTTTGGCCTTTTTTAAGTTTTGCATAACTACAATCATATATGACATTTGAAATTAAGATTTCCGTTTGGGATTGAAAAAGCTTGTAAATTGTTTGTAACTGTGGGTTCGTTTCTAGGCTAGGTAGCAGAGTATCTAGATGGCGGTGCACAGTCGAATCCGCACCCTATCCCATTAATCAGTCGGTCGGAAGTGCAGTTCAAGTATTTTACAAAGTCGCGGGGATACATCGTATCGGGAGAGGAAATTTAAATTGAATAAAAACTCTTGCAAGTTTCCTTCACGGTTATATTACCAATATTTTTTACTATTATATCTACATGAGTGCCTGTCGACCTTATCTTACGCGGTTTGACAAAACTGTCGACAAGGGTTCAAATCCCTAGCGACGAATCTGATTTTCCGGAGTCATGTTTGTATTGTTAGTCAATTACCTCGCACTTTAAGGTGAAGGAAAACATCGTGAGATAATTTTATAGAGATCTTTCAATAGGAGCGCCAACCCAAACTTCGCCAGTATCGTGGACTTGAGCCCTTTTAATCCTAAAAGAGGCCTGAGTCCCGCAAAGGATCGTATAAAAGTAGATTTATTAGTATTACTATAGTGGAGACAGCGTATTGCGATAAGAAAGAAATAAAGAAGAAGTATACATATATCGTGAAAGTGTGAAAGAGACAAAGTGAATGTGCGGCTGTTTTATATCTTCCTAATTACAGAACAATGATGATATCCTTTCTTTTTAAATTGTCGTACTTCAATCGTCTTTCCTTTATTTTTAAGAATGATAATCCTTTTTAGACTATATATTAATATACAATTATCTATGTTAATAGATAGATGTGATATTTTTAATATGTAGTTAATTTAATTAAAGGAAATGTCCACATCATTGTACCGTTGCTTGTTTCCTGTTATTTATATTTTAATTATCGCTAAATTTATGTCTTTTAAAGATTATCATTAATGAATATCTGATATCGCATTGTTAATTATGTATTGAAATTGCATAATTAATCTCAGTGTTAGGGCTACGCTCCATGGTGAAGCGAGTTCGATTCTTTGTTTGCTTAATGCTATATTTTCTAAGTATGAAAACGGTTTTGTGTTTACAATTTGGTCGCTTTAAACGCAACTTAACTAATTTTAATATAATTTTGAAATTATTTGTAAATTATTAAACTAGTATAACGTACATTATATACATATAAGTAGTCTCTGTAAATAAGAGAAACCTCAGTACTGACAGTTTACGGGTACAGTTGCCATGTCGAGACTATTATTTGTTCGATCAAAATTCTTAGTTCAAGTCTCTCCTACTTAAGCTCTTTAATAGAACACTGTTAACCTATAAGTTTGTTTGATTCAACAAACTGATTAATATAGGATCTATAATACCAGCTTTTGACTTTTTAAAACCGACGTGTTCATGCGATACATCGGGTTTTAAGTTTAATGAAGTCAAGAAAGCGTATTAAGCAGAGGCAGAGTAAATGTGCTATTGAGCACATCTATGCCGTTTTAAATGCATCTTCACGCAAAGACGAAAACAAAATAGAAGAAAGAGAAGACGTGGACGGGCTTTTTTAGTGTAAAATGTTGCCAACAGTCACATACAAAGTCCCGACTCCATACTAAGACACAACTTTAGAATCATACTCATCGGAAACTACTAATGATTTTTCCTTACAATTACCCAGACCCGAAACAAATCTGGGTGTGTGATCTAGATTTTATGTCAGGAAATTTTGTCTCGATGGCGGTATTGAACCCGCGACCTCTTCTTTCACAAATCACAGCCGGTGTCCAACTGCGCTCAGAAGTCTCTCAAACAATATTGCTTAATTCCTTCTCACGGTACAGCAGGAGGGCCTGCGGATCTTTGGAGGAAGACATGGGCATATGTCATTAAGTTATTATAGCGGATTGATAAGTGCAAACATAATCTGTGCGCACTATCAAGTACGCGAAATTAGAAGCTTGAGATACAAGATACCGTAAACACCCAAGAGTGAGAGAGAAAGAAATGCAGATTGCAGTACAGTACCGATGTTTGTTCTTTCACGAATTTTATTTGCAGTGTCTTCTAGTATGAAATACATAAACACTTTACCAGGATAAGCACATTTTTTCATTTTGCACTATGTAATTCGTCCCATTATGTGATATCGCCATTTTGGCTACATTCCTATCTCCAGGCTGTTAATGAATACAAAAAAATCAATATCATATTGCTCATTTTGATTCAAACCCAACGTGTTAGTACGCGCATCTTAGTACAAAACCGCCAAAGAGGCAGTCAATACAACTGTAATATGATGTAGAGAAAAATTGCCAAACAATACTCGAGTGTAAGTCGGCGACAAATAAACAGTAATTGAAACATTAGCAGCGCCCCGGCCGGTTCGCAGACGCATGTAATTACGCGAGGAAGTGCGTGTGTGACGTCACGTCCGGCGAGCAATTGGACCACTCGGCGGCTGAGGTCAGGGCTTGTGCCATCCGGACCCCAAGCAGTGTTGGTTTGTCTAATAATTGTGTGCTTTTAAGCTTTACTATGAGCTTTAAGAAGCTTATATTGTCATAAGAGCGATTTAATTGATAATTGCCAACATGACCAATAAAATACTTAATGTTAATTTGATGTGATTTATGATTGTGCTTTAGCCGCTTATAAATATAGGCAGTATTGCTAAACATTACAGCATATAGTAGACGTTACATACAGACTTACAGTAAACGTTTTTTTTTTAACTTTTTGAAGTGATTTCTTATCTGCTTAAGTATCTAAGCTACACGCTTATATATCGTTTTAATATCTAACTTCCATTCAAACACTCATGTTTTGTTTATTTATTCGAAGAGAGGAATTATTAAATATGTCTATAGATAAATATTAACCCAGATGTAATAAAGTTCCGTGCATTTTTTTATGATTTAGCCAGACTGTGTCTTGTATTTATTGACAGTATATTTTCGTTGTTAATTTCTTATTGGGGTAAATGTTACGAAGGAATTAATGGACGGCCAAGTTTATGTCCTGTAACTAAACTCACTTTAAATCAGTATCAGCCCATATACGTCCCACTGCAGGGCACGGGCCTTCTCTACAATTGAGAGGGCTTAGGCTATATATTCAATTCAAATCAATCAAAACAAGTTTAATATTGTGCGGTGAAAAATGTCCAAACATATAGTTTCATAACAAAGCACAATAATTATTTTTTACACGCAAAGCTAGCAATTCAGAGAATTTAAAACATTGAAACGTAAAATTTTCGTTTTTTTCGTTAATTATAAACAATTTCAAACATATTTTTATCAAAATCCTTTTGTGATCCTTCCTGGAAATATGTTTGGCTAAATATTTCATATTGTTCAATCATAAACATAAGGTAATTAAAAACATAAATAAAGTATTGTTTTTTTTTCTATCGCCTCTATGGCGTAGTTAGTTAGATGCCTCCTGTGAAACGAGAGGCCGCGGATTCGATCCCCACACCAAGACAAATACACGAATTAAAACCCGATCTTAATGTGAGATCAGGATTTTGTAAGTAATTGTTGGGTCATGCGAAAATGGCATATGATTCTCGCCAAGAGAAACTCACTGCGTGTAAATGGCACTTAAGTCTCAATGTATATCATATTCACTACAATAATACTTTACATAGATACTGAATTGAGTAATTACTCTGGCTACAATATGCTTCAAACTGAAATGCAATGGTGCATTTACACTGCAGTTTGTCGGGAGAAATAGACATTGCGGTGGTACCTACGGCTTCTCACATATGAGTGACCTAAAATTTACTTGTCAAAACAAAGTACAAAGAAAGCAGTATTTTAAAGTAAAGACTAATAGGTACAGAAGGTAGAAGTTTTTAAGTAATCCTTGTAACACGTGCAATGAGTTATATAACGCGTTTGCGTGCGCCCGGTGCATCGGCATTGGCCGTGATTGTTGACACCAATTGAGCGCTGAGACGTACTGTTGCGAGTTCAATGTGTTGTTGCTAACTGTGTGTTGCACAACACGCCGAAAGTAAATGTAGTGTTTGTTGTTATTTGAATTAGTTATTTATAATCTGATGAAGGTTGTTTGAAGTTAAAGCTGTGTTTTTCATGAAAAGCCCTGGAAAATCGTACGATATTATTATGAATCTAATTAAGCTAAGCAATGAGCCGATTATAGTACCGCTTTCGTAGGTTCAAGTCTACAGTAGACATACTTGTATCAGTCCATATACCTCCCACTGCAGGGCCTTCTCTATAATCGAGAGCACCACTGAAAGTGGTTAGGCCATATAGTCCACCACGCTGGCCTAGTGCGGGTTGGCGCACCGTTGGCGGACGGGTTGATGGTAGATGGTAATCACAGATGGTAATTAACTTTTCGAAACTTAAAATCATAAAAGTTATCTAAAATAATTTTAAAGGAATTTAAGTTCACCAATGAAGGCTAGGAGAGTAAATTGGGATATAATATTCTTAAAGCATAAAAATACCTGCGTATAAAACATTATCGAACTAACAGGAGAGAAAATAAGAATCTAATATTCCTTAACGATCAAAATTATCTGTGAAATGAACACAATAAACAGGTAAAAATAGTAAAGAACAAACACAGGGTGTTTAAAATCGTAATCAGGACAATGGTAGTCGGTTACAACCAACAAATCAATACGTTTAACGACGAACTAATAAATCCACCGCCGTTTAATCGCCTAAGTACTGAACTACACGACTCGTTTGACTTGTCGGGTGTGGCGCCAGTGGCAGCGGGCAAGACTTTTATTTTTTAATAAATTTATTATCTTTGCCTTGGTGTCTTTATATTTCTCCCGTCAAACAGCAGTGTAAATGTATTGTTATGTTTTGGTTTGAAGAATATGGTAGAGTATTTATTGAGACTTAACATCTTATCTTATGAGAATTCGTATCGCTTATCATCAGGCGAATGCCAGGCTCGTCTCACCATTACTAGCAAAAATAAAATGAAATGAGCGGAACGTGACTGGCGTGGAACTAATGAAAGCTAAACAAATGATATTATTAACGGAAGAATAATAAAATTTACTGTGGAAAAACCACAGTTTTTCACATGAAAAATTAGAAAAACATCTGACTTATGTGTGAAATCCAATTGTATAGAATTTTCAAATTATAACATTTTCTCCAATACCATAGATAACAGCTTTGATAATAACGTTATCTCCAAGCCATAAAACTAACTTACTAATTGAAAAGTAACAATAAGGAGTGTTACTTTTCTATTAGTAAGTCTAGTAGAAAAAGCAAGAAGTCTATTACCTAATAAGTAATTTTATAGGTTAACAATCTATCACAACTTATTAAAAATACACAATGTTTTGTTTATGAAATATTATCCTTTAATTTAATATTTAATTTCCCGCTGCAACTGCGTCCACACCCGTCGTAGACAAGCGTGTTGCCGCGGTTGCGCTTCACGCGACATCACGTGCCGCAGACAAATGTACCCAATACCCGAAACTACCTGTAAAAACTACCCCTATACCCCCATCCCTCTACTTATGACTTATTTATGCTACCCTATAACTTTATTTCTTTTATCACGTCAAACTTCTTTCTATTCGGCGGCAGTAAAATTGTTACGAGTCGAGTTTCGTGCTGTTTATGGCATGCCAGTGATAATTTTAATATCGGGTATGGAATGGCAAATTGCATGGCGTAGCCGTAGCGGTTCGTAGCACGTAGCGCTGTGCTACGATAGGCTGTTTTGTTTTATATATTGGAAGTGTTTGTTGATTTAAGTCAACGATATTGTTATATTAAAATGTAAAGCTATTTTTAATATCAATCTAGAATTTGTACTGCTTTAGAATTAGACATGAAAAGCTCATTTTTCAAGCCATGTGATCATACTTCATTTTACTTATTTGTACCAGTTTTATTATTTCATAAACAAACAAAAATCCGTTTAGGTGTTAAAGAAATTTCAATTAAGTTTTTTTATCGTCTATATTAATTATAGTTGAAAATATATGACCTACTGGTTGTAGAAACAGTTGTAAGGGTTGCGAAGATCTCCTTATCACAAATAGCTGATCAATGTAATGGCGGATCTATTTGATACTGCTTTGATGGAAATGAATTTCCTGAAATCTTTCAAAGATCCAATAAGAGCAGTAATAGGGTTAAAACCAGATAATGGCATAACAGTTGTAATTACTCCTTGATGATATCATCCACATCTCTGAACATATTCTGATAGAAAGGGTTGGATCAAAAAGATCCCACCAACTAGTCCAACTAACCATAACTAATATACACGTCATTATCTCTGCCAGGGCGTCACGACGTGACGGGTTAGCAAGCCAATGCAAATAGAGGGTGAAACTAACTCTATGAGGGGTCGAATAGACCAGTCAGAATTATAGGGTTATCGATAGATTGATTTGCTGTTGAATTGATTGGTGTTGGGGTTATGCTTTTGCCAGTTCTTTGTGGGTTAATAAATAATTTGATCATACTGCCATACCCTAATGACAAATATACGATCAAATATATGGGGAGCAGTGAAAATTTGATTGGCTGTCGCATGTATCTGAATTGACATATTATGATTAGTAATTTGTTCGTAGTACAGGTGTTTATCACTGTATTTGAACCGAAGGTAGAAGAGGAAATATGACTAAGGGAGCGAAGAGAGAAAAGGAAAAAAATGTTTTTGGACTTTGGATGCATTCGAACTAAAGTGGCAAGAGTTCGCTGAGGACATTATCAAGTGGAGTAACAAAGGGTAGGCCTTTGCCCAACAGTGTGGCACATAAATAATAAAAAACAAGAAACGCAACAGGAAGTAATTTAGTAATAGTTGGTGGATATCCTGATAATTCCACTATCTTAATATAGCTTTTTAATTATTATTATTTTTACCAATGAATGGCGAGACTAGCATGCCGTTCGCCTGATGGTAAGCAATGCGACCGCTCATGAACAGTAGCAAAACCAAACAACACCTTGAATTACAAAGCAGTGCTTGACATTCCACTGCGCTCGCCATCCTGAGACATAAGATGTTAAGTCTCAATATGTCCAGTAGTTACTCTGGCTACAATATCCTTCAATCCGAAACATAACAGTGCATTTAAACTGCTGTTTGACGGGAGAAATGGACATTGCGGTGGTACCCACCCAGGTAGCCTCTCACATATGACAGACCTACCACCAGTAAAAATATCTAATTGTTCTGACATCATCTTTAGTTTCGTATTCTCAACTATTGTACACTGGATATTTAAAACTATGTTAAAAAAAAAAAACTAAAATGTAAAGTATAAAGTGGTTTGGCCCGTAACAAATTGCGACAAGAGGTATGCAAACAGAGGGTTGCTGCGAGGGGTTGAAGGGAGGGGTTGAGGGGGTGACGCGAGGGGGTGAACATATGTGGATGAACCATTTTATCACTGACCGCGTTCACTGGGCACGAATGGTGTTTGTCTATGATTCGGAGCATAGTGTTTTGATTTCATACGGCACCATAGACAAGAGGCGTTTTGTTGTTGAAAATTTTGACGGTGGCAAATTGTGGTATATTTTTTGCTTATGGTCAATCGTATTCATTAAGAACCTATAAACTAGTAAAATGTTCGAGAGGTATTATTGTTTTACAAAAAAATATTTATGAAGGAATCTAAATATAATTTCACTCGATTATTTGACTTCAGGTGTTAATATATCTCATCAATATATGACGTCTTATCTATCCTTTACTAAGTTTTAAGTTCAGTATTTTTTTGGCGAGGCTTTGCTTTGAGCGGTTCGCGGGTTTCCTTGCAATGTTTTCCTTAACCGCAAAAGTTCGTGGTAATTAAAGCTGGCTTATTGCGTGTTGTCCAAATTCAGAACACTCAGAAGTCACACAAACATTCTTATATTCATCATAAAATTCTAATTTTGTGTTACGCTTACAGAAACTATGAGTCTTTTCGGTCTCAAAACACCTATATCCAAACGAATACTTGTGGATAAAAGAAAAAATTATGTGCATCTATTTCACTAAAGAATAATATTTAACCAACTTTACTAGGGGGACTATCAAATAACACTACTCAATTTTTACACAAACCGAAGCCTATAAAACTAATAACAGTGATATAAAACAGTGTAATTGAATTTATTTGAACGCGCGTTGATTATAAAATCTATTTGTGTCGGCGACACCGTTTCCTATGTCATCGTGTCGCATTCGTTAGCTACATGTTCTATGCTATTAATGAGACAAATTGTGTGGGCCGGACTCGGTGGTTAGATGGGGGGTTAAATAGAACAGTGGTTTTTGCTAACCTTGTCTTTGGAATACAAATACTCTTCATTGCACACACATTTACATGAACAGTACAAACCAAAACGAAGGTACAATAGGCGGTCTTATTGCTTTAAGCGATTTCTACCAGACAACTTGCAATGGATAGATATTAATACTTATGTGAGCTGCTATAAGTCGCTATAATATACAATCTCTGCAAGTCCACTGCTAAATATTGACTCTTTATCTCTCTCTTACACTCTCTTCATTCACAAGAAGTCCATTGCTGGACATAGACCTCCCCTATGAATCGTCACAAAGACTTGTTCAAAGTGGCCTGCATCATAATATTGAATGCTTCCAAGAATTTAGCAGCTACTTTTTTTAATGCGGAATGGATCCAGCGACTTTTTGTAACCTTTATTATGCCGTGAGAACTTGTAGGTCGACATCACTAGACATAAGTCTTTAGACATACCTGCCACTGGGTGAGAACTTGGATTTTTCATCTTCGGCTAGACACTTTAGGAATGTTCTTTTAATAGATTACAATAGCAGGAATCCTACTGGGTGGTATGTAGCAAGGGCAGATCCAGGGGGGAGGTCATGGGGGTCATGACCCCCCCCCCGGGCTGGCCCCAGATTGACCAAATTTATTATTTATTTATTTATTTATATGCTTTATTGTACACCAAGAAGAAATACAAAATACTTAAAATACTAGACATGGTTACAATAGGCGGCCTTATCGCTAGCAATTATCTTGTTGTTAAAATTTATAAGCACATTTAATTCTTTGTATGTCGATAAATAAAGTAAAAAAGTATGTGTGTGTTCACAAATCACGCCTGTAACATACTTTAAAAAGTCATTATTACGAATTGGAGTATTGAAATCGGACCCAGTGTTCTGACATAAATTATATGACCCCCCCTGGCATAAAATCTGACATGAACTATAATGTGACCCCCTCCTTGCGTAAAAGCTGGATCCGCCCTTGGTATGTAGTTACTGTCACCACTGGATACGGATAACATTAGGAACATACACGTTGCATAACTAATAATCCATGTTTAAACTAAACTAAAACGAACATAGCGTACAAGGGGTGCCTGCTTTATCGGTCCTAGTCTGTCCCAGCACTCGAAATCCTCTAAGAGGTGAACGACACAGCGTAACTTACAGTCCGTTTTCGATTCACTACAAACTTTTTTACACGCTGCACTCGCCTAAAAAGTCATTTTGCTACAATTTTTTGCTAAGTGTTATTTAATTTTTGTTCTATTTGTACACAGCAAAATAACTAACGGTAACCGAGTGCGGTCGGTATGCAAGGTTCCTTACTAAATAATAATTTATTTTGAATCATTTCATGATTCATTTAAAAGCTTTTGGAGTATTTTGTGAAGACATTTTTTTGTCAATTAAGATATAAGGTGCAGTGTTTTTATTTGAGTTAAATGGTTAGTTTTTTGGAGTGTTTGTACGAGTTTAATGATAGGAAGCACTGACGATTTCATATTAAGGCAGTGAATGGAACGAGACTCAACTAGACTGGATTTTTTTCTGGCCAGCCAAACTGCATTAATATATAATAATCTGTTCCACTATGAACACAGGTCTTGAGTATTCTAAATATATTATTCTTGACTGCCAAGACTGACAAGTATTTGTGCGATCAATGTGACTATTATGTAAATTTGTAGACGTAGGTATGTACCTGTTTTTAAATAACGCTATTTTTATTCAACCTACGCCAACATTTGGCCACTTGGGCAACATCCGAGAGGCTTTTATTTCTTTTTAATACTTCAATTTATTGCCAATTATTTACGACTTTCCATTAAAACTCGCGTTTCCGACTATTCCTATTTAAAAATGAAAAAAAAATAAGCGCATAAACTGACGGTAGGTTAATTATAAAGACATAAATAATTTTATTTGGTATTTACGTGCCTAAAATAGAAGCATATTTTTAACATGAAGCTATTAATTTTTTGTAACATGTGCAAAGTATGTGGGGCAATAGCCTCACGTCCAAGGCGACTGAATACTTACCATTCATGGTTTTTGACAAGTACTCAATATCAATAAGTTATTTTTAATATAATAATATGTATTTTAAATATTACTTCAGAGCTTGCTATTGTAGATTTTGGTGTACAAGAAATGCAGTGGCTGGTATATTGATTTGGAAGTCACATGTAATATATCGAAACCTAAATTCCTACCTAAATTCCGGCAGTGGGCCGGGCACATAGCTCGTAGAACCGATGGCCGTTGGGGCCGAAACGTTCTTGAGTTGAGGCCACGTACAGGCAAGCGAAATGTCGGATGCCCGCCTACAAGGTGGACGGACGATCTGACTAAGGTTGCAGGAAGTCGCTGGATGCAGGCCGCTTCCAACAGGTCATTGTGGAGATCCTTGGGGGAGGCCTATGTTCAGCAGTGGACTTCCTGTGGCTAATATGATGATTTATTTATTTATTTATACACTTTATTGCACACAAAAAAAAATACAAATAAAACGAAAATCACAATCATAAAAGTACAATTGGCGGTCTTATCGCTCAAAGGCAATGTCAAATGATGATGATGATAATGAAATTCCTGAAGTTAACTGTTATTTATTAAAATTCAAAGTTTACAAATAGAGCGTTATTTTTGAGGGCAAGAAAGTGGCTCACCCAATGGAAACGATTATTGTTCACGAATACTTAGAAAATTTGAAATCTATCGTTATTATGTTGTTATTAAAGATAAATGTATTTATTTATTTATTTATTTAAAGCTTTATTGTACACCAGGTATATAACAAAAATGAACAATTTATGATCCGCTCTCGAAAGTTTGTGACCGAATGTATCATCAACATCGATAGTCATTTCTGACTTCCACAAACTTTGATGATGATGATGAATTAAAAATCTTGGTTATTTCTTAAGAAAAAATACCCAAAAAAATATTTTAATTTAATATCCCACGTAATTTTTTGAACAACATATATTCTAATTCATACATTAATTTATTCAATGAATTTTAACCATTGCTCTTACCCTTCCGAAATATAAGTCAACCCTAAAAAAAGGGTTGCATGCGGATGAAATAATAATATTGTGTATTGACCCGTAGCGTTACGCGTCCAAGGTCACTGCCAAGTTCAAGGGCGGGGTAGGGGCGACCCTTACGCAACTTCACGTCCTACAGGTGGGGTTAAGATGCTTTCAACTTTCGGGAACTTTTCATTTGTGACTTTCGGAAGTATTTTTAAGGATTGATGTTAGAAGTTAACTTTGTTTTTGTGTTTACTTTTTTTGGATGTTTAGTAAGTTAAGAAGTTAAGGATTGAGAAGTTAAGCCGGAAGTGAAATGAATTAATTGATGTGATGAAATATTTACATTTTGGTGGAATCGTTTATCGGAATTTGTTTAATTGCAGGTATATTTGTATATTATTTATTGGTTAAATTTTTCATAGTAATAGTTTCCTTTAACATGTGGAAAATAAATAACTGCATATCTGAAATTTAATCACAACACTTTAAAAGGCATATGTAGTCTACTAATCCAAACTGGGTCCGCGTAGTAGACTGCAGTACCAATGGTAGGGAAAGTACAAGAAAGTACCCATTTGTAATACCACAAACCGGTACTTCATATAATATCAAATATCAAGTAATTATTACAAAGAGCAATCATAATTAGCAACCGCATTTCCACAAGGGCGGGCTTATCTAAACGCTGAAAATCATTGGGCGTAAAGGCCCGTTCTCACTGTTTGTAAACACGCGGCGATAACTGATAACGGCATCTAGGGTCACGTGCTTCAACTGCGTCGGACATGTTTGTGGAAATTGGAGAATGTGTGCGGAAATGTGGGTGATTTGATTTAGCGTGTTTTGGTACGTTCTATAAATCGTAAATTAAAGATAATGTGGTTGTTTTGATATGTATATAATAAAATATAGTGTGGCTTTGCAGTGCGATAACGATATAATTTATAGATTTAAATGTTATTATATATATCCTAATTTGAGATAAAGTAAATTTCAAAATTATTCGAAAATGTATCTGCAGATACAATGTGAGAAAAAATATCATGTGAGATCAGGAATGAATTTAGATACAAAATTTACAAATTTATTTTTTGTAGTATAATACGTCTGAGCAAGAAATAAATAAATAAATAAATAAATAACACCCAACAGTCACATACATAGTCCTCACCCCACACTAAGATCGAGTCTTGTGTCGTGGGTATCAGGAACTACGAGAGACTTTTCGGTCTCACAAACACCCAGACCCGGAAGAAATATTTGTGGGCCGCACAAACATTTCTCTCGGTGCGGGGATCGAACCCGCGGCCTCTCGTTTCACAGGCAGCGTCTAACCAACTGCGCCACGGAGGCTGTCGAAATGTGCCTGTTATGTCAGTCAACTTGTTCCCATATACCAATAGGAAGGTAAAATGGTTCCCTATCTAAACCTATGCTGGTATAATCGGGTAAACAAAGATATATCAACTGTATAACAATAACAATGTCGTATGATGTTATGTTATAATTAGTGTTAAGTAATGTTTAAAAAAACTAACATCTAACCCAAACTAGTAACATCCACACGTGCGATTGTTATTATTTATTAGCATTTTATCTTTATTGTCTTTCGACTGTAAACTAAGTAATAAGCGTCAAGCAATAATAGCTTCGGAGATAAGACAACACATAAACCGCTCAATTCCATACTTTGCAAATCACTTGTTAACACAATTTTAAACCTCATAAAACCCATAAAAGTCATAAGTATGTGTTATCGCGTGGCCGGACGTGCGTTAATCAGTATTTGTAAATACACAAGGCGTGAAACGACACGTGATTTTGGAAGGCGCGTTTTGACGCCCGTGTCGCGCGGCAGGATGTCGAGTGTAAACGCCCTCTTAGAATATCTGCGTTGACGGAGTAATGTGATATAATTAATCAGATATTTATTTTAGAGGCATTTTATTGGTAATGATTCTAAAATCGAAAATGGTTAATTGAGTCTGAAGGATCACTGCCGCCTATCACCATCAATGATAGTAAAATTTGTGGTTGATCTAGCATAGAAATGAGGAGAGGAAGATATAAGGGAGCATATTTTCATCAAAAGGCAACGTGACGTGAACGTGGAGCTTTTACCACAACTTTCAGGGAATTTTTTGACCATACATTTATCGCATTGCAATAAAATGTGTCTATCCTATTGCATAAAAACATAAACTAACAATTAAAATTAAGCCTCCGTGGTGTAGTTGGTTATACGCCGGCTGTGAAGCGAGAGGCCGTAAGTTCGACCCCCGCACCGAGACAAATGTTTGAGGCCCACAAGTATGTGTCTCGGGTCTGGGTGTTTGACCGAAAAAAATCTTAGTATCTGATACACACTACACATTACTTAATTGATTCTAATGTTGGAATGTAAGTGACTGTTGGATTAATTTATTTATGACACTTAGTAGGTACCTTCATGAAATAATTATCTCTCTCTCTTCAGACATTAAATATTGATCTTGAAATGAACTTATGCCACCTGTATTTGTGAATACCATAGTCATCTCATCAGCAATGCATCAGTAAATCAAGTCAATCAATCAATCATCAAAACTAATGTGTAAAAATATTGTAAGTATCATTTATGTATAGCAATATAAGAAAATTGGTTAAGTTATAGATATTTGTTTTTTTTTCGTATTATACCCAACCGGTACAGCGTCTGCTACTAAACGGAAAACACCAAATTGTAAGTGATTTGTGTAAGAAGCATGGCAATTAGAGTGCGGCGGCGGTGCGGCTTCACGCCTCGGTGGGTGCATCTCGCTTCACACCGACTTCGTTGACAAATGAGGGTTATGGACCTCGGTAAGTGTAGACATCGGCTAGATGTTCTGGGTTTTTCGGGTCTTTAGAGTAAGAGACCGAAGGAAGGTGGTTGACAAATTAAGGTTACGAACCATTTTATATGTATTTTATAAACGAATCTGTGACGGCGAAGATATATGCTTCGGAATCGAATATGATAAAGATTCGACATTCCACTAGACTAGCCACAGCTTATTATGAATTTTAACTTTCTCCTGCCAAACAATAGTGTAAATGCACTGTCGTGTTCCAGTTTGAAGGACATTGTATTTAAAGCCTAACTAATGGTCATATTGAGACTTAACATCATATGGATGGCGCGCATTGCTTTGGAATTCAAGGAGTTGTTTGATTTTGCTACTGTCCTTGAGCAGTCGCATAGCTTACGATTAGGCAAATGGCATGGTCGTCTCGCCATTCATTGTAGGTAATAAAAACACTTTGTATCACTATTTTCCACTAGGAAGTTCAACAGATTAAGTAAACTAGAAAGGGCCAGTTAGTTAAACCAAATTGCCGGTGGTAAGTGAACAGCGATTACGGTGCGTCACGCTGGTCACCGCTGATCTAATGAAGTTGAGGTTTCACGGTTAGGTGGTATGCGGGTGACGTACTTTGTAGTTCCTACTTTCTTGGCTATTTAGGTTAATTTTGTGTCCGGACTTGTGGTATAAGAATGTGCTTAAAATTGTGGTAGGGTCAATCGACATCTCTCTCTTTTACTTCTGAGATCAGAAACAGCCTCCGTTGCGCAGACGGTTACACGCCGCCTGTGAAACGAGAGTTCGCGGGTTCGATCCCCTCACACAGAGAAATGTTTGTGTGGCCCACTAATAGTTTTTTCGGTTCTGGGTGTTTGTGAGACCGAAAAGTCTCTCGTAGTTCCTGATACCCACGACACAAGACTCGATCTTAGTGTGGGTTCAAGACTATGTATGTGCCTGTTGGGTGTTATTTATTTATTTAGAGATAAACGAGTAAGTTAGTACTATAGCAGTCTCCGTGATGCAGTTATAAACGAGAGCCTGCGCGTTCGAACCTTGCATCGAGATAAATATTTTTATTTGTGGTCCACAATTATTTTTTTCGGGAACACTCAGAGTGTTTGTGAGACAGAAAAGTCTTTTAAATATCCGCGATATAAGACTCGATCAAAGTGTGGGGTCAGGACTACGTATGTGACTGTTGGGCGTTTTTATTTATTTATATTCTTGTTTTAATGATGATAAAAGCTAATGTGGACTAAATTTTGTATTATTTCTCAATCAACACATGCACTGAACTAATCTCACATATCACAAAATGCGCCAAAAATAGGTACACTTTTTCAACGATACATGATACTGTCCAGTTTGTAAGGCCAAGTGCACCATTCTTGGGGTAAGTGGCCCAATTAAGAGGGGTGAAAAGCGCCGACTCACCAATACGACGCGGCGTATGCGCAGTGCCTCCGTCAAATTAATACGGAGCTTTATTATGAGTCATTTCGTTATTACTACAAATTGCCTTGCTAAATATTATATACTATGATTTATATACTATTAAATACTATGATTCTTTAACTTTGCAATACATATGTAATTTTATTATTAGTGATAAAGATTGGCTGGAGAGGTTATAGAATTTTGGTATGATAATAATAAAATATATTAAATTCTATGATTCATTTTCATAGGAATAATTTAGTTTTTTTTCGTCCATAGCAGCAGTCACACAATCGAGTTTGAAAATAATTTCGAATCATGGAAATGTATGAATATGTTAGAGATCACATTATTAACTTTCTTCTATAGCGTACTCGTTCATTGCTATCCAAAAGACATAATAATTCTAAATAATACCAAATTAACAAGTCTTTATATTTTTATACTTATATACAATGATAAAATCTTCTTAAACTCACGGTTATATACAATAAAAAAATCTTCGTTCAACTCATTTTCCTTGACAAATTCACATGATAAGTTAGTATTTAGTTACCCAGTATTCAATAATGAACAGTGGAATATTTTGACGGCGCGGAGGCGCGCGGCGCTGACTCAGCACTTTGTCCGCGACCACTAGCAGAGAAATTAACTTTTTACTGAGTTCACTGACTAATGTGTTACTATTACTTATTATTTGATGATTTTGATTGGTGTATTTGAGGTCAGTAAGGCTAGTCGCTTGGTGTAGTGAGTCAATTATCACGAATTAGTTTTTGAGTGGATTTCTCGGTAGTAAAGTGTGGTTGTTATATTACATTATGATTTATGCACATCCTATTTTTTTAATTGGCTAAGCGAAGTGCCTGCAACATTCGAGTTATTATGCCAGCAAGTTGCAGAAGGAGGTCTCAAAATTATAAGTACTACGTATAGAATTGTGAATGTTTTCATGGTAGGGTTCTTTTAGATGTTTTTACTAAATCGTTTTATTGAAATGTTTTATCTGCTAAGGAGATTTTAAGAATTGACCTTAATGTAATGGTCATTCATTATCAATATTGAATATTTATTTGAATAAACTTAATAATATGCATATAGAACGGTGAGTATTATAATTTTACGATCGATCGACTGACGTATAATAATTCAGGGAAATACCCTTATAATGATAATCAGGTGTTATCAATTGTTAACTCGGATGCTGCTTTGATGTTGGGAACAAATCTGGAATCAGTATATAATGTGTATCAGTCCATTACGTCCCACTGCAGGGCACGGGCCTCCTCTACAACTGACAGTACGGTTGAGATTCGTTAGGCCATATAGTCCACCACGCTGGCCTAGTGCGATTTAGCGGACTTTACAATCCATAGAAATTCTCACAAATCGCTATGTTACGCATGTTTCCTTACCATGTTTTCCTTCACTGTTACAGTGCGTGAACAGATCATGAATACACACATGACTCAAATGATGGGATTTGAACCCGAAACCACAGTGAACATGTTGGCAGCCGCATTCGTACCATTTTTTTTTTTTTTTTTTTTTTTCTCGCGGGGAAAATCCCTTTACGGACCATCCCGCCCCCGAAGGGGCGAGGGTGTGTCGGACTCACCGGTGCGCCTTCCGGCCCAGCGAGACGTGATGCTGGGTCGGGTCCCTACCCGTAGTCTGCGCACCGAAATACCGACTAAAAACCCCGCGTTGGCCACCATCGGTGCACTTTGGAGACGGCCCCGGGATACCGCTCAACAGACGCGCCAGGACCGCCTCCACGTGCACTGCCGCTTACAGCGACGCGGCTTTTTGACGCTTGTAGCGCTACGTCTCGGGGGCCGCCAGGATAGGGAAGGCGGCCCCGTGTGGCCTCTGCGGCGCCGGGTTAGTTGGCGTCCCGGCGCCTCGTTCTTCGTCTGCGGTGACGACGAGAAGGATCGTTCCGCTCACGATCCCGCTCGGCGCTCTCCTTCTGCAACATGACGCGCTCGCAGAAGGAGAGCATGGCTCGCCACGACCTCTGGCTGCCAACCATGGCGGCGATCACGGCCGGCAGCGAGAGGTCTCCACCCAAAACCGCAGTGAGAGCGCTGCGCTCCTCGTCCCAGGCTGGGCACTCCTCCAGTGTGTGCTGGGCCGTGTCCTCGCGGCAGTTGCCACAGTGGTGGCACACGGCGGACTCCTCAGCTCCGGCTACGCGACACAGGTACGCACCGAAGCAACCGTGCCCGGTGAGCACCTGCGTCAACCGGAATGTCGGCGCACCGTGGCGCCTCTCCAGCCATTGTTGGAGGACAGGTCGCACTGCCGCGACGGTCCTCGTGCCAGCACTTGGGTTCTCCAACCTGGAACGCCACTCCTCCACGGCGGTCCTGCGGAGGGAGGCCAACATTGCCTCGACCTCTCGGGGCACCAGTCTCTGCCCGCGCTGGGACGCCTCCTCTCGTCCGAAGAAGACAGACGAGAGGGTCTTAGCATCCAGCTCCCAGGGCAGAGTTCCCGCTAAAACGCAGGCCGCCTCGTGCGAGACCGTGCGGTAACCCCTGACGATTCGCTGCGCCACCATGCGCTGCGGACGGTGCAGCAGGCGCACGCAACGAGCGTTCAGGGACTCGGCCCAAACGGGACTTCCATAGAGGGCCATGGACCGCACGACTCCAGCATACAGGTTTCGGCAAGGGATGCCAGGACCATCAGTGTTGGGCAGCAGGCGCCCCAGTGCGCCCGCCGCCTTCACCAGTTTCGGCGACAACTTCTCAAAATGCGCGCGGAAATTCCATCGGCTATCGAGGATGAGGCCAAGATACTTCATGCTCGAGCCGACGGAAACCCGCACGCCCTCCACTGTGGCCGCATTCGTACCATGCACTAACAGACCACCACGCACTTCAATATACAATGCGTACTGCTATTTCATATGGTTAACTAGGACACTCACCGATGAGAGATGGGTATCACTCGTAGGTCGACAATATTTTGCGAGGTATCCTGGATACCATAGAAATATTCCCAAGCTGTTTATGCCTACATCAATGGTCTAAGATATCTCTCTCTCTCTCTCTCTATCTTTCTCTCTCTCAATCAAACTCTCGATTGTAGAGTTCCAAGCTTAGCAGTGGTCGACTAGACGCATCCCGTGATCCGCAATGGGCTGATCCAGTACAGTCGGAGTGAAAACTATGGTACCGAGAAGCACACAAGTGTTTTGTTATTATGGACACCTGACTATGGGCGAGCTAACACAGTACATTGGTCCACACCACAGTACAATTAAGCACACAAGTGACACCCTTGTACCGAAGCGCGACTTTGGTGTGATACGTAGTTACTATGGTACTTATGAATACAGCTCTATAGACTGGTCTAGTCGTAGTCATCACCATGGTACAGTAAAGCACACAAGTGTCTAGCGCGCGTCCTTGACCTTTGCGCGAGGAGATGCACTACATTTGCATACAAACGTGCGTCGGCCGCGCGCCCGATGCGATTATCGCAAACTGGTTCCGAACGCCGGACCGGCCGACTGGTTCCTACTACTGTTATGTACACAAGTGTTATTGGATTCTTTTTTTCAGACGCATCTGTGTATGATTGTGCCTTTTTTGTGAACCACGTGTGCTGAAAGATGACGTCTTGTTGACTGGCAAAAATTGTAGCATTTATTCTTTTTTATTCGCAAAACAAAAATTAAATACGTGATGCTTTGTTCATATAATATAAAACAATAGTAATATTTTATTTTTATTTTTTTCTTACACTTTATTGTGCAAAACAAAATGGGAAAAATAGTCAACATAAAACTTAACCTATATTTACTAAGCAAGTGGCGGTCTTATTGCTGTCGGCGATATATTCAAGACAACTATGCACCATTAAATTAGGTGATATTAGCTATAAGAAATGTATTATAATATCATCCATAGGCTTTTAAAAACAAAATAGATAAATTTTGATTTATTCACACCCTTTGATACATGATAAATGTCTGTTCAACATACGTCGAAAATATACTCACTTATCAAAAATAATAATAATTAAAGAGTTTGATATACAATATTCATTAGATACTATAGAATATAGATCATAATTACTTGTCTGGCCTTCACTGGATTTTTATTGGGGAAAACGAGTGAGTGATTAGACGGTAAGCAATATTAATATGAATTGCTTATGCATATTCAACAGTTTTTTTCATTCTTTTTCGTAAAATCTACAGTGTTTTTAGCAACAGAAATCTAGATTTTCCGACGCAAAGATATTTCCTTGAAAATAATTACCTTCAATGTTAGAATAACTAATAGTTAAGCTGCATATAATCCGTAATTTAAGAATAATATACATATTTTAATTCTAATGTTATTATTATATTATTTTGTTGAAACTATGCATCATTAAGATCGTATCTTTTACGTCATGAAAATTTGGGAACTGACAGAAAACAATACAAATATCATTGTTAGACAAAAATTATGCATATTCTTAGCGCAAAAACATTTGCAGATAAATCTAATGAAATATTACTTTGATTGTATTGAATTGTTTCTAATTATTGTTTTTTATTTTTTTCTCAATCAGTCAGATGTATGTAAATTCGAATTTCCGGCCATAAACACTATTAGTTACAAGATATCGACTGCTGTGTATAGTTTAATAGGAGATGGAAAGATGACCTGATAAAGGTTGCTGGGTATTGCGCTTCCGACGATTGGATAAAAATTACAAGGAATAATTCTATGTTTAGTCAGAAAATGATAAAATCATTTAATATTGCAGTTCTTAAATGTGATTCTCACTATGCCGCGTATGTGTGATAACAGAAATTTCGTGCCAGCTTAGCTCATTGTAAAATCAGAAAGAAACTTATAATTTATAATGATAATTCGAAAATAAATTTACCGAGAGGTTTTGAATTTTAAATATTAAAAAAAATACTTTTTGTCATGATTGCATCATCAAATGCACAAGTAAAGTATTTCGTGCGTGTCAGTACCCGTCTGCAGCAAAAGGGCGGGTATTGGCAATAAAAATCTGCACTCTATTATTGATGTTTTAATGTTTTAATAGCTTCGTTACGAGTTTTTATCGTCTTAATATTTTATTGCAGACTAAATATTGTTTTTTGATACTAATATTTTCATACAATGATTTTTATATTATAAAAATTACTTCCATGTTGAAGAAACCCTTTTTAATGTATTAAATTCAAAATTAAATAAAGGGTTAAAAAACTTGCATCGTAGATGTGTCACCGGTCTCTAAAATGCAAGGGTAAAGGCTTTTCCTTTCATTTGTTTCCTTATAAATGGTAAAAGGAGGAAAGATGTATTGAGCACTTCTAAAAAATCGGTAAACAAGTACATACATATTCTAGAATCAATTCAGGAGTTTGCGGCTCACATTTCATAATAAACTAGTAGATCAATAAGGGATAGTGTTTTATTTATTTTTAAAACAAACTCATATTTAGTTCTCAAACTTTAAAATCTAGGCAAAACTAAACATGGTTTGACCACCGTTCAAAATATCACTTTCACTGATTATGCAGTGCACCGACATCCCTAATTATTAAAAACGAAAGAACCGGAGTTATTTTAATTCAGGTGTCTTGTTGCATCTAGTGTTGAGATTAAGAATTCTTATAAAATATCATCTGCGTATTTAAATATATTTTAAACTCATTAATTCATTTTGCATGCATGGCGGCGCATTTGACCGGTTTCCGTGCAACTCTGTCTGCTATGAATATATGATTTATACCTTGCCAACAAGTTTTTATGGATATTTGGAATCGGTAGCTGTGAATAAATAGAATATCTTGTGTTGAGTGATGCTATGGTAAAGCTAGTAAATCCTGGCCTGCTTAGATTGATATAAAAAATAGAAACTGGCCATGGAGGTTAAATTGAAAAAAAATATTCAAAAGATTTTATATATTTTTGAATATCGAATATATTAATTTATGCGGTCAATTAAAAATTGAAATAGCTTTGTCATAATTTAGTCTTAAATTTGAGGTCCTATAACCTGCTTAGACTGATATAAAATATTGATTGATTGATGAATTTATAAATTATGTGGTCAATCAAAACATTTAAATAGAATAAGGCAAAACCTATTCAATATTGCATCTCTAACGTGTCCTTTGGATAAACATCCAAGTTTACTTTTAAGGGGAAATTCTATTTCTTTTGTTTTTTTTCATGATTTATATCTTTATAATATTATTATACAGTACGTAATGTGAGAATTAATTTCCTTCTATTGTATTCTACGAACTTGACAATATCATTGACAACAGGAAGTAAAATAGATGTTTTAGGATGTTTATGTAACTGTTTAATGTTTTCTTTTATAACAATTAATAATTAGCGAATTGCGAAACATAACATCTATTTTGAATTAAAAAACGATAGTGGATAATATATTTAATGACCCCAGAAAATCTAGTTTTAGTTCTTGGTTTGGGTTCATAGTAAACATAAAATAAAAAATATTTAAAAAGCTTGTAAAATTGAATGATTTATTAGTGTCATGCAATTCGATTTTTTAATTCTCTGTATCAGCCCATATACGTCCCACTGCAGGGCACGGGCCTCCTCTACAATCGACAGTACGATTGAGAGCGGGATTTTTTAATTACTTAATCATATTACTTTTTTTTTATATCATGGCGGGACATTAAAAGAACAAAACGCGTACAAACGAGCGTCATCTTTCGTCGGTTTACAGAATTATGTCGGACTAAGCTGCATTACCGTTACATTTTAATACCTATATGACTTTATTTGTCTTACAAAGTTCGGGTTATGAAACATTCCTGTTCTATAGTATATTTAAACTTAATCACCAAAGAAAGGGCTCTACTTTTGTAAAAAAGTAGTGCAATAATTGTTTAACATCAGTCGGATTTTAATCATACGTCACTTCGCTGTATTGGGTGAATAAGTTGCATACAACTGGTTTGAAGATTAATTCTACCTGCATCGATTATGCACCGGTCGCGATTTTAGGTATCTTTGCTGGATGTTTTAAAATATTGATATTTCTCGACTAATATAAGTATGGAATATGCTGTTATTTAATTGCAGATATTTGCAATAAACAGGTTTTAGTGACTTTTCTATTGCTTAGAATTTAGATAGTATTCTTTTAATTAATTTTATTTTATATATTTATTACATCCTTTTTTTATAATACAGAGAATCTTAGAAATTTAAAAAAAAATATACACTTGGCGTCCTTATCACACTTGGTAATTCTTTATTACTTATTTTAATACAAGCTAAATACAAAAATTATTGCCTCACCTCGGAACTGAATCCAACGCCTAATGCTTTTCAATGGAAATGTGCAACCACAATGTATATGAAATGTTAAGGAAATGTAGATTAAGATATATTAAAGGAAAAGTAAATATTTTATAATTTCGCGGTATTGATATTTCTAAGAAATAATAACTTTTTAAATGGTCTGCCACGATCGGCGAGTTTCTTTATAAGGTCAGCTTCATAAAATGCTAAAGGACTTAAGTGAGTGATGCCTAAGTCAATCAGTATTTCGGCGTAATTATACTTTGTTAATTTTATTTTATGTTTAGTATTAATTGGCAACATTTAAGAGCTGAAATATTATTGTACTACTTTGAATATTAACAATAAATTAAAAAACTTTTATATGTGTCTTTTGAGAGTAAATTTATATCGGCTTTCGCCTAGGCCGGCAAAATTATCCACTTTGATGGCATTGTTGTTCTCATATGCATTATAACTTGTACACCGCCACTTGTAACATTATTATTATTATGTAATTTCTTTGTTGTTTCTCTGTACAGTGTAAAAAAGAATTAAATAAATAAATATAATCCGTTAGTTGAATCATTATAAAATATACCAGTTATCTGTAATATTCAATAGGTTGAGACGGCTTCCGGTCTGCTTCAATCGGTCGACAAGATTTGTACTTTTTGCACGATCGTCTGTGCCAAGGACGAGACATAATATTTTACCTGGGTTTGCGTGGTTAGAAAAATATATAGTTGTTACTAGGCTACTAGGTGTCCGTATTAATATAAATTCTTATTAAGTCCTTTCTGAGATAGTTCTTGGAATATTGGTCTGGGAATTAATAAGATGAGGTCATGAATTTAGTGACTATCATTTGTCATTGTTGTATAGTTCTTTTATATATTGTAATGTGTTATTGTTTGCAGTGGCGTAACTACACCATCTGGGGCCCGTGGCAAAATCATCGGATGGGGCCCCCCTTGTTTGTATGGAGAGTAAAACTAATAAGCTTATTTTCCGATACCCCGGAAGAGACCGAAAGGAATATATTAGTGTCATTGGCCTGCCAGCAAACTGCGGCCGAGGCGGGTCCCTAACAAAAATCTGCGCTAACATACCGAATAAAACCGTGACTTCCGCATTTCGGACAGTACTAGATATAATCTCAGGACGAGAAGTGCTCTGGTTCCTTCTCAGTGATTGCCCGGCGCAAAACCTGGGCGCAGGTTTCTCTCAGTGTGGATGAAAGTTGATCTCCGTTTATGTCTAGACCTGGACGCCCCTTTAAGATTTTGTGGGTATCCACGACAAACGCGAGGACACGTGCTCTGTTGTCCATCTCGGAATCACAGATAGTAAGAGTGTGCCCCAAAGCAGTTACTCCGACGGCCGCAATAGGTAGCCTCTTAAGTCTTGCTTGGGAGACCGTGATGGAATTCTGAGGACCTCTAACTTTAAGATAGAGGAGTCCTTTAAGCAGATCGTGACCTGAAGTTTCTTCTTTGGAGGCAGCGGCAAGAGGGATGGTTCCGCTCACAGTCGCGATCGTTAACCGTGAAATTATGATAAATATTATTCTCGCAAAACCAGGGACTCTTGGCAATGGAAAAAATCACGGCCAACACTCACAGATCGCTCATCACCTCAAGTCAAGCTTCTCGACGTCTACTAGTCGAGTGGGTCGGAATGTGTCCCCGCAGTAGTTCTTAAGACGTTCGCCCTTGAGATAACCCCCGTACTCACACGCGTATATCGTATTTTCTATTAAAACAACCCAGGCCCGGCTTCATGGAATATAGCCCATGTTCGTCCAATCCCCAAAAAGGGTGAACGATGGGATCCTTCGAATCACAGGCCGATTGCTATCACATACTTACTTGATCTTCTCATTTATCCCACACACCATCAGGCGGAGGCATTGGATAGTGAGGACGAGGCGATTACGGTAGGCCTTGAAAGCTACCTCCCTGGTATTTCAACCAGAGGAACTCTGAAAGTATTATACATCGCCAGCTTTCTGGATGATCGGAGCATAAAAGTAGTATTGGACGGCTTTTGCATCGAGACCAAGACCATTAATTCTGGTGTTCCCCAAGGCTCGGTGCTTTCACCGACACTGTTTATCCTGCATATCAATGATATGTTGTCTATCACCAGCTGGCCATTGCTATGTAGATGCTAGTGCAAGTGACGTAAGATACATCAGACTACAGAATCTCTATCGAGGATCCGTTGAGGAAAGATGGTTTCAACTTTTGTCGGAAGTCGAGACTTCTTTGGGGCGCGCCTCCCAATGGAATAGATTGAACATAGCTCAGTTTAACCCCACAAAGACACAAGTTTGCCTTTTTGTAGTGCTGTTTAGGTGTCATTTGGAAGACAAGGGCAAATTGGCCAGTAAAAAGTTAGAGATTCTCAACAGAACCAAGCGGATCTTCTCGTCGGATCATCGGTTATTGCTCTATAAAAGCGATGATGTGCCACCACGTGGAGTACCTCTGGGTAGAAGCCCCAAAATACCAGCTCGACCAACTTGACTCCTTACAGCGCCGAGCTCTTCGAATCGTCGATAACTCCGACCTTACGAAGAATGTGGAGCCGTTACGATTGTGGTGAAACTTTGGGTCTCTCTGTGTAATCTTTTGATTGTCCCACAGAAAGCAAACGTAGCAATGGGGATGGGGCCCCGTCAGAGGCCTAATATTGAAGTTAAATTCTTTTTAAAACCAAATCGGCGCTATAATCTATACATAATAGTTTTATTTCAATTAGGGAAATTCGCGTAAATCTAAAGAAACATTTTTTTTTATTTATCACAAAAATCAAAATTTATTTTCTTAGAAAAATAATGTTTGATTCGCAATTTAGTTAGTAATGTTGGTTGGTTTGGCCTTAGGAGTCGGGCCGCCGGGGGCCCCTAAGGTCGGGGGCCCGTGGCATTTTGCCCACTATGCCACCCTATTGTTACGCCACTGATTGTTTGTTATTAGAAGAAAAGAAAAAAGTTCGCATTGTAGGAGTTTCTTGCGCCGTTTATTTATTTATTTAAATCTTTATTGTACACATAAAAAAAAAGATACAACATACAGAAACTGAAAAAAAAAGTACAAATGGCGGTCTTATCGCTTAAAGCAATGTCTTACAGACAACCATGGGATGGATTTAAAAGAAGGAGAAAGAGAAGGAGAGGCCGTTTCTTCTTCTCCAACACGTTCCGAAGCCATGGTTGTTTTAGTTTGCGATTCAAAGGAGTTTAATACGATAAACTAATTGAAAAGACAATGTGGATATCATTCGGGGAGGCCAAGTTCAGCAGTGGACTTCCTATGGCTGAAGTGAGAAAGAGACAGAGAAACTAATATTATATTCTTCCGATTAAGTTTTTCTTATTTATTGCATGTCTCGCTACTGACTGATAATTTTGTAATTTCAGAATATTATTTTATATTCTCCGTAGAATTCCTAACGCAGTTTTTAATAATGTTTCCACTGCTGAACAATTAGGACCAACGGCTTGAGACTGCTTGAGGTTTGAGAGGTTATCAGTGACTCATATTTGCCACAAATCTTAGCCGCTTTGCTTTTTTATACGCCGAGATCCTTCAGCGCATTCATATCTCAAAAATGTGTTTATAAAATAAGTTGAAATTATTAGTAAGACACATTGAAAGATTGATTGGAAATTAATTTTACAAACAAACAAACCCACGCCTCTAAAACGCAAATATTTCTTATTTAACACGTACAGACGGGATAATCAGTTTATATATATAAATGGACCACGAAAAAAATGATATACATTGTTTTTTGCAACAATAGTCGAAAAATAATGACTTTTCGATAGGTGATGGGGATTTTATTATTTTTTTGTCGGCCACACTGATGCGGCGTATGATTGCGATTTTTGTTTCGCCTCCAATTTTAATATCGATTTGCTACTTTTTTGCGTTATTTGTTTTTAATGGAAAATATTTTGCAATGAGGATGCAGATTTTCTTTACCTAGTTAGTAGCTGAAATATACATTTTTAGCTCAATTGATGAACAGCCACAAATATTTAAATGTAACGTCATTGTATTTTGTTACATAAATATTTTTTTTAATAGATAAAAATGGGATTGAATATAAACCACAATCTTCGAGTTTTAAATCTTATCAATTATCTTTTTATACTATTTGGTATCAAACAGTATAATTGTTTTTACCAGGGAAAAATATATTCTCGGATCAGACGAATGTATGTTTGGACAACACTACTTCCTTTGTGTGAATTTTAATTTGATATGTGTTTCCAATGTAAAAAAATAAACAACTGTGAAGGTATTTCCATAGATTGCAGCCTATTACGAAATTAATAGACAAAAGTTCGATTAAAATTAAGTTAAAGAGAATCCTCTAGTACGAAGATTAATGCATGAGTTTTTAAGAGAAGGAAATTGCATTCCATATATTGGACTTCTAACGGCCTCATTAATAGACAGTTTTAAAATCCATATGTTTTGTCTTCTTCACTCCAACTGAATTCTGAATTGACAATAAATTCGATATCTAAAATAGGTATTATGAATAAGACGCAAATGTTTAATAATACATTGCTTTTTTCTATATATTTTAATGTTATTGGACTTAATGATTTTTAATACTTTTTCATGGTATACTGTTCGGAATATTTAAAATATTGTGGCAGTTCAGTGTTAATTGTTAGTTATTAATACTTTTTCATTGTACAATATTTGGAATATTCAAAATGTTGTGTCAGTTGAGATAGTTAATTATTAATTACAGAATTACCGGCCCGACGGCATTAGAATTGATAACGATATGATCATCTATTAGATTATAATTAAATTTTAAATATTGACTTACAGTACATATTTGCGCAATAACTTGTGTTATGTCTCCTACTTTTAATAACTTTATTATTTCATAAAGAATGCATAAGAAATTATAAAAAAATAACTGTCATTGTTGTTTACTGGATTAAAAAATTTATTGAGGAGTTTTAGTTTTTTGGCTTAAAAACAATTCTACATAATTAGTTAAATGTTTACCATGATCAATATTCTATAAGTTATTGTAATTATTCTACAATTGAGGATAGACTAAGCTAAGTTCACGATTAATTTTTGAGCTTAATTAGGGAAAAATATTCATTGTAATGAAAAACATCCCATTCTCTTTTTAATTCAAGAAGTGTTCCTATAATTTTTAATCACATAAGGGAACTTTGGTCTCAATTTAAGATCATCTATGAAAGGCGCTTATTGCCGTCGGACCCAGATATTGATAAGCATTCACCAATTCATTCGATTTGTAATGAGTTATTATCACCAATAACTTTATTTTTTTGAGTTTAGGTTCAAACGCTGTGGTAGAAAATCTTGGTCTATTGACAGTTTATGTAATCTTACATACAATGAAGACATAAGGAAAAAAATACAGTCGAATTGAGAACCTCCTCCGTTTTATGAAGTCGGTAAAAAAATTAAAAGTTTCCACACAAGTGAAGTAATTAACAAGTATCGATATAAATATAAATTTAATACATTCATAAAATTACAATTACTTTTTTATGAGACTAATATAATTACTTATTTATTTAACTATTTATACTTTTTCTATGCTTTAATTAATTAAAGTTCGTTAAGCTCATTACGTGTTTTAAGTATTATGGTGAAGTGACTTATATTTTTAGAAAAAAAAAACTATATCCCATTATAGTCCAATATTCGCCAAATCCTAAAGTAAAAGTTTTAATCCCAGTAGTGGGATATCCTACTCTGGGACTGCGTATTAAATATCCTTAAAGTCACCACTACTGGTTTTTAAGCGCTGAACAACTTTTATTTAACAAGAAACAGGCTATTATGTACTCAGATGAAAGGAATGTTAAGTTGTTATTGAACTTGACCGCGCTCGAACCGCGGCAGGTAGCGGGTTCACGTCCCGACCTTTTTAATATGCACGATTTTATATATTCAATATTTTTATGATTTAATAATTCATATAATGCAATTCGTTTTGTGTATCAATAATAAAATTATTCTTTTATAACCGGTAGTATCAAAAATTCAGTTGTAATTATTTATTGATTGCACACTTTTTTCTAGCTTTTATTATAGCAGTATTTTTTCATAAATAAAGTAATTTTACAGGTAGAATTTATTTATCAATGATGTTGTATCTTTTTTTTTAATTTTGTCAAATTCGTTTTAAAATATTCAATAACCTTTATTTGGTATTCTTGTATATCTATAACTATTATTAATTGTGATATATTTATGCATTAAACGTGC
This sequence comes from Hyles euphorbiae, assembly GCA_023078785.2. NCBI lineage: Eukaryota > Metazoa > Arthropoda > Insecta > Lepidoptera > Sphingidae > Hyles > Hyles euphorbiae. The sequence goes on along the minus strand of CM041039.1, from coordinate 2,942,353 downwards.
TTTTTTGGATACCGCGCCGGAGCTCGCGTGCGGACGTCGCAAAAGGATTTATGCACCGAGTTTTTAATTACGTTTCATTGATGCTTTATTATTTTATGTGACGTTTTATTTTTCCTTATATTAACTTAAAGAAGCTGCAAAATGATAATACTGGTTGTTACAAAGATGTAAGGCGTTTCCCGCGAAATCTTACCCTGACGAGTATTAGTTCATTCTTTCATTTCTTTCAAATGTTTCCTTTTTGATTATTCTGAGATTACACATAAATATATTTTAATATGGCTAATCGGAATTATTAAAAATAAAATAAAAATATTATTTTTAATTTTTGATTCATAGATGCTGGAAAATATTTTTAAATAAACACATTAAATGATGTTCCAATTTCAAATGACTTACCTGTGTGACAGTAGTCTTCTAAGTAGTGCCTCGCCGCCCGTTGGACTATCGAGTAGTACAAGCTGACAGAAGATGCGAGCGCCATCTTCTCTTCTTTTCTCTTCTCTGCCTATGTCCTCCGTCGGTTATACAGTTTGTTGTGTTACAGTTTCAAAATAAACATAATGTTCAACTTAAAACATGTGTAAAAAAAAACGAAAATCTAGTTTGAACTGCGTTTAGTTGCGGTTGTATGTCGAAAAATATTGTTTTTGCCGGTCTAATGTTATTTCCAAATGTTCACGGTGTTCCATTTTTTTTCATTAACTTTTTTTTTTATTGTCCGAAATCACAATTTGCACATGCCGCGCCTCAACTACCGCCGTCCAAAAGTCTACGCGAAATGAAACACGTAATGTTAAAATAATATAAACGTTTTGGGAGCGGGCGGCGCGCGCCGTAGCTGCTGCCAGACTGCCGGCGAACCACTGTTTTTTTTTGTTTCCCTTCTACGCGGAGGATGCGTCTGAAATTATTTTGGATTATGCGTTTCTTTTACTGGAAGTTTTACTTATGTTATGTAGTTAAATATTGGGAAAAGTCCTGATAATACCTTGAGTAATAAGACGTTTATTTGGGCGTAAAAATAAAAGTTAAGTCATAAAAATTACAGAATTTGCTGCAATTTGTGACGAATTTAATTTTTATAGTAATTTTTAATTATATATTTTATTAAAACAAATTTAAAATACTATTTATTTTCTAAAATTAAGTTCTTAAACGTCTATTTCGTACTGTGTTACCAATAAAATTCACAATTAACTCAGCTAATCAACTCATCAAACAAAACCAAACAATATTGAAAAATTATGACACGTTCTAATTAGATTCACATAAGCAACAACGAAAACAAATATGGCGGCTGTGAGAAAACGCGGGAAAATAAGTTTCCCGCCGAGACGCTACTCGAGACGGGACACGCGTACGTAACGCAATGTTTACGTGAACCTTTTTTGTCCAGCCTCGTGCCTTTACATTAACCGTATTAACATTTTTACAAATGTAAACACTTGCTTTTATTGTTGCGTTTTGTAACATCAAGTGCATATTTTGAAGTCGAGTAAAAAGTTGTGAACTAATAAAGATAAAGGTGACTTGCGGCGCGTAATTGAGTTTGTTATTTTTAGTGACTTGCTATGGGACTTTTTACTATTGAGGATTTAATAGACTTTTTAGTTTGTTAAGCGTGAACCATAGACGGTAGAAATACTGTTTTAGACAGAGACGAAAAGTTTCAAATGCATGCTGCATGTTCGCTCTGTCTCTTTCACTTTCGCGCCAATTGTTACTTTCCAGCTGGAAAGGAATGCGTCGTCAATATGTCTCTATTGTCAAAACAAATAATTTAAGTGTGTTCCAATTCCAAAATAAATGTTTTCTAAATTTAAAATCCCGATTCACTGTTGTTTGAGAGTGGTCGACTATTAAATCGACAATAGACGGTTTTTATGTTTGTTATACACAAATCTGGTTTTAAATTAACATTCAGAATATTTAAAGTGTCTGTTGTGAACGAGACAGAACTAATTATTGTACATTAAAAGGATTTTATATTCGCATGTTAGACGTATGCAAATGAGGGTCTCATTGCATATGTCAAATTTAATTGTGAAAAATTATAACGAGTAATTAAAGACGGTGAATCAAATGTATTTTGTGTGTTACATCATGGCTTATCGTTCGCGTTAACATAATCAGCAGCGGCGACGCAATTATGACGAAACCCTTTTTAAAACCGATTCGCATAAAAATAAAGAAAAAATGAGAAAAATGTTCATCAACGCGACACGACACCCGCCCGCGCCCCTCCCCCGCGCCCCCCATGTCCCATGCGCCCCGGGCGGCGGGTGGTGCGCGACCGAGACGAGTGTAGCTCGTATATCTACGTCTCTTTCGTTGCATCTCGCGCCACCAAGTTTCATACGAAAACTACCCGCGGCGTGCACTTCTCTGATATACTAATAACGCCATAACTCACCAATAGCTTACATAAATTTCCACCTTAACCCAAAGGTTTAAATTTGAATTTGGAATGTGCTCATCGAAGGACATACGGCATTCTGGAAACGTTTTTTAAGTTTCGGACTCTTGCAACTGTGAGTCAGGCACACATACAAGCTAAGCTAAGTTTAGCCGTCGTCCGCACGTACTGCACTCACACACACGCGCGCAACTTCCTTGTACGGCCATCGGTGTGGGCGCGACGCGTCTGTGTGCGTGCAAAAGTTCGTACACAAGTTTTCGGACGACTTTCTTTGTGTCAGTGATTTTTTTCGCGTCTGTTTGCATGTGTGCGCGCGCTCGGTGTGATTTTTTTCCATGTTTTTAATCACTCACACGTATAATCGTGTGTGTGCGCCGTTCGTTGGTGTGAGTGGACACCCGTTCTTTGTGCCCGGGGATTGTAAAAAAATGTCGTATTGGATGCTAGCGCGCTAATGAATGATAGATACGAATGTGCCGCGTTCTTGTGCACACATCGCGTCCGCGGCGAGATATCTAGTGTGGGATTTGCAAATGTCGAATGCTTTTTTAATCCGTTTGCCATTTTCAATCATTGCTTTTTGAATATCGAACGGTGGATGATATTAGGTTTTTGCCTCTGTGCCGGGACTAAGCCGTTTGTTATAAGGCTTTAGCAATGAATTGATGCTCTAAGACCATGTAGGCTTTGTACACTCGATTGAGGAATTGGCATAGTATTTTTAATCTTTTATGAGAACAGGATCTCTGAGAGGATATCATGTATCACCGTATTACATTTGACTGAAGAGTTACTGCGCTTGGATTACCGAGTGGTATTAATGACGAGCGGAAGTTGGCCTAAGACTGTATTGGTAGAGCAAAAATATATTTTAAGAATTATAGTTAATGTCTGTTTTGTATTTTATGATAAATTTTATAGTAATCATGAACATTCATTACTATTAAATAGTATTGAATCCAGATGACCTTATTATGTGATGGAAGCATAAAAATCGGTATAAATAATATAGTATAATACGAGTATTTATCTTTTGCGTATTAATACGTAATTTGAAAAATATAATATCATCGTCGCCATACTTATTCAATAATTATAAAAGAACCCACAATTACTCGTGTCTCACTCAGTCAATCCCTCGCTGCGCTGCACTGCAGAATTCATTATTCCTAAAACAACATTAATACATTTAAACAATTACTTTATTAGATTCCAATTGGATTTTAGCATGAACAATATTATTATTTGAAAAAAAAAAAATATCTTGTAAAAGGGCAAATCATACTTTCTGGGGCATAAGATGAAATCTTGAGTTGATTCCTAAGTCGGGAAACCCGTTTTGTCTAAGTTTTTCGGATTAAACAATGTCATTTGTGCTTTACCGATTTACAGCAAGGCTAAGCTCTTTCACTAACAATATGTTGTAAATCCAGTAGTTTCACATGGACTTTTTACAAGATTTAGTATAGTTCATCTCTATCACTTACAATATATCATAAGTCTAACTATGACGTATTACATATTAACTTAATTAATTATGACATATTATGACCTCGGTCTATCCAACCAATCTGTACTGTAGCTATAACGACATCTTGAAACTCTTGATTTTATTAGTTACAAAATATTCTTTAAACTTTGTCCTACTATAGACAGCCCTCTCTTTATCCCTTCTTTTATTTCCATCCCATGGTAGACGGTAAAATATTGTATTGAGCAATGCGACCGCCATTTGTTCTCTGATGTTTAAATTGACTTATTTGTTAAGATTTATTGGTGTACAAAAAATAAATAAATAAATAATCATCATATATATAATACTAAATATGGTGAGACTCAGCATCTTATGTCTCAGGATGGCGAGCGCAGTGGAATGCCAAGCATTGCTATATAAGCCAAGGTGTTGTTTGGTTTTGCAGTAGCAAAACCACTGAATGAATAGTAATTCATGAATTGTCGTATCACTTACCATCAGGCGAACGGCATGCTCATCTCGCCATTCATTGTAAATTTAAAAAATAATCTCTATTGTCTCCTACATTTGCCTGCTCTTATTTCAGTCCCAAATACGCCAGCGGGCAAGCCCATGCCGTTCTTGGTCCTGATTCCAGTCCCGGGCAACTTATTATACATTTATAAAACCGAAGAAATTTTAGAGTTGATTGCCTGACATTGGATTCTAAGTCAGGACCTAAACTCATAGCCCATACATGCTACCAAGCTTATAAAGCTATGATGAAGACAAATATTAATTCACCAATACCTTACTTCCTTTATATTTTATACCGAATAATTCTGATTCACATACTGCAATCCGTTAGAGCTACTGGCATCAGTTTTTTTATAACCAAATTACTATATTTAGTGTTCATTATAATGATGACGCCGATAGTACTTATGATGTGCTTGGGGCACAAAACAGACTATCATCATTGAGACGGAGTTATAAGTTAATTTCTGTATTAAGAAGGCTTGGGCAACAGTACACCATAGCCATTCCTTCTATAAAGCAGCTGTTAAATAAATAATTGTCGAAAGAGACTGACTTCTGTTATACAGAGCTTCCTAGATCAGGAGTCAGGGTGCTATTATATTGTAAACACGTTGTAATGAAATTAAGATTTATTATTATTTATTTATTATTTGATGAATTGACAGCCTCCGTGGCGCAGTTGGTTAGAAGTAAGCTGTGAATCGAGAAGCCGCGGGTTCGACCCAACGGAAACAAACATTTGTGGGAACTTCAGGTATTTCTTCCGGGTCTGGGTGTTTGTGAGACCGAAAAGTCTCTCGTAGTTCCTGATACCCACGACACAAGACTTGAGGTTAGTGTGGGGTCAGGACTATGTCTGTGACTGTTGGGTGTTTATTTATTTATTTATGTATTTAAGAAGACTTGGGCAATAGGGTAGCACAGCAATTTGTTGGAATTTCGTGTGAAAAGTCCGCCCACCTGCAGTAGGCCAGCGTGGTGGGCTATATGGCCTAATCTCTCTCAATCGTGCTCTCGATTGTAAAGAAGGCCCGTGCCCTGCAGTGGAACGTATCCATATAAGTAGATGCGTGGTGTATATATACTGGCTTAGTGCAGGTTGGTAGACTTTCAATAAATCAATCATTTGCTTGTGACTCATTGCTTACGTAGTTGGTCAAGTGGTTACAATTTACATAACAATAAACATGAATATTATGATAAATCTTTTTGGTATTACAGGCCAAGAGCTTAGTGTACTATCGCAGTGAAATGTCTATGTAAAAAGTACTTACTTTTTATTATTGTTATATTGTTTACTGTAAATTAAAGTTTATTATTATAATGAACCGTTATATGATCTGTCTTTTTGGCATGCAAATGTGACTTAGGTTAATAAATTATTATAAGGCAATACAAATTATACTTTATTTCCTATAGCAGCCCGGGTCGGTATATTCATAAGGGATAATGTATGATAATAATTCTATTAGTGAAATATTTTTTCAATTCGGTCCAGTAGTTTCTGCGCCTATTCAATGTAAACAAACATTCAAATATTTCCTCTTTATTATATGTATAAGCGTAGATTATAGAGATTCTTATAAATATTTCCTTGCAGGTTTCCTCGCGAAGTTTTCCTACACAATTAAAGACGTCAGACTAGATTACCTAGTTAAGTTATTGAAAAGAGTATTTTATGTATTTTTTGTTTTTTGCCCTATTGGATATCGTAATAGAATTAAAATTATTTTCCTTTCTTATCTACAATGGTAGGAAACATCAATCGTCATCCAATAACTTCATAATTTAGATTTGAATATTGACCCGCACGACTCAATATTCGTACATACAGAGGCCACTCAACATAATGATATGCATTAGCAGTGTTGGAGTAACAAATGTGGCTCTATTAGGCGAGAGTGAGAGAAAAAATTAAGGAAAAAACGAAGGCGGCGAGCGAAAAGAGGTCAGTAACTGGATCGAGAGTACGGTGGCACTGAGTACCAGTACACGCGGTGGGTAATTTGGACTCAGATGAATTGAGCTTAAAATGAGGTAGTCGACGAGAGATGTCAAGTAATTTTCACACTATTTCTTTACTTGCACTCAAAGAAGAAGCTAAGTTCCACAGTAATTAAAATAAAAATGAAAATAATTTATTGGATCCATTAAAATGTTCAACATCATTTAGATTCAGTAATTTTTTGATCTGGTTGGTTGTTTGGTTTAAAGTGATTATTACAAAATTCACTAGTTGGTTTTTGAGTAAAGAGGTTAATCAATGTTAGGACAACATAATCCATCAGTCTGAAAAATGATTTTTCTAGAAGTATGACAACATTATTAGTAGCATTTGATAGCAAGAGTAGTGGAACTTAAATCGAGTATCCTAAGACAGTATTATATCACGAGAAAATGGATGTAAGTCTGTACCTATATTGACAGCCTCCCTGGCGCAGTTGGTTCTATGCCGGCTCAAAACAAGAGGTTGCGGGTTGGATCCCCGTATCGAGATATTTCTGTGAAGCACCGGCACGGCATAAGACTTGATCTGAGTCTCTTCTAGGGCCAGGACTATGTATGTGATTGTTGGGTGTGTATTTTTACTGTTGTTAACACGTATGGTCATCATTTTTGCGGGATTTACTGTCGTGTAGTGGGATCACTATTACCATCTCATATTGATTGGATGTAATGCAATCAGTAGTGCGATTCACGTAACTTTTTGACGCGCCTATCAAGTTGCGGTGCGGTTACAATTAAGTTTACGCTTTGGTACAAAATGGTATTCTTGTAAGTGTTTAGCTGCGCGTGAACTGCGCGTGAGCTGCGCGTCAACTGTACGTCAGATGTATGAAATTTGTTTGACATTGACATATACGCGCAGCTTGCGCGCAGCAGTAGAATACGCTAAAACGTTTGCGTGACGCGAACTTGACGCGAGCGTATTTCGAGAATACGAAAAGGGCTGTTTTGATCGAAACTTAACCGCAACTGCACTACAGCTGAACTTATTTTATTACGTGAATCGCACTACAGATCCCAATCTTAGTGCTAATATGCTAAACAAGGTTAGTGTAAAAACGCCTAATATGAATTCACACATTTCCTGCCTATAAATATAAATAGTCAAAAGGTGAGAGTCCAAGACTAGTCTGAACTCTGAACTCAAGTAATTTCACAGATATTTATTGAGGTGGGTCCAACATGTCGTGCGGGGGTGCGGGTACTTGACGCACTGCACATATGTAAACACGACGCGATCAAGACGTGGACAATGTAACCGATTCGACTAGTGTGGATAAGACGTTATATTTCGTCCATAGTACCCATAGTTCTCGCAAACTAATTGGTTTAGTTAAGCTCGATCCAGAATTCGTTAACTCGCGTTGATTTTCTCTGAAGCAGTGGTAGCACGGTAGAGTCAATCTATTTGTAATCTACTTTCAGTAATTTACAACATGTCTCTTAAAATAAAATGTTAACCAAAATTATTTTATTCGCCATTATGTCATTTATATTAAGAAATGAAAACTTAATTGAATTTTAATACGATATATAAGAGAGCAATATGAAAAAGAAAATAATCACTTAAGTAATAGAACTAAGCACCTTTAATAGTGAAGAAAAACGTCGCGAGGAAACCTGCAAACCAAAGCAATATTTGTAAGAATCTCTATAATGTAATATCTAAAGACGAAAGTTTTGAGATGAACATAAGTGATATAATAGTTTCAAAAACGTATATTTGAAACAGGGCGGAGCCGGGCCCAGCCACTAGTTGATTATATAATCAAATAAAATAAACCTCTGCCCCTTCTTGGGAAAAAGGCGTGAGTTTATGTATGTATGTAAAATCAACCTATTTATACCCTATATTTAACCACCTCTAAGTTACAACAAGGTTTTTCCACCTATAAGAAATAAACTCCAATTACTTTCTTAACCTCCTAAGTCCTGGGTGACTTTCTAAAGAACAAAATAGCGATCATCTGTAAGTCCTGGTAATTACTATTTATGTGACAAAATTATGCCCAAATGTCCTTGTAAAAGTACAAAGTTGATGTGTATTTACATAAAACGATAATGTTTTATTGATAGAACGTTCGGTCATAGTACTACCTGTAAGTTAAATATGGTGAGGTCTAAAAAAGGGCTGCCAATTTGTCCTACAGGAAGCCATTTCGGTTTTTATATGAAAACATATTTCAAAATCCCAGGTCTTAGGAGGTTAAATATATTTATGAAATCAAGTCATATCCACACGAATACACTTATGAATCTTGTGAGCGGTAATAACATCGTGTCGGCACCGAAATGCGCAATTATTTCGCTTGCCGTCAATTACTTTAAACACCGCCACTCAATTAGCTACCTACCCACATGTACGAGCGGGAATGTACTAAAGTGTCTATTAGATTAATTTTGAAAAATATAGCTAATAATGACATTAGCTATTCACTAGTTAAGCGACTTACAGCCGCTGCCAATAAACAAACCCAATCCAAAATTTGCCGTTTTAGATTGACAGCTCAATCGTTTTTCTGATACTATATTGCCAATAATCAATCTCAGTAGTGAATGAACTATGGCAACATGACAGGAGACCAATCGAAAAGTAGAAAACAATTGACAACAAAACAGATTGACTTCAATCTAATTTTTTCGATTGATTATTGGCATCGGCCATTAGTGACAAATATACTGTAAATTGAGATGTCTCCCAATCTCATGATGTACATTTCAGCTCAAAAAAAATGTTGGTTAAAAGATAACTTGTGTCTTTATTATGTATTATAAAATAAAATAAAAACAAATAAAAACAATTTAACAAAAAAGTTATTGTAGACCAGGAATGGAACCCGACACTTTTCACTCCCAAATCAGCTCCTGTTCCACCACGAAACAGTCTATTATAACCCAAACATCTGTCTTCTGAAGCCCATTCGTATATATCGAACTAGTAAAAACCTGGCTAATTATAGTAAAAGTCCCTTAATACCGAAAATCTAAAAAAATAATGCAGAACTTCCGCGTGCAAACAAAGGCATTTTAAGTTTAAACGTGATTCAAAGCTAGGCTCGATAGGCCACGGTCGGCGAAACGGAAAGTGGACCGCGCAAGGACGCCTGGTCGCTGCTACCCCGTGGGCTTCCTTCGGACTGGGGTGTGGTGCCACTGCAAGTGTAGAGCGGGAATTTAGAGACAGGTTTAAACATGGTCAAAGCTAAGCTCGATAGGCCACGGTCGGCGAAACGGAAAGTGGACCGCGCAAGGACGCCTAGTCGCTGCTACCCCGTGGGCTTCCTTTGGACTGGGGCGTGGTGCCAGTGCGAGCGTACAGCGGGAATTAAAATACAGTTTTAAACATGGTTAAAGCTAGGCTCGATAGGCCACGGTCGGCGACACGGAAAGTGGACCGCGCAAGGACGCCTAGTCGCTGCTACCCCGTGGGCTTCCTTCGGACTGGGGCGTGGTGCCAGTGCGAACGTACAGCGGGAATTAAAACACAGTTTTAAACATGGTTAAAGCTAGGCTCGATAGGCCACGGTCGGCGAAACGGAAAGTGGACCAGGCAAGGACGCCTGGTCGCTGCTACCCCGTGGGCTTCCTTCTGATTGGGGCGTGGTGCCAGTGCGAGCGTACAGCGGTAATTAAAACACAGTTTTAAACATGGTTAAAGCTAGGCTCGATAGGCCACGGTCGGCGAAACGGAAAGTGGACCGCGCAAGGACGACTGGTCGCTGCTACCCCGTGGGCTTCCTTCGGACTGGGGCGTGGTGCCAGTGCGAGCGTAGAGCGGTAATTAAAAACTTAGGTAAGGTGGGACACCCAATATGTCAAACGTCAATTGAAACTGTTATTTATTTATGTGAGTACAGCATCTAGTTGTGAATGTCGATCAAAGTAGTAGAGCGACACTTTACTTACTTAGTACATACTAAGCTGTAATACAAGCCGTGGATAGCTTGTATGGTTGGATTTAACACAATTCATATATTAGACAAGCGGAAGTAAATATAACTAACTAACACCAGCAATGAAATTGAAATAGGTTTACAACGTAAAATATCATAGGAATATTATTTCCGCCAATCGCTTGCACCTTCCACCGCGACTCACATCGGGTTTTGTGAGATTTTTAGGATGCATACAGAAGGGTTCTTTGTGGCATTGTTAGGGCTCGCACACACCTACGACGAATCTTTGCTTTATCAAGACTTGTCAGTTCCGCTTAATTATTATGTAAATAGAAAAATTGGACTTTAGCACAGCTGTGATATTAATTTTTTTATGATAATGTTTTTATATTTTGTGACGACATGAAATATAACTTAGAGTTTTTTAAGAGCTTAGAGATTGTCTGACTGCGTTTGTTGTATAAAATATGCATTCAGGGATTCTTGCGATCTGTCCGTTATTTACTTATAATTAGTTTATCGAATGAATTATAAAAAATAATTGAAAGTTTTCATTCTTATGGCATATTTGAATTAAATATATCTGTTCAATGTGACAATAACACATTTAAAATAACAACTTATGAAAATTTAAAGTTATTGTAATATATATTTTTTATTAGATAAAAGCTCTACCCAGAGTCGACATTTACGTTACGATCAGTCACTATCTTTGCAGTGCTATGGCCTCCCATCTCATTATGTACAGCATATTGGTCTAATGAGGTTAGAGCAATTTCTTTACCACCCTAAATATTAGAGTTTACAATCCAATTAAAAGTTGAAATTTTTCTTATTGACTTTATATCTATGACCAATCCTCAAACCAAATGACTGCTGCATATAAATTCCCCAACAGCGCTACTTCAAAAATTACATCTAATAAAAGTTATAAAAACAAAACGTTGATTTCAACACAACAAAAAACATTAAATGGAACATGATAAAGTCACAGTGGCTAGTTCTGTACAATATATGAAGCTAATTACACAAGATGTTATTAAACCAAAACTATCTAAGCAATTGTTCTTTTTCTCCACTGTGGTATGCACTCATTCAACTGCTAAGCAGAATGGTCATCCATCTTCGTCACCAGCCAGACACTGGCTGCATTAGCCAGACATCCCAACTCGCAACTCACCAAACTACTCCCCTCTCGCTCTAACACATTATTACAAACTGAACTTTTGTATCCCCGTCTTTGTTTAACAGCACAATGATTCAGCGGTTTACAGGTTATGAAAGAATGTAAGTTTGAATGTTGATCCGGGATTGTGAGCTTAATATAGTATGGGTAAAGTAGAGTTTTGGTTGTAAGTGAGGGGTTGAATTAAATTTCCAAAGCAAGTGTTAATGCTGAGTGCAACAATCTTTTTCTCGGGCACTTCTTGCAATGGGCTCGTTTACACGCTGAGGAAGATTTATAAATTTATGGGTTTAGAATTGGAACGAGGCAAATATCGTTAATTTTTAAAACTACTAATTTAACTGTTTTATTTTTACTTTATCTAAAATTAAATACCCACATGCAATTACTTATTGGTTTAGGTCTCTTTGAAAATAAAATATTTTATTTTAGGCTGATATTGTAGTAGACGATGCAGACTATATAGCAACAAATTTGACTGATGGTAAGCAAAACAAAAAAAACACAACTCTCAGTCTTAATTTAAGGAGTCGTGTATCCATACTTACATTACTCACGCCGCTTTCCAAAAAGGGGTAGACAGAGGTATCAAGACACCCATAATTTGCCATTTATGTTCCGTCGCACGTGATAGGGCCTATCGCCATATCCGGCACGAATTCCGGACTCTAATATCATTTTGGCCGATCCGGGATGATTCGAACCCCAGACCTCAGCTCGGTAACCCTACCGTACAACTACGCCACCGAGGTAGCCGTATACCCATCTATCAATTATTATAATGTCTGGTTACTATTAATTGCGTGCTCCCGATATATTTAGATGGGAGTGCAAATAGACGGATGGTTCTTAGAAAATTGTCAGTTACGCTATAAAACTAAATATATTCGTTGTATTATGGTCCTGATAATTGGTTTAATGATCCTGTGGTAGCGAAAATAAACTGATTTGTGACGGTGTTTCATAGTTAGGTACAGAAGTTCTTGGAGGAGATTTAATTTCCTTAACATTGACCGTTTGATGGAATAAGAGTTGTTTTTTTCCGCGTTATACTCACTTTTGTTATCAACATTTAAGTTTTTATATTAATTACTAAACAAATCCAAACAAATTATAAACTGACTATAAAATAACCCACTTATAAAAGTAACAATAAGGAGAACATCAATCCAATATCGCAACAAAATACTTTACCAATCGCATCAATCCATCAATAAAAACTGACGGTGTGAACGCAGCTACGAGGCGCTACTTGCACCGTCTGAAATTGTACCGTGCGCCGACGATCTGCTCTGATAGACTTATTAAGTGGTTACGTAGTTTTTAACACTGTTTTGTTTGATGTGCGGCGCGACAGGTTTTTTTGATCGTGTGCGGAACCGTAAGTTTCCGCGCACTTTCTTATTTTAATCTACAGTCATTTGTTAAGATAAATTATGTTATTTGCGTTTTGTTGGTGTTATTTGATTTATATGAATAAGTGTGGGTTTAGAGTATGTGTGAGACCGGTCTCAGGTTTATTAAAGTTAGGTTTTAAATTTTAAGGTAAGTACTACACTATGTGTGAGTTTTTTGGTTTGTATTTGTCTTGGCACGAGGTTCGAATCCGTGGTTCCTTGTTTTGCAACTAGGTTTCAAGTAATTTGGGCTCGGAGGTTGTCAATTCAGAATTCTATACTTCTGTACTGTTATTTTGGTAGTATATTAGTGCAATTCCGAATAACCATTATAATATGATTTAATGTTTTTGTGAAACTTTTAAACGGATTATTTTGTTATTTCCATTGTGCTGTGCATGTGGAGTTTTACAGTATTTCAATTTTGTTCGTTAAATTGAGTTACTGCTGTGTTTATTTTTCATACGTGCAATGTAAATTCACGGCTGTTTTGTTGAGGTAGGCAGAGGTTATATTACGTATTGACATGGATGTAGACACATCTCTAATTTATTTGTTATCTACGGATACAAAACTTGTAATTATTTATTTTTAGCATAGGTTCAACTGATATGCATTTTTTGTTTAGTTTATTGGTTTAATTATTTTTCTGTTTATCTGAGGAAAATGGTGTGGGTTGTATGTATATACTTATACTTCAATTTATATTCAAAATTAAAATTTAACTCTTGCATACAACTTTTGTGCCAATAAATAAACACATTTTGTTTATTTATATTACGTTTACTTAATATTCTGGTGGTTAGATGTACAAAAATATCTAAGCGTAAGATATAATGCGTAAGATTAAACGAAATTTTCAAATTTTCCGATATGATTTTGAAATTCTGCTACTACTAATTACCAATTGAACTCAATGATAACAGAAACTCACAAACGCTCGGCTAGAACATAAAATGCGTACCAAACCATAATTTGATAATAGACAGGATAATCCGAGCAATATACAGAGAGCTGCAAAAATTTAACAGATCGACTCTACCAAAAATAATAATAGCACACGAAACATCAAGTAGTTACCGCCGCTTATCATGATCAACAACACCGAAATCGAAGGTGCAAGTCTAGCTTCTTAAACAGGGAGAAAGGAAAGAAAAAGGACGTGAGGAAGTGGTATTCTATAAATCCCATTCAAAGAAAACACAACAGAAAAGTCGTTGTTTCAAATCCCTTTTCTCTTAGGCTTTGGTAACACCCCCGCCTAGACATTATTACGTCCATGGAAACCATAGTGTGTGTCCTGTTTATCTAATATTAATAAGAAAAAGGCAGTATTGCTTGACACAGCACGTATAGTGAGGCGGTTCCTCACTTTGGGGTCCTAACCATCGGTGGCTTGGTCTTGAGCCTCGCTATTGTTGGATGACTTTTCATATTTTTATATTTATTTTGTTTTAATTTATATTAATGTAAATATATATATTATATTTATAATATAAATAAATTGAATAGTAATAATTAATACACCCAACAGTCACATTATTAGTCTGGCCCCCTATAAAGATGCATAAAGTCCCGTGTCACGGCACGGGGTATTAGACTGGACACTTTTCGGTCTCACAAACACCCAGACCCGAGAATACTTGTGGGCCTCACAAACATTTGTCTCAGCACGGGGATTGAGTCCGCAGCCTCTGGTTTCACAGCCAGGGTCAAACCAACAGTCTGATCTAGAATCACTTATCGTTAAACTGCATTAAAAGTTATTTAACTAAACAAGAACTCATCAAACTCTCATTAGGCGGGTTGCTCATCAATTTGGCGAGATTTTTCAATTGAAACTAAGCTATGTACCGACTGTTAAGTTATAGCGGAGGGTACAACAAACGCTCTGCACAGTAATCCATCTACTTCACGACCCCAGCCTGAGGGGCACATGGGAAGGATCCGGCGGGGGTGACAAGGGACAGGAGAGAGCGAGGGATTAGCGAAGAATGGTTATAATATGTTTTTTTTTTACAAAATATAGCGTCTTCCAAACGTTGATATTTTTATATTCAAGATTTTATTTAACTGCCTCGGTGGCGTAGTTGTACCACGGTATGGTTACAAAGGTAAGGTGAGGTCTCGGATTCGAAACTCGAGTTGGGATAAGTGATATGGGATTTTTCTATTCAATATGGTGTCCCAGTAGCATCTCTGTCTACCCCTTTTTGGAAAAAGGCGTGAGTTTATGTATGTATTTATGTATGACATCCTAGTTCTTACCACCTCCAGAAACATTATCCATCGTTTTCCTTGTTAATGTTTTCTTATATTTATTTGGTTGTTGAAAGTTAATTTCACATGTTCGCCTCGTGACCACGAAAGTTGTAATGTAATCAAAACGTCGGGAAATAAAAAATGTATTTAATTTGTTTAGTGCAATTAATGGAATGACCAGCATGCCGGTCGCCTTGGTAAACGATACAAGCATATGGAAAGATTGGAGAATTAAACCAAATCCGTGATATAATCTACATGATATACTAACCATTTTCTTGTCAACTATTTTCCGCTCCCCGCTCATCCCTCACTCCGCGCCCATAGCTGCATGATGCATTAATCCCTGTACCCGTGAGACGGGATCCTTAATATATGATCGCGGGTTGGGATCGGTCACGGCGCGGATCACTCACTTGTTCCACTATTTAAATTAATCTATAATTATATCCTTCATTTTTCCTCGGTAGAGCCTTGGAGTTTAATAAGTTAGCTAACTGGGGGGCGGTGACCTATTATATATCTTATGTATGTATACAATAAGTTATTTCATAGTTCTTACCTGTTGTACAGTTCTATTACATGTTGTAATCTCCTCTAATTGAAGAAAGTAGAAACACAATGATTAAATACTTTTTTGGAAATCATAAAAAAATGTCTCAGAAATGCATGAACAGGTTGAAAGTGAATGAAGCGAAAGTAATATGTCAGGATCGAGCAAAGTGGCGGTCTATAGTCTCTGCCTACCCCTATGGGATACAGGCGTGACGAGTATGTATGTATGTATGTCTCAGGATGGCAAGCATTGCTTTGTTATTCATTGTGGTGTTTGGTTTTGCTACTGTACTACAGCGATTGTATCGCTTACCAACAAGCGACTAACATGCTCGTCTCGCCAGTTATTGCAATAAAACGAACCTAAATGTCGTTTAAATTGCTGGAAAATTACTAGATTTTTACTGTATATTTGCATGCCTATATGCAGTAATCAATATAACGAATTATCATCCATTGGCCAAATCATCTCAAATTAATTACACTGATTGGTTCGTCCTGTTTGACTTTTTGTCTCACAATATCGAATGTGTTGTTATAGTTGTTATATAAATATTATAATTGAAGGACAGTCAAGCACCTCACATCTAAAACGAGTTAATAAATTATAATTTTATGGAAAATATAATCGAATAGTTTTTCTTTCTTTGTAGAATATGATTTAGGTATTTTTATATACGATTGAAAAAACAACCTAGTTTGGATGGAATGATAAGTGATAATTTATTTTCTATTTTGACACCAGCTTCATTTCTTTACAACCCTAAGGTAGATTGTCAGAAAATGCCTCAGGCACTAAGTCCGCCTATATACTTTCTATTTACGTTTTATGAAGCTTTAAATAAATAAATAAATGATTATATGTGTATATGTTTTAAACTGGCCATTGGGTTGGGTCTTTTACGACCAGTAGCTTTAATAATATCTTGACCAAAATACGGTTTTATATTGAAAATTATGTTTGATTAATGCCTTTAAAATCGACAATATCTTAGGTCCATTAGGTACGCCACGTAGATGCAATGGATCAAAGCCAAAACCTTCTGCCTTGAAGTTGAATGTCAGATGTTTCGTAATCGTATAAGCACTAATTACTTATTTATAATTATTTATATGTTTAATTTATTTTTACACCATACAAAGCATTTATTATTGTATTTCACAATAAAAATAAAGCAAGTGGCGGCTACAGAGATACAATTTCTAATATTCCACAATAAAAATAACAGTACGAGTGCCGGCTTACCACACGAGTTTCTTACAGACAACCATGGGATGAAAATATAAACATTTAAAAAAGGAAAAGGCGGTCTAAGGCGTAAATAAAATAATAATCTACAATGAATAACTAAATATATAAATCTAAACGTATACAGGATATAACCAAACTGCGTTGAAAAACGAAGACAGGTGGTAGTTTTGGTGACTTCAACATAATGCAACTAAAAATTGTGCAAAATGTCATCAGTGTTTGTTGTTGATATGTTTCCTATCGTTTTATTTAGGTGGTAAATACATAGTTTGTAATATAATAATCTACAGTCTTCTACTTCTAAGAAGTTCTGGTACGTAGGGTTTAAATTATTATTTTATCAAAAATCTCTCAATCGTATTCTCAATCGTATTCTCGATTGTAGAGTAGGCCCGTGCCCTGCAGTGGGACGTATATGGGCTGTCACTAAAGTCACTACTGTCACTTTATCAAAAAATATGGATTTGCCACCCAAACAATGATATTTAAAATATCACAAAAAAATGCGTTTTTTGCGGAATTTTTAGTTGCATTGTCTCTGTAGTCCGTAGTGACTAAAACTTTCACACGGCTTCAACTTTCAATATATACACTTAGAATATATACATACAATATAAACGTATACAAAAACGTACTATATGCTTTACTATGGGTGGGTGTCCCAATGCAAAGGGCTGGATAGATACTGAGTAAAAGCCAACGCTTTCCTATTTCTGTCTACAAGCAGAATGCCTTAATACCTAATTAAAACATGTAGTAGATCTTTCATATGTGGGAGGCTGCCTGGGTGGGCACCACCGCAATGTCTATTTCTCCCGTCAAACAGCAGTTTAAATGCACTGTTTTGTTTCGGATTCAAGGACATTGTAGCCAGAGTAACTACTGGACATATTGAGACTTAACATCTTATGTCTCAGGATGCCGAGCGCAGTGGAATACCAAGCATTGCTTTGTAATCAAGGTGTTGTTTGGTTTTGCTTCTGTTCATGAGCGGTCGCATCGCTTACCATCAGGCGAACGGCATGCTCGTCTCGCAATTCACTGCAATAAAAAAAAAGTTCAACCAGGGTTTCGAACCCAAGACCTGTATGCATGCATGCATTACGCGATACCGCAGTACATATGCCGGGGTAATAAGAAACATTGAATATAAATCAATAATAAATGCACTTTGTGTGTTAACGTTTCTGCTGTAGAGAAAAATTCAAATGATATTTTTAAAGGTGTGTTCCTCTGACCTTTTCTCGTTTTGCTGGGTATAAATTTATTCACATAAAAATGCCAATATTGAGAAAAAGAAAAATAATTGCGGGTCATGGTTAAAATAATAATATTTATGTATAGGCGCCCAGATATTATTTAAGCTTGTAGACACTATGGCCCAATGGTCCTTTTTGAAGAACATAATTGCAAAACCCATTACAATACAAGATTTCATTTTATTTTTCAAGATAGCGTTATCCATTGGTTGTTAGACTTTCAGGGCTATGTTGTAGTCCATAGATGCTTTTACAGTTACAAAAGACTATTGGGTTGTCATGAAAATAGTAATACAACCCAAATATAAAATAGGAATACTTTTTGAATATGGCGCTTCGAAAGGTCCATGGGCGGTAAACAAAGACGCGACCCGAAATCTTTTGAGAGTTTATTATAAATTCGATTATGAGTATTTCAAAGGCGCTTGAGCGCAAGAAGGATAGGATAGTGTACTATATATTTAGCGAATAATATTAGCGATTTTACTACTTGTCATATCCTAGCTGTATTACATTTATATTACAATTTTTTTTTTATAGTACGATTTTGAAAAATGAATTAAACTATTTAAATAATTATTATAATATAAAGAATAAAAGTAATAAAATTTAACAAATTTTAATTTCACACACAAACAAAACATATCATTTATTGAGACAAAAATTAAATTGAAGAATACTAAAAATATATAAATGTATATTGAATAAACAACTTATTTAGAAATATAATGCTCGCTAAAATCAGACAATTACTAATATGCATGTATATCGATTAAAAATATTATAAAAAGTGCATGATGCGTCGAAGCCTCAAGGTCGATACATCTCTATAAAGTGCAGCTTAGGTGATGTCATGAATTCATATTTTTAAAAGCACATATCTAATTAAGTTTCACAAACTAGTTAAATGGTTTTAAAAACAACAACACTAGAGTTTCTTGCCCGTTCTTCTCTAGTGAGAACCGCTTTCCGAACCGGGTGGTAGACCAAAAAATAAGAATCTAAATGATGTTGAACATTTTTGTGGATTCAATGATTATTTTCATTTTCATAGTGGAAGAAGCGACGAACATAAACCAGTTGAGAAATATTTTACACTAAATGCGGTAAATCTAACGATGACCACGATCCTCAGTCATGAAGGACCAACTGAAGAGAGAGAGAGAGAATTCTAATTAGCGCTGAAGTGCCACAGAAGATGCCACATGTTCAACGGATGTAAGTTCGATAACATGTTTTAATTGCATTTTTTTTCCATGAACGGCGAGACGAGCATGCCATTCACCTGATGGTAAGCACTATAAGCAACATTAGATAACACGTTGAATTACAAATCAATGCTTGGCATTCCACTGCACTCGCCATCCTGAGACAAAATATGTTAAGTCTCAATGTGTCCAATAGTTACTCTGACTACAATTTCCTTCAGACCAAAACACAACAGTGCATTTACACTGAGGTTTGGCAGCAATAAGTTTAAATAATAGATCCGGCAAACGAGCAAATAAGTCATCTGATGGTAAGTGATCACTGCCGCCAATGAATATACACAACGCTTTGATCATGGATGTGTCATCGTCCCATCAAATCTGGAGTAGAAGAAGAAGAAGAAATATTTATTTATTGCTGATACAAATAGCACATAATATCAACATGAAGTCAGAAGATGCGGCCAATATAAAGCCAGAGGCCCAGAGTAAAAAAATAGAAATAAAAATAACATCACTACATGGTATAAAACAAAGTCGCTTTCTCTGTCCCTATGTCCCTTTGTATACTTAAATCTTTAAAACTACGCATCGGATTTTAAGGCGGGTTTTTTAATAGATACAGTGATTCAAGAGGAAGGTTTATATGTATAATACGTACATATTATTGTACAGAAATCACATTTAACAATAAACAACAAAACGTAGTAGAGCGGGAAGGGAAAAGGATGGGAAGAGGCTTACCTGTACCCCTTAGGATATTGGGTATCCAAAAATCTCAATAAACGAAACTCGATAGCAAAGCTTCACGTCAATCTCCTGAGTCAGTGGTACCGCCCTGGACAAGCCATTCATGCCGAGTCATGGCTGACAACAGCGTGGCCCTAATTTTAACTGTTCAAAGACAAGTATTGTGTAATTGATAAAGGATATGTCCAAGAGTTCGCGGTTATATGATGTTTCTTCGACATATGTGTATGGTATCTGTAATCTCAGTTTAATCTATTAAGAACAATAATAAAAAACTAAGAACTATTTTGATTATTAATTTTGAGTGTTAGAAACATTCAATTAAACCCTAAATTCACCTTAAATAGCCGAGTCACTTTAAACATATTTTTCCTGTTTAGATTTTATATGTGTGTTATACAATATGTATTTTTATATAATGTATTTAATATATATGTGTTCGTATCTTTATCTATGTATTTGTATTATCCAACATTTTAAATATTCTAATTTATTGAATTTATGCGCTTATAATTCTCTCTCTGCAACATCTAAAGGTCGACTGGTAGAGAATGCTTCTGGCATAAATTCCGCTTGTATACAACTCTGTAAATAAAGCATAAATAAATCTAAACAAAACACTTTTTTATTACGTAAATAACTGTACTTACGGGTTTGAACATGCGTCCGCTCGTTCTATAACAAGCTTCCGACGTCACAGAGCCTGAGTATTACGCAGAGTGCGTCGCAAACATTTTAATTCGCCATCCATATTGAATGTCCATTAAAATACCAATTATTTTTAAGTAATTTCATTTGCGAATGACGAAGCGTCCATTATATTTAACATACTAGTGATGTGCTTCGGTTTTGTCTCGTTTTAATAATTATATACAATGGCTATATGTATCAATATTGGATTCTATTATGATATTGGATTTTTCTATTGATTATATCAACACGGAGACAGGAATTTCTACCCGATATAGCGATAAGCTCGCCACCATATTATCATGCGACAGAACACATAAGGCGAAAAATATGTGTCCTAGTAGCACCTTTGCCTACTCCTTCTGGAAGAAATGTGTGATATTTATGTACATATAATAAAAAAAATCAATAACAATTGACCCGACCCGGGATTCGAACCCGAGACTTCAGCTTTGTAGTCGTACGGTAGCACAACTATGCTACCGACGCTATTTGTATCTGTATCTGTATCAGCCCATATACGTCCCACTGCAGGACACGGGCCTCCTCTACAATCGACAGTACGATTGAGAGTGGTTAGGCCATATAGTCCACCACGCTGGCCTAGTGCGGGTTGGCGGACTTACATACCATAGAAATTTTTATAAATCGCTATGGTATGCAGGTTTCCTCACGATGTTTTCCTTCACCGTTTTAGTGCGTGGTGATTGACTATCAATACACACATGACTCCGAAAAGTCAGAGGTGTGCCCTGGGATTCGAACCCGCGACCACCGTGAACATGTTGGCAGTCGCGTCTAGTCCGTTTACCAACAGGCCACAACGCACTTACTTACTTGACGCTATTTGAATACATTTAATTTTGAGGGAATAATTATTGCCCTTCGCGAGAAATGGTATTTGGTGCTCTAAAAACCAATATAAATTATGAATCAGGACTTATGCAAAAGTTGTATCAATTTAATTATAACAATTAAACCTGTTTAATTTGTGGGGATTGTAGTTTTTCTTACAAAAAACGGACAGTGAGGGATTACTCTATACCCTGATACGCAATTCGAATGTTTGTCGTTCGAGGTCCACGTATAAGATAAAAGTTTTCAACTTCTAATAATCAATACTCTATGAAACTTATCATTCACTCCGAACTTAGTCTAAGGTAGGAACGATAGAGGATTCGAACACTTTGTAAAGTATTTAGGCATATTTGACAGCCTCCGTGGCTTAGTCAGTTAGACGCCGCCTGTGACACGAGAGACCGCGGGTTCGATCATCAACCCGAGAGACATGTTGGTGCAGCCTACAAATATTTCGTTTGGGTCTGGGTGTTTGTGAGACATAAAGTCTCTCGCAGTTTCTGATACCCACGACACAAGACTCGATCTTAGTGTGGGGTCAGGACTATGTATGTGACTGTTGGGTGTATTTATTTATTTATAAAGTTCTATATACGAAGTTCGAATATTCGTAGTTGTGTCAGATTATAGAATAACCACACAGCCTCAGTCGCTTAACAAGATAATAAAATGACGCACACAAAATACCCAACAGAAATTCTTCGCGCGTAAAGTATACGCATGGCAATCGGCAAAAATCCCCGCGTATTAAAAACACTGCCGTAACTTATTTACATTAACATTGCAGTAATACCAATGGAAGTACGATCTCTAAATAAACTTAATTAAAACGAGCGAACATACGAAATGCAGGTAAACAGCAGTTTAAAAACGCAGTTACATAAATATTGAGTTGAGATTAATTGGAAACGATAATTAAAGACAAATTGTGGAGCGTATCTGACGCGTTCGGTAATGTACTTCATTACAGAATGGGGGATTGGTGGATTCTTTTTTACATTTACAGGAAATAATAAATAAATTATTTATTTTAATGTTTTTTGTACATAAAATATATATTAGCAACTTAACCAATATTTAAAATAAGAGTACAAACGGCGATCGTATCGCCATCCCGACCAACATGAGATGAATATAAGACAAGGAAAAAAGAGAGAGCAATCTATATTGAACTTTGAGGAAAACTTATGAATTACTTGATTGTCTATTCTAATATTTAGCTGATAATAGAACCAAATATATAGTTATTTTAATGTTCATTCCCAATACGCATAATAAAATTATTAAACAAAAATATTTTTATCGGCAATGCAAATTGATGTAAATATTGCCTACACTAAGAAAAATCGAATTCAACTTAATTTTTTTGGGCAAATCTATGTCCAATGTTGGGGTTCCTGCATGCGGCCAATACTCTCATCAATGACCACACAATCGCCTCGTCTCTTTCCGACTAATTGTAAGACTATGCATTACACATTGCACCGAAACACCTGGGTGCAAAATCACGTGCATAATGGAAGGATGAACAAATCGACCGCCGGGCACTGTGTTGATTTTTCCGATTAATCTCAATGCGGATCGGCAGACTATTTGTTCGCGGCGGAGATCCTTGGGCAATAGTTGAACCGTTCGTGATATGGACGAAAAAAAAATAAAAATAATGTATATTTTAAGAATAATCGTGTTCAGTGTGTGTTATATTCCATGTCATTATGACGAGTAACTGTAGACAAAATCTTTCTTATTTCCAGTTTTTGAATTATGTGAAAATTATTAACCTACTTGTCACGTATATTTGTTCTGAATTTGATTTACAAAACTCCCACAGAAGCTAAAAATTATTAATTAAAAATTACACAATGTCGCCAGATAAACACGTACTTGGAATGCTTGCATATTGAATTCATAATCCGCCATAGCTATTTGACTTTTCGATATATACCTGTGGATCCCACAAATACATGTTTGTCCAGGTGCGGGCATCGAACCTGCGGCCTAACGTTTCACGGCTGGTTTCTAACTAACTCCGCCACAGAGGCTGTCAATATTATTATAATTGATACTTTGACATTATTAAACAGTACAATATACGTTAATTAAATTTTTATATACAGAACCGTTACCCAAAACAGTTCACAGCTTGACGATTTTTTTCGGCAACTGATTGGCTCTGGCAAATGAACTCCGATTGAATTTGTGATGAGACTCCGAACAATTTATAGTGTTACGTACGTATGTATGACGGACCGACATAATTGGACTTTTAACATTTAAATTATTGATATGGCTTGTATCTACATAGTACATCTGAATTGAAATTAAAATAATTATTTGATTTGTACTGACTGAAGACTTTTTGAATTTATTTAGGTATTTGTCTACTCTGGTTTATCTGTACCAGCCTATATACGACCCACTGCAGGGCACGGGCCTCCTCTACAACCGGAGTACGATTGAGAGGGGTTAGGCCGTACAGTGGACCACCCTGGCCAAGTGCGGGTTGGTGAAATTTTCCATACTATATAATTCTGAATCGCTATGACATTCAGGGTGATTGATTATCAAAAGACATTTCCGCACAGTCCAGTAGACACATTTAGCATTTGAATCCAGGACTTCTTGCTTAAATCATATAACATAAGCGCTTAATGTCGGTACTTTAAAGTGTGTAGTAAGTTAGAGTATTTTTGTGGTTGACTCACCGCGCGCGGCAGTTTTTACGTGCTCTCTAACTTTCGTCATTCGTCTTAGCACGATGCATGGGGAAACTTATTGACAGATAGCTGCACTGCTGGCCATTGAAAATGGGCCAACAATATTATTACATACATAAACTCACGCCTTTTTCCCAAATGGTATATGCAAAGGTATCCATGATACCCTCGTTTCGCCTGTATTTTCCGCCCCACTATTTGAAGAGAGCCTCTCGCCAAATCAAGCACATATTCTTTTATTTTGTTTTGGTATTTTTTCTTCAATGTGTACAATAAAGATTTAAATAATAAATTCGTGACAACCGGCTGATAATGAATAGAAAAACCCTCTCTCCTGTCTCTAAGCCTCTCCCTTGGTACGCCATAGGGCCCGGTCTGCTGCATTATGCACCCAGTCGCTACCGGCTTTCTAGTGCAAATCATTCCACCATCGTCTTGGCAAAGTAGTGTAGGACGCCCTCCAGCTAAGTGGAGTGATGATTTGAGGAAGTTCGCTAGCTGATGCTGGATGCGACAAGCCGAAGACAGGGTAAAATGGGGCAATTTGGGGGAGGCTTATACCCAGCAGAAGACGACAAAAGGCTTATAATGATGATGATGATCTTATTTCTAGAATATGATGGTCAGTATTCAGATAGATATAGTCCTATTATCACCAGAGATACTTAGTATGAGCTAATTCGTAAATTTTTTATTGAAGATGATGATTATACCGTGGTGGAAAATACTTTCTACAAATGAAACAAGTCTTCGTAGCAGGGTTTTTCTCACTGACTTATCACTTTATTATAATAATGTTTCGTAGTATTTAATTAAAGTGTTTTCATCAAACTACGTGACTCATATGCGAGATTAAAAAAAGACAAACATTAAATATATTATAATTACTTTTGTTTATGTTTTTCCTTTTTGGTCTGACCTGGTTTTACCAATTGTATTATTGCGTAGACAACGCCATGAAGCCAAGGTCTTATATTTTTTTGTTTACTTGCGTGCGTTTTAGTATGTAGCTAAAACACAAGACTAAGATTAGTATCTTAGTCTTGTGTTGTGGGTATCAGAAATTGCGAGACATTTTTTTTTCATCGGTCTGGCAAAGGCAATCGGTCTGGCAGGTCAACAGATGGTAAGTGATCACTGCCGCCCATGAATATCCTCAGAGGTTGAATCATATGTAACCGATCCTGCAAATCGGGAGGATAACAGGAAGGGAAAATTATGGGAAGAGGAATGAGGTACTGGGCATCCGGCAGTCTTATTCGCCGAACTTCATGTGTATCTCCTGTGAGATAGTGGTACCGCCCGGACGAGGCTGCCCATTCATGCTAAGTCATGACTGACCACAGCTTGGCTCTACCACAATAGCAACATTTTCATTCTGTTAAGGGTTTCTTGATCCCTCAAACACCCAAAACAAATACTTTAATTACACAAATTTGAGGCTCTTATTCATAGACAGTTCTAAAACCTATTTTAGTTATCGAATGTTTTGTCCATTTCGAACGACTTATGAATTCAGGGGGGTTACTCTATAAAATCAATACAAACTTCGAATGCTTCGACGCCGTACATAAAACTTCACTAATGTGTCTAGATACTCCATAAAATGTTGGATTCCTTTATAGTACATCGTAACCATAGACTAAATTCGGAGAAAATGATAATTATAATATATAATAGTATTTATTATTAGAAGTGGAGATCTTATATCTTACTCCGGACGTCGAACATTCGATATCGTTTTTGTAGAGTAGCCCCCCAGTTTGAGCCAAGAAAACCAAAATATTCGATAACTATAATAGGTTTTAAAATTGTCTATGAATAAAACCGTTATTAAAGACAGTACACTGCAGGCCAATACAGTGATGCAGCTAGTGTTAGTGTGGGAGGAAGTTGCGAGCGCCCCCGAAGGTTTTCCATAAATTAGCGGCCGTCGCAGCCGTGACGGTGCACCCAGCGATACACTGCTGGCCATGCGGCGGGAATATCTGTCTATTTTAATTTGGTATTCTTTTCTCTTTGTTAAATATCGGCTCTAGAGTTGGTGTCGCGGACACAAGCCTAAGCTAAATCTGGGTGTTATTATCCTTTTTCCTTCTTATTCAGCCACTGTGGCGCAATTGGATAGGTGCCGACAGTGAAACTTGAGGATGTGATCTCTTATTTCTCTTGCCATTTTTAGGCAGTTACTTATAAATCTACTGTATATTAAATCGAAGCTTTAGCTACATACTAAAACGCACGCAAGTAAACAAAAAAATATAAGACCTTGGCTTCATGGCGTTGTCTACGCAATAATACAATTGGTAAAACCAGGTCAGACCAAAAAGGAAAAACATAAACAAAAGTAATTATAATACATTTAATGTTTGTCTTTTTTTAATCTCGCATATGAGTCACGTAGTTTGATGAAAACACTTTAATTAAATACTACGAAACATTATTATAATAAAGTGATAAGTCAGTGAGAAAAACCCTGCTACGAAGACTTGTTTCATTTGTAGAAAGTATTTTCCACCACGGTATAATCATCATCTTCAATAAAAAATTTACGAATTAGCTCATACTAAGTATCTCTGGTGATAATAGGACTATATCTATCTGAATACTGACCATCATATTCTAGAAATAAGATCATCATCATCATTATAAGCCTTTTGTCGTCTTCTGCTGGGTATAAGCCTCCCCCAAATTGCCCCATTTTACCCTGTCTTCGGCTTGTCGCATCCAGCATCAGCTAGCGAACTTCCTCAAATCATCACTCCACTTAGCTGGAGGGCGTCCTACACTACTTTGCCAAGACGATGGTGGAATGATTTGCACTAGAAAGCCGGTAGCGACTGGGTGCATAATGCAGCAGACCGGGCCCTATGGCGTACCAAGGGAGAGGCTTAGAGACAGGAGAGAGGGTTTTTCTATTCATTATCAGCCGGTTGTCACGAATTTATTATTTAAATCTTTATTGTACACATTGAAGAAAAAATACCAAAACAAAATAAAAGAATATGTGCTTGATTTGGCGAGAGGCTCTCTTCAAATAGTGGGGCGGAAAATACAGGCGAAACGAGGGTATCATGGATACCTTTGCATATACCATTTGGGAAAAAGGCGTGAGTTTATGTATGTAATAATATTGTTGGCCCATTTTCAATGGCCAGCAGTGCAGCTATCTGTCAATAAGTTTCCCCATGCATCGTGCTAAGACGAATGACGAAAGTTAGAGAGCACGTAAAAACTGCCGCGCGCGGTGAGTCAACCACAAAAATACTCTAACTTACTACACACTTTAAAGTACCGACATTAAGCGCTTATGTTATATGATTTAAGCAAGAAGTCCTGGATTCAAATGCTAAATGTGTCTACTGGACTGTGCGGAAATGTCTTTTGATAATCAATCACCCTGAATGACATAGTGATTTGACAAAAATGTGGTATGTAAAATTCCACCAACCCGCACTTGGCCAGCGTCTTGGACTAACTCCAATCGTACTCTCAGTTGTAGAGGAGGCCCGTGCAATGCTGTAGGTCTTATATAGGCTTATACAGACAGACCAGGATAGAAAAATACCTAAATCAATTCAAAAAGTCTTCGGTCACTATAAATCAAATAATTATTTTAATTTCAATTCAGATGTACTATGTAGATACAATGTTAAAAGTCCAATTATGTCGGTCCATCATACATACGTACGTAACACTATAAATTGTTCGGAGTCTCATCACAAATTCAATCGGAGTTCATTTGCCAGAGCCAATCAGTTACATATGATTCAACCTCTGAGGATATTCATGGGCGGCAGTGATCACTTACCATCTGTTGACCTGCCAGACCGATTGCCTTTGCCAGACCGATGAAAAAAAAATGTCTCGCAATTTCTGATACCCACAACACAAGACTAAGATACTAATCTTAGTGTATTCAGGACAATTTATGTGATTGTTGGGTGTATAACATTAATTTAATTACATAGGTGAAAAGTACATTTAATAGACGAGAATAAATGAAGAGGTTGATGAAAGTGAATGAAGCGATAGTAATTTGTCAGTATCGAGCAAAGTGCTGATGTAGGTATATACTCTGCCTACTCCTATGAGATACAGGCTTGAAGATCATGTAAATAGATACAGGTGAAATCACTCTATGCTAATTAGATCCACTCAGATACAATCAAGTGGTCTTGCTTTATTTTGAGATTTCTCGTTTCGTAAACAAAGTGATATTTGATAATAACAGTACAGTTGACAAGAAAAGTTTAATGTTATGTAAAGCTTCTTAATTATAAAAAAATTGGCAATAAAGTGGAGTTTAACTGCCAGCACAGGCAATCTCGGCTACGTTTTTGACTACGTTTTTTATTTTTGTTGTAAATGTTTTAGGTATCTTTATTTCATGAAAGAACAATTAATAATAATTATAAACATAAAACAAAATAATTTTGCGACTTCGTACAAGGAAATATTGTAAACTTTTACTATAATAGTAAACGATACTTATAATAATGGTAAACGATACGACTGGACCGCTCATGAACCGAAGCAAAACCAAACAACACTACGAATTACAAAGCAATACTTAACATTCAATTGCGCTCGCCTACCCCAGAAATAAGATGTTAAGTCTCAATTTATTCTGTAGTTGCTCTAGCTACAATGTCCTTCACAAAGAAACAAAACAGTGTATTTACACTGCCGTTTGGCGCGAGAAATATACATTGCGGTGGTATCTACCTAGCGGCCTCTCACATATCAGAGACCTACCACTTGTATTAGAATGGCTGCATGGAACGGGCTTCCTCTACAATCGAGAGTACGATTGAGAGTGGTTAGGCCATATTGTCCACCACGCTGGCCTATTGCGGGTTGGTGGACTTTACATATAAAAATTCTTACTAATTTTCTATACTATGCACAGTTTCCTCACGATGTTTTCCTCTATCATTAAATTTCATGGTGATTAGAGGATTCGATCCCGGGACTAAAATATCCCGATCCCGGGATCCCGGTACTCGGAATCCTAACAATAACTAACAATACACACATAACTTCGAAAAGTCAGAGGTGAGCCTTGGAATTTGAACCCGCGATCACCGTGAGCATGTTCGCAGCAGCGTCTGGTCCATTTACCAACAAGCCACCACGCAGTTATAGTATAGTTATTAGAAAAACAAAATAGAACTCCTGGAGGTCTTCCTTACAAAAAAAAAAAATAATTTGGTTAGTTTATAAGGCTGTTTTGAAAAAATAAATAAAAATATTATTTGCATCTTTAAATGTCATAAAATAGGCAACCAAAGAATTCGAAGCAGAGTTTCATATCATCCGTTCCACAAATACACGAAAAAAACAACATAAAAATATCGAATAACTGTTTTGCGTGCGCGTGTACTTATCTATCCGGTCTGGCGTCACCTTGGTCGCGACCTACCGCAACATCGCTGCAAGACACAACTCGCTGGTATTTAGTTTTTTATATTATTTATATGGCGACATTGCCACGGTCAATAGTGCTAATCTTTCTATTTATAAATAGGTTTGAAGATGGAAAATATAGTGAGAGTAAATTATCAATTATTTGTAAGGTGGTCTTTTGGGACGTTTAGAAAAATTATGGGCTAAAAATATTATTATATTATTATTGCGCGCCGATCGGTATCCCAAAAGCTACATGTTAAGGTTTTATGTACCAGGAACGCATAAAACTGGCGTAGATATTTTTGCTGTAAGCAGGTAACTTTTTATTAGCAACATTAGCAAAGATATGACACAAAAATTGCCCCAGAACGATATTGTTATCGAATAAATCGAAAAAAATATTCGATTTGAGTGGAATTTGAACATCAAATAGATGTTCCTAAATCATTTATTTAAAAAATATCAAGTCATAGCATTTAATGTCATTATATTACACCAACGATATTATTTATATTATTATCATTTTAAAATTAGACAATTTTTAATATATATTTTATTTAAAGTATGGAATACTAATGAAATACAACCTAAATATATGTTTATAATATAGTGGACATTTCTCTATAAATAGAAAAATGAAAAACGTTAAAGTAGCTTAGCGTAGAGATCTTTATAAATTTTTGACAGTCACCGTGTTGCAGTAGGTCAGATACCTGCTGTGAAACGAGAAGCTGCGGGTTTGATTCGCGTTCCGAGATAAAAGTTTGTCTCGGGTAGGGGTGTTTGTGTACCCACTCTCAATCGTACTCTCGATTGTAGAGTAGGCCGGTGCCCTGCAGTGGGACGTATATGGGCTGATACAGATACAGGGGTGTTTGTGAGACCGAAAAGTCTCTCGTAGTTTATGATACCCACTACACAAGAGTAAATTTATCTTATTGTGGGATCAGGATTATGTATGTGACTGTTGTATTTATAATTATTTATTAATTTTGGAATGTGGAGATCGCCAAATCGTAATAGTTCTCTCGAAGTTGGACCTGCCTAACTGGACCACTTGTCCTAAATAGACATAAAATAATATATTCGTCAACAACTTCAAGAGTCGAGCCTCCAATACCGATGGGGTGGGCACAACATGGACATTCGACATGATCTTCGTTTTGTCCATGTTCATTTTAAAACCCACCTGTTGGGAGACTCGATTGAGGTCTTCGAGCAGTGCTACGGTCTTCCAGCGATTCTGCCAAGACTATAATATCGTCGGCAAACCGAAGGTGAGTGATATACTCTCCGTTGATGTTGATGCCGAATCCTTTCCACTGCAAGAACTTGAAGGCGTTTTTCAGCGCGGCAGTGAACAGTTTCGGAGATATGACATCTTCCTAATTGATGATTGTGGATAATATAATGAATAAAATATGTAAGAAAAAACATAAGATAAGTACTATTACTAAAATTCATTTGTAATTAATAGCACATTTTCCACCCGAATGGTGGGTCAAAGAATATCGACATTTGACATTTAAATATCGATGTTTTCAATTCGTTTCCAAGAAATCTTGTATTTTTTTGTACTGTCGGTAAGAATTTGATTTATTTGAATTACATGCAGGATTTTTATTGTGGCTGACTTTATCACCTTATCCGGTCTACTCACCTATCTTATGATGAGACATCACTTGCACTTGTTTTGATTATTGCATTACCTAGATTTTGTTACTATGTAGACATGTAAGTTAGAAACAGTCTATAACTAACAAAATAAGAATATGTAGAACATCATCCTTCTTCATAATCATTTAAAAATATGGGATGAGATGAAGAAGTACAGAACGAAATAGGATATATCAAATTATGATAAAAAAATAATATTTTTTCTTAATTCATTTTGCACAACATAGATGAATATTTATTTTTATAGAACAAAAATTCATGTAAGAGCATCAATGTAACCTACTTAGTCTACTAGTAAAGACTAGGCCATCGAAGTAACTTCTATACGAGTATAAAATTAGAATCATGTGTATTTGTTATGTTATGTGTTGTGTGTAAAAATATGTCTAGAAATCTTACGCAATTTTATTTAATTACCAAAAGCATGAATTATATTTAACAAAATAAAACATGTTGATTTTCTTTTAAGGGTAGCTCTTACTCGTATTATTTTCCTGGTTTTTTTTTTATTGCTGTGAATTGCGAGACGAGCATGCCCTTCGCCTGATGGTAAGCGATACGACCGCTCATGAACAGTAGCAGCACCAAACAACACCTTGAGTTACAAAGCAATGCTTGGCATTCCACTGTGCTCGCCATCCTGAGACATAAGATGTTAAGTCTCAATATGTCCAGTAGTTACTCTGGCTTCAATGTCCTTCAATCCGAAACACAACAGTGCATTTGAACTGCTGTTTGACGGGAGAAATAGACATTGCGGTGGTACCCACCCAGGCAGCCTCTCACATATGAGAGACCTACCACCAGTATTACCTACCTGGATGGAGGCGGATTCCAAAAGCCGCTATAGAAATCCTTGGAAAAGCTCATGTTCACCATTTGATTGCCTGTGGCCGAATTTGTCTACTTTTGCCGCCAAACAGCAGTGCAAATGCACTGTTGCGTTCCGGTTTGAAGGACATTGTAGCCAGAGTAACTACTGGACATATTGAGACACCATCTTATATCTCAGAATGGCGAGCGCAGTGGATTACCAAGCATTACTTTGTAACTCGTGATGTTTGGTTTTGCTACTGTAGATGATCGGTGGTATCGCTCACCATCTGGATTGATATTCTTCAACCTCTACAGGCCATATAAGCTGTATTTTTTTATACATTGCACAATGATTTTTTAAATTTTAATAGAGTAATAATCCAAGTTAATATTATTCGCGAAAAGCGGCGTTCACGTGTAAGTGAAGGTGCGTCGCCTTGGTAATGAACTGGCGAAGGCCGTCGACTAGTTGTATACATTGACCCTACATCGCGGCGCGCAGGGTTCGATGTTCGTACTTCTACTTCATGTTACTATAGTGGTTTAATTGGTTCGTGTAATAATTGTTTTTAGTCTTATTATAGTTGAATATTGAGATTATTTTTTATTGGCGACTTTTAAAATACAAGTTAAAATTGGCATGTTTTTGAGTCTTATTGATCCACATTGTGGTTCTACTTTGAGAGATGTGTTTTTTATATACAAAGGGGAATCTCGATTTTGTGTCCAACCCAAAAAAAAAATGTGAAGAAATGTAGCTTACAGTTTGGGTAAGCCCCAGTTTGTATAAAACTGGGGTTCTCCTTTCATATATAAAAATAATAATTATCGTTATTGTGAGTAATGTCACATTTCAGGGAAAAGGGCTATTTTCCCGATTTCCATGCATCTCTTTTTGGGGTCTTATAGAACCAATCGTTCAAGTAAGCGCCAAATTTTTCTCGTCATCCGCATCTTCGTCTTCCAAAAACACTTATGTGTAGGTAAATATAAGTAGTAGTAGTGTTACATTTTCCCCAGAGGCTTTTAGAAACACCGCTTCTTTAATTTTCATATCCCCGCACCGAGAGAAATATTTGTGCGGCCCACAAATATTTCTTTCAGGTCTGTTCTTGATACCCACGACACAAAACTCGATTTTAGTGTGGGGTCAGGACTATGCATGTGACTGTTAGGTGTTATTTATTTTATTTATTTATTATATTTACCTATCAAGGGATAAGGCATATAAGGCAATAAGGTATAGTAAGTGCGTGGTGGCCTGTTGGTAAACGGACTAGACGCAACTGCCAACATGTTCACGGTGGTCGCGGGTTCTAATCCCAGGGCACACCTCTGACTTTTCGGAGTCATGTGTGTATTGATAGTCAATCACCACGCACAAAAACGGTAAAGGAAAACATCGTGAGAAAACCTGCATACTATAGCGATTTATAAAAAAATTCTATGGTATGTAAGTCCGCCAACCCGCACTAGGCCAGCGTGGTGGACTATATGGCCTAACCACTCTCAATCGAGCTGTCGATTGTAGAGGAGGCCCGTGCCCTGCAGTGGGACGTATGTGGGCTGATACAGATAAAGGGATTGAATTTCTGTTGTCTTTTCCGATATCTACGCCACAAGACACCTAATTCTTATGAACTTGCGTATATTTGTTTACTACAAAACAAAATGCCTAAAAGACGATTGCATAACCAAATAAACAAAACTTGCACCTGATTATAAAGATTTTTTTTATGCATCAAGGAAATTTCCTTATATACGTTTGTATGACTAATTTTACGATGACTCAGCGATTGCATGCAGATCGCAGAGAAGTTCAGAGAAATGCTAATATGGGTTCCTCAGAATCAGTTTATAAGTTATAAAATAAGGCTACTGTTAAATTTCTATCTACTCTTTGAATCTCTACTCATTATACCGTAAAGTACCATGACCGTGCTATAAACGCATCAGGCGTATATTCTTTGACTATGGAATGTCACCGGTTACTGAAGAAATTGTTAACGAAAATATTAAGTAAGAACTAATATTGATTTCTAAAATATAACTGTGGAAAGTGAAATTTACGTGTCTTGGGTTTGAACCTTAGATGTCTTTATTTTAAAGTCCGGACCGCTACTAATTGAGATATAGTTAACTGCAATACCTCTTTATAATGAAGACACTTTTTATTTATTTCGTATGCTTTTTAGTTATTATTTATTGTATTTAAGATGCTCTACACTCGTTAATACAGCCAATGGAAACACACAATACAGTCAAATGAATTATATTATTCTACCATCGATTTAAGAATGTCGAATACATTGCATTAAGACCCCAAAATCCATATTTGCTTACATATCTTTTGAACATTTTATATGGAGGAGACATTTTACAAGAAGAATCAAAGGATGTACTTGTTCTTCAGATGGTATATGATTTTCTGTTCCTTTTAAAATAATATTATTTTCTTGGTATCTATTTTAATCTTTTTTGTACTGTGTTAGAAACTGGGTTTTAACTGAAAAAACGCAGGTTTGATATCCGCATAGACTACAGTTTGCATATTATAAACTGTGGGATCAAAATATCTAGTAGTTTCTGAAGACAGGACAATTAATAATCGACTCTTACGCTGGTACTTATAAAGGTATTTCATGTATTTATTTAAAAGTTAGAAGCTTCAAATAAATACCGAATTTCATAACGAGGTATAATTTATACCAAATAAATATCTCAAAAGATTCAAAAATTATACCAAATGTCCCAGCGTGTTTTTGTTATCGAGTAGAACGGCGAGACGGGCATGCCGTCCGCCTGATGGTAAGCGATACAACCACTCATGAATAATAGCAAAACCAAACAACAACTTGAATTATGAGCAATGCT
This sequence comes from Hyles euphorbiae, assembly GCA_023078785.2. Classification (NCBI taxonomy): domain Eukaryota; kingdom Metazoa; phylum Arthropoda; class Insecta; order Lepidoptera; family Sphingidae; genus Hyles; species Hyles euphorbiae. The sequence goes on along the minus strand of CM041039.1, from coordinate 2,907,122 downwards.
TGGCACTCTGCACTCGCCATCCTGAGACATAAGATGTTAAGTCTGAATATGTCCATTAGTTACTCTGGCTACAATATCCTTCAATCCGAAACACGAAAGTCCATTAACACTGCTGTTTGGTGGTAGAAACAGACATTGCGGTGGTACCAACCCAGGCGACCTCTCACATAACACCAGTAAAAAATGGTAGTGGTAAAGTACCACCAGTGATTTAATCAGTAGCCCTTCACTTTAACTGGATAGTACTGTACTTACTAAGAATGTGGTTCATTTACTAAAAAAAATAGTCTGCTAAACTAGACTCATAATGGTCAGTAGGACATCCCATAACCTCAAGTCATTCCTAAACTATTCCAAGCTTGTAATAAAAAATGTATATGAAATATATTGATGCGATACTAAATGACTTTCGGAATCGGTCGACTCAAGCCTCGGTAACCGGTTGGGCCGCTTTTTGTTGGAATCTACCCTCATCCGTCGACCCGACTGGCTCCTTAGGTCTACCAGAAACACCAACCAAAAATATATCTTAAGTTTACCACTTAAAATTCATAATACAACGGCGTGAAACTCATTTGACAGTCACGACCTAAGCAAGGATAAATCTAAGGATTCGTCTGAGGATGTTTATATTTTAAAGTCTATTTATGTATACTTAGGGTTGATTTTCTATTGACGGGTGAGTTTTTTGATTTTTATCGTAAACTTGACCCGTGATGTCGAATGTCCTGGGAATGTTCGGAAGGCGATTAAATAGTTATTTGCCGAGATGATTATGATTGTAAATTATTTAAGTCTTTCGTAATTGTTTTTAATTTGTTTATTGTAAATTTAATTAAAATATTGTGTTTTATTAGCACATATATCTATGTACATAATATAATCTATATAAAGAATATGAAGATTGAGTGATTAGGTCTCCATCTGACCTAGTGTACCTAAGTAGATGGGTTTCATATACCTATAGGTTTTTGTAATGTATTCTACATGGGTTTCCTAATGACGTATCTCGATGTTCCTTTACAAAAAGTAAACATAATAACTGAATACACAAATACAAAACCAATAATGTATGCCAAGAATTTGAACCCACATCAACCAGTTAAGAAGTTAGGTAGTCCTAATTTTTCTATCGCTCGCGGATAAATGCAAAAGATTTACGTCTTAGGGCTTATTCTAGATAATCTACATGGCTTAGTGGACGAAAAACTGTAAAACAAAAAGCCACGAAATCAAATACAAACTGAGACAAATGTTGGTGTGAATAAATAATATTTGTTTTCCTTTTTTGAGTTTCTGTATTAGCCCAGATACGTCCCACTGTAGGGCAAGGACCTCCTCTACAATCGAGAGTACGATAGAGAGTGGTTGGGTCATACAGACCACCACGCTGGCCTAATGCGGGTTGGCAGTTTACATACCATAGAAATTCAGACAAATCACTATTGTATGCAGGTTTCCGCACCATGTTTCCTTCACTGATTCACTTCATACATGACGAAAAGTCAGAGGTGTGAGGATTCGAACCCGCGACCACCGTGAACATCTTGGCAGCCGTCTGGTTCATTTACCAACAGGCCACCACGCACTTTTTTCTATGTGTTTACTAATAAAAAAGTATCTTGTAGATTCTGAAACCTACGACACTAAACTTGTCTTAGTATAAGGTCAGGACTGTACAACGTTTTATTGTATTTATTATTGCTATGTCTATAATTAAACAGAAACATAAATTACATTAATGCCTCTATATCGTGTGAATACAAGTTTTATTTAATATTTAGTTTTTTACTTATTTTAAATGGTTTTTTTTTAATATTTAGTATCTTAACTATTTTATATTTTGTGTTTTATATTTGTTTTTTTTTGCTTGGCATAGAATATAAAACATCGTGAAAATAAGGAGATTTTCAACGGTCCTAATAGAATGCCGAGATACTAGTAGGTAGAGTCAACTGTCGCCCTTCGCGACACTTACTTGGCGCGAAATTTTCTCTCCCTCTCTCTCTCTTTCTTTATTCAGTCATAGGAACATAGATTTCCCTCAGGGCAGTCATTCAGAGAGATGTAAACATCATACCACCACATGAACATTTATTTACCTTTACCCAAAAATGGCTAAGATCGGGTAGAGTGCACGTCTTTAAGTGTGAGGCTGGATTCTTGTATAAACAGATATAACTATTAGCCCATATACGTCCCACTGCAAGGCACGGGCTTCCACTACAATCGGTTGAGATAAATTAGGTTGTATAGTCCACTACGCTAGCCTAGTGCGACTGGCGTACTTTTACATATCATAAAAATTCTTTCGAATCGCTATGGTATGCAGGTTTCCTCACGATGAAAAATCTAAAATTCAGTTCGTCTACATTAATCTGCACTTTTTTCGGATTAACATAAAAAGTACATTCCGACCGTGACAGGACTCGAACCTGCAATCTTCGGATCCGAAGTCCGACGCCTTATCCATTAGGCCACACGGTCTTATTGGCTATTAGTCTATACAGAGCTTTAGCTTAACAGGTCAAGGAAGCTTTTAGAGCTTATAATAAAAGTGTCAAAAGCTGCCAGTGAAATAGAGTTTAGGTTCTATTCACAATACATCAACGTTTGTATCATCGAAAAAGAAATTACTCATTTTCAATATGTTGTGGAAATTAGTAAATTATTGTTTGAAAATACGTCTTTTCGTTTTTAGTAATTTTTTTTGCATTTAAAATCAATAAAATAATGATTTATATAAATAAGTAGACAATAACTAATACTTACTATATAAATGGATTATTTTGTACGTAAAATGATACAGTTCTATGCTGAAACCTTGCTGTAGACTGGTAAACATACATGACAGTACAAATAGGTCAACTTGACCCTTGACTACTGTCGCAGAGAAAACTGATTTGAACTGTTTTAAGCCCTATTTACACGGGGAGACTTTATCGCCTCGAAGTTACGATTATCCTTAGGATATATAAAAGTTGTATCATGTAAATATTTGAGGAACACGATAATCTATAGCAGTTATGTCATGCGATAATGGCATACGATTCTCTCCACGAGAAACTCTGTCGTTTTAAATGGGTATTTATGGGTATTGACATAAATATAATATGGATAGGGCGAAAAGCGCGTAAAGTGTCCGACGGAAGTGGAGCGCGCGCTCCAGTCCATCTCTAGTGGAGCATTACGGAAGTTAATCAACCCTTGCAACAGTTTTGAATATGCTTGTTTGTTTTTTGACACAAAGTTAATTTAAATAAAGATAACAATTCTTAACGCCGTTTCGACGAAATCTATTGAATGAAATAAATTTAATATTTATTTTAGCGCCATTTTCACGGGCATCTTGCAATGCAACTCCAAATGCACTAAAGGGCCTGTTCTTAGTTTTTAAATCAATGTGGGTATGTTGCATTTCGTTGGAGTGAGATTGAGAAGACCCGAGGGTCTTTGTGGGGGATTTTGCCTCGGCAGAACCACTATAAATGGTGGAATGGTGATATAATGATGGTAAAAACCCGTCATAGTCATAGTGACATACATATGTAAAAGAAAAAAGAAAGATTTATTTATTACTGGCAAATTATATACTAATTATTGATAATTATATTAATACCAATTAGCACCAAAGAAAAAGAAAACAATTGGTATACACAAAACATCTTAACACAAAACAAATAGGAAAAATAATAAGAAATGATAAAATAGTGTTGAAAGACAATGAAAAATAATTCCTCAAATTATAAAGCTAAGCATATTTTATCTACTAATTGTGCCAAGAATAGGACCCCTCATTCAGCTTTGTCCTGCAGAACAGCCTAAGCAGTATCACAGCGCTGATTTTGTAGATGTCGTGAATGAAAGATTTCCGCCCAACCAACATAATAATATCGATCGGCTAGTAATGCCTATATTTATGGGGATGAAAGAATTACGTAAAGGTCGTGAAAATGATGTTTTTGACCCATGTACAGCTCTTTAGACGAATAGTCAACATGACCGTGTGGCCTAATGGATAAGGCGTCGGACTTCGGATCCGAAGATTGCAGGTTCGAGTCCTGTCACGGTCGGAATACATTTTTTTCGCCCCATTATTTCTATCATTCTTGTCTTGGGTGTTATTCTCAAGTTGGCTTACTTATTATTGTTTGAAAGTTTTTCAATTTACTAAATATTTACTAGCTACTGGTATTAGATAGTAAGGGATACCAACCCCACACTTGGGATAAGATCAGGTATAAGAAGACTCCGAAATGCTTTATGTTGAACAAGCTGTAGCTTTTTTTCTACTAGACTTTTATTTGTTCGTTGTTGTTTTTTTATTGCATTGAATGGCGAGACGAGCAAGCCGTTCGCCTGATGGTAAGCGATACGACCGCTCATAAACAGTAGCAACATTCCACTGCGCTCGCCATCCTGAGACATAAGATGTTAAGTCTCAATATGTCCAATAGTTGCTCTGGCTACAATGTCCTTCAATCCGAAACACAACAGTGCATTTAAGCAGTGTTGTTTCACGGGAGAAATATACATTGCGGTGGTACCTACCCAGATGGCCTCTCACATATGAGAGACCTACCACCAGTATTTTTATACTAATTGGACAAAGAGATTACAATGCACTTACTAGATAAGCTGTAGTATTTGTACTATGTACATAAAGGTCTAGTGGCGTGTCATAATACAGATAGCCTCCGTGGCGCAATTAGTTGGAGGCCAGCTGTGAAAGCCAAGCCGCTGGTTCGATCCTCGACCAAGACAAATGTTTATGTAATCCACAGGTATTTGTTACGGATCTGGGTGTTTGTGAGACCGAAAAGTCTCTCGTAGTTCCTGATACCCACGACACAAGATTCTTAGTGTGGGGTCAGGATAATGCATGTGACTGTTGGATGTATTTATTTATAGTCTGTCAAGGCTCTTATTACTTCAGTATACGTCAAATTGAATGTAATAAATAGACTGAACTCTGAACTCTTCTCAGTTAAATGGATAACTATGATAGGCCTTCATTGAATAAGGTGGTAACTAACCAACGGCTACGTCAATCCTAATGCCATACCTACCATACCGTATGGTATGTATATGGTAGTATATGATGGTATTATAACAATTTCTCGAAGATTAATGGCTATATAATTGTCTCCAAACTGACGCCATGTGATGTGTGAATACAGTATTAACGACACTTTTTTATAACATAAGAAATTTAAATTTCTTTTTGGGAACCTTTACAGTCCAATAAAAGTATCTGTCAAAGTAGTGGGAAGCATTAAATCATCTGATTTAGTTTAAATTAATATTGCTATATTAAGTGCGATAGAGATAAATGGTTTAGATAAAAAAAAAATATTTTTTGCTGTTTTAATGCTTTCTACCATTTTATAATACTTTATGTATACTAGTTTTCTGGGCCCAAAATCAATAGTAACTATATTATTAAATCATAAAATTAAGAAGATTTTTAAAATGTGTTTTACCACAATCATATATATGTGTATTTACCGTCTCCCACGTAACAGGTAACGAAATAATAAAGGTATACATACAGGGTATATACTTATATCAACCGAAAACGAAGCAGGATGGTTGTTTTAAATATAGCGAAATAATGCGAAATTTTTTTCGTGATGTTTTAAATGTCATCGTCTTCGGGTGGTAAATCCATAGTTTTTGTTAAAATAATAATTTAAACCCTTGTTTACCATAACGTATTTGAAAATAATAGGGTTTATACTAATTTAGAAAAAACCTATGTATTTACCACCCAAATACGCCGACAGAAAAAAACAACAAAGAAAAATTGCTTTTTCCGCAAAATTTCTAGTTGCATTGTGTCTGAAGCCACTAAAACTACCACCCGGCTTCGTTTTCGGTAGCAGTCTTGATATACCCTGTATAGATTATGACTGATCAGTGACATCAAGCTAAATCTATTCCCCATACGGACTAACAACATTAGTTTATATATACAGATAACTGACAACCGAGCAAGCTCCTAGTTAACTACGCGTTAACTGCATTGTGCAATTTATCACAAATCCAATCACTTAGGCAATTGTTCTAATGAACGTGTAAAGGTGAATCTTTGTGTAGCAGACCAAAAAACTCTTTGAAATTAGCGTAATTTTTAACATTGAAAACAACATTACTTTATGTGGGAAAATAGGAGGATTTTTTCGTAAAATATTTTCCAAAATCTAACTACGATTGAATTATAAACATTTCTTGGAGTGGTATAAGGTATTATCATTACATTTTTTTATTTTATTTGTAGAAATAATAGAGTTTTGCTGTAACTTGTTAATTGTACACTATGAATGGGTCAGATGAATCGGCATGGTAACAATGTCTCATAACAAAACGACGTGAAGTAACAAATTCGGTTTTGTGTCTCGTACGATTAGTGAGATTGATGGATACGTTATAGTAAATAGTATATATATACAGCCCACTGCAGGGCATGAACCTCCTCCACAATCTAGAGTTTTATTGAGAAGGATTAGGCCATATAGTTCATCACGCAGGCCTAGTGCGTGTTGGTAAACTTTATATACAATAGAAATTCATATAAATCGCCATAGTATGCAGGTTTCCTCACGATGTTTCCCTTCACCGTTTTAGTGCGTGGTGATTGATTATTATCAATATACACATACATAACTCCGAAAAGTCTAAGGTGTGTCCTGGGCTTTGAACCCGCGACCACCGTGAACATGTTGGCAGCCGCGTCTAGTTCGTTTACCAACGGGCCACCACATACTTTTTGATGCTATTGTGTTATGTGTATTCTAGTCATTTGATCGTGCCAAATAAAAAAAACTAATTTATTCTATAAAGAACGAATATACGACAATATTCTTTAAGGGATAAAATTCAGTATTCAATATTCTGTTTGGCCTGTATAGAGCTGATCATAAGATTTACGTGCAATACAGTTCACTACGAACAGACACAAGTGCATTTAAAATTATTATAAAATACCAGATGACATGTATAAAATATATTATCATGTAGATAGCCACAAAACAAGTTCTTTATAGATAATAATAGCCCCATACAAACAGTGTCTAAGCATTATTAATTCGGTACATGCACCACCTGTTTGAATTATTAGGCCAGTGTTTGAATGAAGCGTTTATTTTGCTCGCGATACATCGACGGTCATAAATTTTGTATTAATTATTTATTGGTTTGAAAATTATATTAATCATTTAGTGATGTTTGCTACTGTGTTTAGCAATGGTTTTGATGTCTTGATCTTAATATATCGTAGGTTTTAATTTAATCAGACAAAAAGCCTAATAAAGCTTTGTAAAAAAATTGCATAAATATCTAAAATACAGCCCGGCCCAGCTCCGTCGGGGTGTAAAAATAAATATTCTGTCGCCTATATTCATTAGGGATAACTTGGGATTCTAGCAGTGAAATATTTTTTGAAATTATAAACAATTAAATCTTGCATCAAAAATTTTTTAAAATTCATATAACTTTCATTTGGGTGTCATCATTCATTTCATTAAGGTATCATATTTTTTATTTTTTTTAGATTAGAAATATGCACCATCTCAGAATTACTTTGTAGTTTTTCAAAATTATAATATTGACCACACGTCATAAGAAATCAAAACCAGCGCCCCAAAAACTTCATAGATGCGTTACACTGCCTGTAATAGTTAAAGGGGTGACAGTTTTGAAGGAGTGTCGTTGAAAGATGGCGCCGGTAGTTACGACCGAATTAAAATGATCTTCCGACGTCAATACCAACTACATATGGTCAACATTAGTTACTGTAAAAGTGCATGGGAAATAATACGTTTTTTTTTTCGTTTTCGTCTAGTCGTTTTTTTAAAGTAAGCTACGCTACTTGCCTTGGACTATGGTAGGGATGGGCTGGCTTTACGATGGATTGATAGTACAATATAGAAAGCTGAATTGAAACAACTCTTTTGTTGCCATGTTTCTGTCGATGAGTGAGATTGACAATATCTCTTTTCTTATTGTAATCTATTTCCCCCTTTGCCTTTGTAAAAAGTGCCGTAAGGTTTAAGTGGGGCAGTTTTCAGTTAAAATAATTTGTAAAGCATACCTCCGACTGCCTCGGTGGCGTAGTTGTACTACGGTACGGTTACAAAGCTGAGGTCTCGGGTTCGAATCCTGGGTTGGGCAAAGTGATATTGGATTTTTCTATTCAGTATCAGCCCAGAGTCAGGAATTTGTGCCCGATAGGCTCGCCACCTATCACATTGTGGGACGGAACGTACAAGGCGAAATGTGGGTGCCCTGGCACCTCTGCCTACCCCTTCTGGGAACAAGGCGTGAGTTTATGTATGTATGTATGTAATTTGTAAAGCATATTATGAGCTGCCATCGAGCGACTGACAAATTACTCTTTTGTGAATTTTCCTATTTACAATAAATACTTTACAATTATAACTAGAATGTGTACTAACGCTACCAAACATATCAACATAAAAATCACATTAAAAACATCAAATTACACCGCAATAACTATAATTGAGCATTAACAATTCGTCACGCTTATCCCGAACGTGACGTCATCTAACCTCTAAAATAAAAGTACCTTCTCTATTATCCTATACAGTCCTGGTATAATAGCGTTCTGGTCATCCATCACCGCCCCCCGCCGCCCCGCGCCCCACACCCCGCGCCCCGCGCTCGCATCAATCTTATGCAATGCTGCCTGCGCACTGTTGTTCTCCTAGTACTTTGTGCTGTAATTTGTACCAGTTTGATGGATATTGTATGGGGAAAATGGTATTTAAGTATTTTTTTTATTAGATTGTATTGTCTAGTTTATTGTTTCGTTTGAATGTTTCTTTATCTCATAGACGGGGTTCGGGAAACATAGTGATCATTAAGCCCAGAATGTATGTGAAGAATTTATGTTTTGAGATAAATTAATTACTAGTTTTATTAGATTGCATCCCACATTATTCCAGCGTTATAGAATATCCCCTTATTTATAAGAAAACGCTAATCAAGAATAAAAGTAAATTAGTTAAATCATGTTAAGTTTTGCCATTCATAATGGTTTTTAAAGGATAAAGATGCTTTACCTAAATGGTCGAATGTATGCCCAACATTGCAGTAGGCGAGAGTCCTTCGTCACGGGCGGAAATAAGTTCTTTAAACGATAGATTGAACTGCCAGCAAACCAGGGTTGCTGGCAGGCTACCTTCGCTAGGAAACAGGTGAGAATTTACATAATAAATTATGGTTCTAGTTATTAAATTGTATTAATCATATTTAAAAGTGACGTTACAATGAAAATATTTGGAAAACCTATCTCACAAACTGGATTAGTCACTTCTTTGTTTTTGAGAGTTGCTATGCTGAATTTCCTTTTGTATGATACATTATCAAGTAAATTATTATGACCACTTAAAAACCCTAGGTCACCTATTAAGACCCTCTCAGATTACACGAGGTAACTTGTAATCAAATTTAAATTATGCATCGCTAACAAAAAATATACAAATTAAATCAAATTATATGATACTGAGGTGGTAAAATTGCATTAGAATCTTACACCTTATAAGTTAATGTATAGGAGCGAAAATTGCATAAATATGCTATATTTTTATTATTCATACCTCTTTATCTAAAAACACAAGTTCATAACTACTTACTTGAATGCAACTAGATATTTTCTTACAAATAAAATATCATGTATTTTTTAAATTGTTATCAACTGGTCTTGATTCTCAAATGATTGTTAGCACAATTTCAAAATTAATTTGACAGTATCAGAGGGTGCATATGGTGGGCTGTTAATATCACACTACAACCAAATATTCCAAACGCAATACGAATAATAAAAAATCGGAAAACGCTAGAGATTCAGCATTTGGTGTGAAAAAATTCATCAGTCCATTCTTTAAAAATATCAGTGTCGCTGCAAAAACTCCAAGCCGCAAAGTCGCGAAGACAACAATTGTTTAAGTAAATCAAACAACAAAAATGGCTAATTAACATCTCCGGGGACAATGGTTAGAGGCGTCGCCGCGCCGCCTCACAATACAACGCAGTTCTCATTTGACTGAAGTGTTGGAGTAATTCTACCGTTTCAATTTCGCTAATGTCAAAATATAAGAAAACAACAGTTGGGAATAATGAAAGGCCACCCTACTTCGTTACTGATAAATCTGGATTTAAATGGGAAGCTGGGGAACGGAATGCGATTGTTGCTATGAAAGAAATCGTGATAACAATTACAATGCTAGTTGCTGTGGTGTACATTCTGAATGTTTTTACTTAAACAATCTTGTTAATTGCCAAATTAGCAACGAATAGTGGCAGTGGTAATGAAGGTTCGATTGGTGTTGTGAAATATGAATTGACAGCCTTCGCGGCGCAGTTTGTAAGACGCTGTTAGCGAAACGAGAGGTGGCGGGATCGATCCCCGCACCGTAACAAATATTTGTGTGAACCATAGGTATTTGTTAGGGTCTGGGTGTTTGTGAGACCGAAAACTTACTCGTAGTTGTTGATACAAGACTCGATCTTAGTGTGGGGTCAGGACTATTTATGTGACTGTTGGGTATACATTTATTTTATTTAACACTTAGTTTTAAATGGTTTTCTTTTGGTCTCTTTGACCTAAACTTAAGTTGGAGTACTAGCAAGTTGCATTGATATCATCCATGTAGGGTGGATTAAGGTATTGTTAGGACATCTAAATCTGTCATGGCATTATTTAATGTCAGACATATTTGAAGAATGAGGGGGCGTTTCCGAACATGCCCCAGACAATGAATCGTCTTCATAATATATTTTCATGTGAGATTAAAGTTCTGCCTCAGTACCGTTGTACTGCGGTATGATTGCGAAACTGAGGTCTCGGGTCCGAATCCCGAGTCGAGCTAAGTGATATTGGATTTTTCTATTCATTATCAACCCAAAGTCAGAAATTTGTGCCCAATATGGCGATAGGCTCTCCACCTATCACATCTTGGGACGTCAAATAAAAGGTGAAATGTTGGTGTTCTGGTTGCACTTCTGCTTACCCCTCCTGGGAAAAAGGCGTGAGTTTATGTATTAAAATTCTATTGGTTACTGATATCCAAGGCATAAGATTTATATCTTACTCATAAATCAGGTATTGGGGTAATATTAAAGACATAGATTCCTTCAATAAGATAAAGTCACCTCGTGTGCCACGGTCACTTAAATTATAAATGTTTAATTACTGTAAATCATTTGAAAACATTGATCTGTATTTAATATGAGATCATCATTAATAGATTTTACTTCACGAATGCAGCTCCATGTATCATAAAATTATCTTGTCCACTTTGGTACGATTGGCAATCAATTTGATTTTTTGCAATGATGATATCTGAAATTTTACTTTAGACGTAATAATTTTCCAAAAATACTTTAGTGGCGCAGTTGTTGCTACGATTACAAAGCTGAGGTCTTGGGTTCCGATCCCGGGTCGGGCAAAGTGATATTGGGTTTTTTTATTATCAACCCGGAGTCAGCAAATTGTGGTCAATATAGCGATAGGCTCGCCTTCTATCATATCGTAGGCCGGAATACAGAAGGCGTAATTTGGGTGCCTGGTAGCACTGCTGCCTACACCTTCTGGGGAAAAGGCGTGAGTTTGTATATTATGTATTTAAATATTTCAAATAAAAATATGTTCAATGTTTCATAATTAATATTTAAAAGAAGCAACTCTCTCATAACTACGGTAAAAGAAGTAAAGAATCAACAAGAATCACAAATAACAAAACATTAAAACTAAAACAAACTTGAGACGATAATCTGAATCGTATTGAAACAGATCCAACACCAAATAACATTAAGTGAAAGGTTAGAAATATGTCTACACTCCTTTGACCTGTTTTTTTTTAACATAAACTTGAATCTATCAAAAAGAAACCTTACCACATTGTAATAAAGTAGGATTTTGTAGAACTTCATCTGTCTGGTACAAAGTTTGGAGCGCATGATGCAGGAGCGAACCATCCGGATATTGTCGGCGGAGATTGTTTTAGATAGCACCAGTACTTACCTGAAGACTTGGACTTGCTTTTATTTCCACATTCACTATCGTTTCAATTTATTTTTATTTGATTCACTTTTGCATAACTGCTTTTTTATACATTGTGGCGTTTTATTCTTTTTAGTATAAGTAGATATAATTATCAATTAATGGTCTTGTTATAGTCCGGTTATTAACGTATTTTAGATATGTTTTGTCTTCTTCGCTCAAACTATATTCAAAAATTCGTCCGAAAGGGACAAAACGTTGATATATAGTTATATAGGGATATATATAGGGGTATTATATAGATTTATAGGGATATAAACTGTTTATGAGAATGCCGCAATTATATTGAATGGTAACATGGGTATGTATCTGAAATATATTTCACAACAGGAGCTTTGAAGTCATTTTCCCGAGTCTATACAACAAATGAGGATTCATATGATGACTGATGACAGCCTCCGTGGCGCAGTCGGTTAGACGCCACCTGTGAAACGAGAGGCTATGGTTTCGATCACCGCACCGAGAGAAATGTTTGTGCGGCTCACAATTATTTCTTTCCCAGAAAGTTTGTGACACGGAAAAGTCTCCCCGATACCCACGACACTCAATTTTAGTATGGGGTCAGGACTATGTATGTGACTGTTGGTTGTTATTTATTATTTATACCGGGTATCTCAAGACTGCTACCGAAAACGAAGACGGGTGGTAGTTTTAGTGACTACAAACACATTGCAACTAAAAATTTCGCAAAGGAACGCGACAATTATTTTTTATGATTTTTTAAATATCGTCATTTTTGGGTGGTAAATTCATAGTTTTTGCTAAAATAATAATTTAAACACTTTTATACCTTAGATTATTTATAAATAAAAGGGTATACACTATTATTTTAGGAAAAAATGTATTTACCACCCAAATATGGTCATAGGAAAAAAATAACAAAAAAAAAAATTGTCGCTTTTTTTTGCAATTTTTTCTGTTGCATTGTGTCTGAAGTTGCTTAAACTACCACCCGGCTTCGTTTTCGGTAGCAGTCTTGATATACCCTGTATACAATATAATAACGTTATTGTTCTAATACCTCAGTCCGCCCCGTGACCGCGATAGCTGTAAAGTAATCAAAACGTCGGGAAGTCTAAAATGTAAAAATTAAATTAAATTTGCGATAAAATTCGTAAATAATAGTTTTATTTCAATGTTATTGTTCAGTACAATATAAGGAATGTTTAACGACGAAGGAAACCATACTATAAATACTTGCGTAGATTTCATAAGATTTGAAAAGATACACGTCCTTTAAATAAAAGTTGTTTTTAAAACTTCTGCGGAACTCAGTAGTTTAGTGACCTAATGAACAGACAACGTATAAATCGTGTATCTAGGTAAACTTGGGTGTATATGTCGATACTTTTAGATTTAATATAATAGAATGTTACTTAATTTTAATAGTAAAACTGACCTTTGTTAGATATATGAATCTGTAATAATAATAGGACAAGGGAAACCAAGCATCAAGCTCAGAAGCATACTATCAAATATTTCCATTGTCTATGTTCAATTTTGCATGCACTTTGTGTGAACATGATATTATATTTAAAAAAACTTGATAATTCCACAAAGGCGCGTCTCGTCAACGAACTCAACAACCCTAAAAGTAAATCAGCGCAAACAAAGAGACCATTAAACCCCCCAACTAGACGTAAACGTATATATTTTAAAATAAAATTTACTCGTAACGTGGTCCCAATCTCGTGTACAATACGGCGGGCAAAAACGTTGAAAATCAACGTTCGAAAACTCTATCCTGTCAAAAAATAGTAACAGGAATAATTATCGTGAACATTGCATTAATCAAATTCCGGGCACGGCGCTATCGGGGGGTCCACCCCCCGGCCCCGCGCCGATGGGGGGCACGAGAAAAACGAACGCTGCGGGCTCGCTGCGAAAAAAGCTGAAAATGTCTGCTGTACATGCGATGTCGGTCATCGGATGCATTCTTATAGCTTCGGATCGATTGTTTTGTAGGGAAGTTTTTGCATGTGTTTCTTACGTAAGTTTACTACGTGGTTTACTGTTGGTAGGTCTCTCATTTGAGAGCGGCCGCCTGGGTAGGTACCACCGCTTTGTCTATTTCTCCCCTCAAACAGCAGTGTAACGTATATGGTTAATTTTGTTGTGTAGTGGATTGTTTTCTAAAAAAATCATTAATCTCATATTTTTTTATTGCAATGAATGGTGAGACGAGCAAGCCGTTCGCCTGATGGTAAGCGATACGACCGCTCATAAAAAGTAGCAATATTCCACTGCGCTCGCCATCCTGAGACATAAGATCTTAAGTCTCAATATGTCCAGTAGTTACTCTGGCTACAATGTCCTTGAATCCGAAACACAACAGTGCATTTACGCAGTGTTGTTTCACGGGAGAAATAGACATTGCGGTGGTACCTACCCAGATGGCCTCTCACATATCAGAGACCTACCACCAGTAATCATTTGAATAATTACATAAACTGTCAATCAAATTCAACACTCAGTGGTTCTCAGATTATTGGCTGCCATAAAGGGGATAAAGTAACATCTATATTGAGTGCCCGGCGATAATAATTATGACATTATTACACAATATGTTTTCTATGCCGAACAATTATGATGTATCAAGTAATTAATATCGCTTTGTCACTGAAAGTTGACTCATGAAGGAATATCACAGGAAAGTGTGAACTGTGAGTTTCAAGACTCGAAGTCTTCTGAGTCGGGTAATTTATTCACTATGACATTAAAAAAAAAAGAAAAACACTATTTGCGAGTTTTTGCAAGCTCTTATCGCACACATGGGTGTTAGGGGTTTCCATTAAAATACTTAAGAGTCTATCGCCTGAATACTGGAACGCCATTCAAATTATAAGTTGCTCTTAACAGCGCACGGCCCACTTAGGCAGTACATTTAATCGGGATTAACGTAGTTAAGCGCCATTTATATTTAAGTTGCGTTCCAGTATTTGGGCGTAGACATTTAAACAGGAGTTACATCGTTGGTTGAAGAGCCACACCCACTAACCCCGCGAGTATTGGCAAAACCTTGTTTTACGAGTAGATGCGACCTTTTCTAGCAGTGGACCTCCTTACGCAATGGTAGACATTTTTGTTTTTACTTTTAAAACTGTATCATCGTTATCTCAAGACGTATCCTGTAGAGCTTTCTCCCGCGTGAACCGGATCAGTCCAGTGCAGGCTACCTATATAGTAACAAAAAAAAGCGCCCCCCGACCCCCAGCGTGGGTGGGGGGCCCTTGCCGGTCCTGCTGCATTCATTAATTGCTAATTTACAGATCACGGGTCAGATGTATGGGCGGCTGACGTGTATGCATTCGTATTATTTGATTACGTTTTCGGATACAAAATATTTGATTAAATGTATTATTTATTGCTTTTTGTAAATCAGCGTATTTTTTAATTTGATTGAGTCTGATTAAGCAAATAGTGTAGCTTTTGTATTATTTTTATTAACTTATATAAAGCTTTATTGTACACCAGATATAAAATAACAAGGTAAATAATTCACAGAAGAAAAGAATACAATTGGCGGTCTTATCGCACAAGGTAATTTCTGTCAGACAGCCATTTGATGGATGTATTAATTGCTTTTTCAAGTCTCCGTTGTTGATGTATTATATATGTGTATCAATACCTATTTACATGGACTACTCTAGTTTTTCATTACCTTTTCGCTCAAATTGCTTGTGCCTGTCTGTCATTAATTACATTGTTAATTTACGGCCAGAGTATTTTTTAAATTTCGAAAATGATATGGTAGCCATTATCATTTATTAACCTCAACAAATACTTGACATTGGGAAAATCGCCGATACCCCCTGTATCGGCGATTACCCATCCATTATTATAATAAAAAGAAGAAATAGAAGTCTCTGTTGAAATGTGAACACTTTTGTTTTAGTACTTACTTTTACTTGTATTACTTTAACTGGTGGTAGGTCTCTCATATGCGAGACGCCGCCTGGGTACTATCGCAATGTCTATTTCTTTCGCAAAACAGTAGTTTAAATGCACTGTTGTGTTTCGGATTTAAGGACATTGTAGCCAGAGTAACTACTGGACATATTGACACTTTACATCTTATGTTTCAGGATGGAGAGCGCAGTGGAATGTCAGTAATGCTTTGTAATTCAAGGTGTTTTTTGTATTTGCTACTGTTCATGAGCGGTCGTATCGCTTACCATTAGGCGAGCGGCATGCTCGTCCTGCCATTCATTGCAATAATAAAAGAAAAAAATATTAGCTTACGTAAACCCTCCTTCCTATAAGGTACAAACGTAGTGTGAAGAAACCCTTAAGTAGGCCGGCAAAACTGTGTCAGTAAGTGAGAGATAATTGTCTCAAGTCAACACTTCTTAGAGTACTGCACTTGACAATCGGTGCTATGCAGAATTAATATCTGAATCTTCTAATAAAATGGAGTTCTTTACAACTTCGCTAAAGTATGGTGAATCGTTTAATACGATTAATGTTTATAATAAATATTATTTGAGAACGTCGAATTCCAAGCTATTATTATAGGTCAGTTCACCCCGTAAAGTACTCGAAACGTCGCGAAGTTAAAAAATATACCAAATCCGTCATAAAATCCGTAATTAATTGTTTTATTTCAATAATATTAAAAAGATTTGAATGTGTGAAATGAATAGGCTCTGAAACTACTGGATTGATTTGAAAATTTCTTTTACCATTAGATTCCTATGAACACAAGCGACAGAATATTTTCAAAACAAGTATATTTCCCCCGGATGGACCCGGGCTGCGCCGCTAGTGTTTAGCTATACAGGGTATATCATGAGTGCTACACAATGCAACTAAATTATGTGCAAAAAATGATGACGAACTTTTTTTGTTATTTTTTTTCTATTGTCGTATTATAAATAATAGTGTACACCCTTTTATTTTTAAAAATGCTATAGTACGCAAGGCTTAAAATTATTATTTAAGCAAAAACTATGGATTTACCACCCAAACTCGACAATATGTAAAGAACAAAAAAAAAAGTCACGTTTCTTTGCGAAATTTTTTATTAATTGTGTTTGTAGTCAGGAAACTACCACCCGGCTTCGTTTTCAATAGCACTCTTGATATACCCGGTATGTTTCGGCTCAAATCTTATTGTGTCTCGTAGTTAGTAAGAAGTTTTGTCACTTTGCGGGAATAATCTATTAATTCAGCTTTATTATTATATTGAAATTACCTCTTGAATACTTGCAATGGATTTAAAGTTGCACCGATTAAATGACGATACGAGAGTTCACACATAAAAATAAACTGTATTTAGTTATAAAAATTAGCTTTTTAAACGTTGTGGACTTTTAGCTAATAATAGAATTGTGTACGCAATTGAGTGTTATTAAAAAACTTTGTGAACATTTGCAATAGTAAATTGGTTGTTCATAATACACAACCTATTGGGAATTCTTTTTCAATAATGTGAAGTTAATGCCTCCTATTGATAGATGACGAAATTTTATTATAACATAGAAAAATATATTTCTTAAAAAACGCATAAAAATAACATTGGAGCTATCTTGTTATATTGCGTAAGTGAAGACTTTGAATAAGGATAAAGATTTATTTCTTTATCCAATAGTCTTATTATATATTAATAATTCGTTGTAGAAAATGGACGACAATGCAATGCTTAAAGCCATATTGTTATGAACGAAATGAAGCCAATAAATGGGACAGTCTTACAGGACTAAGGATGCAAATTGCATTAATGGCGTAAGTCTAGATAGAAACATATTTTATTACATTTCTTTCCGTTTCAGCGTTTTTTATACTGACAAAGAGAATATGATGAAGGAAAACATCGTTAAACCTACATATCATAGCGATTTGAATTTCTATGGTATGCAAAGTCCGCCAACTTGTACTAGGCCAGCGTTGTAGACTCAATGGCCTGTCATTTGTCAATCTTGCTTTAGGTTGTAATGGAGGCTCGTGCCCTGCAGTGGGACGTATATGGGCTGATACAATACAAAAAAGAATACGCACATGATGGTTAGTAGGTACTTTGGTATAAAAATACAGTATTTGAGGACGAGAGATGTGATGTCTGGTATAACTAAATTAAATTAATTTTGTTAATTCGCAGAGCGACGCTGTTGTCACTCAAGCTGGATCGGCGTGAAACGACAGCTTGCTGTCGCGTTTCATTCGGTGAGTGAGATTAACGAATTGGGCACGGGCCTCCTCTAAAATCGAGTATACGATTGAGAGTGGTTCGACCATATAGTCCACCACGCTGGCCTAGTGCGGGTTGGCGGACTTTCGATGCCATAGACAGCTCTATGCAGGTTTCCTCACGATGTTTTCCTTCACCGTATAGTAATACTGTAGGTACCTATATTGGGAAATTTACCAGTCAAAATAGGTACACAAAAAACCCGATAAAACGTACGAACGACATTAAAACGTATTGCTCGGCACGTAATTTTATTAATTACTCGTACCGAGTGATGCGGACTGGCGCACTCGCATGACGTAAATGAAGGGTGCTTATTAAAAATATAAGCAAAAAACATCGCTACACGCAGTTCCGGTATTAATGAATTGTGGATTTATTTATTGAAGGTTTTGTTTGGTGCACTCGGGGCGGGAATTGCCATTATATAAATGTAAATTGTTGATATTAATATGCATTTATTACATGTGTGTTTAAGAGCTTTAAAAAAATATTTTTAATACATGTATACATTATTTGTTTGTATTGCCATTTGCAAGGGGAAATTTCTCGCGGCGAGAATCGTATGCTATTATTGACTTGGCTTGACAAAACCGCCACAAGATTATTATGTTTAATATGTTTACGTCTGATTTTAACGTTGACATTTATTTCTTTTATTTTTAACTGCATACATAAAAGGAAGAAGCTCCAATAAACAAAAGAGTACATATTATGGCGCTCTTATCGGTCAAGGCGATTTCTTATAGATAACCTTTGGATAAGTTTATGAGATGGAAAAGAAGAGAGGGCGGTCTAGAATATAAAGGACATAATATGTAAGCTCCAATAATTACAAGTTGAAGGTATCCCCACAACACCTCTGCTCTTTAATTTTAAATATTAATATTTGCCTTATGTTACAAGCTATTGTAGTACTTTTTTGACAGCCAGGCTTTATTTTTAACGTATTTGTGTTTGTATGCGAAATCATACCAAAAATGGACAATTGTCAAATACCCAATATATTTTTTTTTTTTATTGCAATGAATGGCGAGACGAGCAAGCCGTTCGCCTGATGGTAAGCGATACGACCGCTCATAAACAGTAGAAACATTCCACTGCGCTCGCCATCCTGAGACATAAGATGTTAAGTCTCAATATGTCCAGTAGTTGCTCTGGCTACAATGTCCTTCTATCCGAAACACAACAGTGCATTTAAGCAGTGTTGTTTCACGGGAGAAATAGACAAATTTATTCAATATTATTCAAATCCATTCTAAGGTTGCCTGTAAGAGATTGCTGGTAGCGATAAGGCTGCCTGTAACGATGTCTTTTTTTCATGTCTTATTTTAATGAAATTAATTTGTTAATAAGTTTCTATATTTTATTGTGGTGTTCGTAAATAAATAAATTACTCCTATGTAATTTCCGATAGGATACAAATAAATAAATAACACCCAACAGTCACATACATAGTCCTGACCCCACACTAAGATCGAGTCTTGTGTCGTGGGTATCAGGAACTACGAGAGACTTTTCGGTCTCACACCTAGACCCGGATATATTTGTGGGCCGCACAAACATTTCTCTCGGTGCGGGGATTGAACCCGCGGCCTCTCGTTTCACAGGCGGCGTCTAACCAACTGCGCCACGGAGGCTGTCGAAATAAATAATAAGAATTGGTGACGAAGTTTTAAAAGACATGTCATTATGTGGATCCTGTACAATTATTTATTTAGTTTATGACAAAAGCAGTCTGCATTGGTGTAAGAGGCGTTGGGGTAACCTTTTAGTAGTGCGTAAGGGGTAAGTACATAAACTCAATGTGTTACCACAACGCACTTTATTTACTTTAATTTTTCTGTAATATAATATATAACGAATCCACAATTCTTATTGGCCTTATTCATAGACAATTATAAAACCTGTTTTATTTATCGAATGTATTGGCTCAAACTGAATAGGGTATTATGGCAATTTTTGAAAAGTATCTCAATTATACTGGGTATCTCAAGACTGCTACCGAAAACGAAGCCGGGTGGTAGTTTTAGTGACTACAAACACAATGCAACTAAAATTTTTGCAAAGAAATGCGACCATTATTTTTTATGATTTTTTAAATATCGTCATTTTTGGGTGGTAAATCCATAGTTTTGGCTAAAATAATAATTTAAACTCTTTTATACCTTAGATTATTTATAAATAAAAGGGTATACACTATTATTTTAGGAAAAAATTTATTTACCACCGAAATATGGTAATAGGAAAAAAAACCCAAAAAAAATTTATCGCTTTTTTTTGCAACTTTTTCTGTTGCATTGTGTCTGAAGTCGCTTAAACTACCACCCGGCTTCGTTTTCGGTAGCAGTCTTGCTATACCCTGTATCCTGACGTGCTAATAAACCACTAAAAAAAAAATATATTTTTTTTTGAGATTATTAAGTACCTTTAAACTACATTTAAATTTTACGTTTTTAAAATTCGCGCGTAATTTCACAAAAACAATTATGCAATGGACGACATTTTTGGTCTATGGTCATGTCGTCATATCGTCTGGTAAACAAATGTGGTTATGTTATTTGTATGTTTACGTATAAGTGTAAACAATGTATGAAATTTAGAGCATGCCTTATCGCCACCAAATAGTATTTTTCAAATTTAAGATAATGCATTAGATACTTACATCGATGTTTTAACATTTCGTAACTGAGCAGAACAAAAATCAGCATTCGCGGCAAAGAATTTACCGACCATTATAGAGCTTACTATCGGTAAATTTGTGGTGTTTCCCTCTACGAAACCGGCTTCCATGGTAGAAAGTATATTATAATTACGTTAACTTTAAACGTATATTATATTAACTAATATACTTTATTAGTAATACTGAAATCGGAGGATGACAAACTGTGATGACAAATAACACTGAGTGACACTGCCAGTGTCACAAAGTTTACCAAGCGATTTGACGTCATTAACATGGCGGCTTCATTTCATGTTGTTTCGAACAGATTAAAAAACCAGATTATTTTGTATTAAAATTAAAAAAAGATATCAGTATTTTAAGATCTAAAACTGACGTTCTTCAACTGATCTATGCTTATTATATTGCATTAACACATTTTTAGATTTTTTCCTTTTATGGTAAAATACCCTATTGAAAACTTACAGCCAAGGACCAAACTTTCTGTAAATAAAATACTTTTTACAACTGTCTATAAATGAAGCCGTATTAAATTATAGACAATTTTATTTAAAATCTTCACCTGGCTTTATCATCTATCCAAAGGATTAAAAATAGCATGTACTTTTTTTTATTCTTAAGGGGTAAAAGCGCAAGGCGTATCCCTTTCATGGTGCTTCTAAACGTCGCGGCCGCCCTGCTAACTTCACAGCATAGTGACCGGGCTTGACCCAGTGCCGCGGTTAATCTATGGATTTAAGTGATACTAAATTACTTTATATAAATAAATAGGAAGAAACAATATTGATTTATTGGCAGACACAGGATAAAAGTGTGAGTGATATTGGAAATAAACTACCTAATACAACTAACAACATGGTATAATAATAACAACTTAAAATAATTTGCAAGGGTAAAGAATAAAGCGTAGAGACTAGTCAAGATTATTTGGACGTAGACTATATGGTAGGTCTCTTATATGTGACAGGCTGCCTGGGTAGGTATCATCGCAATGTCTATTCCTTCCGTCATATACTATATCCCGAGGTATATATGTAACGCAATTATATTTTTAATGTGTCGCCAATTAATCAATGGTAAAATATACTAAGATCTAGTAATTAGATCAGTTTAATTTTTTTCCTTTTGCGGCTAAAATAGTTTTATTTTCTTAAAATTAATAAAATTATTATAGGTAGTAACTTAGTCGGGTGAGAAGTGAGGACTCAGGATCAAAATCCTAGAACTAGAGACAATGGGTTTAAACCCAGGACGCTACTCACTGACTTAAAGTTACGCTTGGCATCAACACGCTACCACGCTGTTTTATGTACGTTAAGTATTGTTAGTTGATTAGGTACTATCATTTTCAGTGGTGACTAAGAACATAGTGAGGGAATTTGAATTTCTAAGAGTTCTTTTCAGGAAATTGTAGTCTATCATCTATATTAAACGCGTACGGAAAAGACAAGTAGGTTTACACAGAGTTTTGGAATTTTGTGGTTGGACTAACAAAAAGGGAGTAGTGCAGTGGCAGGATTATGATATGCCAATTACTTTATATTTAATCGCTTAAATGATTCATAACAAGTTTTAGCGTTATATTTTGTCAAACTTTCTATCGATGAAGGTGCAATACCAAATTCAAAATTCAGAAATAGCCTTTGAATATTGTCAAATTTTCAGTCCACCAATCAAAGCGGACTTCCAAATTCAAAATTCAGAATTATTGGTAAAATGACTGCCTACCAATAAGGGTGACTTACAAATTTAAAATTTTAAAACATTCTTCAGAACATCGTCAAATTTTGTTTCCACCAATCAAGGCGGGATTCCAAATTCAACATTTTGAAAGATTCTCCAGAATTTTCGAACTACTTCTCAAATAATTTGGCCACCAATCACTCAGGTCCAGCTTTTGAATACATAATATGAAGTTTTTCCAGGACTATGAAGGTGTACCAAATAATTTGGGCAGGTTGGTAAGTTATAGAACGGCGGTGACGGACTGAGCCGCAGATCGATCGCCGCGTCCGATCGGCGCGTGTGTGCACCCAAATAAACGAAAACATGCGCTGGGTGGGAAAAAATCCGCGCGTCAGAATGGACGCCGGACGCGACGGGTTGTAGTGAATTGGCCGCTGTGATATATTTGCCGGTACAAGGAAATTGTGTTGGTATTGGTAATCATTATCATGAATTGATCAGATCAGTGCTAATAATTGGCAACGTGGATGGTATAGACTGATCAAAGTATTGCAAGATTGATCTAAGTATAGTCAATCACCACGCACTATAACAGTGAAGGAAAACGTCGTGAGAAAGCCTGCATACCATTGCGATTTGAAAGAATTTTTATGGTATGTAAAGTCCGCCAACCTGCTCTAGGTCAGCACGGTGGACTAAGCGTTACCACTCTCAATCGTACTCTCGATTGTAGACTAGACTCTTGCTCTGCAGTTTGACGAATATGGGTTTATACAGATACAGGTAAGTATTCCTTAATAAATTGGCACTGGTTACAAACTGGACACTGGACTTAATTCGAGTCTAATTACCTTAATAGTTATTATAGAATTAAACAACAATTTGTTGAAATTAGGCCCCATTCAGCGACATAACTCAGTCTATCGGGTGTACAGAAATGAGAGGTTCCAATCATTGCCTACATTTTAGATGTACATATATTAATTAGTTATGAATCACGATACGCGTAAATAAAATAGAACCTTATAGATATGATGACATCTATGATCTACCACAATACACCACATTATCGAAAATAAATTCGAAACGGGCAAAATATTCATACACAATTGCAATAAATATTTATTAATTAATGCACAAGCCAATTCTCGCCAACTCGATTATAGAGGTGCAACCGTCACCAAACAGTCTGCCACCGGGGGGTAGCCCCCTTAAAAAAATTGCACCGCTGGGCGGCGCGAGGGTGTAGGGGCCAGGGGGCGACGGGGGGCGTCGGGGGGCCTCAACTTTGACGCCGCGTTTCGGACGCCCCATCCTGTTTATCCTTAATTGGTACTGCGTTGTTAACCTATTAGATGTTTGATTTGTATTGGGCTATGTTGGGTAATTAATGGATAGGAAGGGCAATGAAATATTGGCAAGGAAGGAATTGAAAAGTTTGATATATATGTGGTATAACCATTGTTCCGTTGCTAAAAGTGCCTGAGTGAAATATTATTAATTATTAAGTGGCAAAATGTATTCTGTTATTAGTATTATTGATATTTTAAAATAGTTAAGTTATTTTATTGTACGTCTCTGATTATAATTTACTATGTGCATAAGCTGTCAGTCAGCAACCATAATGAAGTAATTTATATTTAATAGAGTCATAATTATAAATAAAATATTAATAAAATAAGTTGTATGCATATATAAATAAATTACTTGGATTAAACTCTCATCAAATTTAACATTTTATTTTCATTAAATTGATATTTTTGATGAGAGTCATTAATATATTCATAATTGGCTACATTGTCACTATGAAGTAATAGTTACTATTTTAAAAGTAGATATGAAAGATCAATAGTATAGTGGTGTAATTTTCTTAAAGTCCTTTTTACGACCTAATTCATAGTTAAGAACTGAGTGTAAAACCGCCGCACGCACGTAGGGTCACCACGCTGTGGAAAGAAATAGGGAATTTCATCCTATTTCAATTTAATATTGCTTTTTTAAGTAAAAGATATAAATCCGTAGAAGAATGCAGAGTTTTCTTTATACCATGCCTATCGAATGTGGAACAGAGTGTCAATGTTAATTTATTAAAATACTGTTGTTTTGGTACTTAGCATTTAAGTTTTGTGTGAAGGTTGGTAGGTTTGGGTTTGTTTCGTTGTTCTTTATCAGTGTTCTAGAAAATATACGTCATGATATTTATGTATTAATATATACATAGGTATATATAATATCTAATCAAATACGCATATGTATCCCTACTTCTGTCATATTAGCACCATCTCATTTTAGACGGGAAAAGAATGCATCTGGCAGTAAGTCTGCCTATGTAAATTGTGTATATGAAGGTAAATAAAATAAAAATACATTAATTTATATATCAACTAGTTCTTTAACGATGATTGAAACCATCATGAAAGCTAGCCTATCCTAAAATTTTTACAAGGGTTTCCAAGTCGTTTGAAGTTCGCTAACCCGTACATGATCAGTGTGGTGAATTATACCCTAAACCCTTTCCATCGAACTATTGATTGTAGAGAAGTCCCTTATCCAGGAATTATTATGGACCAGTACCATAAAATATAGCAGTACAGGTCTTTAAACTGAAAGAAAGTTACATTCATTTATTCACAATTTTATACACCCCAACAAGGAATACTACAATGAAGAATACTTGTATTTACTCATCTATTAAGTACGTATATGGGTATATAGAAAAATCCCTACATTTCCAGATTCCTGGTCACACCATTCATAAATCCGTCACTGGCACATTGCCAAGGAGCGCTAGCGTTAACGCCTGCACCAACATTAAGATATATTATATGTGACATATTGATGTATGAACAAATCGAATGCGTCACCGTGTCTCACTACATGTATAGGTAGATTGTATTGATTGGTAGATAATTCATACACTCTATATCCCTAAATACAAGGTGGACGGACGATCTGGCTAAGGTTGCAGGAAGTCGCTGGATGCAGGCCGCTTCCAACAGGTCATTGTGGAGATCCTTGGGGGAGGCCTATGTTCAGCAGTGGACTTCCTGTGGCTGATATGATGATGATGATGATGATATCCCTAAATAAGTAGGTAGAGTAACACTACCTTAATTTCGCCCAACTTTTTTGTATTGCAATGAATGGCGAGATTAGTTTGCCATTCGCCTGATGGTTAACGATACGACCGGTAATGAACAGTAGCAAAATCAAACAACACCATGAATTATAAAGCGATGCTTGGCATTCTACTGCGCTCCCCATCCTGAGACATAAGATGTTAAGTCTCAATATGCCCAGTATTTAGACTACAATATCCTTTAAACTGGAACATAATTGCAATAACACTGTTGTTTGACGGAAGAAATATATATACATTTCGGTGATAAAACCCAAACGATCTCTCACATTTCACATCAGAGATCTATAACCATTATTTGCGTCCTAAATGTGATATGAAGCCTCCTCTATGATAGAAATACGAAATTATGTATGTTACTTCAAATAACAGCAGGGTTATGCTTAAAGACTTTAGAATCATGAAGGGACTTACCGAAGTTTGATGGACCGTGTTAACTTTTTGTGTGCGTCTTTGTTCACGCGAGTTTCTATATTGGCTATTGCGTGTATGGCAAAATATGTAGACTACTATTGTGTGTCATTGCTTGGTTCGCACATCTCGATCAGTGAGAGACAAATCATTTTTTTACGGTAACGATCTGTCTATTATAGGCGTGAAAAACTCGTATCTTTAAGACACCAGTAAACGTTTGTGTCCACGTAGCGCTTCAAAGGGCAAAGTCCTGTTCCGATCAGTAGTTAATGATATATTGATTTACAATAATATACAATATTTGAAAATATTGTGAAGAAATTTACTTTGTTGATTTCTTTCTTCAACGCAGCACTAAGGTAATAGAACATTTATTACTTGTAGTTTAAAGAATGGATAGAATTGGCCATTATCAGTTTGCAAACATGACACATCACTATAAAACTCAAGCATCCTCACGCCTTAGGACATACGACAGTTAACAATAATACGCCGATAATAGCGTAGCGTAAGTCATAGATCGCATAAATCCGTCAGCACTGCTTGGCTCGCGGCCAATTCGCGTTGCACTTAGCGTACGCCGCGTACTGACAGCGTACCGCTGCGTGCTGCGTACCGATTGCGTACCGCTGGTTACCGTAAGCATCACTTACAGTTGTATCAGCCCATATACGTCCCTCTGCAGGGCACGGGCCTCCTCTACAATCGAGAGTACGATTGAGAGTAGTTAGGCCATATAGTCCACCACGCCGGCCTAGTGCGGGTTGGCGGACTTACATACCATAGAAATTCTTATAAATCACTATGGTATGTAGGTTTCCTCACTATGTTTTCCTTCACTGCTTTAGTGCGTGGTGAATGACGATTGACATGACGAAAAGTCAGAGGTGAGATCGCTTACAGCCGTTCCCTATAATCTATCTATCTTTAACAAGGAATTTCACTACATATTTCTATGCATTTTATGATTCCATTAACAAAGGTATGGAGATGTTGCAAATATTTATGTATAGCTAGGTAAGATAAATATATATATGTTTATGATCTATCTCTGTTTATGGAGCGTAGAATTGTACCGAAATAGCAATAGTTATCATTGCTTGCCAGCTTAAACTTTTGTTAAAGATAGATAGTTTATAAAGAACGGCCGTTAGTACTGGAAGTATCACAGAGCATCGACTGTGTACTGTGTGTGTACTTCTTATCATTGCGTATCGCCGCGTATTGAATGCGTGCCGACTGCGTATCACTGTACTGTGAGTACGCTGCGCTGAATACAACAAACCAGTATTATTTGATATGCAGTTTTGTAAATAATTATAATAATTATAATTTTATGATGTAATTCAACTAACAAATTTATGTATTTAAAAAGGTGAAGAGATTATTTGGAAAAAAATACAATTTACAAAATTGTATTTCTTGTATTCGTTTTGATTTACGTCTATTTATATTTAGTTACATTAGCATTTATTTAACAATTAAATACTATAACTACAATAAAAAAGAACTCATTTAAATATTTTATTAATCCTTTACGAACAATTAAAATAAAAATCAATTATTTAAATAAGGAACAAAATGCACACGACAATACAGAGATAAAAATGTGCGTTCATTGGAAGCGCTCGGCTAAGAACACACGCACATAAATTCATCAGAGCGTCGCTGGCCCCGGGCCAACGCTGGGCCAGTAACGTGCCAATAACCGCTCCGCTTGGCTGTTTGCATTCAAAAATTTATTTACTATAGCTTAGTGTTTTATACATTTCTTTACATAGTGTACCTACTTGCGTACATAGATTTATACATAGAGATAATAATAATAATAAATAACACCCAACAGTCACATACATAGGCCTGACGCCACAGTAAGATCGAGTCATGTGTCGTGGGTATCAGGAACTACGAGAGACTTTTCAGTCTCACAAACACCCAGACCCGGAAGAAATATTTGTGGGCCACACAAACATTTCTCTCGGTGCGGGGATCGAACCCGCGGCCTCTCGTTTCACCGGCGGCGTCTAACCAACTGCGCCACGGAGGCTGTCATGAGTCAGTGAAAATGTGTGTTGAGATGAAAATTACATTTAATTAAAATGTAACGTTATTCGGTATGTGCATTTTTTTTGCATTGACTGCGACACGAGCATGCCAGTCCCCTGATGGTAAGTGATGAACAGTAGCAAAACCAATCATCACCATGAATTACAAAGAAATACATGGTATTGTGTGTGTGTGTGCTCGCCATCCAGAGACATATGTTACTTCGTGTCTCGTAGTTACTCTGGCTAGAATGCCTTTCTAATCGAAATGCAACAGTGCATTTACAGCGCTGTTTGAATAGACATTGCGATGGTACCTATTAGTCAGCCTCTCACATATTTTCATATGTTGACTTACCACCAGTAAAATAATTTTGTTCGTATTAAAAATATTTTGTTAATAGATAATAAAAACCACGCACTTAAATTGCGAAGGAGAAAAACATCGTGAATGAACCAGACACCATACATATTTTAACAATATATTCTATAGCATGTGAAGTCCGCCAGCACGCACTAGGCCAGCCTACTATGGCCCTTTGAATCATACTCCTGAATTTAGTGTGGGCCCGTACTTAGCATTTAGCAGTGGGTCATTATCGCCAGTACAGTTAATTTCAATTTTCTCATAAAAAAGTGATTTAAAAACAAATCAACTGCAACACGCCTAAAATAATTAAAAATTAGCGTGACGGTAGATTGGAAGTCTATTGTAACATTAATGGGCGGTGGTTGAGCACCGGAGATAATCCGATGGATGGAGTGAGACCAATCCATAGCTGATGCGATAGACCACGAGCTTCTGCCGTTTCTTGTAGATATTGTTTTAATTTTTTTGTGATGACCCAGTTGGATTTAGATTGACAAAATAGAGGCTGAGGTTTGAATCCAGGGCATACTTTTTTGGTGAAGGTATGGTAAATATCCGATGTACCTTTTTTATTGCAATGAATGGCGAGATAAGCATGCCATGGTAAGCGATACGATTGCTGATAGACAGTAGCAAAACCAAACAACACCAATCACAAAGCAATACTTGGCATTTTAATAAGACAATACAGGATATATCAAGACAATACAAATACAGGATAGGTATATCAAGACTGCAACCGAAAACGAAGCCAGGTAGTTTTAGTGACTACAAACACAGTGCAACTAACAAATTCGAAAAAGTCATAGTTTTTTTTACAATTTTATAAGTATCTTCGACTTTGCGTGGTGCAAACTTAATTTATTCAATAAGTAAATAATATATTCATACATAGTTTAGCAAACTTTAGTTGAATTGTCTTTGAAGTCTAGAGACTTCTAGAGATAAAATCTAGAGCCTTTGTTTTCATTTGCATCCTGGATATACCCTATATGTAGTACATATGGGCGGATGTATTCGAGTTTCTAATCAATATCTTGGATCTAGTGTCGTAGTGGGTGGACAGCAGTAGCCTATACTTTCGATACAGTGCAATGTAAATATCCCAAGGTGTAATTACTACTACTATAAATCCTGAGAGTGGTTATTAGGGTGGCTGCAAGTAGTCGATCATTGATGGGGTTGCTAGACTTAAGATATATCCTAGAATGTCTGGACTTTTGTGAAGATATTTCATTCTAATTTTATGCGGCTAAGGTTCAATTGGGTACAAATAAGGCACTAAGACACATACCACGCACTACTGAATTTCAAAGTTCGTGTATATGTACTCTTAATCCTTATTTTTATGGTGAATGAAAATATTGTAAACAAAATTCAAATATCAGGTGTGTGCAACTGTGATCTCCTCATCACCAGCCCAATACATTCACAACTTAGCTATGACTTACAAACTTTCTTTCCAATGTAACGTTTCAAAAGATTCTTAAGGGAAATCTTGATCAACAGTAGCTTACCTGTACCTAGAGATTGAGAGACTGAAAATATCTATGACTACTCACGACTAACAACTGTCTCACAGAAAACGACGTGAAGCGACGGTTTTTATGTTTGTTCGCTGAGTGAGACGTCCCAAGCCCCCATGTCTTTTTTCTTCTTTTAAGATGTCTATGATACAATTCAGTATTGACTGGTCAATCATCTGCTCATTTCCCATTTCTCTCTCTCTCTTCAGACACAGAAAGTCCACTCCTGAACGTAACCCTTTCTGAGAATATCCACAGAGATCAGTATACACAGAAATCTATGAAATTCTGTATCCGCCTATATACGTCCCACTGCAAGGCACGGTACTCCTCTACAAGCAAGAGTGCAATTGAGAGTGGTTAGGCCATATAGTCCACCCCACTGGCCTAGTGCGGGTGGGCGGACTGACATACCATAGAAATTCTTATAAATCGCTATGATATGCAGGTGATATGCTACGAAATTAAACAATTGCTAATTTTGCAAATGGCAGATATAAGCTGGCAACACCAATATAATCGTCGCCATCGAGCTCACTCCTCTATAAATTGATATCAAATGATGACTTTACGTAGAATGTGTTATTACTAGCGTCTGTAATGAAAAATGTTTGTTTCTCTTCATTGCTGAACTAAATTAATGACATTGTTTTACTTCGGAAATTTCTACCTATTTTTTTACATAAAGAAATAAACAATTACAAAATTAATCTTTACTTTCTAAAAGTCGACTACTAGACTGAATTAAAATAATGTAAAATCAATTAATAGAAATTATGGTGTTTCACAGTGGGAATGGGATGCTCATGTCGCGTTCTTGTTAGGTGTTACGCCTTGTTAACTAATATATTGATATTATTTTGAGTCAAAAAGTCTCTTGTAGTTTTTGATACACGCGATACATTTGATTTTAGCGTGGGGTCGATTGTTAGGAGTGTTTATTTATTTATTATTTATTTGGGAAGGCCTATATTGCTATACGATGGTCACTTGCCACTTATTTTAACGGTAAACATTTTTTTTTGTTAGGAAACCTGCATTTAATAGCGATTTGTGAGAATGTATGGTATTCAAAGTACGCAAACCTATACCATTTATATATATTAGTGCGTGGTGGCCTGTTGGTAAACGGACCAGACGCGGCTGCCAACATGTTCACGGTGGTCGCGGGTTCGAATCCCAGGGCACACCTCTGACTTTTCGGAGTCATGTGTGTATTGATAGTCAATCACCACGCACTAAAACGGTGAAGGAAAACATCGTGAGGAAACCTGCATACCATAGCGATTTATAAGAATTTCTATGGTATGTAAGTCCGCCAACCCGCACTAGGCCAGCGTGGTGGACTATATGGCCTAACCACTCTCAATCGTACTTTCGATTGTAGAGTAGGCCCGTGCCCTGCAGTGGGACGTATATGGGCTGATACAGAATGTCAATATACATATTCATATACATATTCCTCCTTCTGGTGGCGACTACCTGTTTCATCTTTGCGATTGAGTCCAGAGTCGGGAATTAGTGCTCGATATGGAGATATCATGTCGTGGGACATAACACATAAAAGGAAATGTGGGTGTCCTATACTAGACCCTATCTCTTCATGTTTTATACAATTGATCCAGCACACCAGCAAACATGTCACCTGATGGTAAGTGATCTCTGCCGCCCATGAACATCCTGGTGTTTTTTGATGTTGCTACTCTCCCTGAGTGGTGGTATTGCTAATCATCAGGCGAACGGGATGCTCGCCTCGCCATTTATTGCTATAAAAACAGTTTATGTGTGTAAGTACGTAATAATTATGAGACTATGGCAAATATTGGCTCATGATTTAGTGAAATACTAATGCAAAAATACTTTTTTTGTTAATTAATACGCTTCATTACCTCCTGCTGCCCTTGGATTTCAATCATCAACTCTTCTTAATAGCTCATATAGCGGTTAAAAGACAAATTAAACCATAGTTTATGTTAACAAAGCTTACATAGTATGCATTAATATGCACTGCCTTAGGCATTTCTACTGTAATATTTGCCGAACGACGAAAGCACCCACAATTATAATAAATCATGAATACTAGCTCCAGCCGACAAAATAATGGCGATGTCTTGGGGCATCCGGCAGCGCAGGCGCCGCGAGCGATACCGACCAATCAGATAGAAACGCGGTAACAGCGCACCAATCAGATGCGTGCGCGGGAAGAAAGCACCAATCAGATAATAGTTCCACAATGAATAACCAATCAGATGCGAAAATGTTTCCCGCGGCAGCGAGTATCGATAAATCAGCGCGTGTCTAATGTGATTAGTGAAAAAATATTTCTTTTTTGTTTTACTTTCGTGTTTAACAAGATCAAGATATTTCAGCGTTTATGAATGGGCCGATTTGACGTAAGTGGTACCATTGCCTCATAAAATCCGACTAATAATAACAGTTTTCCTGTCGTTATTCACTTAATGACATTACTGGGGGCTCATTATTTAAATATTATGTGCACAATCAAGAATCCGTGAATCATACAATGTTTTTTCGATACGAGGATTCCATCTACAGCCTATTGTTTCACAGCCGGCATCTCACCTAGTGCGCCACGGAAGCTGTTTCACAAACCATCGCTGCGGGGATCGAATCCACCGCCTCTCATATCAGATCCAGTTCTAAATCAAACTCGCAACGATACAATTGCGCTAAAAGTATTCTGGGAATGAATAAATTAATAATACCTCTTTATTTATGGTAGGGTTATAAATTCCTATTTGCCATAAATATGTAGGTATGTGTTTACAGGATATATCCGTCTGAACATTAACCCCCTTATGCAAAAGAAGTTAGCGCAGTGTTTAGTTGCCGTTAATATGAACTGTCACTTAAAATTTATTCATAACCGTCAAAAATCACTAATCAGCTATATTATAGCGCACTAACTTTAAAATGGCCGGGACCCATGTTTAAGCAAATTTTAAGCAGAAAGATGGCGGATTTTTACTGTCAAATTAGCGTTGTCAAATGTCATCACTGGTTATTTATTTAAAGTTATAAATAATAAATTATTTTAATTATAATGTGTTGTGCAAAAAGTTCCCTAAGTTGGCCGTCGAAATATCCGTCGGCATAAAAATATATAAAGTAGTGAATATTGAATATTGATGTTGATGTAGTTCGAGTGTTCAATGTGGCTGCGGAACTATCAGTAAATACACAGGTAAGCCGAACTGATACTATACTATATCAGCCTATATTTGAGTGCCGGATTACTTTACGTAGCATAGAAATGTATACAAATCGCTATGGTGTGCAGGTTTCCTCACGATGTTTTAATGCATGCTATGAGGATTCCCTATCAATAAAAACATGATTCCGAAAAATCAGGTTTGCCCTAGGACTAGAAAGCGCGACCACCGTGTCCATGTTGGCAGCCGCGTCTGGCCCGTTTACCAACAGGCCACAGTGCATTCGAAATGGTCTTATTTACGATTAATTAGAGAAACAGTTACTGTAATGTTTCAAGTTTCTGCATTAAAACAACCACACAGCTTGTTTGAACTAACCTAATCAAAACCTTTTTACTCATAATTTCAAATTTATCTTATTGAATGGCTACATTCTGATCTCAATGTTAAAATCAATTGTTTCAGGAGTTGAACAACAACACAAATATTTGGAGAGAGGTGCTGTACCATCTATATATCCATGGAACATAAAAACAATTTTTGAAGAGGTTAAAGCAAGAAATGAAAGCAAGTAGAAGAAGATAAATAAGAAGACATATTTTTGATCAGTCATCAACATTGAAGTGCATTGAGGACTTAGTACCAATTACCAAAGATATAACGTCTCAACAAGTTTGTTTGTTCATTTTAGCCACAGAAGTCCACTGTTGGTCTATTAATTATGTTCACATCAACCTTTTGGAACTTGCCCGCATCATGTGGTTAAAAACAAATCATTATTTTGGTCTATAATAATGCAAGCATCAAATTCTTTTTCAATTTGAGTCATGATGTAGATAGATTTAGAGGTTTTGTAAATAAAAATTTT
This sequence comes from Hyles euphorbiae, assembly GCA_023078785.2. NCBI lineage: Eukaryota > Metazoa > Arthropoda > Insecta > Lepidoptera > Sphingidae > Hyles > Hyles euphorbiae. Next base: position 2,872,946 of record CM041039.1, on the reverse strand, counting down.
GCACTACATGTACTACATTTTATTTCTTAAGTTTTCATAGTTACATTTATATCAAATATATTTTTCAAATAATGCACCTTTAAAGTAATTATAGACAATTAAATATTATTTCAAAATTATAATATTTATTACACAATTATTTTTCCTTATATACCTTAGTATCTATAAAAGTATGTTGCAAATAATCATATTGCTGTGTATTTTGCCCGGACAATATCCTCTAATATAGGGTAATAAAATATGGTCAGGTATTTTAGTAACAATATGTATTAATTTATTGAAAAATTACATTTATTTAACTATATAATATTTGGGTCCCAAAGTAACAAGCCCCTGTCTTGGGCACTCAACCCTGCAACAATGGGTGTGTGTGGAAGGTTAACAATTTATGAAAACAACATTTAAAAAATAAAAAAAAAACAAACTTAATGTAACTCCAACACTATTTATGTAACATTATTAATAATAATAGGAAATATGTATGTTAGGATGTGTGTGTGTGTATGCATGTGAGAGAAAATGTGTATATTAATTCATTTGTCAATGTAAGACATATACACTACTTGGTTGAAGGATTATTTAATAGCATAATTTTCTTCCTTACAGCAGTACTTTATATCACATTTTTAATAGTAGTATAAATTCGGGATTGGAGGTAATGGGAATGTTGGCAAAAATAGATCTGACAGCACTTATTGGTATTTTTATATTATGCTTATTTTGCCCGGCAGCTAATGCAGTGGGATTATTTTGTATAAAATTCTATATTAGTAAACAAATAATTATATATTATATTAGTAATAAAATATACGTCTCATAAGAAAAATTGGAATATCTTATAACTTAATGTTGTGTGAAGATTATAAGAAAAATATGTGTATTTAGGTATAAATGTCAAATGTTGTTTAGTAGTGACTAATATGAGTTGATATTCCGAATTCAAATTAAATATAAACACACTCTTCTGATAATCATTACACAACATTCAACTTGCAAGGTGTTTCAATTTTTCTGATGAGAAGTATAGTAAAGTTTAATATAATATGTAATTGAGTTCTACCAATAATGGTATATTTTCAGGAGTAATTTCTTGAAATCTATTTGCTTAAGTACACTTTGTTTCTTGAATAGTTTCTGAGCCAACTAATATATCGGGTGATCCGGCAAGATATAACCTCTCTTCTTATCCTTGTATCAAAATATTGTTACCGAAAACCTTGCTGTCAGTAAATTATGTTTCTAATATAGCCAAATCCATTATTTTCTGAGTGCTGAAAAAGAAACAAATGTTATTACCAATATGTAGCCTTAGGGAAATACAATATGAAGACGTATGTTTAAAATACTTACTACAACAAATAATCATACTTTTGTCCAGTTCGCATTTTAGGCGTAAATATCACAATAACGCCGTCCACAAAGATCACTACATTAGCTCTCAAAAGCACTCCGATTTCAACATTTTAAGATAAATTTATATGCTCAAAAACAAACAAAACAAACAACATAGACAAATACGTTGTCTTTTTTGGATTCCATAGACAAAATCTGTTTGAAATTACAGAGTATAGCACTGAACAGTGAATGATAAGGGAATGAAATCAATTTTTTTCCATATAGTGGCAACATTCACGGCCTAATTTGCCGTATTAGTTTTTAAACGTCAAAAGGAATCTTATGAATAATTATGCGTGGCTGACCGTAATCAACGTTTTATCTCCTCTTAAAAATATTTAACTAATTTACGTTATTATGGTTAATTAGCGATTTCTTATGAATAAGGGGGTAAGTGTGCATGCCTTTTGTCGGTACCCAAAACCCATAAATTATTATAAAATAAGGAACTTAAATACAGATGTATTTTCGTATCGATAAAATATATAGATATGCCTCGCTGGCGTAGTTGTACTACGGTACGATTACAAAGCTGAGGTCTCGGGTTCGAATCCCGGGCAGGGCGAAGTGATATTGGATTTTTCAAATCGGGTATTTGTGCCCCATATGGCGATAGGATTGCCCACTATCACATCGTGGTACTGAACTCAAGGCGAAATTTGGGTTTCCTGGTTGCACCTCTGCCTACCATTTCTGGGAGACATATCGCCGTATCGGCTGTCAAGTTGCAGCATCCAAATATTTCGCTCCAGTTTCATCTCAATGTCTGTAACTAACCCACCTCACAGTTAGGCCGGAAAAAACTGCGCCTCACCGTGCTTACAAGCGTGTAAACGGCTAACTGTACCACACATAATCGCCATTTAATGACTCCGCCCGAGTTATGCTAAATGTTACAAAAATATGCTTGTTACATAGTAATTAAGTTTAGTAAAATATTTTTGGGCTTCTGTATCAGTTCATATACGTCCTACTGCAGAGCCTGCGTCTCCTCTACAATCGAGAGTACGATTGAGAGTGGTTAGGCCATAATTATAGCAACCAGGCTGGCCTAATGCGGGTTGCTGGACTTTACATACCATAGATTTTTTTGTAAATCGCTATGTTCTACAGGTTTCCTCCTAAGGTTTCCTTCACCGTTTTAGTGCGTGGCGATTGACTATCAATACACACATGACTCCGAAAAGTCAGAGGTGTGCCCTGGGATTCGAATCCGCGACCACCGTGAACATGTTGGCAGTCGAGTCTGGTCCGTTTACCAACAGGCCACCATGCACTTATTTTTGGGCTCGGGTAAGCTTATCTGATAGTTAGCGATCAATGCAGTTTGTGGCTTATACGATTAAAATACAAAGTGAATATATTATGCTGAACTTGAAGCTTGATACACTGACCTACATCACTACATAGTATAAAACAATGTCGCTTTCTCTGTCCCTATGTCCCTTAGTATGCTTAAATCTTTAAAACTGCGCAACGGATTTTGATGCGGTTTTTTTAATAGATAGAGTGATTCAAGAGGAAGGTTTATATGTATAATACGTACATATTATTGTACAGAAATCTATTTGTACCCGGGCGAAGCTGGGCCGGGCCGCTAGTATATTATATTTTATTTGTTTCTTTCTGTTTAACAATAGGATACAACAATTACAAGTTTACTAAGTTTCACAAAAAAATGACTACAGAATCAATTTTATCGTTCAATTAATACTTCAGGGCAAGATGGCTAAATAGTGCTTTTTAAGTTTCGAGATAATTATCGTTTGTTCATTATGTCTTGTGACCTCTGGTTTATTGTTAAGAGTGTACCGGATACGTCTTTTTGAGAATTTTATCCATGTAAATATGAGTGACTCTTGGCACAACGAATTTACCCGGGCTCACCGTGCAGTGCAGTATGTACAGTTCACAAATTGTAACGAGTTTTCCACTATGGAGTGCTATGGTTGGAACTGGGACAGATAAGTATATAATGAAATAAATTTATACAACAGTCACATACATAGTCCTGATCCCACAATAAGATCGAGTCTTGTGTTGTGGGTATCAGAGACTACGAGAGACTTTTCGGTTTACAAACACACAGACCTGTAAGAAATACCTGTGATCACACAAACATTTGCCGTGATTGACGTGGATCAAATCAGACCGCCGCAAGGCCTTCTAGAGGGAGGACGTATCGCTCGTCGCTCCGGCCTGGCTGCAGTCGATTATGCCGCGCGTAGTAAAAATAGCCACGCGCGGAATGCGATTACCACATCTTAGTACTTTGGTAGTAAAATATTTAATTATTTTTATTACCTACAATGATTTTGTAGTGAGTATAAATTATGTTTCAGGTAATATAATGGGATGTAATTCCGAGGCTAAATTATGTTATGTATTGTAATATAAAATTAAATATATTTCGTAATTGTAAGGGGTTGTAAGGCCTCTAACACTATTTATGTGTTCGAACACGAAATGATTAATAAAACGTCCGTAGTGTCTACTGATTGAACACTGATTTGAATGCAACTTAACAATGTAATAATAACGAAAATATGATTAGTATCCAAAATTTGTATTATTCTTTGCTTGCACAGTAATATTTGTCTACTTATAATGCAAATAAAATATTTTTATGATATTATATTAAGTTACATTTTAATTGAATATTTGAAGCGCACGGATCAAAGTTGTTTGAGCCGATTGTATAGCGAGCCGACGCGGCAGCTCTACGCACACAGCTTTGGTCGCTTATGTGTGCGTGAAATTAACGAAGAAATACCTATAGTTGACTTTGCGCGCAAGGTGTATACGCTCTTAAGATTCAATGCAATCTTCCCTCATTTTCGTAAGTTACAAACATACAAACTCTCGTATTAATTATAGTATTGATGTGCGTCATCTATAGTCTGCAGTCAATAAAATCTTGATATTGGGCCGCGACCCGGTGTGCTATAGCCTCAGAGCTGAGCCATTGTTGAAAGATACTTATTTGTACGGAATAGTACCTACGGTAGCGATGTGCAACTTTCACTCATCCAAATACCTTTGTACCATGCCTGATATGTTTATTTTGTATTTCAAAACCGAGTAATTGTAATATTTTTTTTTTGGTTATAAATTAATGTTCATTATGTTTAAAATAGGGTCAATATATCGTTAATTTGCATAAGATTGAAAATCTTTAGAAGGTTTAGCTTTTCTGTCATGTTTTGTTAGATAAAATGATTACCGTAATAGTACTCGATCCTATTTATTTCCATATTTTTTTTTCCTAATTCCATTATCATTTTGACAGTTTACCATCAAATATCAGTACAGCCTTTTAGAAAAGGCGGGAAACAAGCGTTTTTGTTATTCCTTGTAATGTTTTACTGAACATGTAGACCACAGCAATAATTATCCTTATGTTACTCCCCATCTTCGGTAGGTACAGAAATTACAATTTTCATAGAAATATTCCCAAAACAATTATAAGGAATAGTGCGTAAGTGCAGACCTTGTGGCTGGTAAGGCATCTCCATAAATCTAGAGGAGTGCAGTTGGCAGGTCGCCTGCGCCGCCCAGCATCCGCCACGCTTCCGCACATAGTTTATACAAATATATTTGAATAATCTGTATTTCAGGAGTGTTTTCACGAGAAAAATCTTCATTGGACCACCGTCTATATTAGGTAAATGGATATGACGTACTTCTATAGGCTTAGAACCCCATGTTGTTCTCATTTGGATGGACTTCGAGAATTTTATTAGTTCCTAGTCCCTTAAAGCCCCATTTACACCCCATTTACGATTATAAAATTTGAACGTTTAAATCTGGTCGCTTCTCAGCATATTCACATTTATCAGTTAAGTAATGTTGCTAGTCCGTCATATGAGAATTCTTATTTGCGAAAAATACGTCTATATACTCCTTAATTGCACAACAAGGATATTCAACACAGAAAAGAAGAGTTTTGACAGAATATTGTTATTGTGCGGTCATTAAAAAATTAAGTAAAATTTTAAGATGAGATGCCAAATAATTTAATTGTCAAAACGCGTCTATACAAGACCATGGAATTTTTCTCCGTTCTTGTTTTGGTCGTTATCTCACGTCGCTAAAAAGAAGACCTAAAATCCTTTAGTCGTCTTAAAACCCACTATATTAAGAGGGGAAGTGTATTGTCATTCTTAGACTATCCCCCCTGCCGAAATACAATAGTTGCTAAATTTTAATTTAAATCTGTCCCAAGTATGTCTTATTGTTGTACTAACGAAGTGCCTCCATTTCTATGAATATTAAAATACAATCGGCCTTTCCCTTCATTACTTCTTTTTATACTCATTTCGAGAAATAATTGACTTCCGATCCTCGATTCGCGATCGCGTGAAAACTACCTGTCCGTCTCACGAAGATTTTCATGATTGACACAGTTTGTGCAACCAAGATAAAACTTTAACTTCAGAGCAGCAAAGCTGATAATTATCTAAGCAGTGTTTAGTAAAAAAAATCGTCGTAAGTTCTTCAAACTTTGCAAATAAAACTAAACTTTAATAGCTTCGCGATAAGATTGGTTATAGGTTGTGTGCGGTGGTTGTTGAAACTCACTCGCTTGGTTAGGTGAGAAGAATGCTTCCGTTAATAGAATTTTAATGAAGTAATGCGAGGCTGGTGCTGAGGTTGTGCATGTCATGCCCATCTTCTTACGTGCTCTGACGCGCATGCGTCCACCGGACAAACTTGTACCGTCCGCATATAACTACACACATTTTTATTTATTTTTTATTTCATATGCCAAGTAACAACATTGGAAAGACCAGTAGAAATATTGAGTAAAAAAAATGTTTGCTTATTGTAGATGCCACCTTGTTCTAAATGAATTTATTCCATAGAACATGGTCCATCACAGCAGAATTTAAAACGATTATATTATACATTATTGGCTAATGAGCTATTCGGCATATTTTTATAAATCTAAATGAAATGAAATTAAATGATTTTTAATACTCGCACATTTTTTAAAATAACACTAATACTAAATACCTACTGACAAAAATCTAAATATATTAAAGTAACTATGTGGCTTTAACTATTTGAACTGATTGTTTGTATTGATAGTCAATCACTATGTACTACAACGGTGAAGGAAAATATCGTAAGGAAACCTACATACCATAGCATTTTGTAAAGTACATATTTTAAGTCCGCAACCAACTAGGGCAACGTGTAAGTAAATAATTTTTATCGCAAATACTATTTGCCAACAATGAATAAACTAGATTATTTTTTTGCCGGCCGTACGGGCGTGAGTGGCCGTCTCTATTTGCCGAATCTGTACCATCAAAGAGCAGATAATAATTACTACGGTACTGTTAGATACTTGCGATATGGTCCGACGATGGCGATAAAAAACATCTTTGAGCGAATAGCTTCACAATTGAGTATATTTGATATCGGTAGCGATATGAGACAAATTTTGGATAAAACGGTTTTATTGGACATCAATATACACATATATATGTTATGGGCCAAGTGATTAATCGGGCATTATTCATCATGCCCGGGCAATATGAATAATGCCCAATAAGAGCGGGCAATGTGATTATAATCAATCAATTTATCACATTGCCCGGGCATTATGAATAATGCCAAGTGCCTATTGGGCAGAGTGATGTAAAGCGAATCAAAATCAAAACAATGAGCCGAGGTAGTAGAATTTAGAATAAGGCAGCACGAGGGGGTGGGTTGGGAGGAGTGGAGGGGGTGTCGTACCTCCCCTGGTACCACTCCCATGAAAAGGTAACGCACCATTCCTGAGAAATATCTATTATAGCAACCTAACCCTTAAAACACTTGTTGTCAATACAAATTAGCTTCTGCATCGTCTCCGGCGCTACGGGAAGTTCAGCCCCTTCGCCCTTGCGTAACAAAAGATAGGCAACCATGCTCACCTCCGCAGCTTCGGCTTGCTGGTCGCCTCCGGCGACCAGCCTCAGCCGCTACGGTTCGCACGGTTGCCTATCCTTCGTTACAGCGGGCGGGGGCTGCTCTCCCTCCGCGCCTCCGGCTTTTTATAAACACTCTAGGGTCGGTAGCCAAAAGACTACGTGAAGTCGGGGTGTTCAGAGTCGGTTTTGGGGCACAGTCGACCTAACTGAACCATAAAGTGGGTACACGATTTTTTTTCTGAAGATAATGTTTCGGACGTTAAAAAGCAACTAAACATAACCAGATCAATTCAACCTTTCTAATTCATGCGTCCATTGCAGATGCGACAATGCGGCAGCGCACCACTTAAAAAATCACCTATTAATCACACTGCCCGATCATCATGTAGCCATATTCATAATGCCCTGGCAATGTGATAAATAGGTGATTTTAGATTGTAATTAATCACTTGGCCCAATATGGCTCGGCCATATTCATACTGCCCGGGCATTGTGAATACTGCCTGCATTAATCACTTGGCCCATAACATATATATGACTCCAACAACTCACAGATTTGCCCTGGGATTTAAACCCGCGACAACCGAGAAAATGTAAGCACGTGTGATAATCAATCACCACGCACTATAACGGTGAACCAGAACATCGTGAGGAAACTAGCATGGGGATTTGTGAACAGCATCGTGAGGTAACCTGGATACATTAGGCTGGCGTAATGGGCTATATGGCCTAACCCCTCTCAATCGTATTCTCGATTGTAGAGGCGGCCCATGCCCTGCTCTGGGACTTATCAGGGCTGATATCGTACAGTAGCTTTTTATACATGCGAAAATGTTAAACAATAATCCAGAAAGGTTCTACAGAAAAACCAGTTGTTTATGATTGAGGGGGCAAACGAGCATAACACAACTAATGGTAAGACAACCTCCGTCCATGAACATTTGCAACACTATAGGGCACAGAAAAGCATTGCCGGCCTTTAAGAGAATACGCCCTTTTTTAAGGTCGGTAGGTCTTATGTCCGTGCCATGCAGTGGGTGGGTATGTATATGGGTTGATACAGACAGGTCTTATCTTTCCAGTTTGTTTAAATATTTATTAAAATCAGTCAAGATAAGCACTAACAAATAACCTCGGTAAAAACGTTACTATATATCCATTCTTCCAGAATTCAGTTATTGAAATAAAAATAATCTTTATTCATAACAATATACTGCACAAACAGCTGCAATAACTTTTATATATTCTTAATTCTACAAATACTTTATCCTTTTCTTATGCAAATACGATTAAGAAAGCAGTGACCCTGAGAGCAGAATCTCATGGTGTATACACACTTGCAGAAATCGAGGGCGCCTCGTCTGGTTTGCAAACTCCTTTATCAGTTTATGAATTGAATGATACCTGATGTCAATGGGGACGGATAATATGCTCTTGATAAAACCACACCTGCTGGTTTCATAATCTTATTATAGACGCAATGTAGCATCACCTCCACATTGTCAGAAAATGTAAGTATAGGTCTTCTACAGTTTTCTTTTCACATTTCAGTATTTTGGATGTGCTTAATACTATTCGGTTACGAATAAACATAAACGCTAGTTGTTTATATTATGGAAACATATTTCAAACAATGCATTAGGTAGATATTTTGAACCTTATTTGTACTTCCAAATTTCACCACAAGCCAATAGAAAATACTAATTTACTGGTGTTAGGTCTCCCATATGTGGGAGGCCATCTGGTTAGGTACTGTTATGCGGAAAACCGACTTTGGGTTTTTAAAAAAAAGTACAATAAAAGAAACACAATTTTATGAACTCAGAAATAGTAAAATATAATTAATTAACACAATTTTGTAAAACACGAATTTGAAAATAGTAAAGGAAACACGAACACGAAAAATGGTAGCGTCACAGGAATGACTGCGCGAGACTAACTGGAGCAGCCCGGGCTCGGACTTATATATGATACTTAAAATGATGACTGTAAGATTATGGGCAATTCTAAGTACATGTGAGGGATGTAACAGCCCCTGGGAGAAGAGTGAACTTCGGGGTTGCAACTCCGAAGTTCACAATGGTTTTCGTCTTTACTCTAGGACATCCTCAGTCTAGGAGGAGGTATGGTAGGAGATGGGTCTTCTATGTCTTCTAATGGAATTCCTACTTCAGGGTCGGGGGGATTTGGTCGGGATTTGGTAAGGAAAGTTACTCTGGGGATGCTACCATTTTTCCTACAATATATAATTAATTTGTACAAGATATAGCAACTTATTAGAACTACTATACATATAGTGATTATTGGATAGTGTGCCCCGTACTCTATTATATGTGGTTTTTCTATTATGTTATTTAGTGCTAGTAAATGAGCTTGAATTTCGGGATTAGAATTAAAGTTATCTAAATCAACGTTTTTGAGATGAGTTGGGGACACACTACGCGACATTTTAATAATATTATCTAAGGTATAAAATGAGTCATTGATTAAACTATAGTTGGATTGTTTTAAAGGTAAGCTTACATTATATACAGAGCCTTTTGGAACGAGGACTGCGCTTTTGCAATATCCGGTACACAAATTGGGCATTACGAGTATGCCAGCGCCTGTTATAGACACTTCATATGGCTCTTCGTTAATGCAATCTATTATTAAATTACTTTGTTGCGATTGAACATATAACCATTTATTAAATTTTAAAGGGTGCCAAATGTCTACAGAGCCAGAAATGAATTTGGGATGACATTGGGAAGGCAAATAATTAAGAGTTTTAGTAATGATTTCGGTTTCGCAACTTGGATTAGCGCTAATAGAGTATATATTAATAATATTACATACGTAGTGAATTTCATTGTAAACTCGGCATTCATCTAATGAGTTTATCGTACAGTACTGAGTTTTGTCGTTGGTCACTGCAATATATTTTGTGCTAGGAATGAGTAGCCCAAATATTTCTGTTTTATTATGTGGGACTAGTAGAGGCAAGCTGTGATATAAATTGTATTCCTTAGGGAATACTAGTGGAATCTGTACAATAAAAACGATCTTATTTAACGTATGAAAACATTTTAAATTGATCAAAGATAACAAATTATGAATTTCACTTAAATCTAAGCTTAGCGGTAGATCTAAATTATTCGGTATATTACTATAATGATCAACAAGTTCTCGGTACAGTTGCGTCGGCGATAAGACAGCTGGGCTTAACATGTTTTTGTTACAGAATATGATAGCGTTGCTTAAATCTTCTAATTGAAATGAGAGTGTTAAGACAGTGGTTTCCAAACTGTTGAGAATTAAATTTAAATTTGAATGAATTTGATTATGTGAATTTTCTAACGAAATGTTTACCATTAATACCGAAAGCTTGTCAATCGCATCAGTCGGAATAGCTTCGTTAGTTTTTAGTTGTTGTATTGATTTGTTATAGGTAGAAAGTGATGAAGTCGTTATTAATATATTTTCTTTAACTAATGAGGCTATTTTCTTCTGATCGTCTTGCAACATAGAAATAGCATTATTGTATCTTATTGCGTCATCTTCGTCTAAAGTGCCAAAAATAGTTTTTAAAATAGAACCTCCAGCCCCAATCCAGGCTGACCTACGTTGTTTATTAGAAATAAGGTGTTCAATGGATTTATACGAATCTAGGATATCACGATATCGAATTGATAGAGGTTCTACAGTACTGAGACAGTAGTCGTGGTTTGCAATATAATCAAGTGAGCAAAATTGTTTAACCTTTTGAATTACAGAGTCGACATTCTCTATATGAGCTGGAAAATGAGAAATATCTTGCGGGATTAATAAATCTAAGTGACCACTCTGAATTTTCATCTTTCCTTCATAGTCAAAGAAAATACCTGATCTTGTGGTGATAGGATGTATATACTGGTGCGCTTGTACAGTGACGCTGAAATAAAATATTAACTAAGGTAAGTATAGAGAAGGTAAGTATAGAGAAGGTAAGTATAGAGAAGGTAAGTATAGAGAAGGTAAGTATAGAGAAGGTAAGTATTCGTATTATTATATTCTTAATGAGATAGGATTTCTAAACTTAGACTAAGATTATTATTATTTATTTTTTTTCAGATTTGTCGTGGCATGAGAACAGAGACCATATGGGCTGGTTTTATTTCATCATAATGATGCTTAACATGTCGTCGATTGATCAAGAGTGACAATGTGTTGTTACCATGTATACGGACAATGCGATATGGACCTTTCCAAAGGGATGATAGCGACTTTCCTTGACGCACATGATTCTTCAAAAAGACGTAATCGCCTGTTTTGTACGAAATGGGTCTAGTTCGTTGATCATAGTAATTTTTTGATCTTTCTTTAGACGCGGTGATATTTTCAATAGCTCTATTCCGTGAATGTTGTAAGCGGTGTTGGAGCATTTTTAAATACTCCGGATATGTGGTATCAGGTGCTGAATTAAAAACGGAATCAGGGATAAAAGGTTTATGACCGAAAAGGAGTTCGTATGGAGTAAAGTTAGTTGTAGAATGGACATTGGTGTTATATGTCATTATGGCAGTGTATACATATCTAGGCCAATTGGTGTGATTGGGATCAACAAATGATTTTAAGTATTCTTTGAGAGTGGAATGGCTCCTTTCGAGTGCGCCCTGAGTTTGTGGATGGTATGGTGTAGACCAGAGCTGTTTAATTTTGAGGAAGCTACAAGTCTGTTTGAAAAGGTCTGAGGTAAAGTTTGACCCTTGATCTGTTAGTATTGACTTCGGGATGCCAAAGAGACTAATAAAATGAACGAGACAGTCTGTGCTTTCTTCTGCCGTAATATTGCGCATAGGGTACGCGACTGAGAATTTAGTAAGATCATCTTGCATGGTAAGAATGTATTTGAGTTTGGCACTGCCGGATTCAGGAAGAGGGCCAACCACGTCAAGCGCTACACGCTGAAAAGGACTTGTAGATGTTGTAGTAATTTGCATTGGGGCACGATTTGTTTGTCTAAGAGCTTTATTCAGTTGGCAAGAGGAACAATGTTTAACGTAATCTTCGATTTCCGAACGCATTCCTTTCCAGTAATATTTCTCTTGGATCCTTTTAAGCATTCTATTTGAGCCTATATGACCGGTGATAGGAATATCGTGATTTTCTTTGAGTATTTTCTTTATTTCCGTTGGAGTAGGGTAAATAATATTGTTGCGATAAATGTTAATGATTATGTTAGTATTATGGAAAAGATAAGTAAGTATATTAAATATTTTAACATATGATTGTTTCTCGAAGGGATTTCTAAAGTCAGAAATTGCGATTTCTCTTACAGTTGGGTCAGAGGATAGTTCGGTTCTTACGGTTTTTAAGGTGTCGTAGATTTCTTTATAAGAACTTTCATCGAAATAATGAACCTTAAAGAATAAAAAGTAGTAATCCTTATTATCATGAGAAAATTTAGAAAAAGAATACAGAGTCCGTTCAGAATTTATTAAGATTTCCGGGTTTTGAAAATTTCCTAGAAGTTCCTGTACATATGGATTAGATTCGTCCAAATCGATTGATGAAGGAACTAGAATAATTTTGCATTTTGATTTAACAAGATTTTCATTATGTTCAATAAGCTTAGTATCATAGTTGCCTTTTTTGACTGCGAATTCTTTTAGGAAATTAGAATAATCTTCATCGTTGTATGATAGCGTTTGAGACTTCGAAGCGGACGGTTCCCTGTTAGGTATAGGCTGGATGTTTGGCATGTCTGAGTTTTCAAATTGGGAAATAGAGGGATTTATGTCCTCAAGGGGGATTTGTCGGAACTCTGGAGTTGGAATTTGTACAAGATCTGCGTCAGGAATATCTGTAAGTTCTTCAATACTAGGGTTTTCAGCACCGATGTCAAGATTAATCTCATTAGAATTTAAGTTAGTATCAACCTCATCTAGGCTAAATGATGGAGGAGATACTAGTAGATCCATTAGGTCTTGGTCAAGATTTGCATCGGTGAAAGGGGTGTCAGTTGGAATAGTAGGATTGGTAGGGTTAATAGGATTAGTAGAACTAGTAGGATTAGTAGGATTAGTATAACTAGTAGGATTAGTAGGATTAGTAGGATTAGTAGAACTAGTAGGATTAGTAGGATTAGTAGAACTAGTAGGATTAGTAGGATTAGTAGGATAAGTAGGATTAGTAGGATTAGTAGGATTAGTATAATTAGTAGGATTAGTAGAACTAGTAGGATTAGTAGGATTAGTAGAACTAGTAGGATTAGTAGGATTAGTAGGATAAGTAGGATTAGTAGGATTAGTAGGATTAGTAGGATTAGTAGAACTAGTAGGATTAGTAGGATTAGCAGGATTAGTAGGGTCGGTAGGATTGGTAGTATTGGTAGGATTGGTAGAATTGGTAGGATTTAGTGTGTTCTCGTTATAAATTGGGTTGACTGGGAATCTGGAAAGAGCATCGGCGGCAGAATTAAGTTTCCCTTTTCTATATATAATCTCATAATCGTATTCTTCGAGTTTTAGACGCCACCTCTGCATTTTGCTGGACGGGTCTTTATGATTAAAGAGCCACTTCAGTGGTCGGTGGTCAGTTATGATTTGGAATTTACGGCCATATAAGTATGGACGGAATGTTTTACAGCCAAATATAATAGCGAGTAATTCTTTTTCCGTCGTTGAGTAATTACATTCACTCTTGTTGAGAGTCCGGGAAGCAAAAGCGATGGGTCTATCTCGTCCGATGGGACCCTGAGATAGCACAGCGCCAATAGCGTGATTTGATCCGTCCGTGGTGAGTATAAATGGTTTGGTGAAGTCGGGATAACATAATACGGGCGCAGTGGTTAGTTTTTGCTTTAGGCATTCGAAAGCCAGCTGTTGTTGATTCTGCCATTCAAAGGCTGTATCTTTCTTTAGCAGTGACGTAAGGGGTTTAGCAATTTTTGAGAAATCTGGGATAAATCGTCTATAATAAGACACAAGGCCAAGAAAGGATTTTATATCTTTTGGCGATTCGGGGACCGGAAAATGGGTTACAGCTTTTATTTTGTCGGGATTAGGTTTGACTCCATCTTCGGAGATTATATGTCCGAGATATGCAACTTCATGTCGCAGGAATTCACATTTGTCAGGCTGTAGTTTAAGATTAAACTTTCGAAGACGTTGAAATACTGAGGTAAGGTTGGCAATATGGGATTGTAAATCATGGGAATATATAACTATGTCGTCTAGGTAAACAAAACAGCGGACACCTTGTAGTCCGGATAGTGCCGTATTCATCAGTCTTTGAAATGTGGAAGGCGCGTTTTTTAAACCAAATGGCATTCGTGTGAACTGAAAGTGTCCTTCGGGAATAGAAAACGCAGTTTTAGTAGCATCCTCCTTATTAATTTGAATTTGGTGGAAACCAGAAGCGAGATCGAGTGTAGAAAAATATTTACTGTTGCCTAACTGATCGAGGATTTCCGAGATTTGCGGTATAGGGTAAGTATCACCCACCGTGATGTCATTGAGTTTTCTGTAATCTACGACAATCCTCCATTTTTGTTGCCCAGAGGCATCGCGTTTTTTGGGGACGATCCAGATCGGGGATGACCAAGGGGATGTAGAAGGTTCAATTATGCCTTGGTCTAGCATTTCTCCGATTTGTCTTTTGACTTCAGCCTTATGTATTTCAGGGAATCGGTAAGACTTGGTATGAATTGGATTGTCGCAAGTAGTCTTAATCTCATGTTTAATGGCCTCTGTGCACGAGAGTCTTTCACCCTGTAGGTGGAATATATCAGAATAGTCTGAGCAAATTTGGAGCAGGGATTGAGTCTCCTCGGCATTTAAATGTGATATACGGACTTGATCAAGGACATCTTTTGTCCTTTGTATAGTATCACTTTTGGAATGGGAATTGAATACGTCTGGGGTGGTAAAGTAAGATGCGTCGATCGGAGTTAGGATAAGGTTAAGGTTTGAAGTGAGAGAGATCGGAGACTCGGAAACATTAGCTACAGTCAAGTTGATTCTATTATTTCGTTTTACTTCAACAAGGCAGTTTGCTATCAATAGGCTTTCGGAAGGGCTCTGATCTAGGATAAGGCCCGTCTTCACGTTAGGGTTGGATACAGAGCATTCAATGACGGTCTCGGTTCGGGGTGGTATTATATAGGTAGGCTCGCAGAAGTGTAATTTAATTTTTTGATTTTTAAAGTACAGTGAATCGGTGCTATAATCAACAGAGCAACCAAAGGATTTGAGGAAATCATTGCCAATTATACCGTCATAGGGCAGACTAATGTTGTTTATTACGTGAAATCTGTGTTGCATTGGTTTGTGTGAGGAATGTAGAGGAGTAAATTTTAACAAAAAATGGCCGGAGGTTTCCGTTGTTTCCTCCCCGGGATCGATGCCTTTTATTATAATTGATTCTTTTGTGAGAGTGACTTTGTTGTGAATGCTATCTAATTTGAGTAGACTGACGGATGCTCCAGAGTCTACTAGTAAGGATAAAGGTATATCAGAAACGGAGGTTTGGACAAGAATGTGAGGCAACATGAGTTTGTTGTGATTGCAGGAAACTTCGTAAATCTTTTGAGGATCTCTGGGTATAAAAGCCTTATTGGATTCAGTGAATATATTGGAAACTGTGGACACAATTGGTATATGGGATGTAGGGGATACAGCGGATGCAGTGGATACAGTGGATGCAGTGGATACAGTGGATACAGGGGATACAGTGGATACAGGGGAAACAGCGGATGCAGTGGATACAGTGGATACAGCGGATACAGTGGATGCAGCGGATACAGCGGATACAGCGGATGCAGCGGATACAGTGGATGCAGCGGATACAGTGGATACAGCGGATACAGGGGATGCAGCGGATACAGCGGATACAGGGGATACAATGGATGCAGCGGATACAGCGGATACAGTGGATACAGCGGATACAGTGGATGCAGCGGATACAGTGGATACAGCGGATACAGGGGATGCAGCGGATACAGTGGATACAGCGGATATAGGGGATACAATGGATGCAGCGGATACAGTGGATACAGTGGATACAGCGGATACAGCGGATACAGTGGATACAGCGGATACAGTGGATGCAGTGGATACAGCGGATACAGTGGATATGGAAGATTTGTTTTCGATTTTAACGGGTTGGCGCCTCGTTCTATATTTGAACGAGGCGTGTTTTAGTTTTTTGTACCGTCAAAATCGTCAGAGGGTTCACGCGGAGCATCGTGACAGACAGGTATGTTATCCGAAGTTTGTACAAAATTAATAGCACGCGGTCTGAACGAGGGACCTGGTTGACTCGAATTAAAGTTTGAGAACCGCTGATTATTGTATTGTCTCTTACGGCAGTTCTCGATACTGTGGCCGATGTTTTTGCAGTATCTGCATGTTATTGTGTTCTGGGAATTGTTATTAGTGATCCGCGGTCTCTGATCGTATTTAAAATTGATTGATTGTTGGCGTATTGTATTTGAACGTTCATGCCGAATTGGTATATTAGGTGTCTGGATGGGGGTGTAGCGTCTAACACTAGTTTGTAGGATTTTTTCTTCTGATAATGCAAAGTTAATAGCATCATTCAAGGTTTCGGGGTCACGGCATCTGACTATAGTTGACAATCTAGGGTTAAGGCCGACTATAAAAGTGTGTGTCGCCAGATCTTGCATAGCGGCGACGCGGCCCGCTAATTCACCCTTCTTTTTAGTGGGTATTGAAATATTAATTTCCGTAAGTAATTTAGATAGGCATGACTCTACTTTTAGTGCAAACTGACTGACAGTATCTGTGTTACTTTGCTTGCATTCCTGAAGGTCGGATAGTAACGACGAATAATGTTTTTTATCGCCGAATTGGGATTTTAAGAATTCTTTGAGTTGGTCCCAAGATGAAAATTCTTTGAATGAGCATGCTACGTCTGCTTTGCCTTGTAATTGGCTTAATATGTATTTAAATAAGATAGGCCTTTGGACTTCTGACGCTATCTCGTAAGCATTATTGCAATTGTTGATAAATGAACTTAGAGTCTCCCTATTTCCATCATACGGTTTAATAAATTTGATTAGAGTGTTGAGTTCTATTTCAATGCTCATAGTGAAATGTCGTGACTTTCTATGAGTGTCTGTTATAGGGCTCGGAGGAAGCTCAACCTTGTCTGGGGTTGGACTCGATTCGTGGGCCTGAAATTCTCTGTGTTCAGTAGTTAATTCTATTTTGGGCACTTTAGGCATACTATGATTAGCTGTGAGTATATAATACGATTAAAGGAAAATATTACCAAATTCAATATTAATTGTTGTTATTAATATTAATTAAAAGCAACTGTTGTGTTGTGTTGTATGCAGTGACCAAGGACTTACATAAACATTGCAGTGTACATTGCGGGAGTTATCAGCATTGTAGATGCACTTCCGGTCGCACAGCACAAGATGCGAGGCAGAGTCTATGCAGGCAGGATCACGGCACGTACGGGGCAGGGTCGATATAGGCAGGGTCACAGCACGCACAAGGCAGAGTCGATATAGGCAGGATCACAGCACGCACAAGGCAGAGTCGATATAGGCAGGATCACGGCACGTACAGGGCAGAGTCGATATAGGCAGGATCACGGCACGTACAGGGCAGAGTCGATATAGGCAGGATCACGGCACGCACAAGGCAGAGTCGATATAGGCAGAATCACAGCATGCAAAATGCAGAGTCGATATAGGCAGGATCAACAGCTTCTTTGGATACAGTGAGAGATCGCTGGTAGACCGCAGCAGAGCTCAACGCCGATGAATGTAGGAGAAGCGCTTGTATGGTAAATCCACAGCAAATCCAACTGTGCACGGGATTCGAGTTTTTTCACTCCACGTCACTTCACAGCACTTCAGTCACTTCAGGAAATACTTGGAGACGTATTCCGAGATTTTTGTTCTTTGGAAAAAATCCTTTGCGCTGCCACCAAAATGTTATGCGGAAAACCGACTTTGGGTTTTTAAAAAAAAGTACAATAAAAGAAACACAATTTTATGAACTCAGAAATAGTAAAATATAATTAATTAACACAATTTTGTAAAACACGAATTTGAAAATAGTAAAGGAAACACGAACACGAAAAATGGTAGCGTCACAGGAATGACTGCGCGAGACTAACTGGAGCAGCCCGGGCTCGGACTTATATATGATACTTAAAATGATGACTGTAAGATTATGGGCAATTCTAAGTACATGTGAGGGATGTAACAGTACCACCACAATGTCTATTTCTTCCGCCAAACAGCAATGAATATGCAGTGTACAGTGGCGTAACTACCCCATCGGGGGCCCGTGGCAAAATTCATCAAATGGGGCTCTTCGTTAGTGCAAAAAACGTTTACATTGTAATTTAGTTTTTCTGGATTTTTTCTTTTTTCAATCAGCACGCACTATGACAGTGAAGGAAATACATCGTGAGGAAACCTGAATACCATAGTGGTTTGTAAGAATTTCTATGGTACATTAAGTCCGCCAGCCTGCACTAGGCCAGCATGATGGATTATATGGTCTAACCACTCTAAATCGTAGTTTCGACTGTAAGGGAGGCTCGTGCCCTGCAGTGAGACGTGTATGGGCTGATACAGTACAGTACATAATATTTTTTATGACATGGCTTCATATTTCTCATTGGTTTTTTAATATCTTTATCTTTATCAGCCCATATACCTCCAATACCTAATAAGGCCCGGCGCCCATTATCGGCATCGGCAAGGAAAAGGATCCTTCGGCATTCTACATGCAAGCGCACACTATCGGCAATTATGCTTTGGCATGCTGCAAAGTTCTTAGGGATGACGAGGCGTCCTTAAGGATGCCGCACTATTATCCCTATATTATCACAAACTATCCCCCGAGTATTGCCTCGGCGCCGGCGGCGTACCGAAGGTTGCCGTAGGATGCCGAAGCATCCCGAAGCATTCTCAAGGCTGCCGATACACCAGCCTCAAGCATACCGAAGCGGTATTTTTGTTATTACGACCACATATCACGGAAATTTCTACTTTATTGCCATTATGTTATAGTATATTGCTATTTGCCACCTAAAATCCTCAGTCGTACCGATGCCGATAATGGGCGCCGGGCCTAAGGAATATTAATAGGCCTCCTATACAATCTAGAGACGATTGAGAGTGGTTAGGCCATAAAGTCCACCACGCTGGCCTAATGCGGGTCGGTGGACTTTCATACCATATAAATTCATATGAATCGCTACGGTATGCAGGTTTCCTCACGATGTTTTCTTCACCGTTTTAGTGATTTACTTTTTTAGTTAAAATAAAATACATATATTACGTTGGTGCTTTTTGGATTTCAAGACACCGCACTTTTAACGCAAAAATGCCATCATAACGTCCTGCTCATCTAGTAGGATTTAGTGTTTTTAATGTTACAGAAATTTAAAAGGTAGTTTTCTTAATTATAAATATAAAACTCTTTAATATATTCCATGTTTTAATACTGTGGTGCGTGGTGGCCTGTGTGGTGCGTGGTGGCCTGTTGGTAAACGGACTAGACGCGACTGCCACCATGTTCACGGTGGTCGCGGGTTCGAATCCCAGGGCACACCTCTGACTTTTCGGAGTCATGTGTGTATTGATAGTCAATCACCACGCACTAAAAACGGTGAAGGAAAACATCGTGAGGAAACCTGCATACCATTGCGATTTATAAAAATTTCTATGGTATGTAAGTCCGCCAACCCGCACTAGGCCAGCGTGGTGGACTATATGGCCTAACCACTCTCAATCGTACTGTCGATTGTAGAGTAGGCCCGTGCCCTGCAGTGGGACCTATATGGGCTGATACAGATAATACTGTGTCTGTTAAAAATATTTTCGAACTTAAGTATTTTATTTGGCCCTTTGACTTATTTAACAATTTCTCTAAATCAAGATCACATTTGATTGGCGCATCATCATCATCATCATGGCGCAGTTGGTTAGACGCCGCCTGTGAAACGAGAGGCCGCGGGTTCGATCCCCGCACCGAGAGAAATGTTTGTGCGGCCCACAAATATTTCTTCTGAGTCTGCGTGTTTGTGAGACCGAAAAGTCTCTCGTAGTTCCTGATACCCACGACACAAGACTCGATCTTAGTGTGGGATCAAGACTATGTGACTGTTGGGTGTTATTGTTATTATTATTCTCTTTATTTTATTTTATTATTTTCTTAGGAACTCATCAATATTCAAAAAAGTTCCTTTATTGCAGCTATCACCGCCATAAAAATGTTTATTATTTTTTTATATGGATTCCTTCATTCCCATTCCTCCAAGCCCTTCCCAGCCCTTTATCTAAAGCCCAGTGTAACCGCCGTTTTTTATACAAAATACACAACTCCAAGTGAATTTTCGATGTTTCGTGTCTCTATATCGCATTTACAATTTTCCAGTCGTCATAAACCTGAACTTAAATATTTTGTTAATTCATAATCAGCCTCTTGTCGTCCTCTGCTGCAAACCTCCTCCAAATTGCTACATTTTGCTCTGTCTTCGGCTTGTCGCATCGTCAAAGTTTTCCAAATCATCACTCTACCAAGTTGGAAGGCGTCCTAAACTAGGTTAGCCAAGACGCGGTCTTCACTCAAGAACTCCTTTACTCCGACGGTTATCGGTTATTCGATAAATTTGACCAGCCCACTGCCACTTCAGGTTGCTAATCCTGCTTGCTATGTTTATAACTTTGGGTCTTAGTCGGATAAGTTCATTACGGAACTTATCCTTCAAAGAGACACCGATTATAGCACGCTCCATAACTCGCTGAGCTACCTTGAGCTGGTGGACCAGTCGTAGTGTGAGTGTCCAAGTCTCAGCACCGTAGGTCATGACAGGTAGAACGTCCTGGTTGAAACCTTTCGTTTTCAAGCTTTATGGTAAAGATGACGAGAATACTCAACGTAGTTTACCAAATGCTGCCCAGCCCAGCTGGATCCTCTTCGTCCTTCTCAAAGTTGTTTCTACCCAGTTAAAGGGTCTACCCCGGGTAGGTGTATGGAAACAACTTTGAACTGATGGTCACATACAGCAACAAGTCTTGGATCAAGGTGGTGGATGATTATTATTTTGGTTTTGTCGAAGTCAATTTTAAGGCCTATTCACTGTAAGGCTAAAACCAGACTGTCCAGCACTGTTGCAGCTCCTCCAGCGATTCCGCCATTAATACTATATTGGCAGCAAAACGTAGGGGCATTTGTTTACTATTTTTCTATTTATTACCACTCTTATTTATCACCACACTCTTATTTATTATCACACTCTTTCTCTTTAGATTTTCGTTTTCCCTTTAAGAATTTCTAGAAAAAGACATGTTTATATTTATTTGGAAAATATTGCCTAAATATTCATTTAATTATAATTCATTGGCATCTTATTAAGATTATTAAAAAAAAAACAAATATTATGATACAATGTTTCTCATGCTTAAAATGTAGCCAATTATTTATTCTTATTAATTTCGTTATTAATGTTACATTATTCTAAGCTTACACCTTGTCTGACTTATCTGGCTAGGATCCTATCGGGCCTGAGACCCTGTCGGACCAGGGCCCTGCCGGGCCGGGGGCCCCTAAGGCCGGGGGCCCGTGGCATTTTGCGCACTCTGCCACCCTATTGTTACGCCACTGCCAGTGTATTGTTTCGGTTTGCAGGACATTGTAGCCAGAGTACCTACTGGACATATTGAGACTACATCTTATACCAATGTTATCAAATTATGGAATATCAGGTATATTAAGTAGTCTTTGTAATTCAAGATGTTGTTTGGTTTTGTTACTGTCCATGAACTGTCGTTTCGCTTGAACGGCATGATCTTCATTGCCATAAATAAATATGTATATTTAAATTGCATAGGTACGGTAAAGGAGCAGAAGCTCATCTGAAGCTATAGATTACAACGCTTATGTATAACTAAAAAACATATACGTGCGATGTGGACCTTTAAATAGGAGAGTAGAAGGAAAGGAAATAGATTAGGAGTAGCAAATGGGTAATAGGTCAAAGAACTTGACACAATAAATTAGAGAAAAATACGATAGTGAATATACATTTTTTTCCTAGTAGATCCTCTTCAAGTGTTTATTGTTGGACACATAGATATCAATATTACATGTTATGTTATGTAGTAATATATCTCAATGGTTGGACACAATTTTCAATACCGCAGCTAACAATAACGATGGACGTTTTTCAAAATAACTTTTAGTATTCACTAGGATTAACAAGATTTCTTATCTAATACAGACTGCCTGTGTGACCTGACAGCCTTCGTGGTGCAGTTGGTTAAAGGCTGGGTGTGAAATAAGAAACAAATATTTGTGTGAACCACAGATATTTGTTGTGTGCTTGTGAGACCGAAAAGTCTTTCGTAGTTCTTGATATTCACGTCACAAGACTCGATCTTAGAGTAGGGGTCAGGACTATGAATATGACTTTTAGGTGTATTTAAATAATGTATTCCGTACAACTTAAATTAAATTTATTAATACAATAATTAAGAGCTGCAGAAAGTGCTGAGTATCTATCATCAGCTACTACTATCCTCTTTAATTGATATTATCTTCATATAATATTATTACAGAGCCTTTAGATTACATTGACAACATCACAAGATCTAATGGAACCTAGCAGATGGCGCCACTATCTTTTATAACTCGAATAATTTACTATCTATTTAGACTCGTACAAGTCTCGAACTGCATTTTTCCAATTTATTAAGCTCCTTCTATACACGTTTGACGTGTGAGGTGCTCGCAAAAAATACCTGATGGTAAGTAATCACCTACCCATGAACATAATTGGGATGAAGTTGGCAGCCTTTATATACTACGCACGGTAACGAAACCATACCGCGATTCAATTCGATCCTGGCGCCATCTCTTAACGTGTTTTGAGAATCAGTGCGTGGAGTCGGAAAGGGGAGCGTAGAGAACCTTGAAACATCCATAGTAAAGGTGTTTTTTACTTCAGTTTGATAAAATTAATCGTAATATATTAAATTACTGATATTTTTGCAGGTTCATAGATAATAACTTAGCGCTAAATCATAGTAGAGCTCACTTGTAAGTGAAATTGAATTGGAACATAAAATTATGTACAGCTTTGCTAAAAAAGAAAACTAGAGATTGTTTAAAAGACAATTAACAGCCATTCTCTGTAATCTATCTATCTTTAATAAGAGATTTCATTACATATTTCGATACATTTTCAGTTAACAAAGATAGAGAGGAGGCATGGATTTAGTGCAATTTTTTTATAGATAGCTAGGTAAAATAAATATATATGTTTATCTCTGTTTAATGAAGAGTAAATTGTACCGACGTAGAAATTTTAACAATTTTAATCTTTTGTCAAAGATTGATATGTAGAGAACGGCTGTTAAAGGCCTATCTATTAAAACATATTTTAATATATTTCATAGATTTACGCGAATGTGACACATGCGGATCAGTCCGCCCCGTGACCACGAAAGCTGTAAAGTAATCCAAACGTCGGGAACTCAAAAAATGTAAAAAATAAACCAAATCCGCGATAAAATCCGTAAATAATAGTTTTATATCAATATATTTCTTTTTTTACTGGTTAATGTAGAGCTTTCTTGGGTGACTGCCTGGGACACCCCGTGATGTTGGCCCTGTGGTTTGAGGGTGCATTCCATCACGGTATCCCCTGCCATCATGAGTGGTGACATAGAGGTCCCATCGTGGTCGTTGGGAAAACTGCGGGGTCAGTGCACCCACACTTAAACGACTCCAAAAAGATGCGATAGAGCGCATGAGCTAGTCTCTATCGTGGACGCTCACAACATCTCGAACGGGCGTCCAAAACCAGTGGTAAGAGTGAGGCATTCAGGACCCGCACAATGGAAGGACCAGCAATTGGTATTCGCCGGGTGGTTACTCGGACGTAAATTCGGGCGCTTCTCTAAAGTTTAGACTTTTATGTTGAAATTTCTAGCAAATACTGCAGTGAGTATTTTCCTTCGCCTGATAGTAAGCGATACGATCGCTCAGGGAGAATTCCAAAGTGAAACAACACCATGAGTTACAAAGCAATGCTTGGAATTCCACTGCGCTTGCCTTACCTAGGCAGCCTCTCACTTACGAGGGCCCTGCCCCTCTCCTGTGAATTAGTAAAATAAGCATACATGTATTTCTAAATACTTTAAGTAAATAAATAAATACTATAACTCATTCTGACTGCCTCGGTGGCGTAGTTGTACTAGGATACGGTTACAAAGCTGAGGTCTCGGGTTCGAATCCCGGGTTGGGCAAAGTGATACTGGATTTTTCTATTCATTATCAGCCCAGAGTCAGGAATTTGTGCCCGATATGGTGATAGGCTCGCCACCATTGTGGGACGGAACATACAAGGCGAAATGTGGGTGTTCTTGGCACCTCTGCCTACCCCTTCTGGGAAGACGGCGTGAGTTTATGTATGTATGTATGTATGTATAACCCATTATACTCTTTGGACAGGCGGCGTCTAACCATCCAAATATGCAAACAAGAACTTTTAATATTATTTATTTAGTTAAACTTTCTGCATGATAAAAGCAAATTAGAGTGTAAACCCATTAACTGAAACACTTTAAAGTATTTACATGCATATAATTCGGAAACCGCATTACCGTAATGTGTTGATTGAGGACGTCTAGCGTCGGTCCGTCAGTTCGATTCTGCGGTGAGGACTGTTACGCCCAGACGATGATTACCCTATTTGTGACCGCGGTGTGCCTAATAGAGCATTCTTGCTCGAGGACGGTTTTGGATACAAAGTTGTAGAAAGTGTTTAAGTGGAATTTTTTCTCGAAATTTATTTTATAACTTGCTTTTATTCATATGTGTGTATGTATGTGTGTGTGTGTATGAATATATTTAAATACTGTGTCTTTTATCCGTAATTGTTATTGTTTAAATTTCTTTATTTTCTCTATTTTTTGTGACAATTCGTTATAGCATTTCTGTGCATGTGCCACTATATGGTTTGTCTTTCTTTTCTTTCTATATTCGCCATTTGTATCATAACATACAGGTTCTACTACAAGGGCCTCCTCTGCAATCGCGAGTACGATTGAGAGTGGTTAGGCCCAGTCAATTATATTGCGTTAGGCATGCTCCTATAATATTGGACACGGATATAAGCTAAGGGCTCGGTTGGTGGTGCTAGTTTCGACATTACCTATCCTTACGTGACATAAGCAGGAAGTTGTGTATGATTTCATATTTTTATGATTTGATATATATTTTTATTGAGAACAAAGCTTATTTGATTTTGCCTTGATCGAACTACGCACCGAAGGATTCTCGATCTACGGCACCAACTAAACAAAAAGGCTGAATATTTTAAGAGTAATTATTTTTAAAGATATGTTTCAATACATTAAGGAAAATTAAATCAGATGAGGAAAAACCGCAACAAAAAAACCGTACGCTTTCACAATTAAATAATTAAGATATAATAACGCTCATAAGATCTCAAACAATGATATATCTACTAAATATCAGATCCTAAGTATATCGATACCGAACCCATTCGCACATTACAATCGATACATCGTTATGAATCGATCAATTGTGCTCGATCATCGTTGCTCCGACTTGTCCAGTGATTGGCGTCTGGGACTATGAAAAGTTCTTACGCATTCGCGGGTAGCAAAACTATTGCTTGTGGATTACTATAAGATATACAATATAATTAATTTGCTAGCTTCCGTAGCCTAGTTGTTTAAATGAGCTATGAAACTAGCGGCCGCGGGTTCGATCCCCGCACGGAGACAAATGTTTGTGTAGTCCACTAGTATTGTTTCGGGTCTGGGTGTTTGTGGAAACCAAAAGTTTCTCGCAGTTCCTGGTACTCAGTACACAAGACTTCATTGATCTTAAAGTGGAGTCAGGACTATGTATGTGATTGTTAAGTGTTTTTATTACATTATTCTTTTGTTTTGCATTAATCAATAGTGCATTTAAATTGCTGCTTAGCGAGGGAAATAGACGTTGGGGTGGTATCTACCCAGGCGGCCTATCACATTTGAGAGACCTACCACCAGTGAGGTTGTCAATAATAACAATTCTACAACATAGCATAGCATGTGATATATCACATGGTCAATAAAGTCACGCTTTCGAGACGGAAGCGTGTTCGAAACATCGGGGAGCGACAGGCGCGAATGTTAAGTGCCATTAGCAGAGGCGGTAGCGCGGGGTCGCGGGTTCAAATCAACAACGCTTCACGGAGAGCTAATTGTTTAGCAAAAACTAGGTGTAGTCGTGACGTTTTTTATTCATTAACACTTTTAAAGCGCCACTGTCATTAGTATAATTTTTGTGGTTGTAGCTTAATTGTTTGCGGTTTGTAGGGAGTCTTTTAACTGTTCTTATTGAATTTTAATTTAATTAGTCCAATAGGATTTAGGTAATTAATGTATTTGCCTTCAGATTTAAGGTTTAGTTACTCATTTTTACACTCAGTCAAATATCAAGAACATCGATACGAGGTGTGAAGTTTGATTTCCAGATTAGAACATCTGATTTCTTGTTTAAATATATAGGTGACGAACTATTTATTCTTTTCGATCATTTCTCATACAAATGAAGATCAGGTCGACAGAAATTAGTTTCTTCTACTTTTCTCACAACAATTACAAAATAAAAAACATATTAGAATTCAATTAATGTTTAAACCGCCATATCGAAAAAACAACATAAACGGCTTACTTTATTACTCTCAAACACCTAATAAGTTACATACAAAACTGTTACTTTTGCCACTCCAAAACATCGATTAAAAAATACACAGCTAACGAGCTCGGAACATCTAGACTGAAACAAAAAACGAACAGTCATCACAAAGTAATTCAGTGCAAGTTTAAAAGCATCCCAATCAGTACAACATAATGAATTAATGACAGCCTTTCTAAAAAAAAACGCTCCATGCATCATCTTTGATGATTTCACACACGTACGTGCGTGGTGGTATTCTGGTAAGTTGATGGTCGACAGTATTTTGATCACTGCGAGTGGTATAGTTATGTTTTAATCAGAAATAAATAGGGCATTCGCCAATTAAGAATGTACAATTCTATCCACGTTCTGTCTCTTATGAACAAGAAGATAGAGAAATGTATTGGCTATCTAGGACACAATACAACATGAATGTAAACGACCGCCGTACTCAAACAACTAAAAATTAATCCATTTCAAGGTATGTATACCTATACAATTTTTAAAACATTGAGCTTTCATATGCATCAGCCAGCAAGATACTACATCTCCAATAGTTAACTACGATAGTAAAAATTGACCATAATACGTCCATTGTCGTGCAATAACATTGGCCACCGAAAGCTCGGTTGTGTCTAATTATGACGTTAACGTTAACCGAAGCTGTTAGCGTACAGTTAGAATTGAACTGACGTTACGGAATTGGGCTTTAGGATTGGGAGATTAAGGTTAATCGTTGATTATCTTATTAATCTCACTTAATACTGAATTTCGATTTGGCATTTGGCAAAAAAAAAATTTGGATACAGAGTGCAGTAAAAAAATAAGTTGAAATTGTTTTATTAGGTTTTTGAGCTGTTAAACAGTAGTTGAATTGATTTGAAATTTAAGAAACAAATTTTTGAGAAACTGGTGGTAGGCTTCTTATATATATGAGAGACCGCCTGAGTAAGTACTACCACAATGTCTATTTCTCCCGCTAAACAGCTGTGTAAATGCACTGTTGTGTTCTGGTTTACTGAGCAATGTAGCCAGAGTAACTACTGGACATATTAAGACTTAATTGAATTTAGCATTTAGCGTATTAGTATTAAAATCTACATTAATCTTTAATTATGGCCTATAACTGATAGTTTGATCATCATTTTATTTAGTATAAAAAATGAAAAGCGAAAAAAGTAATCAAATCATTTTGTCATAACTTCCTCGATTGGCTTTAAGGACATTGTATCCAGAGTAACTATTGGACATATTGTGACCTTACATATTTTGTCTCAGGATATCATGCGCAGTAAATTAACAAGCATTGCCTTCTAATTCATGGCGTTGTCTTGTTAATAATATAAAAAAATCTGCTCTAGGAATATTCCTAGCCGAAATAAATATTACAGCACTAAAACAAAATCACTTACACAAACAAAAAACAGAAGCACTAAGTACATCAATTGTGCGTTTTTGGTAACACAAAATGCAAGACGATGCCGGCGGCTGCGCACCTGTCCCGAGGAACATTAGCTGCACGCGAGCCTGAGCTTTGGCTTCTGCTGTTCACCCACTTATTTATTAATAACGTGGTTTTATTTTAAAATGACATGAAGCCTGATTGGTTTGGATTAGGTGTTTTTGTTTGCACGGAGAGTCAGCGTGGCGGATTTTAGTCTAAGCTCTTGCAACAGAAGTTTTTATTTTAGAGGAGTCTCTTCTCTTGTTTAGGATGGTTAGGAGTTATAATTGTTTTTTTATGTAGGATGCTGCGATAATATTATGACTACAAGGAAATTGAGTGTAAGTCAAACTAATCCGGACAGACCTACAAACGCGAGATGGATCTCTTTTTAATCGGAAGAACTATTGCAGCCTTTGATGCGGATAAACATTAGAACCCATAGCGTAATAGAACTTCAGTAAAGACGGATCCTTTACCGCTGTGTTTGGTGTTGGCAATCTAAGTGGGTGCGAATATCAATCGACACTATTTTTATTATAGCAAACGAGCAAACATGAGATGGTAAGTGATCACTGCCGCCGCTGAACATCCACAAAGCTTGGATCATGTATGTGTTACCAGCCCATTAAATCGGGAGGAGAAAAGGTAAAGGATGTGAAGAGGGAATGTGTATTGGGCTGTAATGTAATCCGATAACATGGAATTCCTTTAGCAATAAGTTAAAACTGACGTGTACAAATTTTGCATCGATTACAAATTCCAATTATTTGCTACGTAATTATGATAACTATTGATTTTAAATTAATATTTTTTATTGGTATTCAAATAAATGACTCAACAAGTGAGACATGTTTGATTCAAAACACCTGAACGTCTAACATATTACAGGGTCTTCGGAAATTATACACACGGTGCCGCCCCGGACGAGCCTGCCCATTAATTCTGAGTCATGGGCGACAATAGCCTGGCTCT
Organism: Hyles euphorbiae; assembly: GCA_023078785.2. Classification (NCBI taxonomy): domain Eukaryota; kingdom Metazoa; phylum Arthropoda; class Insecta; order Lepidoptera; family Sphingidae; genus Hyles; species Hyles euphorbiae. Next base: position 2,843,496 of record CM041039.1, on the reverse strand, counting down.
ACCATTTTTAGGTTGCTGTGAAGTAGGTCTACAAGAGATTCACAGTATACTAATAAATATATGTGATTTTTTACCACATAGGAAAGCGTTAACGCTCCCCGTCAAAGGTTTTCTAGTGAAAGAAATAAAAAAACGTCACAAAAGTGTAAGTAAGTTACAAGGTTACTTTTGAAGGGAAAAGTCACGACTTGCGGTAAGGAAAAAAAAAGAAACAGTCCAGAACATGAGTATTAGAATGGCAACGTTTTGCTATCTTGTTTGATTGATTAGGTTTGTATATTCCTTTAATAAGCGTATTTCAAAAAATAAGTTATTTTAAAAGATAACCGTTATGTTATTCACAATACAATAATTAAGGAAACGGACAGTTCCAAAGAATCGAATTTAATTTACTAAAAAACGTGAATTATAGTGCAGTACAAAAAGGTGCCCTAACGGTCGACGACAAACGTTTAATTCAACCATTAAGAAGCAACGGTCCATAGAAATCTCGAAAAACAACCGCTCGACCGTCCACCGTGGCCGACAATACGATACTTATAAAAAAAAGAAAATTACCAAAGAGATCGCTCCGAGACAAGCGAGACCTAAGCCAAAAAACGTCGTGCCTTCCACAAAACAAGAAAAAAGTATCGATGATAAAAAAAATTGTGAATCGATATCAAATCGAGTGAAGATCGAATCGGCCGCGGACCGCGGTGACAGGGCGTGCGTGACAGGGCACGTGCGATGAATCGATCGGAAAGGCGCGTGTACGCGAAAATCGATTTCCAAAATCGCCACTGCAAAGTCTAGATTTTACGATGATTAACATCATTAATCGATTTTTTATGTCTAACGGATTTAAGCATTGTTTTGTTGGAGTTTTTGTAAAATATCGGTAAGAGCGTGAAAAATTCGCGCACTTTTAAATTTTTTGTTTATGTTCAACTCAATTTGGGATGACAGTTGGAAAGGCGTCCGAACTTATTTTTTGCTACCCGTGACTTTTTTAATAACGGATTTAATGCCGAACATCTTCACCGATAGGCTTTGGCACACGCCAAAAGTAGGTAGCACTTAATTGACAAAAAAATACATCAAACGCATACCTACGATAAAAAAAAAACGAATAAAAGCAGCGTATAACAAGATCACGTTATCACGAACAAAAGCACTTGAAATTACCATCACAAGTGTACGGCTGAAAAAAAATCATCCAATTTTTAGGTTAGCAACATCGTACTCAGCTGCGTACATAGAAACGAGATTACAAAGATAATAGCTCCGACAAATGAAGCGGCGAACGTCACGATATAAAAACAGCCTGAAAAATCCCCCCAGCCTATGTTGTTTTAGGCCCTCAGAAAATATTGGGCCCGCTAAGCGAAGAATAACAAGAGCGTGTGCGCACCGCCCCTCTCTCCCTTGGCCTTCCCCGCTGACACCCTCCATGGCCCACACGTTTTATTGGGCAGGGGTTGTGAAAATTAAGCCTCTATTTTAAATACTTTTTCAGTCTCCCTCTTGTGTGAGGTATTGTGAATGTTCATTTGACCTTGTCGTTTTGGACGGCGGAGTGGAAACCCTATTGAAGAGCGAAATCCTTGGAAACAACAAAAATAGAGGAGGAATAGTTTAGCTTAACAGTGCGCAGTGATTTGGCAAGAGGCATGTGGTTTGGCCTCCACTTGAGACGAATGTGGTCAAAGTATATTTATTTTGAAATTTTAACATAAATTCTTTCTATTTTTTATAGCGTAAACTTAAAATAGTTATTTGAGAGTGGGATTGATACTATTATTCGTTTCTTCTCCTATTTGTTTTTGATTAAACCCCGTAGGTTTAGGTAGACGTTATACTAACGCTACATATAATTCGCAGGGCTTATTTGGGGCGTGTTATTAAAATTACTCCAAACTGTAACAAGCGTTAAAATACACATTACAATAAACTTACATTTTAATTTATTACATTAAATATTAAAATAAACTTTTCTTTCTTTCTTTTATGTCATAATAGGAGGTAAGCCCATCACTATGCCGGACATATTGACAGTAAATACTTTCTAAATGTATGTACCAAAAGCATAAAGATCAAGAGACGAGTTGGAATGGTCAGTAATCGGGCAGCATAATTTCTAATAAATAAATATATCCAACAGTCACATACACTAGGTGTAGATATAGTATTTACTTAGTGCTGTAAACCAGGTACCAGCAGAATTACCAGCGCTTTGCGCAGATGCTGAGCTGAGGCTTGGTTGCATGTACAATATTGCACATGTTATAATATACATACCTACATACATAAACTCACGCCTTTTTTTCCAGAAAGGGTAAGCAGAGGTGCCAAGACACCCACATTTCGCCTTGTATGTTCCGTCCCACGATGTGATAGGTGGCGAGCCTATCGCCATATCGGGCACAAATTTCTGACCCTGGGCTGATAATGAATAGAAAAATCCAATATCACTTTGCCCAACTCCGGATTCGAACCCGAGACCTCAGCTTTGTAACCGTACCCTATAACTACGCCACCAAAGCAGTCTAATATATAATGTTATAATATATGATTGTGTTTTACTAATTGTAACCAAAATAAACGAATTATCTATATATCTATACCTAGTCCTGACCTCACATTAAAATCAATTGAGTCTTGTGTCGCATGGTTTGTGTCATTTAATAGATTTTAATAATAATTATTATTTTATGTAAACCATGCGTTCTAGTTGAAGATCGCAACACCCATCTGAAGACGTGTCCTCAGATAGATCTGTTGATGTGTAGAGGAGGCATCTTTCGTCAATTATTCCCGCTTTCTATGGGGACTCGTCACCACATCCCTAAGTCAAAAGAAATAATAAGCAAGTATAAATAGACACAAAAGCAGTGGATTTGTGGTGGTGCTAATTATTCAGCTGAGGTGCATGTTTTATTCCCGACGCTGTACGATGCTGTACGGCGCTGTACCGCCGCTCTCGCTTAGCGACCGAGTGTCGCGGCTGTCTCTACACGCCGACGTTTAGACAGAAATCACCCTTAGCGACACACAGGGTTGTCATGCGTCAGTTATTGATACTATAAAATATTTTATTACCATAAGTAAATTGTCAAGAAATATTTCCAGTCCGCTTACAGTCCATCTTAAGATTGTCTGGAAGAATTCCCCGACAGCGATAAGTCCGACGTTTGTTACACATTTTGTGCTTTGTGTTAATATGTTTGTTCATATGTGTGGTGCATAATAAAGTATTTATAAATAAATACTTTATTTATCAAAGGTTTTTATTTTATGTTTCTTTATTTGTTAAAGTATTTATGTATTTATAAATACATAAAGTATTTATGTATTTATAAATAAATACATAAATACTTTGACGGTGCAACAAAAATATCGCAACGAGACCTGCATACTTCTCCACAAAAATTACAAAGATATGCCAAATATATGTATCAAATGCAAGATGCAAGATCATAATATAAGATTGTATTATAGAGGTGGGCCTAGAGAGCCTACCACCAAAATGGTAGATATCAGGCAGGTAGCTCGTCATATTATCCAAATCCAAAATCAGTCTCCGATATAGCTGTTAAGTTACATTGCATCTACACAATGTGGTATTTTGTTATCACTTTGTAATACTTGTAATGTAATTTATTCACTTTTTTCAGTACACACACAAATTTTCAGTAATATAATTTTGTATTCACTATAAACGTTGTACGCATCTGAAGAGATGGTAAAAATGTGTCCAATACTTTGGTGTTATGAATTCGTGTTATTGTCAATGGTGTACCCAAAATAAATAAAAATATAAATAAATCATCTGACTACGAAAAACCTTTAACCTACATTTAACCTTACAACCTTCATCTTACATGTAAACTTATCTATGGGACATGTAAGCAAATATCAAAACTAACAGGTATTCACCAGTTCGCCACCACTCAGCCAGCATGTCCTAAAACCTAACCTAACACACTGAAACACCTTTCACATATACTTAACAAAATATCTAAAAACTTGATGATGTTTATCAGTAGGTAAGTTAATACGTGCATGGTGGCCTGTTGGTAAACGGACTAGACGCGACTGCCAACATGTTCACGGTGGTCGCGGGTTCGAATCCCAGGGCACACCTCTGACTTTTCGGAGTCATGTGTGTATTGATAGTCAATCACCACGCACTAAAACGGTGAAGGAAAACATCGTGAGGAAACCTGCATACCATAGCGATTTATAAAAATTTCTATGGTATGTAAGTCCGCCAACCCGCACTAGGCCAGCGTGGTGGACTATATGGCCTAACCACTCTCAATCGTACTGTCGATTGTAGAGGAGGCCCGTGCCCTGCAGTGGGACGTATATGGGCTGATACAGAAGTTAATACGCTGTGAAAGTAAAATCATACCCGCTAATACGCTTGTTGATTCGCAAAAAACACAGTTGTGTAACTACTGGTTGCTTTCAAATAAATATCAAGTGCTTAACTGATTTATGTTGTTAAATATTTCCGAATGTAAGTAAGTACGGGTTAATTAGGCGCGCGGATTATTAAATTGTTGGAAAGTTTTGTGTGCCTTTTTGGGGTTACTAGCCTCATTGGTTTAACGACAGAGTGTGTGTACTCTGAACCATAGGATATTTGATTTTTATCTTGGGACAATCTGCACTTGCGAGGGGACTTCTTTGGTTAACGATTTCATTATGTCGGTTATTTGAAAAAAAAAACAAATAGAATAGAGTAGAATTATCAAGTTAAACAAACTTGCCGCGGACTTTATTTTGTATCTAGCCCATTATATTTTGGCATCCTCCTAGGCAAAGAAATTTTCTTTGTACTACTCGGGCTGTCCACCCTGCGCGGAATACAAGCGTAAGCGTACACATGTATTTTATATCAATAATATTCCTAGGCATAAACTGCTCTTTAAACACTTCAATTAACGTCAACAATAACCTGATCTTACAATAATCTATGTTCTGCAGCAGACAAATTCAAATTCATAGATAAATGTTCAAAATCATAAAGAATTCCGCGAATAGAATTCATAATATAGAGGCAAACAACACGACAATAATCTAAGGAACAGCAATAAAAGATAGCCAACTTACCCAACACTCGCGCCCGAAGTTGTAATCACGCCGATAAAGATTGTAGCACCTAGCACTTGCACAAAAGTCCACAAAACGATAACCAATTGAAGCACCACACTGCACACACATTTGGAACTAGATAGTCCATTAAATAAACAAAATTACTGGAGAAATCCAGCACAATAGGACATTACGCGCCCTGTGCTCGGTAGTTTTCGCGATACTGAACTGTCATCATAGCAAACTACCCTCAATAAATTAAGAATATTTTACATGATGTATTTAAAATGTTGCTGTCACTACTAAATTTTATAATGTGGTTATAATTCTTATTGACCTTCATGGTGAGTATTTTGCTGGGTTGTAAGTAAAATTACCAATAATATTACGCGTAACAATAACTCTTAAAAGTTATTCGTATTATTCTCAGAATTAGTGTGGCATTATGTGAGAAGTAATAGGAAAACGCCACTGAAAATATCACTTCACATAAGTTTTTCATTCTTATTTGTTGGTATTGATCTGCATGATCCATTAAACTTCTTGCAATAAAATAAAAAGAACGACACCCAACAGACACATACATAGTCCTGACCGTACAGTTAGATCGAGTCTTGTGTCGTGGTTATGAGGAAACACGACTTTTCTGTCTCACAAATACCCAGACCAACAATGAACTTCACCTGGTTCTCTGACAAAGGTTGAAGCAATAGAAGCAAACTTTATTTACCTAAAATTACTAGTTTCTTTTATTGACAGCCTCCGTGGCGCAGTTGGTTAGATACCGGCTGTGAAACGAGAGGCCAAGGGATCGACCCCCGCACACACAAATATTTTTGAACCACAGATAATTGTTTCGGGTGTGGGTGTTTGTGAGATCGAAAAGTATCTTGTAGTTTCCCAATACCTAAGGCACAAAGCACGGTTCAGGACTATATAAGTGACTGTGAGGTGTATTTATTTATTTATCTTAATCTTGTAGGTGTTAATAGGTGGCAGTTATGTCATATTACAATGTTAGTTAAAATAATTAATTGAAATTATGAATATAATAACGTAGCTAGTACCAGCCCTGGCTGCGCGGGTCGGGCTGCTGTTTTTTCATTTACGAATATTTTCCTTGGCGCACGATATTTTTTCAGAGCATTTTCCCAGTTGTAAGATAAACTACACTCCATCAAATGTGTATTTTTTAGCGGAGCCCGGTACGTCTGTAACAAGTTTTAAATTTTGGATATTATGTTGGACGCGTCGCTTCTATTTTCAAAATTCGTGTTAATTTTTGTTTTTTTTAATTATTTATCAAAATAAATAATGAAGAGAGAATTGAATATCGCCCCACTAGGTAGACAGGCTTATAGAGGCAATAGACGAAAGCTTCATGTAGGCTGTTCGTAATTCAAAATCAGTGTAACTGAGCGTAGATCTAGGTTGGTAGTTTTTTTCTATAGTTCCAATGTTAACATACAACCAATGCTTCTTGCTGATGCGTACCATTTGGTCTGTCAGATTGCCGTAGACTGGCCCATGGAAATAGTGTTGGAAATTCGCAAATTTGCCAAAAGAAACCACTACACATGCTAGCTAAGAACGAATCAAAGCAATCCACGTCGGTGTTAAGATTTTCGGTTAAAACTGTACATATCCTTATAAAAGTATATTTCCATAATTCTGTCGACTTGCAAGAGTAAACTATCTCCCATTGGTGGATCCTCCATCAACACTTCACAATTGGAAGTGGAGCAACACTGTTTTACACCATGACTTAGTATGAATGGGCAGGCTCGTCCGGGGCGATACCACTGTCTCACAGGAGGTCAATGTGAAGCTTTGCTGTCTTGTTTCATTCTCACTTATCGATAAGATTGTCGGACGCCCAATATCCATTTCCATCGTATTTCCATCCAGCCCCCCTCCCGATTTGATGGTTCGGCAACATATCCATGGTCCAAGCGTTATACTTGTTAATAGGCGGCATTGATCACTTACCATTAATTAGGTAAATGGAGCTAGCTAAGTTGAGTGACGATTTGCGAAAGATCGCTGGCAGATGCTGAATGCGAAAAGACGTAGACAGGGTGAAATGGGAGGAGGCCTATGTCCAGCAGTGGGCAACAGTATAGGCTGATGATCAGGTGACCGGCTTGGTCATTTACCGTACTTATTGTTTTTAAAAAGTTTACTCTACTTATTATTAGATGCATTGTGGATTGTAGTTTTGTTCTACAAGAAGAAATAATTAACTTTTCTTTCTTATAACATAAAGATCAGCAAGCTAATGAAGTGATTCTACTTGTTGCGTCCGCTACTTGGAGACAATGGGTGTACCGGCGTGACGTCACGGCCGACTGCGAGCATTCGTCTCGCCCCTTCGATTCGTCAGGTGTTGGTGACATCTACTGAGTTATACGATCTTGCTGTAGGGTCAGATTAAATTAAGCAATTTATAGTTATAATTATTTATTATTTTAATTTATTTATTCAACTCACAGTCATAACAGGTAATAGGTATATAATAATTATAATAATAATAATTGGCCTTTATTGTGCTTTAACTGTTTACATTACAAAATATATATAAAAGAATTTAAAAAAAATTGAAACTATTGTACAGTCATAGCCCCACATCTTGAGTATAGGCCTCCTCCAACTGTCTCCATTTGTGTCTCATTGTTACTGATTTCATCACATAATAGCAAATAACGCCCTCCTCTAAATAGGCTTATACCGTATTCGCATTGGCGGCACTTTACACAAATCTTGAAGACAAGTTGCTTAGCAAAAATGTACAACTATAATTACAACTATGTATGATATAATGTATTGTAGGGGTGGCGAACAATGAGAGTAGAATAAGTGAGTTGGTTTGAAACATTAGTGTTGGAAAAAATAGCAATAGCTATCACGAATAACAAGTGAAATTTTTATTTTATTTTTATTTTATTAAATTAAGGTTCTCCAACGGTATATACATTATCACAACTAAAACATTCTTTACTACAGTTACATACTGATGCATAAACCACTTAAAGGAGTACACAACACTCTTATATTATTACACACGCGTAAAAGAAACCAAGAAAAATATATTTAGTAAATATTTAGAGTAAAAACAAATCAAAGACTACTGTTAACATTTCACAAGTTATGTTATTAGTAACCTGAATGCGTTTTGCGATTGTGATTCACAAAGCAGGGGCCCTACTATATTCAACGAAACGAAGTTCGAAACTTCGGATGATCGAAGTTCATATACGATACGAATGTACCTACATATACTTATGGTCGTTATTGACTTATAGTCGTAACCATAGACTTATAGTTAGGATGTACGTTACCCAAATACGAACTTTTACAGAGTAGATAAATTCATATTGTATATAAATTTCGATCGTCCGAAGTTTCGAACTTCGTTTCGGATTTATATAGTAGGGCCCCAGATCGGCTACTATTTTATACGATCTCATGTAATTTATGAACATGTGATTTTTTTACGAAACTATTTAAAGAATAAACGGAATAATCAACCTTGTGAGTGTAATTTTAGATGTGATAAATGTTTATAATGTTAGTTATTATGTTTACAAATTCTGTGGGGGCATTGGCAATAACAGAAATATAAAGCATACTAAGGCTTCAAAAATAACAAGGTGGTTAAGTTAATTAGAAAAATGAATAATTCCTATTACTATAAAACATGAATTAGCCAAGATTTAAGCTGAAATATAAAGTGGTTAAAATTTTTAATAATTGTAAAATAAGGACAATTGTAACAGTCATTGAGCGGATGACTAAGACCTCAGTCCGCCCCGTGATCACGAAAACTGTAGTGATCAAAACGCCAAATAAAAAAATGTTATTTAAACGAAATTCGCGATAAAATCCATTAATCATACGTTTTGTTTCCATGTGTAACATTTCCGTAAATCTAAGAAACCAACGTAATTTTTATTTCAAATATTCTAAGTTAATGTTTGCTATACTGTATCGTCTTATACTCGCTTTCCGCTGATCAAGGAACGCCACTACAAGAGAGCACTACGAAAGTTCGATTTAATAAGCTTATGCCAAAAATAATGGTTTCTTGCCTCTTGGCAGAATTCAAGAACCTCCTAAATACCTGTAACTATGTCTACAAAAATTATGGATAACCTATACAGAAAATCTCTTGCGCCGACCTCATTTAGTTATAACAGATCATAACCCCGAGAAATATTGTTTAAGTTTCTAATAAAAAATAAAGACAATTGTAAAATAAACAACAGCACAAAATCAAATAATACCTCAAACAAAAACCTGCGATTAAAACAATCTAGAACACATGTATTGCGTAGGTACCGATCCAGCTCGAAGAACCAATAACTAGTAAACATAATACGTACATATACATAATAAGGTTATATGGCATGTTGTATTAATAAATACGTCATCCACGGATGCGAGTATAAAAACCGACATTCTTTATTAACCCTTCCAACGTACAGCATCCACCTGAGATATACAAAAGGACTGACATGTCTTGATACTTTGAATTACTTTTTTATTGCAATGAATGGCGAGACGAACATGCCGTTAGCCTGATGGTAAGCGATATGACCGCTCATGAACAATAGCAAAACAAAACAATATCTTCAATTACAAAGCGATGCTTGGCATACTACTGCACTCACCATCCTGAGAAATATGATGTTAAGTCTCAATGTATCCAGTAGTTATTCTGTCTACAATGGCCTTCAAACCGGAACACAATAGTGTATTTACACTACTTTTTGACGGGGAAACGGACATTGCCGGCCTCTAACATTTTTCAGGGGTATTTTACAGGTTCGATCCGATATGTTTCTTTATCAATAAAGTGTGTTAATTGCAACCTATTATGTGTGTTACTGGTGATTGAAGCTTGTCGACTCCTCATAGGCCAGGGCGGCGGACCAGAGCCTAAGCTTAGTCGTGATTGTAGTGCAAGATTGGACTAAATAGTATTCTACATTAAATAATCCACAACCGGGCATTTTTTCAGTCGTAAAATATGATCGTTGACATGAAACACGGTAACACAAATTTAACAGTTAGCCAATTGTCAGTTGATACCACTATATTTTGAGATAAATTATCTAAAAAAGGACATCAAGAAATGTTAAAATGAAAGAAACCATTATGAATCGAAAAACATTGAATCAAAAGTCTATACATATGTAGTTAATAGAACAAAAATTAAATGACATCAACCTACCTATGCCTTGCTAAAATTATTTACTTAAAATAATCAACTTATATTTCAAGTATCAAAAAGCGTGATCCGACGAGCGTCCGGCCGTCACAAGATGGATTGAGCACCTGTTCGCGCCACAGGCGATCGGGCGCGCTCGGCTATCTTCGGGCAACTTCGGCTCTACCCTTACTAACGTGATACCTCGTAAACGAATAAGGTCGAATGGTTCATCGCGTAAATTATTGGGGATTCTTGGGGAGGTTTTATTACGTTGTGTTTGAAACTATTTTTTCACAACCTCCGTGGTGCAGTTAAGAAATGACAAGCCATGGATTCGATTTCAGAACTGAGACTTATGTTTGTGTGATCAACAAATATTTGATTCGAGTATTGTTAGACCGAAAATTATTTAATAGGTATTTTGTACAAGGCCTTAATGTCAACTAACCATTATAAAGTCTAGTGAAGATGTAAACGTGACATAGTTTTACATAAAATAAACAAAATACAATCTTTTGTTTCCAAACGAAAGTGAAACCATTATATTAGATATTTTATCGAAATAATGAGGATGCATTTAATAAATGAACACACGAGGAATTTGTGACTTCTTCCACGTTCGACCAAATATATTATGTCAACCATTTTGATATACAGCAGGTTTTAAATTTATTTACACTAATATTCGTCTTTTTTTATTACGGTAATGAATATGTAACTATGACATCATAATTTAAAAGAGTTTGTGTAAATAAAGTGGACATGTTAATTAATGTTTTATGATATTAATATTGTGAGTAATATAATATCTTTGAACTTTAACTTTTTTAATTTTGTTTATGTAGGTGAAATCCGTGTTAATTGGCTTAACACACTACCTACATGCGTTAGAATGGTTTTTTTTTTGAGTAAAATTAGTTTCGATTTTTTTTATCAAAAACGAAATCGCTTCTAACGGCAGATGTATTGTATTGGTGATCGAATCAATTACAGATTATAATTTTTCTGATATAAAAATATTTACCTAAAAGTACTTTGGCAAATAAACTATTTCTGAGCAAAAAAAATTGATAAAAATACCAAAAACTTTTTCGAATTTAAAATATTGGTGTCATAGTGGATTGATATAATAGAGTGTGTATAAAATACCACTATCTATAGAAACTATACTAATACTACAAAGAGGCAAAATTTTATTGTTTGTTTGCATCAAACAGGCTCTGAAACTTTCGGACCGATTTCGAAAATGCTTTCACCATCAAAATCCTACATGATGCCTGATGAGCAAAACGATAGGGTATTTAAAAAAAGTGTATTTTCACCCAGACGGAGCCGGGCTAGACCGCTAGTTTTATTAAATAAATAGGTACCTCATGAATATTCTTAATTAAGCTACTGCCAGATGACATAATAAAAACGTCATCAATTCAACGCATAATACACAAGAAGCTTATATCCAAATGGAGATTGCATTCCGTACATAAAAGTGAAGCATAAAAATTTGACCTTTGGTATGGTCTTCGATCCTGTTCTTATGTTGCCAAAGCTTACGAATTATTTCCCCAAATAGCACAAAGTATTGATGTTATTAATTAACTAATTAAATAAAAAGGTTATGTTTTCGACCTGTACGTTTACATAAGTTTGTATGGTCATGATATCCTAAAAAACTACGTATTCGATTAGGATTTAGTGTTTATTACTTAACTTTATTAATATTTTTGTTTTACATTATTTCCTCATTTAATTGCTCATTGCCAATATACAGGACAAAAATCCTATGACACATGTGAACACAAAAAATAACACAGTTGTATCATATAAATAGTTCATACAACTTTCGATCTCACGCCTTATAAAAAAAAACAATAAGTGGTCAAACAATACTGTTGCAGTAATGTGGCATTTTTAAGTGCGTTGACTGTTGACATTTTATTCCTTTCGGATTCATAAATCGTTATAATTAATCCACTTTCAGGATATTTTAAAATATTGTCGTTTTTTAAATAACGTAATGATTCTTCTTTTTATGGAATAGCTCCTATTCCTATATATACCTATACCTATATCTGGATCAGCCCATAATCCATATACGTCCCACTGCAGGGCACGGGCCTACTCTACAATCGAGAATACGATTGAGAGTGGTTAGGCCATATAGTCCACCACGCTGGCCTAGTGCGGGTTGGCGGACTTACATACCATAGAAATTCTTATGAATCGCTATGGTATGCAGGTTTCCTCACGATGTTTTCCTTCACCGTTTTAGTGCGTGGTGATTGATTATCAATACACACATGACTCCGAAAAGTCAGAGGTGTGCCCTGGGATTCGAACCCGCGACCACCCTGAACACGTGGGCAGCCGCGTCTAGTCCGTTTACCAACAGGCCACCACGCACTTTTATATTTATTATTTATATTTATTGAAAATCCACAGCCCTTGATTCTTAGGGCCAATAATTTAATTTTAAAAATATTTATTAGGCCGTCGAACCGTTAAAGAAAATTGAACAAAAATGTAAAAACTAACAAAATTAGTAGTTTAATTAATTAATGACGAGATTACTGTGCAGTCCCCCTCCATACCCATAGCTATCATGGCAACAAAAAAAGGTGAGTATCAAAATAATGTAACGCAGCTCTGACAATCACACATTCACATCACACATTACACACTCAGAGGTCCTCTGACACTAAGTATTTAAGTTTATATCTAGTAGGTTATTTTTTTTTTGTTATTTTTATTTCTATTTATTTTTTATTTCTTTTACGCTTGTCCTCTAGTATGTATTTGGTATGGCTGTACTAATTATAATACCCTATTTGCTCATTATATAAGTGAAAATATATACTGGGAGAGGCACTGCAAGCCGAAATACAGGTACCTAGTTCGGCTTCAGAGACGCCCAAAATATAACTTGTGTCACATTAGTCTTAAGGCCTTTTGTTTGTATAAATGCTGTACCTCAAGTTTTTATGAAATAAAATTATTAAATTATTAAAAAATGTAACGCAGTGCCATCTCTTTATTGTGATCATATTAATTAGTATGTATGTCATATTTCGTGCTTAAATCATTATCGATGTAGTCTACACCAAACACCCTGTGACTCATAATGCTAGAAACTAAATAAATTAATATTTAAATGCTTCATATAAGATCGTAGACGTATTCAAACCGTCCATGTATAAGATAGCATTTGCTAGAACCTCTCCAACAGTAGGTACCTAAATTATGCAAATAACGATGATAATCGATAAAAAATACGATATCCAAGTTGAAATCATCAATATTAGCAATATAATATGCAGATTAAAACGATTAATCAAACGTATGTAGAAATTAATCAATTCTGGACTCCGACAGTGCAGGGAATAAATCACGGGTTGCATTTTGTTTAAACATCCATAAATGTCATTTTGATAATAATCTGTCAGTGGAATCTTTACACGTATGTTTTGCTTCTTAATTTTGCATATTTTATGCAGTTTTTAAGTGTTGATGTGCAATAAATATTAAGGTATAGCTAAGGGAAGCAAAAAAGTTTATTTTGGGTGTACATTTTTTTTATTCCATTGTACTATTTAATTATTTTTTATCAATAATGGTTACCGTCGCCTGTATATTATAAGCATTGAGAAAACCTAAAAAAGGTAAGTTAAGAAAGTCCAAAGGCCCTTAAGTGACTATTAAATTAACTCTACAAATAGGATCTCTACTATCGCCTCGCCATTCATTACAACAACAAAAAATTTGTAAACTTCAAAACTTAAAACTCATGGAAACATAATTCAATACGCAAAATAGTTATTTTGTTTCGCAACACCGTTTTTAAATCAGTATTGTTTCATGAACAGCATAATTCATAAAGTGCATACAAAGTCGCAAGCCAGTACTTTTATTACAATATTTTACGCACCTGGCGAATCAACCTGTATACACTGAACCCTTTCGTTTTTATTTTTTTCTTTTTATTTTTGTTATAAATCCTTTTTTCTTTTTTTCTGGCCATTAACTTTTTTCTCGTGCGGCTATCTTCGTTTTTTGTGGGTATCCCAAATTAATATAATGTTTTTTTTGGTGTTGCCCGATGCATCGGAACTGGTTTTGAGCGATCCTTCTGTGGGAAAGGTTTAATGAAAGTGTTTTTTAGTTTCGACTTTCGATTTCATTAGAGATAGATTTACGTTGTCAACTAGCTGTAGTATATATGTACAATGTACATACATATTTAGTTTACTTGGGGCATCAACTTTAGTACAACTAATGTATGAAATATGGTCAATAAGCCATGACTGTTGCTACGTTTGATAAAATTCCTGTGATAAAAGTTTTGTTACGAAAGTATTCACATAACTATTACCAGCGGGTTCGCTGCAGGGTTCTATGAAACCCCATATTCCCCCTTAAAATTTGCTACAGCAGCCGTGCATTTTCCCGGCAAACATACAGCCTTTGTCAATCTCCAGTCTATGAACTATTTTTATACAAAAAATCATGTTTGTCATTTCTACGCTGCAACGAGAAACAAGGACAAACGAACGTACACACTTGCGTATTTTTAATAATTGCAATCTACCAAGCAAGCATAGTGAACACATGGTTTTGAATTTTGTCAGCCATTCTTTTTCTGTTTAAAAACATAAACACTTACCTACACAGATACTTTTTGAATAGAATACTTTTAGTTTGAATGTCATAATTGGCGGGAAACAGGACTGGTGTTCCAAATTTAAATTGAAAAGTTCTGCACTAAAGGCTAATCTGTAGACACTTTTCTAGATAATTCTGTAGATACATCAAACTATTCCAATACTTGGTTCCTAGGAATAATTCCACAATCCCTTCTCATATCATTATCCAGCTTAACCCTTAAACATTCACAATCGGATAAAGCGTACAAAAAAAAAACAAAAAGCCCACAGCTGTCCGAGTCCGTCATTAATTAACAGGATGTGTCGACTGGTTTGTGAGACTGCATTTTTATGTCGTGATCACGAATCGAACTGGGATACTGTTATAATTACTTTTAATAATACTACATTGAATTAATAGGATTTTATAGGTATAGATAAGTATGTAAAGGTAACAGAATTTGATTTGTATTGGGCAAAAGATTCTAAAAGATCTTGGGACATAAATAAGTTCAGAGAATAGTGAAACATTAGCGGCATCTCTGCCTACGCATTCGGGAACACAAGGGTGAACTTTTATATGTATGCACGGCAATGCACGGCAACTTCGGGTAGGTACAATTTGCCTCCACACTGGGATTAATGTGTTTACGAATAATCGCTTGGATGTTTACTAAAAAGACAGTTTTGAAAATAGTAAAAGCAAACAAACATTTAATGTAATAGGCTAATTGAGTCCCTCTAATCTAAGCTGTAGTCCTTATTTAAAAAAAAGGTGTTTCCTTCTTTTATCAGATGTCATCAGCCCTTTAAAAAAAGGATACAAAAAATATCAAAACTTTTTTGAAATTGTAACCCGTCATAAAGCTTATTAATGAGGGTGTAAGGCAATAATTCACCCATACCAACTCCCCACTCCCAATTTAGGTCCCAAAAACTCCTAATCTATTGGCGAAATCTCGTTTTTTTTAAACAAAAAAACAATCTTTATCCACGAATCTCGCCAAAAGACCAGACGCAACGCATAAATCCTTATTTAAATATACCTTTTTCTAATCAATGCTCTTTAGACCGTAACTCTAAGGGATTAATTATTTAAAACCAACACTTATTTCAATGGAATAACCATCACAATTGCTTGTCAACTTTGGGTTTAAATTTCGAAATCAGAACATCTTAAATATTTGGCGGCAAAATTTAAAATGGACTTTATATTGACCAAATTGGGATGAAAATTGTTTGTGGGGTGTTAAAGGGTTTTTATAGCAATAAATAAAGGAATATCGAAGCTGGCTGTGTCAACAACGCGTTGCATTCTTGCGCGGTGTGTAGCGTACGGCGCACGCACACAGACGCAGCAGTGTGTGCGCGTGTGTGCGTGCGCGGACACAAATACTTATTGGTAAATGTTGACTTGGGAACAGAGCCCGCGATGCACTGAGGAGAGGGCATTGTGCGTACAATTTTGGGGTAATAATAAAATTCCCACAATGGACATGGAAATAAAATATTTTTAAAGGAAACTAAGAAATCATAATTTCATAATGACAAATAACGAATAAAATTACTTACAAAAAAAAATACTATACTAAATTATTTTTAAATAAAAACATACTAATTGTAATTACTCTTCATGACCAAAATATTTTTTGCAGCCAGCATTGCGATATGTCAAATCCCGAAAATAATTCATTAACGAACATTGAGAACCTCAATGTTAACGAATGAGAAAAAATGTAAACACGTTCGGAATTCTCATTCAAATATTTCTTCATTTAGACAGCCTCCGTGGCGCTGGCGGTTAGACACCGCCTGTGAAACGAGAGGCCGCGGGTTCGATCTCCGCACCGAGAGAAATGTTTGTGCAGCCCACAAATATTTCTTTCGGGTCTGGGTGTTTGTGAGACCGAAAAGTCTCTCGTAGTTCCTGATACCCACGACACAAGACTCGATCTTAGTGTGGGGTCAGGACTATGTATGTGACTGTTGGGTGTTATTTATTTATTATTTATTTATTTGTAAGATATCTAAAGGGGTAATGGGACTAGGCTACAATACTAATTAAAAAATCCAAAATTTCCGTGACATCATTTAATTCTCTACCAACTCTACAATTTTACATTTACAAAAAATAATGTCCTATGGCGTATCCATACCGCCTTAGTTCATCTTCCGCTGACCTTGAGCCGAGTTGACCCGTTCCCGCGAATCAGCCGCTATGTTGGGCCGATGCAGCAGGGGAGCGCGGGACGACGCGGGGCGCGGGGGAGGCGGGGGTGATTCCGAGTAAACTTTACACGCTGCCAACATTCAAAACTGCGGGTGGTTGTGATATGAAGTAATTAATTCGAATTTCGAATGAGCTTCTTGAGATAGTCGCGTGTGGACTTAGGCGGTTCGTAATTGTCGGTTTGAAAATTTTAATGTTGGTAAGTAATGTGGACGGATGGTGTTATTCGATATGGGATCATTTTAAATAATATTCTTCTTAAAAAATATCTCGAATGTTGAATGATGTCCATCGTTATCTGATCGTTTATTTGAATGAGGGTGCTCTTCTCGTATTAGTCACTCGTCCTATCATATTAAAATTATGCCATAACTACATCATATATTATGAGTTTAGTAAAGTATATTTCTTAGGACAACCTAAGAAAGATATTAAGATTCAGTTACCAATTATTTCCAGTAGTTACACTAATTACCTAATTCAGAACTTCATAGTTCAAAGCTAATAAGAATAACATCAGGACGTTTAAGTATGGCTTCGTTATATTTTTGTATGAATACAAAATAAATAATTAAACAAACCATAATTATCAAGTATTATACTTTGCCATTCGGGTCTGAGTATTCACGAAACGAATTTACTGTCATCGTAAACGGAGGTTACAGGCGTCTAGTAATCATAACGACCGGACCAAACGCAACAGCTAAGCTCATTCAAGTTAATTATCTTTGAGACAATGTCACTTCATACCTGCAAACTATGGCGTTTTATAGGAATTTCTATGGTATGTAGAGTCCGCCAACACGCACTATGCCAACGTGGAGAACTATGCCCAAATCCCTTAATCCCTCAATATTGAGATCGATATCAATATAATAAAATCGCAGAGTTAAATCTTTATTGCATATAATAATCATGAACAAGATCATACACAGACTCCCACTTCGTTGATTTTCTGATTGCCATCCGCCTTTGATTGTAGATGAGGTCCATGTCCTATAGTGGGACGTATACGGTCTGGTACAGATACAGTGTCGCCTCAGTCGATCAGACGAATTGGTACTGAAATTTTTATGACCTACAGCAAGGCTCTAACGTTTGACGTCTTTGCTTTTTTATATAAACGAAACAGCTAATCTTGATATTTTCAAGAAGCACACATTGATTCGCAAGGAATTTACAAGTATTCATGTTTACCTAGATGAAGCTCGGCTTAATGACAGTGAGATATAAAACGGGTATTGGATTTTCCAGAAATACACATAAGGAAGGAAAATGAATGGACAACTATTCAAAGTAAACCCAGAGGCCAGGACTAAAGAGACTTTCTAGGAAAATATATCGATCATAAGGTAAGCTGTTTAATGCTTGTCGATGACTCCGATACAACTTACAAACGTCGATATCAATCTACCAACATTATCATAATACAATAATTCAATTACCTATAACTATCTACATAATATGTACATACTTACTTCAAAAATGCTTAAAAAGTTAATCCAAAATCATTTCCACTACTGTGTATATAAGTCCAATTGAACCTCAAAACAAGTTTGATAATCTAGTAAAAATACTTTACTTTCGTAGCAAATATTATTATTGTCAACTATTCCACGAAGATCATAAAAAAATTAAACATTATTAAAATTGCTTCGGTCACCATCATCATCATCTTTAGGACATCCACTGGTGAACACTGGCCTCTTATAAAGATTTCTAGGATTACCCGTGGAAGCGGCCTGCAACCAGCGCCTTCTTGCGACCTTATTTCAAACTGGATGTCATTAATTCCGCAACGACACCTGCCATTATAAATGAAGTTGTCATATTGACAACCATAATCTGATTTTTATATGCAGGTATTGAGAGTAAAACTGGATCGTCGGCGGGAAAAAATTAAAAGAATTTAAAAAAGTTACTAATCCTAAGTTACAAATTGAATGGAAATTTTGCATTAGACCAGAATGGATTATACTTCAGATTACTAATTTAATATGGAATGATTAGATTATTAAGGCTGATACAAATACTACAACATCGTACAAGACCTGTTTTGAAACTAGTAGTAGTAAAAAAAACTTTAAATCGGTACATACAATCATAAATAAAATCATCTCGCAAGCGCTCATCCGCGCAGCCTCGGCGCGGCCGCGAGCCCTTCAAATTTAACCGGTTCACCCGTCCCTTTCCCTCTCGCGGACAACCCTCCCAGCCCTCTCCTTCTGCCCTTCGGACATTTTTTCATCTCACTCTCACCAACGCGATAACTACCACTTTCCCTTTTCAAAGGACGAAGACACCACAATCTGCCATCCCGTTCCCACAAATTGGTTTCCATATGTCCGTCCCTCTCGCCAGGAGCCAGGATTTGGCCTTGAGACTGAGATGCGGAGTCTGGTCAAAGTTATTTTTACTTTTTTACTCGGAACCGATGACTAAATGTGTTAAGAAACTCGTAGCTAACTCCTTAGTTCGGTTTTATGTTGTACTTACGATCGTGCGAGTCTGTTCTGCATTCTAATACCGACGAGTTAATAAGAGTTATATCGGAACTGCTGTACTGATTTCGATGAAGCCAATAGAATGTTTCGAAATGGCAATAGACAATTTCAAAAAATATATTACAATATTTTTTTTATAAATATATTTGTAAAATTGTGCAGTCACAATATAATTTAAATTGCATACAACTTTAGATTCTGACTTTTTTAATCGAAAAATGACCCATTCCCTGTACCACATATTTTCCTACATAAAAATTCTTCACTCAAGTTTTACTATCGATTTAACATAATAGCAATTATGTAGGTATCTCGCCTACAATAAAATCCTCTACATTTGAAAAAGCATTGTATTGGTAGTCGTTTTAAATAATGCAAATTAGTTATTATTTTCCATTATTATTCATAGTAACAAAGTAAAGCTTCGACTTAACTTTTGTGATATGTATTTTGTAAAAGAATGCAAAACGATTGCACAATAAATCTAGAGAAATGTTCAATGTGAACAGAGTCATTTTTGAAAATAGTTGTAAACTCTACTCTCTATCCTGGATCAAAATCTGAAGTAAAATTTACTGTTTATAGATCTCTCATATGTTAGAGGCCGCCTAGGTAGGTACCACTGCAATGTCTATTTCTCTCGTCAAACAGTAGTGTAAACGCACTGTTGTCTTCCGATTTCAATGACATTGTATCCAGAATAACTACTGGAGATATTGAGACTTAACATCTTATGTCTTAGGATGGCGAACGTAGTTGCATGCCAAGCATTGGTACTGTCCAGGAGCGGTCATATCGCTTACTTCCAGGCAAATGGCAGACCAAGTCAGGCAAGCTCGTCTCACCATTTATGGCAATAAAAATACCATTAAAGTTAGTATATTTAAATAGTTTAAACAAGGATTTGTGGCAACTGAAAGTTCGCGTAATTAAAAAAAAAAACAATATAAGTAATCGAATATGTATTGTTACTTTTTTATTTTGTGGTCGTTGAACTTACTGCCGCTTTTAATAACGACTTGTATACCTTGAAACGTTGGGTTCGATGCCCTGGTAGGTAAATTGACTTGATTCAGATAATTTTTTTTTTTTTGTATTCATTAAGTGGTAAAAAAATCCGCAGGGCATAAAACATACGATATATCTTATTGTTTAATTAATGGAACTACAGTGTATACTATTTTAATACTATATTAAATTTAATGGATATGCATTATTCCAATCAGAAGTAAGTATTTTGAACTAATTTCGAGATTCATGCAGTACCTCCTAACCCAATTTTTGTCGCTTTGGAGTGACGATAATTAGTTTTTTGCAACTACTATTTGTTAATTTACTAATTGGTTTTGTTGAATGTTAAAGACAACCTATCCCTTAGAAAGTCGCTGAACTTCGGTGTGCAATGCAATTTTTGTTTGACTTTTTTATGGCTTTGGTCAGACAAACGAGCAAACACCTCTGCTGATGATGAGTGATCATTGCCGCCCATGAACATCCACAGCGCTTGTATAAATTGGTAGAAGCTGGAAGGTAAAAGCACGGGAAAAGGTAAGGGGTCTTCATGCTCATTAATGCTGTATCATGACTGACAACGGTGTGGTTCTACCACTTGTAAAATCCTCTTGATCCTGGCATACAGGATTTGCAACGGTTAAGTTTTAGTAATTTTATCTCTACATTCTAATTTATATCAGACATCATCCTAAAAAATAAAACTATCCTTACCTAAAAAATCAATACCAAAAATAGTTTTTTTGTAATAGTATATATCGTGATCATTTTATGCTAGTATTATTGTGCGAACTTTCTGTTACATAAATGTATTGCTCGAAGGATACAAAATTAACCGACTTCATCATAATTTATTTCGTTTCTTACATGCTTTTCATTTTACTTATGCTTGTTCAAACATTTCTTGGTTAATTCTGGACCGACTTTGGTAATACTATTTTTATGTAGAATGTGTGGAATAAAGGGATTTACACGTTGGCTATTTGAATCCAACCAGATATCATTTATAATTGTAGAACCTGCACTAGTCACCTACAGCAGCATCGCAATCCAGGCCTGCATATATCCGGTTTTGAGCACGACGGCACATATTTACCAACTGAAAGATAATCTCTCACCAGTGCATATTCCAACTGGACTTCACTGGACTTACAGCCAGGTGCGTTGTATTTGCCAAACTAGTATAAAAATTATTTGACGATTATAATTGGTTATTGTAAAAAGTTTTCGATGTAGAATTAAAATTTTGTTTGTATGTATATATCAGCCCACATACGTCCCATTGCAGGACACGGGCTTCCTCTACAATCAAAAGTAAGATTGAGAGTGGTTAGGCCATATAGTCCACCACGCTGGCCTAGTGCGGGTTAGCGGACTTTTAAATACCATACCAATTCTAACACAACGCTATGGCAGGTATCACGATGTTTTTCTTCACCGTTATAGCCGATAGTGTATTTGGAAAATTGATATAAAAAAGCTAGTGAAGATTGTTTAATTAGTTTTAAATTGAGATACATCGTTTTGTTTGAAGAATACAAATCTAGATAAACACTTCAAAATGTAAAAGTGACGGAATTTCATTTTGGCCAGTTTTTAATACAATTATACTAAGTGTAAATTGCTTCCGGCGACACCACTGCCTCACAAGAGAAATATTGAAATGGTGTTATAAATAAATAGGAAAAATTTCGCTTTATGGATAAGATTTTTAGAAGATTTTATTTTCTCTATTAATTGGCTATTTTGTGTAAATGCAATGCAGGCCAATTATATTTACAGGCTAGAGTTGGTTGTTGCTGACCAGTCGCCACAATTATGCCGGCTTCTCAAAACCGGTTATACTCATATAAAAAAACCCGATATACCTGCATGGATTAGACGGGTTTTACATCGAAGTGATGGATATGTATAGAATTTTCCATAAAATGTTTGTCCTTAAACCCCCATCTCGACTTAGTGCGTGTTAGTAAACTTCACATATATTTATTATTGATGGGAAAACCAATAAACAAGTGGATTTCTAAGGACCCTTGCCTACCCTTACCTCCCCTTTAATTGAAGCGATGGTCAAGAATAGACCTTTCAATAAGTCAATAATGTCAATAAGTCTTCTCAGGCTCACGCCTATATCCCCAAAGTGAAAGGCAGAAGTGGGACTATTACTACCAATAGCCCTGTGAGCTGGTGTCCATTTAAAACCTTAAAAGGATGTACACATAAGGAAACATACATAAGGAAAGGATACATAAGCATCGTGATGAAAATTGGAACCTCTATTTCTAGGCGACTACGAAGTTCCAAACTGAATATTTCTAAAAAAAGTAAAGTCCGACAAAAGAATCGAATCCAAGACATTACACTTTACAAAATTTGCACGTTGCTAAAAACCACTAAACGGACGACAAACACAATAAGCCACCACAATCTCCTCACCCACAATACATAAAAACAAAACACAATCTAACACGTCCCATATCACATACTCCATAGTAGAAATCAAAGTGCAAGCGATACAGAGCACAGGGCAGTCGAACGCATCAGTACAACGCAAAACAACCGAGCCGGCGACCGACCTTCAATGTAAAACCAAAAAGATCGCTCCTGACCTACATGCGACGGTTCACGAGATAAAAACGAATAAAATAATAACACGACGGAAGAAAAAAAAACAAGCAAACGCCACACGAAAAATAAAAATAATACCCCGATTACGGTAACGCGACGGCGCGGGGCCCGTTTTTCATTGACGCTCCGTTTATAATAGTTTTCTTTTTAAAAGGAGACGGTACGTGCCGCGAACTCTTGCCTCGGATCTTTCCTTTTATTTTTCTTTTATTTCCCAGTGATTCTTTTTTAATCATTTCACGAATATGGAGCTTCCTTTTTATCGTTTTCCCGGTGGTTTCGTTGCGTCCCATTCATGCGCGCTTCGTTTGTTCACAGGGTTGCCGAGGTGTGTTGTGCTAATAACTAATAAGTAAATAGGTGTAATTAATTATACTTAAATATTTTTATTATAGATTCGTCCTGGTGATTAATGTTTATTGAAATGAGAGCCTACTATACACATTTAAATACGTTTCTTTAATATAAATTAAGGATGATTGACACATTTTCTGTCACATCAATTTTGTTTTTGTCATGTAACAATGTTGTTTTAATTAATCTTTATTTATTTCCTATATAATATTTTACCTAACCCCAACTAGATATCTACTTAGATGTCAATAATTTAATTAATTTTCATATTATTACTGTATATCTTACTTAGGTATTCCCCTGCCTCCCAACCTCGAAGTCCCCACTAGGCCAGCCCTGGTTCTCTGGTAAGTTTTTGTTGTTTTGAAACAATTACGATTTACAACCGGCCGTACGATTTGTCGGCCGGCGGCTGTTTATACTTTTTGTATGTTGCGTAATTGAGGCCGGTGGGGCGATGGACTTCATATCTTAATTATCTGTTGACAATCTTTATTTTGATTTTTACTTAAGATGTGTTGGGGTGTAGACTTGATTCGCTGCTGTTGTAATGCATGTTATTAACAGGTGTACTGGGCATTGCTTGGAGAATGGTATGTGCTATGAAGAACCAGGTTTGATTCTGCCTGCTCAGAGATCAGTTCTAGAAAATTTAACTGTAATAGGTAACTATAAGGAGAGACTGCAACATTAACAATCAATCAAACAAAAATTATCTCCTAACTGTGAGCACTTTTTTTAAATAACTTCTTTACTTCTAAAATGCGCACTAAGTATCATACTAATAACAAGCAGTTTGTGTTAAAACAAAGTTGTAACATTCGCACTTACCACAGAAAAGTCTGGCACCATTTCAAATAACACTTAGAAATTATACAACAAAACATAAACTTTAGATGTAACAAGAAAGAAAAACATCTGACAGACCATTGTTTATTTTGGCAAGTAACGTTTGTACTGCGTTGTATAGTAATTTTAATATACCTAACATAAATGTTAGGGGGGTAGGTAAATATACAGAGTATATCAAGACTGCTACCGAAAACGAAACTGGGCGGTAGTCTTAGTGAGTCCAGACACAATGCAACTAAATTTTGTACAAAAATCTGAGCCGATTTGTGTTTGTTATTTTTTTCTATCGTCGAATTAGGGTGGTAAATACATAGCTTTTTCTTTAATAATAGTGATCACCCTTTTATTTTTAAAGACGCTATGGCACACAAGGCTTTGAATTATTATTTTAGCAACAGCTATGGATTTACCACCCAACATCGACGATATTAAAAAAAGAATTTTCGCATTTCTTTACGAAATTTTTAGTTACATTGTGTTTGTAGTCGCTAAAACTATCATCCGGCTTCGTTTTCGGTAGCACTCTTGATATACCCAATATACATATAACTAGAGGCCAAGCCCGGCTCTGCCCGATTGAACATACGCTTTTTGAAAATATTATATCGTCTATATTCATACTGTAATATTCCAAAGGTGAAAGAAGTTTCCAAATCATTTCACTAGTTTCAGAACCAATTCAATACAAGCAAACAATCAAATCTTACTCTGTATAATATTAGTTAAGATATAGTTTAGACTGGTAGACCCGCGCACTACTTACCTTTGGAATTATAGCGGGAAAACTGTGGATAAGACAAGTACAGGACTGGGCAAGTTCAGGAGGCTGGAGAAATGGTATAATGGAGAACAGACCTGTTCCCAGCAGCGAATAAATGTGGTCTGATATGATGATGATGTCTATAGTGGGAATTATAGGGGTAGTGCAGAGGAAGTGGTCACTTCTTAACATAAAACCAGCTTACCTTCTATTCCTTATTTTGTTTCATGGAATGGGGAGACGAGCATATCGTTCGTCTGATGGTAAGCGATAGGACCGCTCATGAACAGTAGCAAAACGAAACAAAACCTAGGATTGCACAGCAATGCTTGGCATTCTACTGTGCTCGCCACCCTGAGACTTAAGATATTAAGTCTCAATATGTCCAATAAGTAATTACTGTAATTACAATATCCTTCAATTCGAAATATAACAGTGCATTTACTGCTGTTTGGCGGGAGAAACAGACATTGCGGTGGTACCTACCTAGCCTACCTACCTTCCTTGCATTTCTCCTCATATTCTGAAAGGCCTGTAAAGAGTGGCAAAGCCAACTAATGATCTATGTCAAAAAGCAGTCGTCATCCTCTATCAGTTGAGTCGTTTGCTGTAGCCGAATAAGTGCAAAGAAAAAACAAATATCAAATTTAGAAATTCATTTCAGACAACTTTAAAAGCTGAAATTGACTTTCAGAACAATAATAGAACATGTATATTCAATCACGTAGACAAAGCTGAGAGTGATAACTAGAACAGAATTAGAAAAAAATATATCGCATCTATTGACTTGTGGCAATTTTATAATATGCATACCAAACGCAATACATCTTTCACTGTAAATCTTGGGTAAAATATTATGAATTTCGTCACTAAAATCGCGAAGGATATTGGTAGATACATATATGTACATAAATAGATACGCCACTTTAGACACTTTATACAACATAACAATTAAAAAATATCTTCGAGAGATCTTACAAATACATGAACAATTGGCGGCGGAATTTTCTTTCAACCCGTATCCAACACAACGCTTCCTTATTTTGGTCTTTATTAAATGCACTCTTATGTTTCGGATTGAAGGAAATTGTAGCCAGAGTAATTACTGGACATATTGAGACAACATCTTATATCTCAGGATTAGGCCTAGCATTGCTTTGTAATTCAAAGTGTTGTTTGGTTTTGCTATTGTCTATGAGCGGTCGTGTCGCTAACCTCAGGCCATCGCCATTCATTGCAATAAAAAAAATCAACATTGATCTATATAAAAATTGAAAATACGCCGAAAATCATGGAAACCCGTTTCGTCACAACAATAAGACTGCATGTCAATCCAAAATCCAGCAGTCCCTTAGATTAGCGCCGGCCGCAGAAGTTAGAAAGTGACGCGATCGCCGAGCGCCGACACGGCTACAACAATTTGTCCATGTTTTTTGTATGTCTGTTTCTAGCGCAATGTTTTCTATTTCTTTTTTATTTCGCCCCAACTCCAATTTAACACTTGTCGCGCTCGCGTGGCGCCTTGTGCGCTGTCATGCTGGTGGAGATTGGCCTCGGGAGTTATTTATTTAAGGGCCTTAGGTTTAAAATTACGTAGTGTTCTTGTGAAATGTCTTTAGTATAAAAGGCTTCTTATTGTGGAATGTGATGTATTAGTTCGGAGCAGTCGGGTAGATAATATGATATACTTTTCTTTTGAAATGTTATTCCGTTCACAAATGATATGACCAAATTACACCAATAATTAATTTAAAATACTTTTACGCCTTCGTATTTATAATATTTCTAAATAAAATTTAGATTGCTTGTTAGACGAAAGGATTAGATAATATACAATGAACTGCGACAGCATTCCAACAACATAAAAAACTTACAAATAATCCGGATAATAATTATAATATTTTTAAGAATGTATTGTTTTATACTGTGATGCATGACGGACGCATCTTATATTGACATCGCAATATTTGGGAACCTGTATTATGTTTTCCACTCTCAATCGGACTTACGATTGTAGAGTAGGCCCGTGCCCTGCAGTGGGACGTATATGGGCTGATACAGATTATATATTTCTGTTTTAGCATTAAATATATCAAACTCACCGGCCAATACAAACCAACCCAACCGTACAACACAGTAGAGCGGTCAAATCAAAACTTTTTGCGATCAAGAACGCCGGTAAAAAACCCACCGTGTAATGACAATCGGATCTTACCGGCGACCGTTAACGCGGCCCGCGCCGTCCCGGCCTATTGTCCGCGGGTTCGACTCCCGATTCGTTTAAAAAGATACGTGAGTAATTATACAAAAGCGGAATTAAATTCGCATTTCACAAAACGTTATTTTTCTTGAAATGACTCAACTCGCGTAATCAGAGAACGTGGTCTATTATGACAGTTTAATTGAATGTGATTTTAGGTTTTTTATTTTAACTAAGCCGCTGACTTTTACTTCTGCGCGGCGTAATGCCCACTTTTTCTTTGTTGACTAATAATTTGTAATTTCAACTGTGTACAACTAACGCCATCTATGTGCGTGTAGCGTAAACACTTTTCTTGTAATAAACATGCGAACAGCGAAGCTTTTATTTTCTTATTGAATACTAATCTAATTACAATACATTTGAAATTAAATAATGTTATATTAGAACAATAAAAAGTGTTATCAATACTATTAATCTTCGTCCAATCGTTAAAAAACTGTGTGATGGAACCTTCGATCAAATGGAACAGCAGAATTCATTCATATTATGGACTTAAATTACTTGAATACAAATAAATAGTAAAAATGTTGCTGTGTTTGCAAATATCGTGTATAGTATCTGCACTAAAAAAATAATGGTACTTGGAAATGTTGATTTTAATAGAAATATAATTTTTTGTTAGTCGTAAGGTCTTATGTTGTATCCACAGCTTTGACCCTTCAATTTGTGTACCTACTTATCTAGTTTCAATTTCAGCTTCCTCAAAAGATATTTTTATGCTACACAAAAATATATATGTTGTCTGGTACTTGTATTAAATTTGTCAATTTCAGGTGCAACTCAAAATGAAGATTTGTACGATATATTTCATTTAAAATTCACTGTTCTTACCATCAGTTGCTTGCTAAAAACCTTAAAAGTACGTACTGAACCCATATTTATATCACTAACAGTTACAAGTCCATTGGTTACCTCCACAAAGGCACTGATCATCTGTATCACTCTGTATCGCATCTGTGTCACGCAATCCGCTGTAATTAGCCTACTGTTGATAGCTTTTGTGATGGCGAGTCCGTTTTGTTAGCGTTTGATTGTATATTTATATATAAATACAATGCACAATGGTTTAAAAATTCTTACAAAATTCCTTCTGGATGATTCATCGGTTGCTGATTCTTCAAGCTCTATAATCAATCACATTATCGCCCGCTGTATGGCACAAAGACACTCAAGAATCTGAGAAGGCTTAGACCAATACCCACTAAGTTGGCCGATTTCACACATTTTATTTGTGTTCACTCACTTATATGTAGTCTCATACATAAACTCACACCTTTTCCCAGAAGGGATAGGCAGAGAGGCCGGGACAATCACATTTCGCCTTGTATGTTCCGTCCCACGAAATAATAGGCAAGCCTATTGCCATATCATTTTGCCCGACCCGAGATTCAAACTCGAGACCTCAGATTTGTAACCGTACCGTAGTACAAGTACGCCATTTAGGCAGTCTCTATAATACTTCTAGCCTCTATAGTATTTACTTATTTATTGAAATAGGTTCAACTATTGCGCCACTAACTACCAATGATAGGTGAATAAAATATACTGATATCTTTACAATATTTTCCACATGACTCAAAGCCTCAAATGGGATTCAAAGCCGTGCCCATTGTCTCGGCAAATTTCGTCTTGGTAGTTACCAGCGGTCAGCACAGTGGTAGGATATTCGGACCCACAACTACGAATGTATGGTGTAAATCCACAATAGGATCTCAAGGATCAAGATTCGCCAGAAGACCAAAACTTCATAACACAGAGCAAAAAACAATTATTACACCTAGTTTCACAGATTCGCTTAGGTAATGTAATAACATTACCAATTTATTAATGATTAATCATTACCCTGCTGATTTAAATAACTTAACACCACTTCGATTTAACCAGCGCCATCTATTATCGATTCGTGGAACTCACGTACGCACAACGTGACTGCATTGTCAATAAATGCGTGAAAAAAAAATCAATTGGCTACTTTCAAGTGAACTGTAATTTGGTGCTACTTACTTTAATGATTATTTTGTACCACGTGTATTTCCCATCTGGATAATGTATTTATCGCGTGTGTAGAACAGAACGCTCAACATTATATGAGAGTAAAAAATATATCAGTTGATTTCGAAAAACTTAAAGCAATGCCTTTTCTTTAAACAATCATTAAATGAAGCGTGCACGAGTGTTGTTGATGAGTTTCGTTTCAACGATTTATACTTTAAACAAACTATTGTTAATTGGACTTCTTTTGTCATTAAGGATTGTGAACTTTTTTATCGCTTTTCACTATATAACATCAGCGATTTTCTACCAAAATTATCTCATAATAATGTAAGCTCTACCATAAAGTATAGTAACACACTGAGTATCTACTCTCTAGGTAGCTCTCGGCAGATCTATATAATAATTTGAATGGGCGCATGCTGATGAACTCTACTCTTAAATTAATTTTGCAATTTATTTATGAATTCCCGGTGTATAATTGTGAAATAATAAATTACTAAGCTAAATTAATCCAATTTTACCATTTTTTTTCAAATTAGTCTGAGTCTAAAGAATCAACTGCCTCTGTGGTGTAGCTAAACGACGGTACGGTTACAAAGCTGAGGTCTCGGGTTCGAATTTCGAGTCTGGCTGATATTGTATTTTTCTATTCATTACCAGCCCGGAGCCTAGAATTTGTGCCCGATATAGCAATAGGCTCGTCCCTATTATATCGTGGGGCGGAACATACGAAGCGAGATGTGGGTGGCACCTCTGCCTACCACCTTTGGCAAAAAGTGAATGGATGTAAGCATGTACAAAAGAATCGCCTCTTCTTTTTCCGCATACTGTATGAGGTATGCACACAATGTCTATTTCTCCCGTCAAATAGCAGTTTAAATGCACTGTTGTGTTTCGGATTGAAGGACATTGTAGCCAGAGTAATTACTGGACATATTGAGACCTAACATCTTATGTCTCAGGATGGCGGGCGCAGTGGAATGCCAAGCATTGCTTTGTAATTCAAGGTGTTGTTTGGTTTTGCTACTGTTCATGAGCGGTCGCATTGCTTACCATCAGGCGAACGGCATGCTCGTCTCGCCATTCACTGCAATAAAAAAAAAAACATATACACGTGCTAACATGCACCAGTTTCTCTAATATATCAAAAGGCAATACACAAGCCAACGAATGATATTTAAAAATGTCGGACACCAAAAGAATCGGTCACGGTTGGCAGAACGGCGGGGCCTATTCGTTCAGAAATTAAATAACGGGTCCGCAGTGGCACCATTGATAAGGAATTAAATACACTACACTGGCCGGCCGTTTCTAAACGACAATGTAAAAGAAATTGGAACTTTTCAATACCATATTGCCGAACGCGATAAGTTTGCCGATGGGATGATAGGAAATTAAATATATGTACTTACATTGTGTTTTCTGACTATTATTGTTGTCGAAATTATTGGTTTAGTGGATTTTTTTAAACTAGTTTTCTTTGTTAAGGGGTAAAGCTATTTCACTTGACTTGTGTGGTAAATGTAATATCGTCAAGATATAGTATTTACATTAGACCTTGCAAGATACATTGTGTCGGAATGTTTAATTATTACACCACTGTTTCATTTCAGGAATAAAACTGAGTCGGCGGTTTTGAATGTCAGTTCGGGCTAAAAAAATTTAATTTTTGGATCTATTAAACATTCCTTACGTGTATTTAGAATTGCCCCATAGAATGCATTACGTTATTCGTTCAGAAAAATGCTCGACTTCTAATAAGGTCTCATTATTATAATCGGAAAGGGTTTGACGCTCTATGTACAAGCGTGTTTCTCCAGGTTAGATGATAAGGGAACTATTATCATTATTTTCCCAGCCATAAAAATACTACTGTTGAACGTAAGATATCAACTTGTAAACGGCTTGTATCTAGCGACTTCTTGCAAAGTTTCGTACTTATATAAAAGCAAACTTTTAAAACGACAGTTGATGAAAAACAACACCTTGCTAGTTGCTACAGGTTTAAGCGCTATGAAAATTTCGTCATTAGTTACATCATTATTGTCTATAATATATTATATTTATCAATGATCAACTTATTGACTAGCGCAAGCAGAATTATTTTGTATACTAATTGTAAATCGATAATATTAAAAACATTTAACCTTCATACCGGTCGAAGCCATAAGTTAGATTTAGGGACGTTTCAACCTTTAGCTTTTTATGGGCTTCTAGAAATAATGTCGAACATTTGACCTACAGACGTTCCCAGAACTAGAATGGTCGGCGCGTTGCGCAGGCGCATGCTTATTATTAACTTAGGACTGTCGTTTGGATATAAGATTTACGGAAAACATTTATATTTGAATTAAAATGTGTCTCCTGATAGTAATCATAGTTCATAGAGTGTAGAGCATCAAAGGTTGGCAGATAATTATTTCTAACCATACAACTTATTAAAGCCAATTATGCCCTTTTTAGCTAAAGGGGCGCATAAACAGGCATCCAGTTACTATGCTAGTTATCATATATTTCGTCTCCTTCACGCAACCTCAACTTTAAAATAATGACTTTAATAGGAAAAAAAAACGATAACTAAAATAGGTTTTGATACTTTTTATGAATAAGGCGTAAGAATAATAGAAACAAAGGAAATTACGGGCCAACTCTTCACCACTATGATGGTTGAATAACAAATAACTAGCTAACATCTTAGTACAAACCGTCGCGCCGATCATCTACTAGCTGGATACGTATGTACCTATACATTTACTTCTTAGTCTATGGGTATACAGTGAGCTGAAGCCGAAAGGTACTCAAGGCAAGCATCATAAATACGCCATTACGGCCGATTATTATTTATTGGAGATTCTTGAGGCCTTTGTTCCTGTGGCTGGGATGATGATGATTATTATTTATTAAATGACATTTACTCCGGATGCCTAATAATATCTACAGAAACATAAAATGTTCAGCAATACAAATGAACGAATAAAAAGCAAATCAAATATTTTTCCTATGATTTCTCCGTTTTAGTATAGCCTACCAGTTAGTAGATATAATAAGTTATAAATAAATAAATAACACCCAACAGTTACATACATAGTCCTGACCCTACACTAAAATCAAATCCTCTGTCGTGGGTATTAGGAACTAAGAGAGACTTATCCGTCTCAGAAACACCCTGACCCGAAAGAAATATCTGTGGGCAGCACAAACATTTCTCTCGGTGCGGGGATCGAATCCGCTGCCTCTCGTTTCACATACGGCGTCTAACCGACTGAGCCACGGAGGCTGTCAAAGGCTTATAATAATTAGACTCATTATTTTGCAGTCGATCCTCAGTTGCCTTTGTGCGATTTTTGTTTTTATACACCGACACTAAAGTAACTACAATATATCTAAGTGTTTGCTATTATAGTAGATACAAATATGCGACTACTATGTCTCCGACTGCCTCGGTGGCGTAGTTTTACTATTGTACGGCTACAAAGCTGAGATCTCGGGTTCGAATCCCGGGTTGGGCGAAGTGATATTGGATTTTTTTATTCATTATCAGCTCAGAGTTAGGAATTTGTGCCTGATATGGCTATAAGCTCGCCACCTATCACATTATGGGACGGAACATACAAGGCTAAATGTCGGTGTCCTGGCACCTCTGCCTACTCCTTCTGGGAAAAAGACGTGAGTGTAGGTATTTATGTCTCCGGCAATCTCAGTCACCAAACTAACGCAACAGCAAACCTCACGTAGTTTTTCTATCACACAATGGTATTAGCATGGTTAGACTCTATCAGAACTCTCAGATAGACTTTACCACTTACATTTTGCAGCTTTGTAACGCTATATCTAACCCTTTTATTTAGTAATAAACCTTACGCAATTTATAAGAATTTATATTGTATGTAAGTCCACCAACCCGCACGAGGCCAGCGTGGTGGAATATATGGCCTAACCACTCTCAATCCAACACTCGATTGTGGAGGAGGCCTATGCCCTGCAGTGGAACGTATATGGGCTGATACAGAACAGTACAGTCCCTACATACATATTTTGTGAGAAGCTGGTTTCTGCTGTAGCTACGTTTTAACCTGTGGTCACCACCACCAGGCTCTCTTCCCTTTTAGGCAATGGCGTAACTACACCATCTGGGGCCCGTGGCAAAATCATCGAATGGGGGCCCCTCTTTTTGAATGGAGAGGAAAATTGTTAAGCTTATTTTCCGATACCCCGGAGAAGACCGAAAGGAATATATTAGTGTCACTGACCTGCCAGTAAATTGAGGCCGAAGCGGGTCCCTAACAAAAATCTGCCCTAGCATACCGAATAAAACCCTGACCTCCGCATTTCGGGCGGTACTGCTCATCTACTAGTCGAGAGGGTCGGAATGTGTCCCTGCAGCGGTTCTTAAGATGCCCGCCCCTAAGATAACCCCCGTACTCACGCGTCTTTTCTATTAAAACAACCTAGGCCCGGCTTCATGGAATATCGCCCATGTTCATCCAATCCCCAAGATGACCCCAGGGTAACCGGTCGGATCCTTCGAATCGCAGGCCAATTGCTGTCACATGCTGACTCTTGGAGCGAGTTATAAATATGCAGCTTTGACGTATCTTGAGGATCACCAACTGAGGGTCGTTCGGATGGTGATCTTCTCGTTTATCTCACCCACCATCAGATGGAGGCATTGGATAGTGGGGGTGAGGCGATTACGGTAGGCCTTGAAATTGTCATCTAGTTGGCATGGCAAGCTACCTGCCTGATATTTCAACCTGAGGAACTCTGTAAGTACATCGCCAGCTTTCTGGATGATCGCAGCATAAAAGTCGTATTGGACGCTTTTGCATCGAGACCACGACCATTAATTCTGGTGTTCCATAAGGCTCGGTGCTTTCGCCGACCCTGTTTATCCTGCATATCAATGACATGTTGTCTATCACCAGCTGGCATTACTATGCAGATGCTAGTGCAAGTAGGCAAGATACATCTGACTACAGAATCTCTATCGGGGATCCGTTAAGGAAATATGGTCTCAAATTTTGTCGGAAATTGAGACCTCTCTGGGGCAGGCCTCTCAATGGGGTAAATTGAACATAGCACAATTTAACCCCACGAAGATATAAGTTTGCTCGTTTACAAGCAAGAAGACCCCTTTTGTCATGGAGACACTCCCTCTAAGCATCCGAGAGTATTCATTGACCCAAATTATTGATAAAATTGCAGTTTAGGTGTCATTTGGAAGGCAAGGGCAAATTGGC
Organism: Hyles euphorbiae; assembly: GCA_023078785.2. Classification (NCBI taxonomy): domain Eukaryota; kingdom Metazoa; phylum Arthropoda; class Insecta; order Lepidoptera; family Sphingidae; genus Hyles; species Hyles euphorbiae. The sequence continues at coordinate 2,808,728 of CM041039.1, read as the reverse complement.
CAGCAAAAAGTTAAGGATTCTCAACAGAGCCAAGCGGTACTTTTCGTCGGATCATCGATTATTGCTCTACAAATGCGACGATCTGGCACGACGTGGAGTTCTGCTCTCACCTCTGGGTAGAAGCCCCAAAATACCAGCTCGACCCACTTGACTCATTACAGCGCCGAGCTCTTCGAATCATCGATAATCCCGATCTCACGGAGAATGTGGAGCCGTTGGGATTGCAGTGAGACTTTGGGTCTCTCTGTGTAATCTATCATTTGTTCCACGGAAAGTGTTCTGAGGAAGATGGTGCCACTATCGCTATTCTCCCATCACACTTCCCGTCACCGCAGTAGAATTCATTCTTACTACCTGGAAACTATCCCTTCCCGGAAAGTACGTTTCCAGTGTTCTTTTCTACCACGCACATGCAAGCTGTGGAATGAACTCCCTGCTTCGGTATTCCCTGAGCACTATTATAACCTATCCTTCTTTAAACTAGGCTTTAAGAAAGTGCTCTCCTTACGGTAGGAAGCGCCTTCATTTTGGTGGATCCCTGGATCTGCAAAATTCTATGAGCGGCGGTAACCGCTGACCATGAGGCGGGCTGTATGCTCGTATACCTGCAGGCAAAACGCAGCAATGGTGATGGGGCCCCCTCAGAAACCTAATATTGAAGTTTCGTTCTTTTTTAAACCAAATCCGCACTAAAATCTGTACATAATATTTAAAAAAAAGTTAGTAAAATTCGCGTAAATCTAAAGAACCATTATTATTATTTTTATGTATCAAAAATAAACCTTGGTATCTTTAATGGAAACTAAGAAAATAGTTTTTGATTATCAATTTTAGTGGTAATAAATTGGCTAGGTTCTTCTCTTCTTACCTCCTTGCCTGAGGGTCCGGGCCGCCGGGGGCCCCTAAGGTCGGGGGCCCGTGGCATTTTGCCCACTATGCCACCCTATTGTTACGCCACTGCTTTTAGGACCTATCCATAAAATTGGAAGACATCAAAATAATGTTTAAAATGAGAAAAATATTTACAGCTTTTTAATTGACACACGTATTTCTTGTATCTTCCAATTTGACAAACGGTCGTTTTTTTAAGAAACATGTCCAATTTGTATACCGTGAATCCGAAATCCACGTTTCAATTTCTACAACAAGGAAAGAGTAAAAAACACCTATTCCAATTGTAAAATATTTCTATAAAACACAAAAGTAACGAAATATATGGCATGCACGAAACATTCTAACCTAGCACGGCAGCATATAGCATGTAAAAGGCGCTGTCTGCCCGACGCCCTGTGCCTATATTTTCGAAAAAAAAAAACAAAAGCAAAATGAATAGACAGGGCGCCATTGGCAAAACAACGACACGGTCGCCATGGCAACTGCCGCACTCCGCCACTGTTGCACCAAAATGTACACCAATTCTGCGAATACTTTGGGAACGATTTAAGAGCTCTGTTGTCTATGGGTTAGAATGGCTAAGGAAAGATGTTTGGTGATGTGAAAAATAAAGATGTTAATTGTTATAATTACTTAACTATTATAAATCTCTAACATCTTTATATCATAATTCAGCATATAAAATGTATTTATACCTATTTGTGATTTATGGCAATTTTCTTACTCTACTATTTTCTTTAATTTACTCCTCTCTCTGCTTCTCCTAGCCAAAGATAGGTAATAACCCAGAATAAAAGAAGTAAATATTGTTATTATTTTTATCTTATTTATTATGTGTTGTAGTCAATAAAGATTTTATAAATAATAAAATAAATAAAGTGATAAACATTGCTTTAGCAAGCTCATTTACCCCCATTAAATTTCATCTAGATTTGAAAGATAGAAAGGCCAATTACTCTACTATATGACACAATAGTTTAAATAGCCGCCTTTAAATATTTACATCTGTAGCTAATCAGTCTCTAAGCTATTCTAATATGTTAAAATAAAATAAATACACCTTTAAAAAAAACTGTTATGGAATTGGGCATAAAAAAGGAGAGCAAAAGCAGTCTACAATGCAAGGTAGGTATAATAAAATTATAAGACAGCCTCCGTGGTGCAGTTGGTTAGACGCCGGCTGTGAAACGAGAGGTCACAGATTCGATCCCCGCACGGTGTTTGTGAGTAAGAAAAATCTCTCGTAGTTCCTGATATCCACGCCAAATGACTCGATCTTGGTTTGGGGTCAGGACTGCGTTCACGTGACTGTTGGGTGTATTTAATTATTTATTTCATTTAGTATTTGTTATTATTGCTAACGTGCCTTGCCACGGTGATAAATTGAAACGGAGAGAAACATCGGTTTAAATGAAAAACACAATTAACTAACAATACTGGTTGTAGGTCTCTCACATGTGAGAGGCCATCTGCATAAGTACCACCGCAATGTCTATTTCTCCCAACAGACAGCAGTGTGTATGCGCTGTTGTATTTCGGTTTGAAAGACATTGTAGCCAGGGTAACAACTGGACATATTGATACTTAACATCTTATGTCTGAGGATGGCGAGCGCAGTGAAATGCCAAGCTTTGCTTAGTAATTTAAGGTGTGGTGTTTTGCTACTGTTCATGAGCTGTCGTATCGCTTACCATCAGGCGAACGGCATGCTCATCTCCCCAATCATAGCAATAAAAATGAATTTTGTAGGAAATGTCAAACTTTTCGAATTTGCCGACACCAGTCGTTTGACTTTATATGACCTATCGCGTGAGATACAAACATACTTCACAACTTTATTTTTAGCTTAGCAACAATATATAAATTGTGATGAACGGAGTCATACTGCGACTGCCTCGGTGCCGTAGTCGTACGGTACGGTTACAAAGCTGAGGTTTAGGGTTGGAATCCCGGGTCGAGCAAAGTGATATTGGATTCTCAGAGTAAGAAATTTGTGACCGATATAGCGATAGGCTCGCCCCTATCACACTGTGGGGTGGAATATAGAACGCGCAATGTGGGTATCTTGGCACCCCTATCTGTCTATACAATCGAGAATAAGGATGATGAGGGTGGTTAGCCCACCACGCTGGCCTAGTGAGGCTTGACGAACTTTTACATACCATAAAAATTCATAAAAAACACTATCGTATGCAGGTTTCCTCACGATGTTTGCCTTCATCGTTTTAGTGCGTGGCGTACACATGACTCCAAAAGTCAGAGATTGTTCCCTGAACATGATGGCAGTTGTGTCTAGTGCATTACCCACAGGCTCACCAGGCTCAACAGCTCAATATGTTTTACGAATTATGTCATACATGTGTGAAAACTAAACATTATACACTGAAACGAATATGTTAATAATATTGACGGAAGTGCAATCCAGACTGACACCTCAAGGACTAGGTTCCGATAACTGCTACACTTAACTTACCCAGTTTATTTCCAATCCAAGATGATCGCTTATCGGAACAGTTATGCTTGGATGACCCCTATTTGTTTAATTAAACTTTTTACAATACAGTTGTCCAGGCGGACTTAATTTATTAGGAATGCGAACCCACTGCTACACTGGACACATATTACAGTTCCAGTTAGAATGTTTTTTTATTGAAAACCTCATACCATCTAAATTATTTTATTTGGGCTTCGAAACTAGGACGTTTCAGTTCGCATTCCATACATGCTAACACTAAACCAATATTCTGAACAAAAAAAAACATAGATAAAACTGCTGTAAAGATAGAATTTGAAAAGAAATAAAACATAAATTGTTAAACTTGTCTGTATTTTCTATATAATATACCATAAATTAGTTTAGGTATTCTGTGTTATAAATCGACGAAAGATAAGTACGTACATAAATCATAATAATTTGTTATTTTGTTTAAAAATGTGATCGTGAAAGGTCATTAAAAACACAGCTCACTCCCAAATAAAAATCGTATAGAACTAAATTATTATCAACAGACTTAAGATATCAGTGTTCTACTTTATTTCTTTGAAATAGAGATGATAATCGTCTGACATAATTTACTACAATGAAGTTGTCTCTATGTAAATTGTTTTATGTTTTGAAATTAATAATTGATATTAACTGGTTAAGTATAATATAATCTTTATATGTGACATGAGTCCAATTATACACTAATTACTTATACACTCTAATATGCAGTAATATAATAAAGCACTGTTAATTTATTGTACGAAAAACAAAACAATGCCTCAACTCTCAAGTTAGATTTGGTTACATATTTGATTTGGATATTTTGGTTTCCGAACGTAGAGGTGTTGTGATGTTAGTGAAGTTAGCATCAAAACCATCTGTTCGCGAACAGTGTTTCGCAATATTTTTTATTAATTAAATTAAATACCAATAAAACAATGCTGTCCAGCCTCAGGACGGGAGTTCAGGGCTTGGTAGGTTGTGCTCTATTATTAATTGTAATACGTAATAACAGTAAATATGCGCTATTATATAATATGTGTTTGACGTTTGGACATTCAACCATCGCGATTTGAAAATATGTGATTTCAGTGGCGTGTTTCTGCTAGAAGCTTGCAAACTACTACAGCCCTGCAACATGATAGTCTATTTGTCCACCGAGATACCCCAGAGGACAACCCCAGCATCCCTTTCGAGTTTACACCCGCTAATCAAAAGGTTAGTAGAACTTCATTTGTTTTTGTCAAATATCACTAATTGCGAAGTCTTATACATAGTTAATCTTCTTAATTATGACAGAATACATCATTCAGTTGCTATGGTACCAATTCTATATTCAAATTTGAAAAAAATATAAATTTAGAGGTTATTGTTTACTCAAAGATTTAGCAATGTTAAAAATGGTTTAAGCCTTTTCACCTTGACTTCGATACATTAGAAATATATGCCGTTTTGTCGTATATTTTTTGATGATATGTAATGGAGAGAACTTGCCATTAATAATTGCTTCTATAAACAATATTGTCTGTCATGAACCAAGTAGTGACATTTTTATTTATCAATAATGCTTTTATTTATGAAATACAAAATTACTCTTTTTTATTCATAGTTAAATTATACTCAAGAACACTAATTCAATACATTTTTTTATTTGTAGAATCTGTACCAGTGTACAGAAAAAGTATGATGTCAATGTACTTTTACTGTACACTGTGTCAGCTTTGTTATGAACCTTGGTGGATCTATTGATGCTGTCCATGTTATGATTTATGCATAATTTTCTTTTTTATCCAATAGATTTAAAAAAATACATTTCCATCTAAACAGACTATCCCTCATTATAATTATTTTCAATTTATAAAATAATTATCCTAGTCTGGTATACTCAGAAACCAGATATATATAGTATGAGCCTAAATATAATTATTTCAATGTCTTTTAAAATGACTACATAATTTTTGACACTTATTTAGTTTTCACTTTGATGTTTCAGAGAGTTGAAGCTCTATTGGCGATCTACCCTGAAGGCCACAAGCGAGGAGCGATGATCCCATTGCTGGACCTTGCCCAAAGACAAAATGGAGGATGGCTCCCAATTTCTGCCATGCACAAGGTTGCTGAAGTACTGAATCTTCCAAAAATGAGGGTGTATGAAGTGGCCACATTCTACACAATGTTTATTAGGTAATTAAAATCATATAGATAATTATGTAATAATATTGTAATATAAATGCTGATGGTGGATGGATACATTTTTGATTAATTGCATTATTGTCATGTAGGGACAAACATTTATAACTCCATCTAATAAGATATTTACTCATTTTATACCTTTAACTGTTTTTCAATTGAATCAAATTGAAAGTGCAAAAAGTGAATGTAATAAAACATCGAAATAGCTACTTTCGATGTTATTGGTGTAAAGTAGCAAATTAACCGTTTCAATAGCTCATAAATCTAAAACATTTTTCTTAAAAAATTCTATCATTATAAAAATCTCTGTTTCTGATATTTACTGTTTTTAGCAACATACTTTTATACATGTGAAAAGGACAACGTCTGTTTTATTATTAAATATATATTTTCAATAAATATAAACATAATTGCACCCCAAGCCTAGAGTTTTAGGAGAAATTAACTCGAAATCCAATAAAATTAAATTTGTTGCCTTCGGCTCTGTGAACAAATTGTAAAATGTGATGATAATTACTTAATTTTATAAAAAAAAATCGCCCAGGATAAAACAGGAAAATGTTTAAGAACAAACCATAAAAATTCTATAATACTTTTAAGCAGTATCAGGATCAGAAATATTTTTTACTAATACTATGAATGGCCACTATCCTTTATATGTAAGCCTGGAACTGATTACATAAAGTTGTTCCATCATTTATACTAATGTATTTATTTAGAAAGATTCAGTTCAGAATTTTTTATATGATAATACAACCCACCAAATGGCTTAACTGATAGTGAGTGCTCACTACTATTCATGTAAATTTACAACCAGGAATAATTTAAGTTGCATTGCCATCCTTAAGATGTAGAAGCATAGCATAAAAACACTGAATAAAATGTAACTGAAAAAACTGATTTGAATCTAGATGTATGAATCTATTTGTCTCACACTGCAGCCATGAATTGCAAAACTTGCTACAAATTATAACCACTTCAGTGTATGTGAACTAATTTTAATTTAGCTATTTTATATACCTGTTATGACACTACGACTATAAGAAAATATATTTTAATTTAGCTATTTTATATACCTGTTCACTACAACTATAACAAAACACCCATATTTTCAGACGACCAATCGGCAAGTACCATGTCCAAGTGTGCACAACAACTCCGTGCTGGTTGAGAGGTTCCGATGCTGTCCTCAAGGCGATCAAGGATGCCACTGGCTGCGAAGTCGGAGGCAACAGCCCCTGTGGAAAGTTCTCACTTTCAGAGGTAAGTAAAAAACAAATCACATCTTTAGAATTAGAGTGACCTTATCCAAAAAAAACAGATTTTGTCTTTTCATAATATTTTGGCTCGAAATGACCTATCGATCAGTTATTAAAGAAGGACCTATTGACACATGAAAGGCAGAAGGATATATAAATCGGTCTTCTAGATGATTCCATAAGTACAAAATTTCATACATTACAAATCTTTAATTAACATTTCCCAAAAAATAAGACTTTATTAGTTAGGTCACTTACTTCTAAAGGCGCGAAATAGTAAAAACATCTGGGGCCCTACTATATTCATCCGAAGGAACGAACGAACGAAGTTCGAAACTTCGGACAAACGAAGTTTTTTATACGATACGAATGTATATATATAACGTACACCGTAACTATAAGTCTATGGTTACGACCATAAATCAATAACGACCATAAGTTTTATGTAGATACATTCGTATCGTATATAAACTTTGATCATCCGAAGTTTCGAACTTTCGTTGAATATAGTAGGGCCCCTGACCATACATTTCGCATATTGAATGTATGTATATTTAGTTATACTTACCTATCAGTTTTTTCAAGCAATTTGTTTGAAGTAAAAATATATTGAGTGCTAAGAGCATTGTACCTTGTACCTAGCTTATGATACCCAGACTATGTTTATATGTTGCTGAGAACTCAGTCATCTTGGGCATATATTTTAGCCACCATGGTGGAATATTTATTGTTTTTATGGTTTTGATGCTGTAAATATATCAGATAAAACATATTCCTTTTATGAATTATTTGGAGGACATTACAACATTATTCCATCATTGGGTGGTAAAATATTTTTTTTTTTAATATACAATATGCCCGGCAGATGACCTGATGTTAACCTATCACTGCCGCCCATGAACACCCATAATGCACAGACTATAGATGCGTTGCCGGCCCATAAAATCGAGAAGGAAGGGGGAATGAGAAGGATGGGAGAAGAAAAAGGGTCGTGGGCATCCGACAATCTCACCCACCAAACGAAACGCGACAGCTAACCTGTCACTTTACGTTGATCTCCTGTTCAATTGTAAAAAAGATTATTTTCACTTGAAAATATGGTTATCAACGAAACATTTTGTATATTTACAGGTAGAATGTTTAGGTGCATGCGTAAACGCGCCCATGGTGCAAGTCAACGACGATTATTACGTAAGTAATATTGTTTATTCAGAAATAATTTGATATTCTCATTTGATTGTATAGTATAAGTAGATAGATATATATATTTCTCTACACAAAAAAGTAGGTTTCATCAAGGGACAACAATCCTCGCACCGATTCTAAGTTTATAAACTTCTAAACTTTTTTTTTTCAAATCTCTCGCCATGGATAAAACAGGAAAATGTTTTAGGCCAAAGCATAAACAATTGCATAATTAGTTTTAAGCAATATCAATATCGGGATCAATTATATTTTTACCGATACTATGAATGGGCATTCTCCTTTTGACGAAACTAACCCAAAATAATCACCATTAAATACATAATTTTTCAGGAGGATTTGACGGTTGAAGACACGAAAGAAATTATTGAGAAACTTAAGAAAGACGAGAAGCCCAAGCCTGGACCAAGGTAAAATACATTTTTTTAAATAATTTCTAAAATAATCTCTCAATATTGTCTCTTTGTTAATTCTCTTGATTATGATACTTACTGAAAGAAGTTCAAAAATATTTTGTGATATTGGGAGTTGGGGTAAATATTCCAAACTACTACGCCGGCTTGTAAACTGCTTAAGTGATTCACAAGCATTTGTTTTCAGGTCTGAGTGTTTATGAGACGGAAAAGTCTCTCGAAGGGCCCTACTATATTCAACGAAACGAAATTCGAAACTTCGGATGATTAAAGCTTATATACGATACGAATGTACCTACATAAAACTTATGGTCGTTATTGATTTATGGTCGTAACCATAGACTTATAGTTACGGTGTACGTTATATATATACAGTCTGGCAAGAAAGTGTAGAAAAAAATAGGGGCGCCACTGTGCTTTTATATGGCATCCCTGTATAGTTGCGTTTCCTAGTTTTGATACTAATATATACATACATACATAAACTCACGCCTTGTTCCCAGAAGGGGTAGGCAGAGGTGCCAGGGCACCCACATTTCGCCTTGCATGTTCCGTCCCACAATGTGATAGGTGGCGAGCCTATCGCCATATCGGGCACAAATTCCTGACTCTGGGCTGATACTGAATAGAAAAATCCAATATCACTTTGCCCAACCCGGGATTCGAACCCGAGACCTCAGCTTTGTAACCGTACCGTAGTACAACTACGCCACCGAGGCAGCCACCGAGGATACTAATATATATTATAATAAAATCATTTTTATTCAAATAAATACTGTGAAATCCGTTTATAATGACATCGAAGATTAGTCGAAAGGTTTCGAAAAAAGAATTGGGTCGTAGATATCAAGAATGGTTGGTCTCACATTACATAGATGTTAACAGTGAAATATTTATAAGTGTTTAACTACCATGTTAATGTACAATTGTATTATAGTTATTAGAAACTACAACAGATTTTGTGGTCTCACAAACACCCAGAACTGAAGCAAATACAGTCGACTCTCGTTAATTCGAAACTCGAGGGACTCTTAAAATATTACGAATTATCGAGTGTTTGAAATATCAAATGGTTCCCAATTTACGAGAGACACTATAAAACTTCGAATTATTAATTGTTGATCAACTATTATTCAATATATCAATCGTCAAACATTTATACTTTCTCTTTCTCTCTCTACAACTTTGAATTGTTGAGTGTTGGAAGTGGTTGAGTTCGAATTAATGCTTCGTTTTGTTACATAGCGATGATTTTTTAGTTCGAATTACCAAGTGTATAAAAATGTATTGATTTAGGTCGAAATATAAAGAGATTTTGTAGGGAACTCGTGATAACTTTGAATTATAGAGATGTTCGAATTTCGAAGGTTTGAATTAATGAGAGTCGACTATATTTGTGAGTCACAAAAACATTTCGCTTGGTTAATTTAAAGGAATTTTTCATATTTATAGTCATGATATCAATAAAAGATATATTTTGTATACTATATTATCATTTTATAAAATCTAATCTAAGTCACTTTCTTCTAAATACTCTATTTCAGTATAATCATTATACATTTCTTGAACTGGGTTGTCTCCAGAATCAACCAGATCATCAGATTCAGAGCTACTACTTTCATCATCTTGGACATTAACTATAATTTTATCTATCTCCTTGTATAGAATAAATTCCCTCTCATAATACTCTTTTTCTATTTTTATAACGTGTTGACAAGAATTTTTCCAATCTTCTATAGAAATTTCTTCAAAAGCACGCTCAACTGCTTCCTGTAATATGGTATTGTATACATTTATTAACTAAATAAAAAATATATAAATAATGTATTTTACATTTCATAAACATTTTTATACCTTAATATCAATATTATCTATATTATGTGCTGCGATTTTATGCTTTGCTATTCCCTATATAAGCTCGATGGGATTCAAGTCACAGTGATAAGGCGGGAGCTTTACCACTGAGTGCCCATATGCTCACAATAATTGATCAATTTCATATATGGGCTCTGATTTGAAACGTTTGACCAACGTTAATAACTGGGGTTTTATTAAAGAATCTTTAAATGGTATATTATTTAACATTAGCCACTCTTTTATCTCTGCAACCTTTGAAGTAGAGGTAGGTGCTTTATTTAATATGACGGAATGATAGGGAGCATCCATTACTATGATGGATGCCGGCGGTAAATTTGGAATTAATTTTTCCTTTACCCATTTCGTAAAATTATTTTTGTTCATTTCTGAATGATAGTCAGAATTTTTATTAGTCCCGCTAAAAATTAGCAGAGCATTAGACATAAATCCTTTCTCACTACCTGCGTGAATTATTATGTATCGTTTACCCTTCGATACATTCTGTTTGACTCCGATTACATCCAATGAATGCCAACATTTTTTTAATTTGTATGATTGGTGTACATAACTTTCATCTATATAAATTATTTCTTTTCTCAACTCCTCAGGTAAATTTCTATTCTCAATAATTGTTTTCAAATAAACTCTACGCTTTGCAGCAATATTCGATCTTTCCATCAAAACTTTCCTTTCCGACTGGCATTTTTTGTATTTGAAACCCAGAGCAATCAGTAATTTTCGTAAATATTCACGACTTCCGGTAAAATTTAAATCATCTCTTAATACCGGAAGAAGGTTACGCAACGTCGGTACCTGAAAATGAATACTCTGATTATAACAAATATAAAAAATACTATTGAATTTTAATATTAATTGAATAATTAAGTAAAATTTAATTGAATATACATGACAGTACCTGTTTTCTCACAGAAATACAGAATAATTGAACTTTTTGCCTAATAGCACAAATGTCAAAGTTGTCAATTTCTTTTTTGGGACGACCTTTTTTATTCTTCCCTGGTGAAGAAAATACACCACCACTTGGGTCTCCTTCCCTTACTACTCTTCGTATGGTGCTTATTGATTTACCTGTATGATATTATTCATGTTAGATTTTTAATATATATTATATTTTTTATGTTTAAATTATTACTTTGGTATTTTATAGTTTACAAAATATAATGAGTATTCGACGAAAGTGATCAATTATAACCGTTTAATATTTTTCAATCTTTCTTTAGTATGTCAAAGTTGTTTAAAAACCAAGTACATATATCGCAAGTATCAAAATGGTTTACAAAAGCTATAAATTGCTAATGTCATAACAAACATAAATATAACCTATGCACTCGAAAGAGAAGTTCAAAATATCACTGAATCTTTTATAAAAGCGATAAAAATAATTATAGTTTCATTACTATACATAACATGAAGTTAAATATTGCAAAATAAACTTCTACATACCAGTCATTTCCGCAGTTCTTTGATATACATTGTCGAGATCTGAGAGAATGGTTCTTGCTTTTTGTTCCGCGGGACACCGCCGATAAACATTGTAAATAACACCTCTGGCAGAACTCCGAATAGGCTTATTCATTTTGAATACCTCCAACTTAATTTTAATCGCTTATTTGATAGAAAACTTAATAATAACGAAAATATAAACAACCACCCATGAACTATCACCGCCAAAACTGGCAGATGTCAAAGTTTTTTAGTGTTATAAGATTACAATAAACATTAGTTCCGATTCTACACTTTCTTGTCAGACTATACATTCGTATCGTACAAAAAACTTCGTTTGTCCGAAGTTTCGAACTTCGTTCGTTCGTTCGTTCGGATGAATATAGTAGGGCCCAAGCCCGTAGTTTCTGATATTCACGACACAAGACTCGATCTTAGTGCAGAATCCTATATGACTGTTTCGTATATTTATTTACTTTTTTATTTATTTCGATGTCCAATGTTAATTAAATCATCAAATAAAAAATTTCAATAAAATGAATTGAAATCTTCTTCTTCTTCTTCTTCTACCTGGCGTTATCTCTGGAATTGAAATATAAAACATAAAAATAAACTAAAAACAAAACGTTATTTTAATAATTTGATTGTCATTTTAACTTGCTAACCTTATGTTATTTGATATTTTTTTACAAATGGAACATACATTTCCAGAAGCGGCAGATTCGCAGCTGAGCCTCTCGGAGGCCTGACTTCCCTCACCGAAGAACCCACAGGCCCTGGATATGGACTCCAAGACGCACTCAAAGCGTAGATTCTGTTATTATTGCATAGGAATATTTAATAAATCATGTTAGATCATGTGTTTCTGTAATTTATATTCATTGATTTAAAAACTAAGGATACGCCTTTCGATATATTTCTGTGGATACGCCCATAAGTACATTTAAAGTATCAATAAGATGGACGTGAAAATCTCACCATCAATTAGATTTTTTCAAGTCGTCGAAATAAAAATTATTTTGCCTTATAGTGTTAGCTATTGCAGTGCAATTAAAATTGAGTATCTGTTGGCCTGATATAATTTTCTGTCGTCGGTTGCCACAATTTATGCCGATTAGTTCGAAACTGCGTATAAACAAGACAAAATTAAAAATGCTGGTGTTAGTATGACAGGTTTCTACCGTATACAAATTCTTATCGTTTAATTGAACGGTGGTCGGTGGTTACTTTCAACCAGTGTTGTAAAAAAGCTCGAGTCGGCGCTTAAACGCTCGAGTCGACGCTCAAGCAGATTGCTCGTGCTCGAGTCGGGACTCGACTGAAGCGCTCGACGCTCGAGCAGTGGCTTGAGCGCTCGGCTCGAGCTTGAGAGCGCGCTTAGATTACATAGTTAGAGAAACTGTAAAAAAGATCTGTATCTGTATCAGCCCATATACGTCCCACTGCAAGGCACGGGCCTACTCTACAATCGAGAGTTCGATTGAGAGTGTTTAGGCCATATAGTCCACCACACTAGCCTAGTGCGGGTTGGCGGACTTACATACCATAAATTTTTTTATAAATTGCTATGGTATGCAGGTTTCCTCACGATGTTTTCCTTCACCGTTTTAGTGCGTGGTGATTGACTATCAATACACACATGACTCCGAAAAGTCAGAGGTGTGCCCTGGGATTCGAACCCGCGACCACCGTAAAAAAGATAGTATAATTGAAATAAGACAATTTCAATTTTATTTTTAAAGATATTTATTATAATAGTAGAAAAATACTCATTTATTATTAGTATACAATATGCCATATGATCTACGCCATAAGGCCCAAATTACATTACAAGTGTGGTTTAGCTTTTTGTTTGTTTTTGGTTTTTGTGTTTTACTGGTGGTAGGTCTCTCATATGTGAGAGGCCATCTGGGTAGGTACCACCGCAGCGTCTATTTCTCCCGTCAAACAGCAGTGTAAATGCACTGTTGTGTTTCGGATTGAAGGGCATTGTAGCCAGAGTAACTACTGGACATATTGAGACTTAACATCTTATGTCTCAGGATGGTGAGCGCAGTGGAATGCCAAGCATTGCTTTGTAAATCAAGGTGTTGTTTGGTTTTGCTACTGTTCATGAGCGGTCGTATCGCTAAAACCAAGTAAAACCAAGTAAATATAACGATATGTACTTGGACATTTTTATTTATTTTCACTTTACAAACAGACAGTTCAATTTTATTTGTATGTATAGATGTATAGATAAGGCCAGCTTATACGACCAAAGTCAAAAGATAAGTAATACTCACCGTACCTACCGCCCCCCACAACTCCTAACATTTTTATTTATCACAATTTTTTCATCTATCCGTATTTAAAAACTACAACGCTTGAACGCTCGAGCGCATAACTCGAGCATGAAAGTCTAAACTCTCAACGCTCGCAAGCCTTAAACGCTCAAGCGTTTAACGCTCGAGTCTAAAACGCTCCAAAGCGTCGACTCAGCGCTCGACGCTCGACTCTCAGCGCTCATTTTTACAACACTACTTTCAACTCCTTGCTCTAAATTCGGGAAATTTACGACGCCAATGGCCATTAGTTCTCCATCACTATGTGAATGAAGTATTCTTTTAAATCCTAATTTCGGGTAATTCCGATAATCACTTTTTATCGCCAATTGTTCATAAGGAATCTGATTCAACCAAAGAGGGCGAGCGAATTAGGATGGCGGTTAGATGAATGTTGGAGATAAACATACCTAATTTATTTAGGGGAATTTAGTGATTATAGGAATTCCACGACATTTGGAAATACCCGATTTGACTATGGTGAAGTTGACTCAGATTTCTTTATGCGAGTGCGCGTTTTTAGTGTAATTTTTCTTAAGTACTTTGTTATTTTACTTAGTACTATTTTCCGCGTTTCTAGAATATTAGTATTACCCGAACATCTGTAGTAAGTTTAAATATCACCAGTTTAAAAAATTAGAAAAATACGTTTTCATAAAAGATCCAACTAAAAAGTAAAAAATAATTGATAATGAGTTCCAAGATTTTAGAAAATCGCGTAACAAACACACAAAAATAAAATTCAGTCGAATTGATTACCTCCTCTTTTGAAGTCGGTCAAAAATGGAGTAAAATATTTTTTCATTTTATTGTTACAAAGCGTGGGGTGCTGGGGAATAAGTAAAAGTTGTAAGCACCCCACGCAACAAGACAAGGGTATAATATAAATATGGTAACAAAGAAATAATATTTGGAAAATATAAAGAATCCAAAATTAATAACTTGTCTATTTTTACTGGCTAGGTAGAACAATTACTATAGTATTTCGTTAAAAAAATATATTTATCTTGTTAACATTTTGTCCCCACGATTTCATATCAGTATCCTGTTGGCTGTTGAATTAGCAAATATTCACTAGACTATTTGCCGTGTATCTTTACCGTTCCGCTGAGTCGATAGTACCTACGAAAAAGACGTAAAATGTCATCTTTCTACTCTCACCGCACGTTGTTTAGCGAGTTCAGTGTGTTCTGGGAGAGAAGTGGTATCTTAATCAGTGGAGTTCACAAACACTGGTAAGATTTTTATTTAAGAAATAAATAATGAATATGATTAATTTTAGCGTCGTAGTATGTAATATGCTAGCACACACGCCTAATTTAGGTAAAGTTTTGGTAAAAGTTATAAAATAGTGTGTTTAATTTATTTTTGAACAGAAATTATCAGGATCCTGCCTTCAGGAACCTGTTCTGAAAGGAGAGGAGGTGATTAAATTAACTACTCCTCAAAGCATTCACCATGATACATACGGTAGAAAATGTTTAGGGAAGCGACCATCCCTCCGCAGCTGTAGCGACTCTAAGTTGCCCGTAACGTCTGCATCATTTACAATGCGGGTGGCCTGCTAATGCAGTCTATTTCTTTAAATGGCCATAAATAAAAAAAAAACAATAAATTGACTGTTCCCTTTAGGATAAGCGTAAAGACACTGTATTGTAGTTATTAGACTGAATTCCGCCACCAGAATGTATAAAAAGTCTCATAACTTTGGCGTTATATATGTAATTGGGAAGGTTATGTAATGTTAATCCTTGATTTGTAGACATCCTTGCTATTATCAAAGTAAACCACGGAAATGCATCCTAATATAGACGCAAGGAGATCTACTAAAATGTATAGTACCAGGTGCGCCATTTCTTTGGAGACCTTGCATTGACCACCTTTTCCGATGGTACTTTTGCAGCACTTTCAGTAGTGCATACTGCACATGATAACTTAAATTTCAGGTTGGTAAAGTAGACTGGAAATAAATTATAACAAGGGTAATGAACTACCTGATTCATGATTTTTTACGATGCATGCTAAGAAGTACTTATTATGACTTGCATGGTCGAATTTATTTTATGCGTTGGATATATTCATTGCGAGCCAAAACTGTAGTCATCAAAACACTGAGGCCTTTGATTATTACTATTCAATGACTTGGGAGGTAAAATTCAGTGTTCTAGAACTCATTCAGTTTCGGCATTTAACGTATCGCATTCCACTGCTGACCGTACGCCCCCAGGGCAACCGGTACCCACAAGTCTCACAATAAATACATTGAGCCGAAAACTGATAGATGCCAATTACTTTGCGATATCTGGGTTTCCCGATTCATGTTGACAAATTGATTCGAAGTTTATCAACTACCTATCATGTATAATTAAAATTAATTATTTATTTATTGGTAATTACAAGTAGGTATACGGCTAGCTACATATGCAGTAGGTACTACATATCTGAAGATAGATTTCTACATAACAGAGCATAATAAATAAATAAATAACACCCAACAGTCACATATATAGTCCTGACCCCACATTAAGATCGAGTCTTGTGTCGTGGGTATCAGGAACTACGAGAGACTTTTCGGTCTCACAAACACCCAGACCCGGAAGAAATATTTGTGGGCTGCACAAACATTTCTCTCGGTGCGGGGATCGAACCCGCGGCCTCTCGTTTCACAGGCGGAGTCTAACCAACTGCGCCACGGAGGCTGTCAAAAATAATAATAATTGGTATATAATGCAAATAAGATATTAGAGCTTAATTATTATTTCAAAACTGATGGTACATTTTAATGATAAGGTTATTTACGAGTATAATAACGAATTTTCCTCAATAATTGTCAGTAAGAACTTACGTGTACATTGTTTTACACGTTACAATTAAATGTAGATAAGAGGCGAAATCTGTTTATCTCGCCTTGAAGCGCGATAATACTGCTTTTTTTAACACTGATAGGAAATTCAACGAATACTAACTTCAGTATTAAATTAGCGTGTAATGCGTCAATACTGTGCTGTTGTTGTTATGACAGTTTTAAAGTGATCTCACTAAAGAGTTTGTTTGGTGTGTTTTGTTCTTTTTTAAACATAATGATATTTTGTTGGTGACTGTGTAAAAATAAGACATATTGAGGTTTTCAAATGTTTCGTAGAAATCAGACAAATGGTTTTACAAATAAATACACTAAAGTGCAAATATGGGATGACAATGCTGGCCATGTAAGTAAAGTTAATTAATTTTAAGTCCTATAACGTAGGATTTGAAGATTTGTATATTAATTTAAAACGGCAATTGTATTTATGATTATCGCGATACATTTTTAGGCACAGACCAATTTTATAAACGATACATATTATCATTCAAAAGCGAATCAACTAAATATTTAAAACAGAATATTTTTTTATAAAACTTGTTGAACTATTTACCGAGCAATACCCCTAACGCGAGCTGTGTATTAACCTCAATTGGAATATAAATAGGTCATTTCCCAAATATCACAATGAAAATTAAAAATGCCAATGATTCATGATTGTTTTGGTTGACGTTGCAGAGGTTTCTAGTGTTGGGCTAATTACCACGTGCCCGCGTGTCGTACATCGACTAAATAATATATTATTCATTCTGTAACATTATAATATGGGAAAAGGATTAAATATAATTTATTATTATATATATTTTTATTGCTATGAATGGCGAGACGAACATGCCACTCGCCTGATGATAAACGATACGACTGTTCATGAATAGTAGCAAAACCAAACAGCACCTTGAATTACAAAGCAATGCTGCAGTTTACTACTCTCGCCATTCTGACACAAGATTTTAAGTCTCAATATGTCCATAGTTACTCTGGCTACAATATCCTTCAAACCGAAACACAATAGTGCACTTACACTGCTGTTTGACGGGAAAAATAGATATTGCGGTGCCTGTAGTGGATACCTACCCAGGCGGCCTCTCACATTTAAGAGACCTACCACCATTAAAATTCCTGTATTCTTTATCATCACCACCATGATTATTAAATGTTGTGTCTACTTTTATTTGATATGTATATCAATAGTTTGTCCATGTACATAATATGATAAGCAATCACTATTTAGGTACGTTGGTTGTAACATAATATAATAATTACAAGTATTCACTATAATTATTGACTTTATTGTTTTAGGTTGTTTTCGTACCATATATTTGTTTATAATTTTTTTTACGTATAAGTCGCAAGTATACTATTATTATTTGGTGCACAAAAGGTATCAGTTTAATCAGCGTTAGTCTTTAAACATATTGACATGATAACGCAGACGCATTAGATTACATTAACATTTTATCATTAATATAATGTACAATCGATTCTCAAATAGTCTTCCACATTTAGTTTGTCTATCCAACACTATGTTACCGCAGTTGTCAACTGAAGCTGTCATTTTCAAGCTCAGTTGTCATACCGCCAGTGGATAATTTTTCGCTGGTGTTTCTTGTCGTCTGTGTGGTGTGCGAAAATGTTTATCGACGCCTAACTGTTTAGGCATCGCGTGAACAATGAAAAGCAGTCCCACACGTAAATATGAACATTTTACAAACGAACATCAGGCCAAGGAAACGGACAAGTATTCCTTAGACAGCCAAGACACCGCGAGCGTGGTAAGTCGTCGCATGTCGGGATTATCGATTTTGTTTATATTGATTCGTAGTTTATTAAATGTTATTGTTCACGGTTGCTTCGCATCAGAAGCCCTACGATACACTTGTATTTATTATTGGCTGTATGATTCACGTCATCGACCTAGATCTTTCTAGCGCTAATAGACATGGTGCCGTCTCAATTGTTTCGTATGGTTTGTATGGACATCACTTTCACTGCATGCCGCGAAGGGGAAAAGTTGCCGTGGACAGGTGTAAACGTCGGCATTTACGTGATTGCGGTTTCTAACACTAGCTGAGTAAGATGATCATGTTAGGTCAAAAGAGTTCGAATTACGAAGCCTATACTTTCGACTTATTAAAATAAAATATATTAGTAATTAATTGTTTCAAATAAATTTATGAAGAAGGAATTGTTTCCAATAAATATTTACTGAAATGACAGAAATAATTGGTCATTTTGTCGATGCATTAGAAAAAAGACAATCATATCTGAACACCTAATATGATTCTGATAAATCATCAGCTGACTGGATATTGTTCTTGTTTAATCTTTTAAATATTTTTCTACATTCCTTATAAGTTATGTATACAAAATCTTTGTTTTATGATCAGAATATTTTATCACATAATATTTATTATTCCTGAAAAATGATGCTGTTAGAAATTGTTGTCTTTGCTCCATTGTAAAATGAAGAAAGTATGTACAGAATTTTTTCTGCCCCTATAAAATTTTACTTTAGTACCCCACTTATTATAAATCATTCCCATGTCGATTGAGTTAATAAATAGTGAAAGCTGATTTTCAACAAATTTCATAAGTATCAAAGACTCCACTGCTCACATAATCACTACAACAGTTCTTTATAATAATAACAATTTTCTTCATTAATAAACCTAATTTTACTGCAATACAATTTATTAAGTATTGAGATACTTGTGCTAGAAGACTCCAAAATCAACAATGGCACATAATTCTGATGAGCACCAAATGAAATCAATCAAGAAAAGTACAAATAGTGAGTTTTATAAAAAAATATTAAAATATTTTTAGTTGATTTCTTTTTACTTATGGTAGGTCTCTCATTTGGGAGAGACTTCCTGAGTATGTACCACCACAATGTCTATTTCTCTCACTTAATTAAGTGTAAATGCACTGTTATGTTCCGGTTTGAACAATATTGTAGCCAGAGTAACTATTGGACATATTGAGGCGTAACATTTTATATATCAGGGTGGCGGGTGCAAAGGAATGCCAAACATAACTTTGTAATTCATGGTGTTATTTTGTTTTGGTACTGTCCATGAGCAGTCATATTGGTTACCATCAGGTGAATGGATCGCTGGTTTTGCTGTTATATGAAATAAAAATAAATTTAAAATTAAACAACCTACAAAAATTATACCATCCATGAATGTGGAAAATTGATGGCAATTATGCCCCATCTGACTGACTAGTAAAATTGTTGTGACTTTTATATGTCATAAATATATCTATTGAATTCATAGTTTGCGATATGTGTTTATACTTTACAATATAAACAACAAACACTTGTAGTCATTATTTAATAATATTAACATGCCCAATATAATAAAATGTGAAGGGAGAACATTTTTCAGCTCAGTTAAGTTCAGTTATTTGGCTTTTGCGGTGTTGCCATACCCCAATTCAGCCAATGTCACATATAAAATACCAGCCCAAACAGATTTTCCAGTTTTTAGCTTGGAAAATTACATAATATAAATGGGACAATGTACATAATTATTATTATAGCAATATTAATTCTAAATGTTACAAAAAGATAAAAATTACGAAAAATGAGATAAAATTTATTTAAAGATATTAAATAAAATAAAAAATAATTTAATACTATTAACCCTTATACATTTACATAAGAGGTGTATAAATGGGGAAAAGGTGAGACTAAGTAGGAAGAAAAACTGTTCATAACATTTTATCAACAGTATGACGACAACATGTTTGGATGCCAAAACATTGTAGACAACATACCATGCCAGAAACATGTACATATAAGAAACTGTTCCGGGTATGTCACTTATAATACTGGGTTATAAAAGCAAATGCATGCAAATTGGTGACAATTGAAATCCGTTTACTTGTACATTATTATTTATATGGATTGAATAAAACATGAATGTTCTCGTTCTAGCAATGATCTTGAAAGTGACAATGCTAAGTAGTGTGGAACAACACAAACAATTTTCTTGGTTTCCTTGGAAATATACCGACTATAGGTACCTTATATTTTATCATCAATTACTGTTTAATGGTTTCTTAGATTTACGCGAATGTTACACATTGAAATAAAAATAAAACTATTATTTACTTTACTTTAAAGTAATCGAAACGTCGGGAATTCAAAAAATGAAAAAATTAAACCAAATCCGCGATTAAATCCGTAAATAATAGTTTTTTTTCAATCAATTACTGTTATTTTATTATACACTGTATTATTACACACTGTCGAAGCATATAGTATTATTCTTCAGATAGAAATAATGAATTCGTCATTTAAAAAAAAATACACTTTACAAGCAATTTAGGGAGTGTATGTGGTCCACATATTGCATTAACTCAATTTTTCCTGTAGAGCAGATATTTTAAGAATTCTGGTTTAATTTAATTCATTGCACAAATAAAAAGCATGTGTGCTATCATTTATATGATACAGGGATATTTGTTCGTAAGCCTCTTTTATAGTCAGGATATTTGATCCTATTATAGACTAAGTATGAATTAATAGCATGTATTTGCTTTTAAACTTAGGTTCTCATGTTTTTCAATTGTGACCTTAAAAAATTCTAATTGGATCAAAGGACAACAAGATATAAAATCTTGCTATGGATTTGCGACTGTTATCTGTATTATTTTTTTTTAATTATTAATTAATCGTATTCTGGACTGAAATTTGCTAGGCAACCCCTATACAATATATTTATTGACATATTAAATTGCATATAAAATACGTTTCATCAAATAAACATCTCGGTGAAGGTCGATGTATGGCGGGATCTTAGACTATTCCATAGTAATCATTTGTATGAGTTTTTTGTTAGATAACTTGTCACAAACATTATCTGTTGATGACGTCAAGTCATCGGCTAGACGTAAAATTACTGCAGATATTATGACTACATGCATATAAAAACATGTACTGATAACACACTGGACTAACACGATTTAGAGAAATGGACAGTAATAAATTAATGATGATAAATAAATACACGTAATATTCACGCACCTTCGATCCAATCCAATCGAGACCAATCGAGTATTATGTCGTGGGTATCAGAAACTACGAGATACTTTTCGGTCTCACAAATACCCTGTCCCTAAACAAATACCTGTGGATCACACAAATATTTGATTCGGTGCGGGGATAGACCCTGCGGCCACTCGTTTTACAGTCGGCATCTAGTCGAACTGTGTGTGCTACGGAGGCTGTCATGATGGGCTGTGATGAGTTGCCATGATGAGGATGTGTAGATAATATTCAATACTAAGATCACGTGTCTTGTGTATGAGAAATTAAGACTGTTCGATCCTACAACACACAGATCGAAAAAAACTGGTGACAAGAAGATTTCTTTCTGTTTGTCTTGTTTTGTCTTTCGATAGATATTTGGTTGCACATCCAGACTTCACTATACTCCACAATCTAGTTTTATTTTGGAAATTGTTCGTTAGGAGAAAACTACGAGTGCACTTTCTTTCTCCTATTTATATACCCTATTAAGGCTGCCTATATGAAATACCTAGAGTGATAAGGTCGCCACTTCTACTGTTATTATTATAGTGAAATTTCTTACTTGTATCTCTGTATAGTGGAAACATGTTTATGTTTCACCATTAACGACACTCAGAATCATGACGAATCGACTCATTGAAAACCAAAAAGAATACATCTTCCAGACGAGTTTTGTTTGATGAATTCGAATTCAGGAAGACCAAGAAAACAATCTTTAGGTACTTTGTTTTATTCTACCTATCTGTCTCCATTAATTTTTACAACCGTCTTCCTTAAATATTGTATTTTTTTACGGGCAGCAACAATCACTTTCCAACCATCCACCTGCCCAATTATCAGAGTAAAGCCTTTTAAATGTTATCTAACAAATCACTGATCGTAAAAACAAGTTGATTCATGTTTGATAACAATCGCAGGATACAATAGCGTCTCATTAGTCCCGATCGAGAGAAAACAATGGCTGTAATTTGTAACGTACGCTTGTGTATTTTGTGGTGTCATTTAGTGATATGTGGTGGTGGCACGATGAAGACTACTGTTTGAATGGGCCTTTGCCATCTCAGTTCTACTATATATTAGAAAATTTATGTAAAGTATCAGATGATACTTTTATTTTTGATTTAACAGTGTCATGACGGTAGATTTTGGGTCTAAGGATTGGTCAGGTCCTATAGGAGTTGTGGGTGGTAGTTTGCATCAAGTGGTTACTTTCAACCGTGGCGACCTTGTTATGTCTTACTGTACCAGACCAATAATCGCTCACTGCTGAGTTCTGAGCATTGGAATTTCTCCACAATGGCTAATTCTGAAAGGGCTAAGTTTTGCCTTAGGCCTAAGTTTTCGTGATATAAACTTAAAACTTCCTCCATCCATTGTTGGTATGATATGCGATTAAGGCAGGTAGAACGTTCCACAAGCTATTTTTAACCCTAATGGTATAATAAGCCCACACATCAACACATTATGAATGTAGGCCGATGCGATGTGATGGATAAAGGTCGATATAGACGTGATAGATTAGAGAAATGTCAGAAACATTACGGTATTAAAATACATGTTCGCTCCATATTAAAATATTCTAAAATAGTCGAATTATTTTTGCCTCAGCTTCTCATAAAATTTATAAAAAGTAAAACCAAGAGGTCATCTAGGAGTTAATGCCACAGGCTTTAAGTTCGCCTTGTATACTTTTGTAGATGATTCTAATAAATAAATAAATTCAATATATTTACTAAAAACGAAATTATATAATAATATATAAAGAAGGAATCTATCTTTGAAAAAAAATCAGTCGCTGTACTGTTAAATATATATAATTTGAGTTACACGTGGTTTCAATCAATGTTACATTTCCACATTGATTTAATATTGCTCTATACGTACGTAGTAATACTATTTGTATGAAGTCTATCAACTATTCTGAACTACTCCAATGTTTCTAGGAAAAGTCCATCATAGACATGCCTATTCGAAACAATAGTACTGTATTTAATTACACATCCGTCCCATCTGAAATGTTTATTGATCGTGACGATCTTCCGTTTAGAGTGTGCTCATGGCATGCGAATGAACCTGGCGTTTCTAAGATGGCTGAATCATAATTGAACCAATTGGCTGTGAATGCAACTTGAAATTCTGAGGGTAGGTAGACAATTAAATAGATGGTTCTTGGGTTTTGTCTGTTAAAAGCTTATACATACGTGAAACGGAATAATAAATTGTATAGTTCAGTATTGTTAGAGAAATATAATAAAAATGTAGTTTACAATCTTATATTTTGTCACATTTTTTGTACTGGCACAACTTAGTGACCGCTACGTACTTGCTCAGTTCAGTATAATTAATGTTCATTTGTGCTGTTTGGTTATTTTAGTTCTCCTACGGATCTCCTAATTTCTGATTCGATCTCGTAGGGAAACCCCGAACATAGCCCTCTCCATAGCTCGTTGATTAACTTTGAGCTTCCTAATAAGGCCCATAGTGAGAGGCCACGTCTCGGTGCCGTAAGTCATCACT
The DNA here is from genome assembly GCA_023078785.2 of Hyles euphorbiae. NCBI lineage: Eukaryota > Metazoa > Arthropoda > Insecta > Lepidoptera > Sphingidae > Hyles > Hyles euphorbiae. Next base: position 2,784,215 of record CM041039.1, on the reverse strand, counting down.
GGCAACACACAACTATCGAAGACTTTCGATTTAAGGCACTGAGGTATTTTGGACGAGAAGACGTCGCGTAGTTTCCCAAATTATTTCTTAATTTTAATATATTCTTTCATATATCAGTTCAAGTATTAAAGGTCTCTGTTTTGCCATTCTTTTAATAGAGTTAAAAAGGAACTCTGTCCCTATGCAATATTTGTTACCTTTTCTTTTTTATTGTTCTTCATCGGAATATCGACCTTAATAACACAACATTTTGTATTCAATTCCAATTAGAACATCTATGCTTCAAGAGATAAAATTGTTTGAACTAAGCACAGACAGCGTCAGCCGTAAGGTTAATAAGGTCCAGACAGCGGGTTTTACGTACGGGGCCCTGAACGATAAAACTCGCAATGACGAATACCAAGGCATAATGACGTAGCGACATTAATTCGCTATGTAATATTACAAGTCTTGAGATCAGTTGTTCGCCGTACTTAGGTGCGTGTGAACGTATATTGTATATTGTAATTACCGCCAGTCGGGTTTCGACGAGCGTTGTTTTTTTTTTTTGTGATCGTACCGGTCAAATTTTTCTGCGAACGCGTGTTTTTGTTCTTTGTTTGTGTTGAATTATGTTAAAATATTGGTTGAAGAGGATACTTGGGGTGAGTTTTGGGTCTTTCAGATATTTTTTCGTACAAAAAGTGATTGAGCTCACACATATGTCTTAAATGTGACGAAAATACTTGTTTTTTTGTTTTTTGGATATGTATATTTCTTATCAACACAAATATATTAATAAGATCATTTCTCAATAATATTGTTTTATATTTACTTAGTCATATTTAAATTGTGTATATTTCACTGGAAATTTACATATTATCATAAAGAGGATTTTAATTGTGAACGGAAATCGCAAGGTATAAAGTGTTAATGCAAAATTTATTACTTTTTAGTGAAATGTTCTGGCGCTTCATAAGTTATTTTATTAACACATTTGGTAAAATAAATGTACGAGCAATATACAATTTTGCATTCACATATCTCTATTTTCGTACCATGTAAGAAAAAATAATTTTGAATTAAAAAAATGTTTTCAATTTACGCACCAGCTTCATTTAATATCTTATTTGTATAAACTACTTCCCCTTACGTTCTACTGGAATGTTCTATGGTCTTTCGATGTACATTACGTTCGTGAGAATAACCTTGCCATAAGGTACAAATTAAATAATATTTACTGTACCTAGTTACGACAAGTCTATTGACGCAATAGATTTGTTTTTAATACTTTTTTTTAAACTCCAATGCTTTCATCGCATTTGGGTTATGACGACCTATGAGCAAAAAGTCTAACAACGTCTTTGAACAAGAGTTTCTTTCAATTCCTTTTCTTTCTTTCTTACTTTCAGTTCCCGCACCAAATCAAAAATCGAGATTTACTCATAAAAATATACCTTATTCATATACACTTGTAAAACCTATTTTAACTATTGCATGTTTTGCTTTCTTCGCTCAAATTGAATTTATAAGTCGTTCGAAAGGTAAAATAGGTTTTATGAATATTCATGTATAATGCAGTTTTCTTCGTGTCTATAAAAGCTGAGCGTACCTTTTGATACTCGTGATACAGAATTTGATTCTTAGTGTGGGGTTAAGACTGTAGGGTGTATTTTTTTTAAAGCAATATCCGATATGAAACAAATATCTGTGGTTTACATAAGTATTTGTTTCGGTGCGGGGATCGAACCCGCGGTCTCTCGTTTCACAGTCGGCGTTTAACCAACTGCGCCACGGAGGCTGTCAGGATCTAACTTTTTACATGAAACATAACGCCGTCAAATAATATTGTGAAGTTTTTAAAGTGTAATAATCTACGACGCTTTTTATTCTTCGTTCCCCGGCCTACGCTCAAAGTTTTAACTTCTGAAGTGAGTAATTTCATCCAACAGTGTTCTGCTTCGTTTAAAATTACGTTTAAATAGAGCTACGTTTAACTTATATGACTTATACAGTATAAGTCAAGAATATTTTGGCTTTAAATTGTTTGGGTAATGGTTGGTTAAAGTGGTTAATTTCGTTGCGAGCGAAAATAAGTTTATAGATAAACTGAGTGTTGAATGTCCACACAAAATATCGGTGGATTAAATAAAAGGACGCAGGAAGTCGCCGGGTGTAGGCCGTTTTGAAAAAAAATAAAAGACTGTAAGAAAGTTGCGGAGGTCTAATATTCAGTAGTGGAATTTCTGTGACTAAAAAAGAAAATTATGAATTATTACAACTTTAATTTAATATATTATGTCATAAAATAAATAAATAAATATAATAATAAATAACACCCAACAGTCACATACATAGTCCTGACCCCACACTAAGATCAAGTCTTGTGTCGTGGTTATCAGGAACTACGAGAGACTTTTCGGTCTCACAAACACCCAGACCCGGAAGAAATATTTGCGGGCCGCACAAACATTTCTCTCGGTGCGAGGATCGAACCCGCAGCCTCTCATTTCACAGGCGGCGTCTAACCAACTGCGCCACGGTGGCTGTCAAAAAAGTTATTATTATTATTTTCCAATGTCATGAGTCAAAAACCTCCTTATAACATGAAATAGAGGTCACAGAAACATAAAAAAATATGCATTTAAGACAGGTAAAGTCAGTATTTCAACACGCATATTAAAAACATAATGGTGTAAAAACAAAGGACTTTAATTACATTTTTATTATCAAGCATTTTAAGACGAAATCAAGATACTGTGATTGTAAACTTAGTATCGGTGCAAAGACTTTTGCCTCTCGATGAAAACCTTTTTGTGTGGGGAAAAATATACATCATTATATAGTATAAAACAAAGTCGCTTTCTCTGTCCCTATGACCCTTTGTATGCTTAAATCTTTAAAACTACGCAATGGATTCTGATGCGGTTTTTTAAATAGATAGAGTGATTCAAGAGGAAGGTTTGTATGTATAATATGTACCTATTTTTGTACAGAAATCTATTTGTACCCGGGCGAAGCTGGGCCGGGCTGTTAGTTTTCAATAAATATAAACATAATTGCGACTCAGCCACGGAGTTCTTGTAGAAATAAAATATAAGACCAATATTTTTTTTCTTTTGCTCTGCGAACAAACCTTTCAAATGTGATCTAAATTACTTTATTTTATTAACAATCTGTCGCCCGGGATAAAACAGGAAAGCATTTAAGGATAAACCATAAAAATGCTATAATGATTTTTAACCAGTTTCGATAACGGGATCAGTGGTATTTTACCGATGCTATTAATGGGCATTTTCCTCTAAAATTTAGACCAAATCAGCGATAAAATCCGTAAAAAATGTTTTATTTCGATGAGTAACACTATATTTACCATCAGATATACTTAATTCACTTTGTCTATCCATTTGAAAAGTATCCACCTTAGTCTACGTTCGATGAACTGTTACAAATCTTTTGTTTAGTCAAGTGCGATAATACTTGTTGCGTTATCAGTATTGATTTCCATACAACTCATTCGAATTGGGCAATCGGTAATGATATGGTAAATCCACTTATCTGTGATTTATATGTATAATATCGTATGTTTGCTCGTCCAGGATGCGTTTCTATTGTATTCAGCGTCATCGTCATTAACCTGTAATAGATTGAGGACGTAGAATCAATTAATTTTGTATAAAAAAAATCGCCGGAGTACCATTTATAGCCGGGAAAGCCGATGGCAGGTCTCTCATATGTTAGAGGCCGCCTGGGTGTGTGCCACTGCGATGTCTATTTCTCGTGCCAAACAGCTGTCTAAATGCATTGTTGTGTTCCGGTTTGAATGGCATTGTAGCCAGAGTAATTACTGGAGATAATGAGACTTAAAATATTATGTCTCAGGTTGGCGTACGCAGTGGAATACCTAGCATTGCTTTGTAATTTGGTTGGTGGTTTTTGGTTTTGCTACTGTCTATTTGCTACGGTCGTATCGTTTACTATCAGACGAATGTCATGCTCGCCGTACAATGCATTAATAAAAAGACGCTGTAAGAATTAGTCATTTATTATTAAAAATGGCAAATTAGTTTTAAGCATCAACAGAAGCAATATGAAGTAGATTTCGATGTTAACCGTAATGTTTAATTTATTATGGAATAAAATACCAATCGGATTGTGAACGCCCTCCTTTTTATAGTCTCTTAAAAATATTATATATTATCGCCTACATTAAACAAAAAGAGGTTCTGTGGGTTTAAAAAAATTAAAACATTTGTTTATCTGTGGTCAGGATCAAAACATGTTTATAAATTATACTTATTTTTAGGTGTAATTGCTGATGTCGGGGACTTATAATTCATTCTTTGTTCTTGTTATTTTTTTTGGATGCAAATAAAAATGAACATATGATTTAAATCTTCAATTTAAATATTTCCACAAATAGTATTTTGGAGCTCACCTTTTCGTCTCGAACACAATAAATACATGTTTTTTACTATTAATGAATTATTTCAAAATTGTTACCATTGTTTTATGGCAAGTAATATTCACACATGCTACTTATTTTTTGTGATATTTTCTGGTGACTTCCTATGATAACATTTTAATAGTCCTTACAGCAAAATTGTTTAAAGTTGTACGGCTCCATTGTATTTATCTGAAACTACTGTCATGTCGGTATGGGTTGGCTCGTCCACGGTACTATACTTCTTTTGTCCGCGTTCTTTCTCGTCCGCGTTGTGACCTCTGGGGAATCTCTACAAAGATCCTCAACTATGTACTACCTATATTAGCTCCTCAGCTAGCTTTAGTTTTTAACACTTGTATTAATAGTGGCATATTTCCTGATAAAATGAAACTCAGTAAGATAATACCTCTTTTTAAATCTGGTAGTACAGATGACCCCTCTAATTTTAGACCTATATCAGTACTGCCTTCATTTAGCAAAATTTTTGAAAAACTGATGCTTATACAGTTACAAAGTTATTTTAAAAATAATAATTTACTTCATGGTAAACAATTTGGTTTTACTCGGGGTCGCTCCACCACTGATGCTGGTGTGAAGCTCATAGACAACATATTTGATGCTTGGGAGGATTCTCAGGATGCTTTAGGTGTATACTGTGACCTATCCAAAGCATTTGATTGCGTTTATCATGATATTCTTATCAGGAAATTGAGCCACTATGGAATAAATGGACTTGCGCTTGAACTATGTAAATCATATTTAAACAATAGGGTTCAGAGGGTTGATGTCAACGGACAAAAATCACATGGATCTGTTGTTACTATGGGGGTTCCGCAGGGCTCAATTCTTGGACCCTTTCTCTTTTTGATTTATATAAATGACTTGCCTTATTTTATAAGGGATAAATGTGAGGTAGTGTTGTTTGCTGATGATACTTCACTGATATTTAAAATTAAACGACATCAATCAAATTTTGACGAAGTAAACCACACTCTCTCTAGAATAGTACATTGGTTTGGCGTTAACAATTTACTGTTAAATAGCCAAAAAACTAAATGTATTCGATTTATAACGCCTAACGTAAAAAAAGTGAATGCCAACATTTTTATGAACGGGGATGTGTTGAGCCTTGTGGAGACTACTAAGTTTTTGGGAATCACATTGGATCCTAAACTTCAATGGGGTCCCCACATAACAGCGTTAGCTAAAAAGCTGAGTGCTGCAGTTTTTGCAGTGGGCAAGATTCGCCAATTGACTGACATTGATACAGCTCGATTAGTCTATTTTGCTTACTTTCATAGCCTAATGAGTTACGGAATTTTGTTGTGGGGTGGTGCTGCTGACATTAATACCATCTTTCTTCTTCAAAAACGAGCCATAAGATCTATTTATTCGTTAGGCTCCAGACAATCTCTGAGAGAAAAAATTAAAGAAATAAATATAATGACAGTAGCATCAGAATTTATATTCGCTAATTTAATGTATGTCCATAAGAATATAGAACAATTTCAAAAGGTTAGCGATATTCATGACAGAAATACTAGAAACAGAAATAATCTAGTCAGTCATAAGACCAGGCTCCAGAAAATTAGCAAATCTTTTAAGGGTTACTGTATACATTTCTATAATAAAGTTCCCACTCACATAAAAGCCTTAACTATAAATAAATTTAAATCTAATATTAAACGACAGTTGTGTAATAAAGCATATTATAAAATTTCAGAATACTTAGAAGATAGTAAGGCGTGGGAATAAAACATAATATAAGTCCCCGAACCGGATGTGTGTGTACTCTGTTAAATATAATTAAAATAATTATCCCACTTGTGTCACCATAGTTGTAGGCAATTTGAGTACGTCATGCTCGCTTAAAGGTCTGTGCTTGCGGCGGCGTCGTGTGCCGGGTCGGTCACTTCCCTATAACACGGTTGAGGAGACCGATGGCTGGTACATGCGTCATACTCGTGAACGGGTGCTGCTTGTGTAGACTGGTCTGCTCAATTTGCTTATAATGATAATATTAATTACTTTGTTTTTCTTTTTTAATTTATTTATTGCCTTTCATTGCTTTTGCTCAACAGTGTATACCGATTCCGCGGTCAGGGCGACCCACAGATCACTCCCAATAGATACCTAATGCAAGGCAGCGGTTGTGCGCCACACATATAAGTTATCAGAAATATATAAACCGATGCCAAATGTCGCGTCATCAGTGTCGTCCAAGTAGTGGACCTGCACATATCGTCGCACGTTGGCGAAAATTACATTTTGGGGACATAATGTTACAGTTAAAAATGATTAGTTCAATAAAATGGTGTGCAAAACCTCAAAAAAATAAAGTATCTAGAAAAACACAATAAGTTTTCATCGATAACTAATATTCTTTAAATTAATTTGGTCCCGAGCGAGCTCAATTTATACTGGTTAAAGTATCAATGTCAAACAGTCGAGTTCGGATGGAGAATCAGCCGTCTCTTTTTCGCATAGTATAACCGTAATAAGCCATCTTTTTTTTGGCGAAATCACGCGTTCTTCTAGTGTTTGACGCATGTTTATAATATAATTCCCAGAAATATCGATATTGTAAAACAATAATGTAAATTAATTTTATTAAATGACAATGTCACAAAATATATATTGATTTAAATAAAAATTGCAAATTACCATAATTACGTTATTTTATGTAATTTGAAATAGTTAAATTTGTTAACTAGGTCATTTTACAATATTTTTTTATTTATTTTTATCTTTGGCGTAATTAAATTTCCTTTTTTTTCCTCTAGTTGTATACGTTTTCAAATATAATGGGAGGGTATTTATTATAAGTTTTAGTATACTAAGTTTATTGAGAATCAGTAGCAAGCTATTGCACTAATTTTAACATACGTTGTATCGTCTCAAAAACATTCATAGTTCGTCAAGTGGGTTTCATCGTCACTTGTCGGTATTACATTTAATACAGCCGCCGTCAGAATTCAAGAAACGGAATAAGTTATATAGCCCTTTAGGGTATGAGGTTTAGTTATGTACTATTTCATTTCATGATCATATTTTGATCTGATCTTTTATATTAACACTTAATTTGGGTATTTCGCCATTATGGTATACAAAAATACACGTTGAATAATAGAAATAAAACCGTTACATACTAAAGTATAAATCTTAATCCTATTTTATTCGTAGTTAGCTGTTGCCGGTTGGTATAATTTATCAGATCAGGCCGGTGAAAAAATAATATCAAACATTTAACAAGTTGGTAATCAAGTTATAGAAGATATCATAACACATGAACATACTGGCAAATCGAACTATCGATACATTTTCTTATTTATCGACTTATGCCTCATCTCTCCAGTGATGTCCACGTGACCGCGCTGCAATCCGCCCACCCCCCGCGCAGTTCTCTTCGTTGGCGTTTTCGATTCAAAACAAAACTATCGTAATGCGGTATCTATTGGAAGTGATCTGTGGGGCGACCACACTTAACTCAGCCGTACAATATAATTATTATTATGAATAATTTATGAACTGCTCTGAATTTGAACTCCTGTATGATCACTGTATTGTAAACTTATTTTGAAAAAAGCAACGCTAGAGTTTCTTGCCCGTTCTTCTCTGGCGAAAACAGCCTTGTGAACTGGGTGGTAGTGGAAAAAAAAAATATGACTGAATCTAAATAGTGTATGACATTTTATGGATTCAATAAATATTTTCATTTCATTTCATTTCATTTCATTTCATTTCATTTCATTTCCAATGGAGAATATCCATTCATAGTATCGGTAAAAACATCAAAATATGAAACGGGACGGTTCGGAAGTCACGTTCAGTATAAATATAAAACAGTACGAAAAATAATTTATGTCTGGTGAGGACTGGAATCATATCAGTTTACCTAGGCGAAGCTGGGTCGGGCCGCTAGTAAAACTATAAATTGCAATCTATAAAGCTATTAGACAAATATTCCTACGTAGTACGTAGTACAGGCTATTTTCCACATTAGCCATGGGTGTTATTTCAAAGGTCCTCCAATGTTGATTATCTACGGTACACGCCAAACATGTGTTGAATAAGTAAAAACACTTCGCAGTAGTTACGTAACGATAGGCACTTAATTATTTCCTCCGCAAAATCTGGAAAAAAAATAAGCAGTTGGCTCCGTTGATTGTTTACCTGTAGAAACTATCAATCTATTTATATCCAGCGAACAGCCAACATTTTACGAGAATTGGTCGTAGTCGATATTGGTACAATGGTTGGTGTAATTATCATACATACATAAACTCACGCCTTTATCCCAGAAGGGGTAGGCAGAGGTGCCAGGGCACCCACATTTCGCCTTGTATGTTCCGTCCCACGATGTGATAGGTGGCGAGCCTATCGCCGTATCGGGTATATTATGTAATTGTCATCATTGAATAATATGGGTTTAGGGGGATTTGTAAATCATTCGTAAATATATTTTGTACCATGTTTACGCTATCGCATACCTGTAGCATGGAATGTGCTAGTTGTATGATAGTCGTTACCATACTGATAACTTCGGTCGAGTTTCGAGCATTCCGACATAATTAAGTCAAACGACTTGCATATTTGACCGAGAGATGTCATCCATCTACCATCAGATGTATTGCTTTACTATCATTTTGCCGAGGCGCTAATAAAATATGCTCTATACTTCGATAAAATATATACTAGATACAAGGCCCGGAAGAAAATCACACTCAAAAAGTATACTTATACTAATTCATTTGAATTTCGAACTACAAGATGTGCAAACAGTCCTAAATATATAACCAACTTCAGCTAATAATAAACCTTATTCGTTTAACTTAAGATTTATTAAGGTTTGGACCATACTCAAATCAAATAAGAGCAGCACACGCTCATTTGTTCTCTTATTGCTCTAGCCGTTTTTTAGGTCGTTACTTATAAACTAGTGTATGTTTGATCGAAGATTCTATAGCCTTAAACATAGGCACAGCTGCTAGCATACAGGCACTCACCTAACATTTCACAAACACTATCCAATGACAGGCTCCATAAACTACATGCATAAAATATAAGGCTAACTTACGCTAAGTGGTGGCTCGTAAAGACACAGGTGTGCCTGTACACAGGCGTTCAAAGCGTGATGAAGTGCCACTCCACATGTTCCCATGACCTTGCCTATAAATGGCACGTACTATCAAGGTTGTTTCGAAGCAGGCCGATATCGGTTGTATGTGTTGTATTTTTTATGGCAGTTTTTTGTTTTTATTTATTTTCAATATCTTTAATCACTAGTGGTGCGGCCCGCCTCCGCCCGGGTGTGGATAAACTTTTTTGTGAATTTTCTAATGGTGAAAGAATTTTTCAAATCGGTCCACTAGTTTCAGAGCATATTCAATGCAAAAAAAAATCAATCAAATCTTTATAAAATTGATATAGACATCTGTATCAAGCCCATATACGTCCAACTGCAGGGCACGGGCCTCCTCTACATATATAGACATATAAAATGCGATTAATCTTTCGATCATAACGTCCCTTATTAATAGTTAGGGATATATAGTGACAAACATCTAGAATTCATGTCTTGTCCAGCCGTATTGTCTTGTACATACATATAGCTCAACCTAACGGCCAATTGAGATCATCTGAAGATGTTGATCGAGGCTTTTAGTCAAGTACTCCTCCTGATTAAAAGAAAAACCTTAAGGAATTGAATTTTAATTGTAATTGGTAAATTGGTAACATTTGTTATCCTACGGGTCTTATCATTCGTGATTCGAATTTTAGTTTCCAAGTTTTAATACGACATCGTAACATCGTTGCCGTATTTAGAGTTTGCTTCAACCACGGATTTTATATATAGTTTTTACTTTATTAGTGTTTACATACTTTATTAATGATTATCAGTAGTAGTAAATTCGATATTGAAAATTTTTAGTACCATTAACAGTTGGAAGGTGTTAATTATTTTATGGCTGTTATCGCGTATCACGGTAAAGCCATTACTGTAGGGTTTTAATTGGCGACTCCTAGATAAGGTTTTATTGTGCCTGGTTCTGCACGTTTTTTCCACTATTTACTTGAGTTCGAATTTTATTATAATGCACGTTTATAAATAATACAGAATCGTAAATGGGTTTTATTTTATCGTTCCCTACTCTCACTACCCAAAGTGGAGCGTTTTTCAAAAATTACAAATTTGTACGTTTAACATGATCTTCCAATCTGAGTTTCATAAATCTACTAAAATTGAAAGTACATTTTCGTGTTAATTTTCATATTCAAAATCAGTAAGGTAAAAAAATACCTGCTTTTGATTTACTGCCCTCTCGATTATCACGGCAGGACTGTTTTATTACCGGCACGTCGTGGTTGAACTGCATCTGATAGGAACATCGACTATTAATAATGTCGATTGCCAACAAAATAATGCCGGATTGCCTGAAACAGGGTTTTAACTGATTTATCTCAAAAGGCGTTTCAGTTGTGCGGGCTTTACACATAGTGTCCGATAGTGCCTCTCTCTCTCGCTCTCTCTCTTCGGCCACAGGAAGCCCACTGCTGAATAAAGGCCTCTCCTAAGGATTTCCACATTGACTTGATGTCTACCCATATAATATAGAACTATGCTGGTGTGCTTGAAGCGATTAAGGACTGTCAAAATCGAAGGACGCATATTTGTACCCTAGCACGTCTTGAGTCTGTCTCATGTGTATGTATTTATATATTTATAATAACTTGTATTGTTGCAGCACTCTGAGGAGGGTGGTGGGAGGGGACGCGGGCTGATCGACGTGAGCGCCGGCGCCGGCGACATGTGGATCAGCGCGGTGGAGAGCTCCATACTCGCCTGGGAGGAGGTAAATACATAGTACCATCCCATATACCCACTACAGGGCACTGCAAAATGTTGGTGGACGGACGACCTGGCTAAAGTTGCAGGAAGTCGCTGGATGCAGGCCGCTTTCAACAGGTCGATGTAAGATCGTTGTGGCACGCCTATGTTCAGCAGTGGACTTCTTGTGGCTGATATGATGATGATGATAACAGGGCACTGGCCTGCTCTACAATCGAGAGTACGATTTAGAGGAGTTAGGCCGTATAGTCCACCACGCTTGCCTAGAGCGGGTTCGCGGAATTTTATATACCATAGAAATGTTCTCTAATCGCTGTGGTATGCAGGTTTCGTCACGCTGTTCTCCAAAACAATCCTGTTGGTTTAATATATACTATTTTACATTCTCGTCCTTTTAGATATATGCTTTCTGCGTTCTAGAACGTTATGTCATCAGCCGATGATGTTCTACAATAATCGATACGCTTATATGCACTGATTTATCCGACATCTGATAAGGTACGGTGAGAATTGGCCCAGATATGACTGTCTGTTGCTGTATTCAAAACCAAAGGCTTATAATGAAATTAAGATCACAACTGATGTCTTGGTCGGTGACTCTGTTCGTGTATGATTTATTGAGCTTTTTGCCAGATATTATCAATTAAAATAATTCGGGGAAGACTCAATTTGGATGATTATGACATGATTATGATTTGGGTTCTGAAGATATATTCAGCCAAGCGTGTATTGATGAATTGGTAAAACATTTTCCATGAATGGATAACATGCGAAATAAATACGAGCATCGTTTGTAAATATCAATATTGTTCGTCCTAAAAACACAGAATCGTAATGGCCAAAGCTCATCGCAGAGACAAATATTTGCGGTTTTTGTGATACCAGTATTGTTGCTTGTGAATACTCTCCTGTCACTCCTACACTTATATAGAATATATATACGAGTACTTAATATTTTAATATAAAATAAATTGGTCAGCGTCGTTTACTATGGCCTAAGCTAAGCTGACCTAAGCTCCCTCAATCGAGTTCTATCCGTGGGTGAATGTGAGCGAATAAAGAATATTTTCGTAGAATAATTACTATCAAAAAGTTAAATTTATTTTTACGAAAATGTATATAATTATAAATATTAACAAGAAATCAAATATTTCGTCCTAAAAACACAGAACCGTAATGGCCAATGCTCATCACAGACACAGATATTTGTGGTTAAATGTGTTGTTAGTATTTGTGCTAAATAGTGTCTCGACATTCCCGTCTTTGGAAAGAAAATATCGGTGATAGCATTAGGTCTGCGTGGGGACCTTTTTTCTAAGCTCTCATAAACGACCTCCCGATCTTGGAAGTCCTTATATAACAGTAATTGCCTATTTGCAAAACAGAATAGTACGTAGAATAAATCTTATCATATTTTTTAAAACAATGTAAGTATACAAAAACATGTTATACGATATTTTAATACGAGTTTCAAATATTTTTTTCCTATAACACAAGACGGTAACTATTTGCGGTTGCCTGTGATGCTTGTACATATATACATAAACATACGCCTTTTTCCCAGAAGGGGTAGGCAGAGGTGCTAACAGGACACCCAAATTTCGCCTTGTATGTTCCATCCCACGATGCGATACGGGGCGAACCCTATCGCCATATCAGGCACAAATTCCTGACTTCTGGCTGATAATGAATAGAAAAATCCAATACAATTTCCCCGACTGGAATTACTCGAGAACTCAGCTTTGTAACCATATCGTAATACAACTACGTCGCCGAGGCAGTGATATATTTGAAAATAGTGCCTCCTAACTAATACTCATGAGGTGAGTTTGCTATCACGCATAATGATAACCGGTTACGATAATGCATTATTTACTCATACTTTCGTCAAACCCAGTTACGAGACCTAGATTTTAGTCTGAGAGTCTGTGTAACAATCTTCAATAATTTTTTCTCGTTGATGTTCCATTTACTTTTACTAGAAATGTTTGTTTTGTAACCTAAACCATTTTATATGTAAGTTCGACATATTGTTAGAATGGTTTTAAAGACTATAGTGCTATATTCATATTAAAGGCATATTACTTTCAAAGTACTGTTAATTTCGTCTGTAGATTTAATAATGTGTTTGTATTCGTAAAAATATAATGGTTATTGCGACATGCTAATTCACCAAAATAAATTAGGAGTACAAATTAGTTTTCCGTTTGCCGTTTTGATACAAATGACATGGCACGAGGTTTACCTTTGAACTAGCAGATGAATACCGGCTTGAAAGTTAGGTTGCTCATTCAAGAACAATATAACTAATCACAAAACAACCTTAAACAATATACAGGGTATCAACCGCGATCGAAAACGGAGCTAGGTGGTTGTTTTAGGTGTGATTTCAGACACAATGCAACCAATAAATTTTGCAAAGAAATCTACGATTTGGGTGGTAAATACACAGTTACTCCTGAAATAATATTGTAAATCTTTTTTATTTTTATAGAATCTATATTATGCAAGGGTTTAAATAATGATTTTAGCACAATTATGGATTTACCACCTAAACACGTTGATATTTAAAATACCACAAAAAAAACGAAATTTTTACTTACAATTCGTCTGTAGTTACTAAAACTACCACCCGTGTATGTTTTCAGTCGCAGTATGATCCATACTGTGTACCCTGTGTATAATAAATTACAATGTCCATCTTAAATTCGCAACAGCTCTACTGCACAAACCCAGTATCGATCTAAACACCGACCTTGTAATAAGTGTCGTCGACCTCTATATGTAACAAAAAAACTAACAAACACATAACGGCACTTTGCGGTCTCGTGTTTACGTACATAATACATACATCCACTTATTAATGTGAGATGAACCGTACGGCTGGTTATGGATTGTGTGGTTTTGGCATACTATCCATTATTAATTTGTTAGCGGTCATCAAAATGTTCATTTCCGACTATCAATTTAAAGTATCGACCAATCGGATCATGAAAAACGAATAAAATTTCCTCGTATTTGTTAGATTTTTCACTACTGCTTCCCTCGTTTATGGTATAGCGCGATGATGTATAGCATGCCTCGATAAATGAACTATCCAACACAAATATAATTTTTCTATTCGAAGTAGTCTATCTATCTATATCAGCCCATATACGTCCCACTGCAGGGCACGGGTCTACTCTACAATCAAGAATACGATTGAGAGTGGTTAGGCCATATAGTCCACCACGCTGGCCTAGTGCGGGTTGGCGGACTTACATACTTACATATAGAAATTTTTATAAATCGCTATGGTATACAGGTTTCCTCACGATGTTTTCCTTCACCGTTTTAGTGCGTGGTGATTGATTATCAATACACACATGACTCCGAAAAGTCAGAGGTGTGCCCTGGGATTCGAACCCGCGACCACCGTGAACATGTAGGCAGCCGCGTCTAGTCCGTTAACCAACAGGCCACCACGCACTTCAACAAGTAGTCCCGGAGATTAATTGTAACAAACAAACAAACTGCAGCTTTTTGTATTAGTACGAGTACTAGGTTAGATAGAAGGTAAATATTGATGTGTGTCGTTTTATGGCCCACTTTTGGGATCATCAACTTTATTATTATTTTTTTGATGGAAGGTAAATATTAGCCATGAATGTGTGTCATTCTATGTCCGACTTTTGAAAGCTTTCTCTAATAGTTAAAGTAGAGCTTTGGTGTAAGTCATTAAAGCTACAATACCAATAGGTAGCTTTGGACGGGTGGTGCCACTGTCTCATAGAACCCAAAATTGATTTGATTTGATTGCTGTTGCATTGTCTTTGGTAAGTGAGATGGTCGCGAACCCTGGTTATAGAGTTTTCGTATTCGGTCTTCGGAATATCGATCGCTTTTTACGATAGCGGACAACAGGGTAAGGTTCCCCACCCAAGTGCATCGCGTTTCGTTCAGCAGGTCGTCAAAATTGTGTCGACAAGCTTTATTTGGCCATAAGTTATACGAAGGCTGGGGATTTTATCGTCATCGTCAGCTTCTCCTAAGGTACGCCACAGACCTCGGTTTGCTGCTTTATGCAACCAGTCGCTGCCGGCTCCCTTGTGCAAGTCGTCCCTCCATCAATCTGGTCAAAGTCGGGAATTAATTGCTCTAAATCAGGCAAATCGGATCGACAAAATAGCTTGTTTCCTAGTTTGATTTTAATACGTTCAACAGTGTTTAGAAAGGGGCTTGTAACTGCGCGGCTTCGAATTCGATCACTTCTTCCCTTTACTAATACTTTTATTAATTATTAATTATTATTGTTTATCGTATTTTTCACACGCCCGGCGTTTCAACAACAAATTTACGAACGTACATGAATTAGATCGTGCTTGATTGTTATCCAAAGTATAATAATTTATGTGTGTCGTGATCAACTCAAGGAGAACATAAAAAAACGTAGCAAAAAAAACACATAAAACTATAATATATTTTTGCACGTATAATATGCAATAGCAAAAAAAAAGTATGACTATTAATTAATTCTAATTAAAATATTTTAATTTTGTTTATCTAGATATGTTGAGAAGAACAATCTCGTTTCAATTTGATGCAGTTTTTGTCATCTGTGGTTTGTTAATTAAATGTTGAATTATGTTATTAGATCTGCGCTAATTAAAATATATGCGGTTTCATATAAATCTTAAATACCATAAAAAATTTACACATATTTATAAAAGTTCGTCATTCAAAAGTTCAATTTGTCGGTTCTAGAAAATCGGTCTAATGTCGAAAGCCGCAAATGAAGCCTTTTCTATTTTCAAGGAGTTACCATGATAAAGAGAGAAGACAAAATTAATCGTATTTCCAATACAAACCTTTATAATTTATATACCTATTTACATATATAGTTATATTTATTTAATTTTATTGTTGTTTACGAATTCCGTATGGCAGGATTATATGGGTCTATCTCATCGTCTCCATAGACGACATATTACAATTTTTATACAGATCCTTGTCTTTTCAAATTCTAGACTTGAAATTCAACATCATTTTGTTAATTATCATCAGGCCTTGTACACCTCCTGTTGGATATAAGTTCCGTGATATATCTGATTTTTATGATCCTGGTCTTTGAGACTCAATATGGTTTTTTTATTGCTTTCTTTATCTTTACCGCTATCTACCACTATTTCCGATTTTATTTAACCCATTATTGTCTGGTAGAAATAGCTATAAGCGAAAGACCGCCCATTTATTACCAAACATAACCAACGTTTTGACCGAATACTGTAATTTGGTTTGCAATAAATAATGACTGTATTTTATGGAGGTGCCGTCACGACTTTTTGTCAATATTTGCAACGGAAAAGTATTACGGTACTTATTTATGCCAATATACCGTATGTCTCTTGCAATCTGTTGTAATGCATCTTATATTTGCTTAGTTTTGTTTTTCTCCAATAATAGAATTATGGAGACTTTTTATTTACAAGATAGAGATCACACAGCTAATACTATAAAATCGTTTTGTTACTAAAATATATATTTAATGCAAAAAATGAACGCCTATAATATATTTTTCTTCTTGCTAAAGATGAAATTAAATGTTGAATTGAAATAAATATAAATTAAGACATAGTCTTAACTGCGACAGTAGACAATCTGAATTTACGACCGCAATACTCACAGAAAAATACAGCATTTAAATTACCGATAATAAGGAAAATACCGAGACAACATCTTAAAATAAACCGCATAACAACATTGATAAAATATGGTACCTAAAATGAGATTCTCAACTGCAAATAAAGATTACTCACCGTACAGTAAACAGATCTGAATGGAAATGATATGGTATACGTGATGATAACATCAGTTTATGATATATGTAATAGAGTTATAAGCATAAATCCAAAGGAGCAAACGTTTCACCTGATTTACTGTCACGACAAAGCGACTAAATTGCACGTGATTGTGAAGGCAAGTGCAGTTCAAATAAAGAAATTACCAGACAGTATCTGCATCATATTACCACCCTGATAGGAATTAGATTAACAAAGGCTGAACACGAAAATCTATGCACTTGTCCCCTACCCTATAATACCCTACCACAGTGAAAATTTATTCATGTGACTCTAAGGACAGACGCTCAGGAAGTCTAGGAATCGATTATTGGCTGCATTGAACCCTTTGTCAGTGTTTTCATTTTTACACGAAATTGGAATAATTAACGAGACTACTAAATCTATATTCGTATTCGTCTTTGTTCGCAAATGTACCCATATTGTAAAGGCCACGTACTATTGTCTCTCTGCATTCGACAGGATTATGTCCATCTAAATCTCTTTATTGTGCTATTGTCAACCTTCCACAGTTCGTCGGTCCAGTAGATAAAATCTGTATATCTTGATTAATCAGTTAAATATGTGCGGTTAAATTGGAACCAATTGAACACGCCAACGAGAGCAATTTCGCAAATAATGTATCTTAAATCATATTTGCTGAGTGACTGTGCCATTTACTGATGATCTACTGGACGACTAAATTAATATCCAGAGAATACGTTAAGTACGAAACAGTCGTTTTCCGTACGGTATCTGATATATAAGATAATAATCAAATCAGCTAACATTTCATCGGCGATATTTAAAAAAATGCAATTGCACCAAAAATGTTACCTTGTATTAATTTTTCAGAGATAGGAACAAAATGTTCTTTGATAAGTTGTAGTCTTTTATAATGGTGAAGCATGGAATTGGGGAGATAAGTGTTGGTATTATTGAGATTTATGCAATGTCACTGTCCAAGTGGAATACGATAGAATTTCACTTCATTCCCCTATGAGTTTCCTATGAGACATAAATAGTCGTCACAATCGAGTTGGGCTCAATGGCCATTTAGCATGACATTCGATTATTATAATTGTAGTTAAAACAGTCTTCAGAAATGGCACACATAGATTATCTCGCGCTAACGATTCATTGTTGTTGACATTTTAATATTTATTTATGAAGATCTATTTCGATGTTGGAGTCTAGGCGAGACTGTCTCTGTGATGTCTCATTAGCATAGAAATAATTCGGCCGATATTTGATGAATTCGTTGATAGAAAGCAGGTTTTAGACGTTATGTTCGTATTTACGATGCGGTTTGATCTATTTACATTATTATTATTAGTTTTGTTATAATTTCTATACTCCGAAAACCCATGTGCTATTTTGTGTATCTGACCCAATTCAATCATTTCACTCGCTTTTATCTTTTTTCTTTAAAAAAAATATGAGGGATGCAAAGCTTGAAATAATTCTTGAAGGTGTACAGGTGGCGGATCTCAAAATAATCTAAATATTTTTGGAACATTCATGGTTCAAATTATATGATACTCATGTAAGTTAGTCTAAGATTAAAGCAGTTGGAAGAAACAATTGTCTATTTGTGTTTGATGCATTACAATGTACTTTATATCAAACACCGCTTCAGGTAATAACTGACACGTACATACGTGGTACGCACATATATAACTTTACTTCCATATTCTGCTAATGTTAAGATTAAAGCACCAAACGGCAGTCTAGTTCAAACTTCGATTTCGCTAACCCTCAATATGTTAATGAAGGCTCGTTTTCCATCAATGCAAATCCCTTTAGTCCCGAATGCGTTTGTGGCTTGTGGCAGACGGGAGTGGTTTCAACGGTCAAAGGGTTCACCTGTCCTATTTCGAGGCAATGACGGTGAAAGCTGCGGTCTTGATGTAGATTGGGGTTACAGAAGCCATAGATCGTGTATTTTCCTGTATGGACTTTTTATTTTTGAGGTTAGAAAGGCGGGGTTATTCTGGTTGGTACTACAGACTACTTTGATAGAAAATTTATGTAGGTAATAGAAATGCTGATGCTTTTAATTTTGTTTAGAGGTAGGATTCCGGTACACTTATATAATTTATTACTTTTTCTGTTTCTCTGTTTTGCCTTTTCGAATCGACATCAAACAAGGTTATTAAACTTACGATTGCCTTTTTATTTTCTCTTTTTACTGGCGACGATTAATCTTCTTCCTCATCCCACTCGTTCATTTGTCGATTTTACACTATTAAAAAGTTTAATTGACGCATCCTGTCTACTTACTAGCATCTTCTTGTTATATTAACTACATCCGGCGATAAATATTGCCCACCAGGTTACAAGGGCTCACGATCCAATAACTATGTTATTAAAAAAACTAACAAGTTAAGACATAACGCTAGGTAAGCTGTAAAAATAACATGGAAATCCTGTTTCACCTCGTATAATTTGCATTACGATGGCATATGCATAGGAATTGGGATCGCTATCGCCGCCATCTCTATGCTAATTGAAATCGGGCACGACTAGTGCAGATGGATGTAACACTGAAACTTGAATTAGCAAATGGGGTGAAATGGTGCTTTATTTATCGCCTGCTGTGCTGTTCAAAACTTAATGGGTTGTAAACATGCGTGTTGTCTCGTATTTTAGGTGGTTGAAAGCAAAGGGCATTGGGATAGTGTTATTGTGTGAACTAATATTAGTAAAAGGAAAGATTGCATTGTTTGTTTGAATTGAATAGGCTCTGGAAATACTAGACCGATTTGAAAAGATATTTCACCATTAGAATCCTTGGTGAACATAGCCGATAGAATATTTTCAAAAAAACGTATTTGCTGTGCTGGTAATGCAAGTGTTGAATAGATATTCCATATTTATTCAACACTTCCAGGTATTCCAGCAGGTATTCCAGCGTGGTAATCTATATAAACTAACCTATCTCAATAATCCTGACAATTGGAGAGGAGGAGACTCGTGCCCTGTAGTGGGACATATTATATGGTCTGATATAGATATAGATTAGCAAGGGATAGTATCGTGCAAGTTGTTCCTTACTAAATTATTATATTAAGACTAGACGGGAATGTATTTCTACGGATCGTAGTGCGGTCACTGCGAAGCAAGAATATTAATAGAAAGGCGGATGGAACAGATACTGTATCATAAGTGTCAGGTGTTTTGAGCACATCCTCACTTTCATTTTAAAAGTTGATGCATGTTTTGCATCATACAATTTATGTATGAAGTGTTGTCTAAACATTTTATAGCAGTTAACTTTTTAGTAAACGTAGATAAATTTATTTTTAGGAATTTTATAATATCTGAACACACATACCAAGTATTGTTGTAGTGAGAGACAGAAAAAACTTTTACATTGTCTCAAGAAATAAATAACCGTAAAATAAACACAACTTTTGCGATGAAGATTAAAAACAGAAAGTGCAGAAAATAGGAATCATTAATTCAGACTCGGCTGCACAAAAGCCTGTCATAATGCACGGCCTCAGTAAGGCTTGAAAACAATCTGAAATTTTTCCACCACACAAATCATTACCAATCTCCCACCCCTTTACACTGAGTCACTCCTTGCCACCTCCCGCCACCCCCTTATTTCAACAGACCAATGACAGAGCCGTGCGTCGCGCCACACTGGACAAAGACGCAGTGAAGTGACCCAGTTTCGATCTATAAAATATAATGCCGCCCGTTGTATTAAAAGTTTCATTTGTATGCTAGTTGAAATATTTCTTGTTAAGATGGAAAATTCTGGCTGACCTGACTTTTTCTGGTCGTTTTGGTATTGACAGTGACATTTGTACGTTCAAATTCGTAAATGGGGCAAAATTGGGTTTGGACTATGCAAAGTTTTGTGAAGAATTTGTCCGTAGCCGTACTTCGGATTCGTATTCGATTGCTGGATTAAGTAGGGACACCTTTCTGATCACTGCGACTTATGGTCAATTGAAGAGGTTGTTTAGTTCGTATTTGGGGGGCTATCTAAGCTCTGAAACGATGTTGGAATGATCGAACATTCCATGTCCATGACTGTGCCTGATGGTCGTCGTATCCTTACAAAATCATCGAATCCTTTATCGTACGTACTTCTTAACCATAGCCATGCATAGCATAGAATGCCTAAGTTTGGATTGAATTATAAGTGTTATAGATAAAAGTATACGATTTTTAGAAATGGGAAACTTATATCATTAACGGATGTAGAACTTTTAACATATACACTTTCTGTCGAAGCTAAGAGTAACCTCCCCTGCTTCGCACAATCTTTGTTTTCTTTTTTACTTATATTATTTTAATAGTTTTTTTGATAGGTGCGTGATTAATTCACCATTTTTACAATGTCGAAGTATAATCTGCCTGTACTGTACTGTATCAACCCATATTCGTCCCACTGCAGAGCACGGGCCTGAGAGTGGTGTAAGGCCATATTATAGTTCACAACCTTGGCATAGTGCGGGATTGCCTTTACATACCAAAAAAAATCTTACATATCGCCATGGTATGCAGGTTTCCTCACGATGTTTTCCTTCACCGTTAAAGTGCGTGGTGATTGACTATGAATACACATATGAATCCGAAAGTCATAGGTGTGCAACCCGTGACCACCGTGAGCATATTGGCAGTCCCGACTGGTCTGTTTACCAACAGGCCACCACGCACTTCAATAATCGCCTAGCCGCAGACAATATTCAATCTAACTGCTACTGCTCAATCAATCAATGTAGATTTGTCAGTATCATGTATGCATAATGTGTAGTAAATCTAATCTAATTGGCATATGCATAAGGCGTTTTTAAGGCGTTAGGCCACCCTAGAGGCTGAAAAAAATTGGCTTTTTGGGGATTTTTTTTCAGAAAAACTACAAAATAAATCAAGGTAACAGAAACGTGTTTTTATTATCTATATCAGTGACTGCTTATAATAATTTTTTTGAAGCCATTCATTACAAAATGGCGGCTGTGCAGCGTTTTTGCGACCACGTCTTTTTTTTTCGGAGTCCACGGCCGGACTAACAGCTCCTGTAATTTTTATAATAATAATGAGCAAATGAATTTACTCGATTATATATAGTAATTGCTATAGAAGTACGTAGGATTTTTGCGATATATAGGTTTTTGGCCAAATGGCGCCCTTCTAAAGTGGAAAGTGACAAAATTGCCTGAAAAATTGTCAGATAATTGTTAATAACAAATGAAATACCCAATATAAAAAAAAAATCCTACGTACTTCCATAGACAATGTATATTTCAAGATATTTTCAAAATTTCAAGTTAATCGGTTGAAAATTGCTTGAGTTACGAGTCCGGCCAACTTGAAAAATACAGTATTGAGATAATCGCGTTTAAAGTTTTGAGTAGTAGAAAATCATGAATAATTTCACAATACCTTTAATCTGCGATGCCTGCACCATACAATTGGCCTTCCAGATTATCTTCCTGCTCTTGCATTTCCTTTCTGCTTGATCTTAAAGCGATTCTTGTCTCTTTTACCCGGTCGGACAGCGATCTTTCTGCAAGTTTTATGCGCTGTTTGTCGATCTCCAGGCACATTTCGTAGCTGTTCGGGCCGATTTCCAAGTTCATTGCTTTCGTTTTTATTCCTTTCTTCGCACTTTACACTACTTTATCACTTATTGTAAAACTCAATAATTATATATGGAAAAAGAAATGGAAGTTCACAGAAATATCTAGGAAAAAAGTGTTCGTCGACTAGCGTCCTTCTCAAATGCTTGGCTGTGCCCAGCTAACTAATAGAGACGTTCGACAATGGTAAACTCGTCTAGACTAGTCAGGAAATAAATATTTTCAATAACATATACCTGCTCTAGTCCCCTAACGTACCTTCCCCTTAGCGCTCACAAAAGGAACTCGCTGCGGACCAGATGGCCTTGTACTAAAATTTGAAAACCGAGTACCTAAAGGCTTTTCCCGGCCATAATCTTCAGGGACATCATTTTTGAGGTCCTAAGGGACTATTTGGAATTTAAAAAAATTTATTGATTTTTCGAAAATTCTAGGGTGGCCTAAGGCCTTAATATTCAATAGAATATGATGCATATGCATACATCAGTATAAATATTTATACAAGTAATACCTTTGCATATGTGCATGAATATTATTTGAATTAAAAAACGAAGGGTGTACCTAGTCAATACACACTAGTTTGAAAACTGTTTCTGGGTGTAAAGTTTTATTCATTCCGACATGGCCAACGGTTGTATTCAATTCTTTTTTTGTTGTGTTTCCGAAAGCTTGCTACTTCTGAAAAAACTGGACGTTATGTGTGGCTTTCAGAAAAATATTTGGTAATTCTGCCTTTTTATTGAGCTAGTTTTCCTTTACTGATACTTTTATTTGAAAATATTTTGAAAAGTGTGTCTGCACCCGGCAGGGCCGGACCGGACCGCTAGTTATATTATACAACATACTCTCGATCTTGTTATATTTTAAGAGTAAAATAATTTTATAAAATACCCTTGTTAAATTCTATACTCTTTTGAAGTATAAAATGAAATAAGTACTTGTTTTCAGATGTCACAGTCGCAGGGTAAATGAACTGTGAAAGTCAATGTGTTGGAAACGCACCGCAATCGATTTTAAACAAAACCTGTAGAATTGTTGCTTACCGTAGAATTTAGAGTGTATGTCCAGATATTCATGACTTTATTCAGGTTTTAAAGACATTGTAGCCAGAGTAATTATAGGACGTAACGAGACTCACCATCTTATGTCTCAGGATGGCGAGCACAGGGGAATGCCATGCATTACTTTGTAATTCAAGGTGTTGTTTGGTTTTTTACTGTACATGAATCGTATCACTTACTATGGAATGGCATACACGTCTCGCCATTCATCGTGACAAAATAGTATTTTTATATTTTTAAAATAAAATAATGAATGGAAGAAAAATGCATTTATTTTCGCGCAAATAAGCCACACACAACAGTACAATCATTATAATAATGAAACAATACAATAAAGTACTAAAAAGAGTATATGTAAAAAAAAGAAGAAAAAAAAAACAGGCAAACAGCAAAATATGCAGTAAACAATGCGTTAAATATATATATTTTTCATGTTATTGTGGGTCTTTTGCCATCGCATGCGGTTTTTCTATCAGGGCGAATAGGAATCTTTTACCACAAGTTACGTGGGCGTTATAATATGTTGCGGTTTGGCACTAGCCAATATACGTATACAATTAAATAAATAACACCCAACAGTCACATACATAATCCTGACCCCGCACTAACATCGACTCTTGTGTTGCGGGTATCAGGAACTACGACAGACTTCTGTCTCACAAACATCCAGACGCGAAAGTAATATTTGTGGTCCGCACAAAAAAATATGACTGCTTATTTGAACACAAATATACTTTTTATAAATGTGAGCAAAATAAGTCTGACTTTTGTATCCTTGAGCACAATTGAGCACTAAACGTATCTAATATAGCACGTAATATTGAAATTACATTTAAATATATACTCATAAATAAAATAAGACAAAGAATATGTTTTACGCTTGTTAATCTTAATTTTATTACAAATTAATTCAATTAATATATTTGTTCAATTGTTCTTCTTTAAATATTTAAAAGAGTTGATAGGGCATGATATTTCTTAAATGTTTATGTTTTTTTTTTAAATGTGTTATTATACATAACATATTAAATTTGTTTAGTTGTTTGTAATGCGCAAGGTCGAAAAGCGTGGAAAATTGTAAAAATGACCGTAGAGAAAACACATACGTTATTAATATTTATGTACATACAGCATGCGTGCCATATTGCTTAATATATTTACATACAAACATAAACTCACGCCTTTTTTTCCAAAAGGGGTAGGCGGAGGTACGACCACATACGTTTCATCTTGTTTTCTCCGTCCCACGATGTGACTGGAGGCGAGCCTATAGAATAGAAAACCCAATATCACTTTAACCGACCGTTGATTCGAACCCGAAACCACAGCTTTGCAATCATACCGAAGTAAAACTGCGCCACCGAGGCTGTAAATTTAATATTTAATATTATAAAATGGACGATATATCGAGTAGTTTGCATCCGCTGTCGAGCACAGTGCTCCTCTACAGTCGAGAGTCCGATTGAGGGGGCTTAGGTTATAGAGTCCACTCCGGCTAATGGCGAGTTGGCGGATTTGAAATTTTACATACCATTATAAAATGCTTAAATAATTATTTACAACATTGAACCTCCTGTGCCTCGTTGAACTTATAGTTTAGAAACAATAGAACAAAGATTTCCAATGTTCATCATTGATTAACATATTATGTCACTGCCAGTTTTTTTGAATTTATGTCATCTAGATAGCAAACAAAAATAAATTGCAATCAGAAATCAATAAAAAATAAAAGTGCAATTGGCGGTCTTACAGCTCTAAGGCAATGTCTTACAGACTACCATAAGATATGAGAAAAGGATAAACAGAGACACTTTTAAAAAGGTCTGTAACAAGTGATCTCCAACTTCTTTAGAAGATCTGTCCTGGATGGAGTCCAATGTCATTAAACATATAAATCAACAATAAATTAATATGTTGTAAACACATTTATACAAAACTGCACTGCGTTCTCCCATTACTGGGTATTTTGATTTATCTTAAATGTAAATATTGGCTCGTTGCCATTTATTCTTTTAAGTATGATTCATATAAGGCTTCTTAAGTTTTGTCAATAAACATGACACATGTTTTTGGCCAAATGTATTTGGGACAATTTTAATAAGATTTTCATTTCAAGTTTGTAATAATTTTGTTATCATTCACAATCGGTATCTTCAGGTGCAGGAACACAAACACAACAAACACAAAGCAATATGAGTTGAAGGAAACTGACAACTTTGTAATAGTTTTTTTTATTCAACTTGTCAGTTGCAAAAAAACAGTTTACAGTTGTCGCGATTGCAAATAGAATAATCATAGAATTTATCAGGTTTCTTTGACTTAAGTTGTTCTGTGTGCAGTCTCTCATATGTGAGAGACCGCCTAGGTAGGTACCACCGCAAAGTCTATTTCTCCCGCCGAACAACAGTGTAAACGCACTGTTATGTTTCGGTTTGAAGGATATTGTAGCCAGAGTAACTACTGGACATATTATTGAAACTTATATCTCTGGATGGCGAGCGCTGTGGAATTCAAAGCATTGCTTTGTAATTCAAAGTGTTGTTTGGTTGCGCTATTGTTCATGAGCAGTCGTATCGCTCACCATCATACGAATGGTATACTCGACTCGCCATACATTACAGTAAAAAAACAGAGCCTAAATAAAGGTATAAATAATACACATATCAATAGTATATGTCCACAACTAGCCTTATTATTACGACAATGGACGCCTAATGCTATAACTATCGTTAATTCGATATGACAATCGCCTTTCAATCCATACCGTTGGGCAGCGTGTCCATGACAGACGGAATCAATTGTGCCTTCATGCTTGTAATCGATGCCGTTTGATCGCTTTACTGGTATACATTACAAATTAAAATCGATATGGCGAATGTATGTATGTTGTTTAGTTGAATGAAAGGAGCAGGGTGTTCAATTATTATTTCCAATTAATAGTACACAGCTAGCCGATATGGCTTTTTATTATGTAGCAAGTACTAATAGGTTCCAAAATATATTGCTAAATAATGTTTAGTAATTAAGATAAATATATAAATAAAAAATGGGCATCAAATGATTATATAAAAGCCAAAAATGGAGCGTATTCCCACCTCAAAGGCTGTCTCGCATCTCCATGCTCTACGGTGTTGCAGATGTTCATGGGCGGCGGTGATCACTTACCATCAGGTGAACAGCATGCTCGTTTGCACTCTATAACCTACTTTTTATTATTAACCTAGAATGTCCCACTGCTGGGCAAAGGTCTTCCTCAACTCCTTCCATCTGTCTCTATTTCTTACCGTTGCTGTCCATACGCTACTGAAATTATCAAGGTAGTCACACCATCTGTTTCACGGTCTGCCTCGTCGCCTCTTGCCATCCGTGGGCGTTCATTGCGTGGAAATTTTCCCCCATCTTTTTGGGTGCATCCTAGTGACGTGTCTCGCCCAATCCAATCTAATTCGGCCGATTTTCTCACAACATCCCCATTTCAGTTATGGAACGCAAGGTGTTATTGGGCCAAAATAAATCATAGAAAAATAGAGGTATCAATTTTTTTTTTCACACAATTTATTTGTTAACAAATGACAATTATCATTTGTTTACGTGTGCTAATGAACACGATGAGCTACATACTCTATTTATTTGTAACGCCCCCTAGGTAGGATTTTGTAACATAAATAATGCTCATATTCTCTATCATATACCTTATCTACGAAATTATTATAATACGGTTCTGCAGTATCTGGAGATACTTTTTAGGGTACTTTAGAGACATAGAGACTATTTATATTAATTTTAATATTGAAACTCAAAGTTACTGTTGTACTTTAAATAGCCCGTCGCGTCGCATTCCTATGAGTTTCAAAGAGTATTTAATGTATTCAAATTCCTTACACGCCCTTAGGAATTTTATATGAATTCCAAGTTTCATCAAAATTGGTTTATCGTTTTGAGCTTGAAGAGGTAACAAACTCACAAAGTTTCGCATAGATATTATAAGTTGTATTGCGCAATAGCAAGCATAGCTTATACTTTTGGATCAGAAAAATAAAAGCTCTATATCAAAAACACATATAATGATAGTAATACCCACGACATGAGACTCGATCTTAGTATGGAATCAGGACTATGTATGTGATTGTTGACTGCTGGGTGATATTATTTATTTATTTATTCTAATCTGTTCACCAGGTGGCAGAGCGTCTAAATGTAGACGTACGCCGAGGTCTATCATGGCGGGAGGCGAACGACCGCATGAACTTCGTGGGCCCCAACGAATTCCAGGTGAAGGAGCAGGACCCGCTGTGGAAGAAGTACATCGAGCAGTTCCAGAACCCGCTGATACTGCTGCTGCTTGGTGAGTTCATAGCATGGCATTTCTTTATGACGAAAGGTTTCAGGAAGATGCAGGCGGATATGGAAAGACTTGAGGGACCCAGGACACGTGGCTAAATTAGGTTTATTTTTACGGATTAGATTTGAAGATCTAATAATCTCTAATGTAATACTTTTGAATAGAATAATGAAAACATAATAATACTAATGAAAAAAGAGAATGGGAACAGGAGAAAAATGAGTACAATTGTCAACTTCATCAAAAATAACGCAACAGCAAGTTTTTTATTGCGACAGTGGTAGATGGCGTTTCCTCAATAACCTAAACTTACCACAGCAAAACTTAAATACTTTTAGATTAGGTAATTGAAAAAGTATGTCGATTAGAAGCAAACTTAGGAATACGGTCTTAATACGTTAGGTAGGTGCACTCAGCTCTACCCATATTTGGTTTAAGGTCTAGAATCACAGAAAGTCTCAGTAGATTAATTCTACAGCTGGAAACTAAAAGTTTAATAATTTATTCAGTGGAATCTAGTTCTTATTCCACGTAGTGTAACAAATTAATACAGAACTACTTTGTTGGAAGTAGGTTAATCTCTATGTTGGTTGGAAGTAGGTTTGTTAGATATTATTTATCGTTAGTTCTCGCAAAAAATATATTTGGAATTGTTGAAATACCTCGGTTGATAATTTTATCAATCAATGAGAATATACTTAAGGCCCTTTTTATTGTTAGTTTTAAAACCTTTTTTTATTTATAGAATGTTTTGTCTCTTTTGAAAGAATTTTGAATTCAGTTCGAGTGAAGAAGGTAAAATATTATAGCCTTTTTCTTTCCCTCATATCTATCCAAAGATTGTCTTTCTGAGATCGCTCAGAGCGATAAGACTGCCTTTTGTACTTTTGTATTTTGGTTTATCTCTTTGTGTTCTTTTAATAACTTAGTGTACAAGAAAGATTAATAAATAAATAAATATTCTTTTGTTATTTAACCTATACCAACCATTAGTATTGTTATCGAAATACGCAGAGGATATGGGAGGAGGTGACCACTGAAAAACAGAGTTGCGCTGTGGCTTGCGTCGCAGTGCAACAATAAGTTGAGTGGTCACCTACGTGTCACATTTATGCGACTTACAAACTCCTTTTTTTAAGTTAGATATATAAATGTATGCTAAACGATGTGTGCGTCATCTTATTGTGACTAATAAATGAGTTTTCTTTCTTTCTTTCTTTCTCTCATATGAAAGAAGACCGTTGTTAAGCTGGTCGTTAAAGAAATGTGCGTTTTTATATTACAACTTCCAATGGAAATAGAAAACTCAAACATCTACACCCAAAACAAACATTTGTCTACCACAAAAGAATTTGTCCCAACGCGCGGCTGGCCCCTTTGACTTTTTTTTTATAACTGGGCAACTACACAGCTACCCAGGCTGTCATAGTTTACAATTCAAAGTTATTAAAACTTTGTCCTTATTATGCAAGAAATATTGATAGAAACTAAATCTTATTACAATAACATTGATATTTGGCGGGCTTTAATGTATGAGCATAATTTACAATTTTAGCATATTTATTAGACCCATCAAAGAATTTAAATAAGATTGATTTATTGTAACCTATTTTAAGATAATTTATATACCTCGAAATTGCGTCATTTACCTAATTAACGCGTGTCATTGGTCTCATAAAAGATAAATGAGCATTGAAGCATGAAGGTTTTGGGTTCGAAACCTAGGTAGGATACTTCATTTTTGTGTTTTAAATTTTAAGCATTCAAATATCGCTATATATAGGGAATAAATGATTGTAAAAGTTTGTATTTATGGATATTTGTTGCTCTTCAATCAAAAACTGCTCGACTGATTTTGATGAAAATTGGTATACGGGCAGCTGCCGCCCGGGATGAATATACATAATTGCTTCTCTTTAAAATTAGAATGTATTGCACGGGTCAGGAGAGGATAAGATTGCATTCTTTTCGTCATGGGTCAGAATGAGACAAAACAGAACGGGATGGCAAAAATTAATATAGCTGATAGCGATCACATTGAGTTTATTATAAAACAAATAAAATGTTGTTGATGTGGACTGGACTCAAAAACTATCTGCATCCGGGTGAAGCTGGGTCCAATGGCTAGTTTTCAATTAGGCTTTGATCTTGTGATCGGAACGCACAACACAACATGATTAAAGTATCTCCCCGATGCCTGAACGTAAATTTCGCCGATGCCTCTCTGGGTGAAACAAAAGACGATTCCAGACTTTTTCATACAAGACCATCTCCGAGACGCATATATCGTAGATTGCTACATTGTGCATTGCCATCAAGACACCTACGCTTGAGATCAACCATGCTATGTCGCGGAAATCCGATACATTATCATATTATATAAATTGTTGAAATAATAATTTAACGCTCTCTGTGGTTTCACCTTTACGGTCATTGAGTATTAAGGGCGTTTTTGAGTGGCAGCTTCGTCTTGCTATCTCACTACATGTGAATTATGCACCCACTTTCTCGCAGAGACATATTACATAAAAATGTTTATCGCATTTCTTATGAGTCATGTGTTAGAAACGGTTTTATTGGAAAAAGAATTTCATGAATTAATTTTACAAGTGCGTGAACTGTGAGCGTGACTATCGTATGATTGACGTAGGTAGTAAAGTTTTTAAACAAATACAAGGAATAATTTTGAATTACATGTCTTGTGAGCTGATTGAATGGATACGGGCTGTCATTTTTGAGGTCCTGGATGAGATTGAGAAAATAAAAATACACGGACTTCGTTGAAAAGCTATAGGCTTTGCACCATTGGATTTATTCAATTTACTTCATATACACCAAGAGAATTTAGACAGACGTTACCTCACGATCAAAGTAACCACATCCGCTGTATCGGTTAAACTCACCCGACCAGGAGAGTAACCACTCTATACTCCGACACGAAGTTTGAATGTTCGGACGACGAACGTCAAACATGTTAGGTAAAAATCAATACTATTTCCAATGAAACTTATTATTCACTTAGAAATTAATCTAAGATTATAACGTACGATACAGCATTAGAACATTTCATAATATATTTAGGCATATTTGTTTCGTGCGATGTTCGTAAATTCGTCTTCGTGTTGGAGTACAAAGTAACCCCCCAAACGAATTCTTACTTTCATCGCAAATTAAGTACCGTAATTAAATTTGACCAGTCATATACAACGATATACATGGGGGTCGATGACTCCACGATACATCCGAATGATGTGTACATTCGCGCACTTATCTAGACTGGTTGGTGCGACCAAACTTTGCACGTTGAATTGTTAATTACGTGCGTATGTGGTAAGTTGATAGCGGCTAGCGATACTTGTGTTTTTTTTTGTAGTATTTTCTCATGGTTTTTGCCGTAGCTGTGAAAATAAAATCCACATTCTACATCATTTTCTGTTTCACGCAATTATTTTTTCATTGTAATGTTTAAAGTGCATGTCATTTGCTAGTCGCCTCATTATAAGTGATACGACCGCTCATGGATAGTACAAAGATCAAAAAATACCGTGAATCACAAAACAATGCTTCATGTTCCAATACACTCGCTATGCTGAGACTTAAGACGTTAAGTGTCAATATGTCCAGTGGTTGCAATGTCCAAACCAAACATAAAATTGCATTTACACTGCTGTTTGGCGGAAGAAATCAACATTGCGATGGTCACAATGCAGGCAACCTCTCACATATTATTAGAGACCTACCTAAGTTTTTGGAGAAAACATATTAATAATATTTTGGACCGTATTAGTACATTAAAAGACATGTCGATCTATTGATTCCCGTGGCGTACATGAAGGACAATTTAACAGGCATGCTTTTGCTTTTACACCAGAATGTTTTTGGTAAACACACTGCTCGGCTTGTACATTCTATAATGTTAGTTATTTGGGCGAATAACAGCGTTGTAAAAGCTCTGATTGAATATATCGACGCAAGAAAGTGATTTTGTCGTATCTCGAAACAAGCAATTTTACACCAGAACCAAAAAAAATATATTTAAAAAATGAATAACCTCTAAACTAGAAAACTTACGAGTACCATTTCTTTAATAATAACATTTTAAAATAAAACCTTACATTTTCACAAGGAAATTCAATGCGGTATTTTTTATGAATTAAATAATATACAAAACGCATATACGCATTTTTTGAGATACGACAAAATCGCTTTCCTGCGGCGATATCGACTAAAGCAAAATGCCCATATATCATAGCATTGCATCGGTAAAAAGTATCGTAGATCCCGATACAGATACTGCTTAAAATTTATTGTAGCATTTTTATGGTTTGTCCTTTAACGGCTTCCTGTTTCATCCCGGGCGACAGATTTTATAAAATAAAGTAATTATCATCACATTTTACATTTTGTTCATAGAGCAAAGGCAATGTTGTTTTTATAGGACTTCAAATTAATTTCTTCGAGAAAGTTCGAGTCTGAGTCGCAATTATGATTATATTTATTAAAAATATATATTTTTCCCTACACAAAAAAGTAGGTTTCATCGCGAGACAAAAAACTTCGCACAAATGCTAAGTTTCATAGTTGTTAAATGAGCATTCTCGTTTTTATTAAATAACCCTGTTAGCTCCCAACTTGGGCGCGTTATGTAGTGCACGGTGGAACGAGTTTCAAAGGAAATGAGCACTAGATATCGTTTTTATGTTCAATTTCAAGTACCTACATAGCTCTGACTTGTACATAGAGTAGTTAATTTTTTATCGTACTCTGCTATTTATAACCTGGTACATTCAATTGTCAATAAAAAAGGAATTTGTTATTAAACTTGTGGCACTAAAACGGTGGTTTTTTAACCGACTTCAATAAATGTAGGAGGTTCTCAATTCGACTGTATGTTGTTTTTGTTCAACATATTTAAAGTTTAGTAGGTTAGGATCTTGCAAATATGAGATTTTTGGCCCATATAATCGAGTATAGCAAGTTACAGTACTTCAAACAACGAAATAGAAGTGCTATGCTTTATTTATATATCAAGAACATGCTAGTTCGACGCGAGAGACTGACTGACTGAGGCGACTCTTCTGTCTAGCCTCTCAAATCTAGCCCGGCCTCTGGGGGTCAGATTTGTTATTCAATTTGCGCATTTTTAACCAGTAATAGAGACTAGTTGATCGTTGGTTGAAAGATCATATTTACACTCGATATTTTCCTTAACGACATAAAACCAAAGACAGTTTGTCTAACCTCAGGGCTTCGGCCAAGCTGTATTCCGAACCCAGGCATATGTCTTAAAGATAATATTGAATAGATATAGGCATATCTTATGAAGTTTTCCATCGATACTTGAACGTTCCCAAGCAAAATACCTAGGGATTACTTCTCATTTCGCTGACACAAAGACTGTCCCGGTTATACTCGAATTCTTAATTTTACTAACACGAACGAGGTTTTGGCTTAGGCGTCGATCAATTTTCCTAAGTAAAGCCGCTTGCTCGCTCCCCGCGTCATGCTAAAAATACTTCGCTAGATTAAAGCCTTTTAAAAACACCTCTTTACTCGCAATATTGTTATGTCTTAGATCTCCGTCACATTTTTTCTCAAAATACTGCTCAATAATTTGCCTTCGTTCCAGACGTAAAAGGACTCGTTTGCCAACTTATGTATAAGAGTAAGTTGGGGATTATCGATCAATGTCGAAATACCTGTCTGCTGCGACCGTCGCGGCGCTACGGGTGACTTGAAAGGTTATTTGAGAGGAGAATGAGGTTATTTAACTCTGTAAATAAATGGAGTTTATTTACTGTAATAAGAATTAATAATAGCAGCTCTGTAAATAGGTGCTGGCGTTGAGCACGTGTATTAAAATTTACACACGATTGTGACGTGTTAGTTGTTAAATTATCCATTGTCACAATAGTCTTCTCTTGGCGTGAACGCCAGCGGAAAGTCAAAATGTATGGAAATGACATTTGATTACCAGAAGCGTAGTGTAGGACACCCTCTAGCTAGGTGTGGTGACGATTTGCGACGATGCGACAAGCCAAAGACAGGTAAAATGGCACAATTTGGAGGAGGTCTATATCCAGCAGTGGACGGCAAAAGGCTGATGATGATGATGATGAAACCAGAAGTCACGTGACTACCAACTGTAAAACTGCTAACAGAAAAGTGACACTTGTCTAGGCCCCTGGTGTAGATTGACAAAGTAAATAAATAAATAAATAATAATAAATTTTATCATCATCTTTAAGTCCTCGTATTCATGGATCTCGACAGCAACTGTTGAAAGCGGCTCGCATCTAGCGATTCCCTAAAAGTGTAAGATCGTTTGTCCACCATTGTTTTCTATTCCGTTGTAATAATATTCATGGTCCACTAATTAATTTAATTTGACCAACGCACATATTGTATTTCTTTGAAAAATAAATTACCATAAAGTCATAACTAATACTTTAAATAAAATAAGAATAAAAAGGAAACAAATAAATAAAACTAATTCTAAATAAAAATAAAATTAATTTAAAATAAATAAATTACATAAATAAATTAATTAAAATAAGGAATACTAAGTATAGGAAATATATTGTTTATAGAGATTAAGTTCTATGTGTATTGACTTGTCATAAGAGCTTTTAAATTGCCTACGTGACCAATAAATACATTTCATTTCAATACATTTCATTTCATTTCATTATTCTATGGAATCTATTTACTGGCATCTTTTTGTACAGTAATGCTAGAAATGCAATGCTCTAGTAGCACTTTTGACTGCGATTTGAATATTAAAGAGTGGAGGACAGTACCGTTTTAAAACAATGAAAAGCAAAGCTTTTGTCAGAATTCTAAATGCTATATTTTTATGCATTCATAAGTAGACTTTTGTGACAATAATTTTGAATATAAAAACCTCTTAAAAAGATCGTACCTACACTTGAATTTTATATCTTCAAAGCGTTTATCCAGATCATAAAATGTCACTGGGGTCTTGAAATAATGGCTGCCATTTTGAAACCAGTTAATTTCTTTAAAAATATGTCGCATTTTAGCCCGTGCGGTGATTTACCACCGTGTAAAACTCGCTTGGAGAGCAATAAGGTGAAAGTAGTTTAAAGTACAAAACTTCATCGTTATGAGGTATTTTTATGGAGTTGAGAAGTAGAAAGAAGGAAAATAGGTTATTTATTAATAGACAGAAAATAGATTAACAATACTGGTAGGTTTCTCACATGTGAGAGGCTGCCTAGGTAGGTAGCACCACAATATCTATTTCTTCCGCCAAAAAGCAGTATAAATGCACAATTGTGTTACGGTTTGAAGGAAATTGTAGCCAGAGTAACCTTCTGGGATCTCAGGATGGCGATCGCATTGGAAAGCTAATCATTGCTTTGTAATTTAGTGTTATGGTGTTGTTTTGTTTTGCTACTATCCATGACCGATCGTATCGCTTACCCAGTAGGCGTAACTATCCCATCGGGGGCCCATCATCATTTTGCGCACTATGCCACCTTATTGTTACGCCACTGCGCTTACCATCAATCGAATGGTATGCTCGTCTCGCCATTCATGCAATAAAAAACCCAGGAATTGAACCTAATAAAGTGATATGTATATTATGCGTAATAAAACCACCGTTCACTTTATGAGCTAATTTATTACTGACTGCTTAACTTTTTAATTGTTACAAAATGGCCGGAAAGTGTCATAGAGCACGGGTGGTTTGGCGACGAGGTACGAGTACTACCCACGAAATAAAGAAAAAAATGGCTTATATCGGAAATTTATCTAATTTCGATCATAAAACTGGCGAGTGGCAGATATTTAAAGGCAAATTACTTCAGTTTTTAAAGATAAACGAAGTTAAGGAAGACAACAAGAGTGGAATTCTTCTTACTTATCTTACCGATGAGACATACCGTTTACTACGTAACTTGGCTTACCCAAAAGAATTGGACTTGCTAAAGTTTTCGGACCTAATTTTATTACTCGATAGCCATTTCAAGCCGAAGCAGTGCTCCTTTGCAGATAAAGCAAATTTTTACGGAGCAATTAGAAATCCAGGCGAGACTATAGGAGAATGGGTGGCTCGAATCAGAGGACTTGCAAGCTATTGTGATTTCGGAACCGCCCTGGAAACGAACTTGCGGGATCGTTTTGTCCTTGGCCTGGGCTCGGGGCCTGAACGTGACAAGTTGTTCGAACAGAACGCTTCCACGCTGACATTGGCGAGGGCTATTGAATTGGCAGAGCAAGCCGCCTGCGCTAAGGAGGCAAAAGTCATGATGTGCAACACTGAAACAGTACGAGTCAAGGAGGAGCCGATATATAAGGTTAAAATCCAGGCACAGCACGGTCGCGGAGAAACACGGCGAGGTGGCGTGGGCGGTGCGTACAGCGCGGCCAGCGCGAGCAGCGCGGTCTCCGGTGACTCGTTCCGGTGTTCGGTGTGCGGCTTAAGAAATCATTCAAGTGACAAATGCCGGTATAAAAGTTATAAGTGTTTAAAGTGCGGTAAAAAGGGACATTTAAAAAAAGTGTGCAAGGATGTTAAAGACTTGAGCGTTTATCACGTAGATAATGGCCTGGGCGAACCAAGTGATTCTGCCATGTCATGTTGTGAGGAATGTCAAAACTTCAATATAAGGTATGTCACGGATAAACCAATTAAAATTGACCTTATATTGGGTAATCAAAGTTTATCTATGGAATTAGACACGGGCTCTGGCAGCTGCGTTATATCTGATAAATTGTATAAGGAAAAGTTTTCTAACTATGCACTACAAAGCAGTAGTATAAAAATGTGCTTATATAATGGACATAAAATCACTCCCCTAGGTTATTTTATAATTGACGCTTTATATAATAAAAAACATAAGTCCATAAAAATTTTTGTTGTTACTAATGGCGGCCCACCGTTACTGGGGAGAGATTTCATGTCCGCTTTTGATTTATTTATTACCACTGATAATAATTCACTCCGTAGCGATGAAAATTTGTATAAAGTTTTGGAAATGTTTTCGGATTTGTGGCGTGATGAATTAGGTGCCTTCAATAAGTTCAAAGTTAGTTTGCAATTAAAGGATAATGCTAGTCCAAAGTTTTTTAAGCCACGCACGGTACCCTTTGCCCTAAGAGAGAAAGTTGAGAATGAATTAAATAGGTTGGTACGCTTAGGCATATTAGTTCCCGTCAACTACTCACAATATGCAACACCTATTGTACCCGTACTAAAATCTAACGGTACGGTTAAAATCGCCGGTGATTTTTCAATAACGCTCAATAAAGATCTCATCATAGAAAAGTACCCATTGCCCCGAATTGAAGAGGTGTTTGCTAACATCGGGGGTGGTGAGCAATATAGTAAAATTGACTTAAAAAATGCTTATAATCAATTTATATTAGAAGACTCCTGTCAGGAGCTTACCACGATTAACACACACAAAGGGCTGTACAAATACACTAGGTTGGTATATGGTTTAGCAAACGCACCGGCAATATTCCAAAAGTCAATGGAAACTCTTCTTTCTGGCATAGACGGTATCAGTATTTGGCTCGATGACATATGCATTACAGGACATGATAAAACAGCGCATATGAAAAGACTAGGTGAAGTCCTAGGTAGGCTCCGTGATGCCGGCCTGCGTCTTGAAAAGGACAAATGCGAATTTTTCCAAGACAATGTTACATATTTAGGCTACGTTATTAGTAAAGAGGGTATTAAAACATGCCCGAATAAAACAAAGGCCATAATTAATGCGCCTGAACCCACTAACGTAACAGAGGTAAAAAGATTTTTAGGGATGGTAAATTATTACCGAAATTTCATTCCAAATGCGTCATCCGTTCTAAGTCCATTACATGAATTGTTACGTAACGAAACACCTTGGGAGTGGGGGGAGCGGCAGCGCCGTAGTGTGGCGGCGATTCGGCGTGAGTTAGCATCGGAGCGCGTACTCGCCCATTTCGAACCTACAGCGCAATTAGTAGTGGCAGTGGATGCAGGGCCGTGTGGCCTAGGAGCCGTGCTGTCGCAGCGCGACGACGCGGGCGTCGAGCGCCCGCTGGCGTATGCGTCTCGCTCGCTCACCTCTAGCGAACGAAATTACAGCCAAATACAGAAAGAGGCGACAGCTATCATTTTCGGAATTAGACGTTTCCACCAATATTTATATGGTCGTACCGATCCATTTATCTTGAAAACCGATCATAGGCCATTAGTTTCAATATTTAATAATAAGACTGGTATACCCGTAACTACCGCGTTGAGACTACAGAGATATGCAATAATTTTGTCTGCCTATAATTATATAGTACAATACGTACCCAGTGAAAACAACCAAGCAGCTGATTATTTTTCACGTGCACCATTGAAACATACGGCGGCGGACATTGTAGACAGTGATATAGATACTTATTATGCGCTTAGGTTTCTCGATACATCATCGCCGGCAGTTAAGTTTAACGACATTGTACATATGACTGAACGTGATGAAACATTAAAAACAGTTATTAAATACTTGAAACATGGTTGGCCACGCAATATTAAATGTTCATTAATATTGCCATATTTTCAATGTAAATCGGATCTTCAATTTGAAAACGGCTGTTTATTCAGGGGACACAGAATGGTCATACCATCAACCCTAAGAGAAAAAATGTTACGGGAATTGCATTATACACACTTGGGGATCGTAAAAACTAAAAGTAATGCACGAAGTAGGATGTGGTGGCCAGGTATCGACAAAGAAATCGAACGTTGGATAGGTTCGTGCGAGACTTGCGTGAGCGTGCGGCCGGCGCCGCCGCGGGACCCGCCCGCGCCCTGGCCTGCCGCCGCGCGCGCCTGGCAGCGCGTGCACATCGACTACTTGACTATAGGGCAAAGGGTATACTTAGTGGTCATAGATGCGTATTCTAAGTGGTTGGAATGTTTGCATATGCGTAACGGAACATCCACGAGTGCTTTGATTGATACATTAAAGACAATTTTTTGTACGTTTGGATTACCGGAATTGTTGGTGTCCGACAATGACGTTAAAATTAATTCTTTAGAATTTAAGACATTTTGCAATAACAATGGTATTGAATACTTGACGTCACCTATATATCACCCACCAAGTAATGGTCTAGCAGAAAATTCGGTAAGAATTTGCAAAAAAATGTTAAAGTGCATTATAAAAGAGAATGTATCAATACAGCAAACACAGCAACAATTGTTAGGTTATTTATTTAATTATAGAAATACTGTTCATTGTACTACCGGCCAAACTCCTTCTCAGTTAATGTTTGGGAGAAAATTGAGATCCCGCCTTGATTTAATATTACCTTCCATAATAAATAATAAATACCAAACAAGCGCGACAGTGCCCGGGAAAAGATATTTCGAAATAGATGACAAGGTGTGGACCCGCTGGTACAGTGCGCGGAATGAAATTTGGAAACTAGGTATTGTTAAGGAGAAAATAGGTAATAAGATGTACAAAATTCTAATCTACGATCTAAATGTGTACTGCATAAGGCACGTTGATCAGATGATGCGATATAAAGGCGAAAATAGGCTACCTAATGCTATGCTTAATGTATCTCATCGGGTTCCTGCATCACCATGTATGGTAACCTCAGATAATAGGGAGGGCAGCCGGCCGTTGATCAGGGACAGCGATGAGCAGGTCCCTGTAGTAGAGTCCGATGAGTTGCAGTCGCCACCAAAAACTTCTAATAACGTAAAAGAAGTCGTGGCTGGTGAGAGTGAGGGAGGAATTGACGAGAGCACACGTTGCCAATCACCTGTGCGTGACGTCAGCGACAATGTGTGCAGTGATCCCACTGATGCAAATATACCAGGACCATCGCTCCCAATCACACGGCCGAAACGTACGAGAAAAATAGTAGATTATAAGAAATACTTTTAAGAATTTAACAAAATTGTTTATATAGTTTTTAGTTTTTATTTATTATTGTATATTGTTTGTTTACCAGGTGTCCAAATTAAGTGTGGAGGAATGATGTGTCTATGGTCACCCGTGCTCTATGACACTTTCCGGCCATTTTGTAACAATTAAAAAGTTAAGCAGTCAGTAATAAATTAGCTCATAAAGTGAACGGTGGTTTTATTACGCATAATATACATATCATTGGCGACGAGGTACGAGTACTACCCACGAAATAAAGAAAAAAATGGCTTATATCGGAAATTTATCTAATTTCGATCATAAAACTGGCGAGTGGCAGATATTTAAAGGCAAATTACTTCAGTTTTTAAAGATAAACGAAGTTAAGGAAGACAACAAGAGTGGAATTCTTCTTACTTATCTTACCGATGAGACATACCGTTTACTACGTAACTTGGCTTACCCAAAAGAATTGGACTTGCTAAAGTTTTCGGACCTAATTTTATTACTCGATAGCCATTTCAAGCCGAAGCAGTGCTCCTTTGCAGATAAAGCAAATTTTTACGGAGCAATTAGAAATCCAGGCGAGACTATAGGAGAATGGGTGGCTCGAATCAGAGGACTTGCAAGCTATTGTGATTTCGGAACCGCCCTGGAAACGAACTTGCGGGATCGTTTTGTCCTTGGCCTGGGCTCGGGGCCTGAACGTGACAAGTTGTTCGAACAGAACGCTTCCACGCTGACATTGGCGAGGGCTATTGAATTGGCAGAGCAAGCCGCCTGCGCTAAGGAGGCAAAAGTCATGATGTGCAACACTGAAACAGTACGAGTCAAGGAGGAGCCGATATATAAGGTTAAAATCCAGGCACAGCACGGTCGCGGAGAAACACGGCGAGGTGGCGTGGGCGGTGCGTACAGCGCGGCCAGCGCGAGCAGCGCGGTCTCCGGTGACTCGTTCCGGTGTTCGGTGTGCGGCTTAAGAAATCATTCAAGTGACAAATGGCCGGAAAGTGTCATAGAGCACGGGTGACCATAGACACATCACTAAGACTCTACGGTCAGCTTATACACAAAGGGCCTTATTAATAAACTCGGATGAGCGAAGGATTAAATTTTAGCCCAAAACTTTAAAATTGACTAATTTATTTTGACCGTTCTTTTTACTTTTAATATCAATGAATTGCCATAACAGGATTATCATGTTAGGCTGAAGAATATAGATTTTTATTAATATAGTCATTACTATCTAACTATTCATAATAATAGATTGAATTCTCTAGCCCAATGCCTAAAGTTAATCCTTCGATCATCCGAGTTTATTAATGAGGCCCATAGCGTCTACGTCAATAAGGCGACTACATAACTATGGACAGCCATTTGGACAGCACCAACAACAAATTGTGGGTTTTGTGTTGTAGTAATTGTATCCAATGCAACGAATGGCGGGTCGATGCACGCTATACAATTATTTGGCATACAAACACGACAAGATATGAATCTACGAACTATAGTGTGGTAATGACTTGCATTCGCGGTCGCTAATTTTCGCACTATTTTTACCGCTTTGATGTTTAAAAATAACAGTTTATTTATAGCCTTATTGATGACTGATAGTGCAAAGAGTATCCACAAAGGTTATTATTATTTTTACCATGAATTTGTAGGTCATAAGAAACGGTGATCATGTCAGATAAACCTGCTGATTTAAATGCCACTGGACACACATACTACGCTATCACGCGACAAAGAAAGACCCATTAATTCCGCTAAGTGTCTATTTTTGCACAAATCTAAGAAACATACCTACTTATTTTCTTTGGTTTTGTTTACGTGAACGCATAAAATCCTTACATCTTTGGTTTTATGAACATTTAAAACTCCGAAATCTATTACGCAAAAACCATTTCCGCGTTCCTCGCATCAACCGCGAATTCGGATTCATTGCGTCACTACTTACGATCAGACGAAGACGATGTATAAAACCGTACCACAAATAAACAATTCGTGCACACCACATAAACACGCATAGTCTAGCAATCTGGTTCGCAAGTCTCGGTCATTGTCATGGCCGCGACCGCTAATATACGTATATCTATACAAATAAATAAAATTGAAGTGTCTGTTTGTAAAGTGAAAATAAAAAAAAATGACCAACTACATATCGTTATATACACGATACCTATAACGAAACTGACATTATTTTTTTTGTCTGTCTGTCTGTCTGTCTGTTTGTTCCGGCTAATCTCTGAAATGGCTGGACCGATTTTGACGGGACTTTTTTTGTCAGGTAGCTGATATAATAAGGAGTAACTTAGGCTACATTTGTTTTAGAAAAAAAACTTTTATTTAAAAAAAAGAAATAAAAAAAACTAATTAACTTTTTTGTTAAATTCCACGCGGACGAAGTCGCGGGCACAGCTAGTATTATATATAATTCCATGTAGGCCAGCATTTGGTTTTTCATGTGTGATGCTGCCAGACTTTTCTTTTGTATAAAAATGTTAATAATTTACTTATAATGCAGTATTAGTATCCCAATATTTATTTTGGCGAGGTGTGTCGTGTACTGGGCGGTCTATATTCCGACACGAAGTTTGAATGTTCGTACAGTTTTAACCTGCTATCTTTATCCGTTATTTCCAAACTCTATTGACAAACAAACAATGCACCAGGTATCTCTAAAATGGCTGTATATAATTACTATTTGGGTGTTTTGAACATACTTTACTCTTCATCATGTCTGAAACAAGTATTTATTTTCACAGAAACGTTTATTATGAAGTCAAACCCGGTTCCACGCTCTTTAACTACAGCGCCGCAGAGGCCATAATAATTATTCTGTCCAGGGAAAACATTAAACAGAAATGTGTATTCTTAAATTATTTTTATTTTCACTTTGAAGATGAAGATGTTCTATAAAAAAATACGTTGATTGCAATCTCATGATTAAACTGTACCGTATCAGCCCATATACGTCACATTGCAGAGCACGGGCCTCCTCTATAATCCAGAGTATGATTGAGAGTGGTTAAGCCATATAGTCCACCACCCTAGTTACGATAGAAATTCTTACAAATTGCTATGGTATGCAGGTTTCTTGAAGATGTTTTCCTTCAGTTAGTGCGTGGTGGTTGACTATTAATCCATACATTACTCCGAAAAGTCGAAAAGAATATCAAATTGTATGTTTTAAAAATAAAACCTGTTACATAGTGCAAAAGTTTTGTAATGGGCATCAAAAACAAGAAATATTTTTTATTCTCATAAGTAACAACGCTCCGACCCAAAATAAATTAAGATCTCACAAACATTTATCTTACAAACCCAACGGATCTCTGTTCCAAATTTTCCCATTACATGTTATGATATATAATTTGTCTCACGGTACGAATTAAAACCGATCGATCGATTTCAAACATTGATAACAATAAGCGTGGTCGGTATGTTTTCATAAAGCTGTGTAAACTGTGATCGTGTTTGTATGAATAAAGCGTGATAACAATGGAGATTAATCTGCCATCGCTATTGATACGTAATACAATCACATGTTTGAAACGTTTAATCTCCGTGTGTATTTTGTCTCGGATCGTTTTATTGGATGGTTTAATAATGTGATATAAACTGATATTTCAGTGTGAAAGCCTCCGTGGCATGATTTTTAGACGCTTGCTGCAAAATAAGAATGCGGGTGCGAATACCGCACCGAGATGTATGTTTGTCTAACCCATAAGCAGTTGTATCGGGTCTGGGTGTTTGTGACATCTAAAAGTCCTTAGTATAAAAATCAGTTACATTGTAGCTAAATTGGATACATGTTAGGTAAATGAACATTACAGTTCTTTATTCCTCAAATGAGCTAAAAAGTTCGAGGAACCCGCCATTATTACGTGAACACCGGTCTAACTGCCTTTCTCACACACATTCAATGTCAATTAAATAATACCTTAGCGTAGATTTTACGAATAAAATCTTCACTAAGGCACGATTTAATTGACATTAAACGTCTCTAAGAGCAGCTGTTCAGACTATCAAGAATAACAGGACTGTACTGCAAATTAATAAGCATTGTAGTTTTGTCATGCCAACATATAAAGCTGAAGAGTTTGTTTGTTTGTTACCTCCAATCTCAGGAACTACTGGATCGAAACGAAAAAATATTTTTGTGTTGGATAATCGAGGAATGCTATAAGCTATATGCAGCGTCACGATATGACCTATAGGAGGGAAGCAGTAATGAAAAATCTAGCAAACACGGCGAAATTTTATTCGCCTTTCGTGGTCCGTTTGGTATATTGTAAATTGATAGTCGGAATTGGACATTTTGGCCGCTATTTTAAAAAGTGTATCTGCATCCGGACGGAGCTGGGCCGGACCGCTAGTCATTTATAAGTAAGA
This sequence comes from Hyles euphorbiae, assembly GCA_023078785.2. Lineage (NCBI taxonomy): Eukaryota > Metazoa > Arthropoda > Insecta > Lepidoptera > Sphingidae > Hyles > Hyles euphorbiae. The sequence continues at coordinate 2,739,840 of CM041039.1, read as the reverse complement.
TTAAAACATAATTTCAGTTTTCCTGACATTGTACAGGTTACAACTTGTGAACACATGCCATCATCGCGGCTAATAAGCCGTAATGTTGCGTCAAATCCTCACGTTTTAGCCATCTGTGGTTGCTTTTGTGTCGTTTGTAATTGTAATGTGTTTCTATGTGTGTCTCTAACGAGGAAATTGACAAGACAATATGGTTTTGTTATACATGAATTCTGTTAGGTTCTCTGTCCATAGTAATGTAGCATACTATAGGCAGTAAATATTTCCAAACTGACTTGAAAAAGGTATATTTTAGATGTTTTGTGTTTCGTATGAATGTGTACCAAATTCTTCGACATACGAATTTTGAATCGTCATTGGATTTTGGCAGACCAGTATAGTGGGAGATAGATAGATAGATAATAACGTTTATTACTGGATACCGGATAAAGTTTCATAGAAGGTCATGCAAAGAATATGTTTCAACTGGATATGCTTTTCGTTTATATGATCCGGCCGCTCAGAGAATGCGTTCCTGACACATGTCAGTTGATCATGAGTAGTGATGGGAAATAATTATCATTTTGCTAAACTTTTGAATTATTCACAGTAAAAGTAGCAAGTTAGAATAATTGGATACTTGACTATTTTCTATAAAGTGTTTTAAAATCTAGGTATAATCATTCGTTAAATCTTCCAACCGTTAATATATTTTTAAAGAGATCTTTATAACGAATAAATATGTTTTTCTTTATTACTAAAAATATTGTCACCAAAACGGTTGGTCACGTGACTTTAAAATTTACGTCACACTTTACAATAAGTAAATAATATAAGTTAATATTAAATGTTCTTATTTAAAATATTTTAATAAAAACGTAAACTTCAATACCAAATTTAAATAAAATTCACAAATGTGAAAGATATTATATTGCTGCCAGGTGAAATAAAGAGTTAGATCCGTTTAATTATTACGTTATACATTATTAAAAACACAAATGTACTATTTTATATTATAACGGAAAATAACGTTATAATAATCTGCTATTTTTTGGCCCCATCACTCCAGAAATGAACAGTTGACATAACCTTGTAACGGCGTGGTATGAACTTATAAATATAATATTTTTATTTTTATTAACCGTCAAATTTAGTCCAAAGTGATAAAATTTAACCTAAATTTACATATTATTTATTTTTTTATGATGTTTTAGTTCGTAAGTAGGGTAAATAAATAAAATTGTTCGATAATGTATTTACATTTGCTGTCGTTGCATTTGCAACGACACTTCAAAGTTACGTCGTCCGTTCGATTACAACCTTTCAGGAACGCATTCTCTGAGCGGCCGGATTATAGCTTGTTCATAGTATGCTACGCTGTATTGTGCTGAGATCCTGAAAGGAGGAAATCCATTCTTTTAACTAATGAAATATTCAAATAGTTATAACTTTTTAAGTTATAAATTAACAGACACGTTCAAGGTGTAATTGTTGTTTGCTTTTGCATATGATTTATACATATAATTTATACATTACCTTTCTCTTTAATTAAACTGATTTTAGTAGTCAACATTATTTCCTACATCTAAATTATTTTACAAGTTGTGTGTATTATATTTTTTATATATATAAATATATATTATTTTATTTTAATGTATGTATTTATGCTATTTATTATGTATGTATGTATGTTATGATGATGTAATTTGCTTTTTTTTTTAGTCAGTATGAATATTATTTAGTGTCCTATCTTTTAATTATTTATTTTACACTGCCCTCTCTTTCTCCTTCTCTTTAAATCCATCCCATGGTTGTCTGTAAGACATTGCTTTAAGCGATAAGACCGCCATTTGTACTTGTTTTTGTTTTTGTTTCTGAATATTGTATTTGTTTTTTATGTGTACAATAAAGATTTAAAATAAATAAATAAATAAATGATTTGACACGTAATACGAGTTTATAGCGAATAAAAACGAGAACCTTGACTAATAGACCTAAAGAATAAGAAATATTTGTTTATAGTTGCCTTATAATACTATAACGCTGACAAATTTACATGTCATTAGATATTCCCTTGGTATCGCCATCCTTAGACGTAAGATGTTAAGTCTCAATATGTCCAGTAGTCACCCTGGCTACAATGTCCTTCGAACCAGAACGCAACAGTGAATTTAGAATTATGAGAGGTCTACCACCATTTTTGCATTTGCCTGATGTTCTGCCCAGTGTGCATAGGACTTCCCACTCCTTATAAATATTGGAGTAAACGATTATCATTTCTCGTCACTGAATAGTCTATTCCAACTGCATTTAGAATCAGATGTATTATAACCACTTGTCGTGTCATTACAAAACAGAGTCTATAGTTAAATGAAACCACTACTATATATTTTGGTGGTAGGATAATAGGTGCCTTCAAAATAACGATAAGTACTAAATTCTCGCTAGCAGATACTCTATCTGAATTCTTAATTGTACTAACCGTACAGTGCAGTATAGTTTCTATCGTGGCAACATAAAACCTATTTATTACATTGGCAGCTTCTTTGGTTAGACGCCGGTTTTGAAACGAGTGGCCGTGGGTTCGATCCCCGCACCGAATCAAATATGTTAATTGTGTGAACGACAGGTATTTGTTTCGTGTCTGGGTGTTTGTGAGCCCAAAAAGTCTCTCGTAGTTCCTGATACCTTAGTACCGCTCTTAGTATGACTGTTGGGTGTATTAATTTATTTATTATCTTTGTCCACAGGTTCAGCAGTGGTGAGCATATGCATGCGTCAGTTCGACGATGCGATATCGATCACGGTCGCTATTGCTATTGTGGTGACCGTCGCCTTCGTACAGGAGTACCGCTCGGAGAAGTCGCTAGAGGAACTCAACAAACTAGTGCCGCCGACATGCAACTGGTAAGGAGCATTTTTTACGACCTATATCCGAGGGCGTCGCCAAGGGGGGCAGGCTTAGGATTGAAAAAAAATTGGCAAATGCAAAGCAACCAAAATCTTTGACCCCACTTGCCTAATATACGGATTTTTTTGCATTTACCATACTATTATTGTACAATAATGTTGACCGTCTGGGGGCCGCCGTCAAAATACCCAAAATATTTTATTCTAATTTTCTAATAAATTTAATACATTATTTATAAGTTTTATTTATTGTACAGCCAAGAGCTCGTGTAGTTTTAAACGTTGGACCCTGTACCGTTGTTATTAAAATCGCTGTAAATATAAGGCTCGTACCACAAGTCAAAAGCTTCATGTGCTCTCGACTACGTCCCACTGCAGGGTACGGGCCTACGCTACAATTGAGAATACGTTTGAGATTAGTTAGGCCATATAGTCCATATAGGCCATATAGTTTTTTTTACAAAATAAAACTAGACTACATATGAGAGTTTAATTTATTATCTGATGGTAAGGGTTAAGATAAAAGCTACAGGTGGTAGGGGATCTAAGGTAAGAAATCACCATACGATGTGTTTCGTGTACCATAGTACTGCCTTTGGATACTATTAGGCTTACCATAAACTAGAAGATGAACTTGACAATCTAAATAGAGTGTACGCTAGTGTTGGAATAAATAACAATAGCAATCACAAATAGCATGTGAAGTGAAATACCAGTATTCACAAATATAACTAATTATTTTGTATGAGCTCACCGAAAATGGTACATAAAATAAGGGAACCCTATGGGTAACAAACAACAAACAAAGTTATATCTAATGAATATAACTAGTCTCGACGTAATCAATTTGAGCTAATGGGAGTGGATGTCGCATAAGCGCGCCGCTGAGCCCAATCTTCATGTTTAATTACACAGCTAATTGAAAACGTGGCCGCTTAGTCGAAGCAGATTAATAACAGCCTCTTCAGATGTCACTATAATGCTACTTGAGGTTTTATACAAAGGTGAAAGTTTAGAAGAATAGGAATTTAGCTTGGATTGTTGTTTTTGGGCTGTCTTTTGGCGTATTTTTTTTCTTTGGACAATGTGACTAGAAAGTTTACTGCAATGCAAATAAAACATTTATTAGCGAAAGATAATGCTGGCCCAAATAATTATGTCCGTCTTCTCCAATATACATGGACTGAATTCCAAACTCGATAGACTTGCGTGGAACACTATGGTCTGATGGATCTTCCACAATCTTCTATGGCAGTGTCTTAACCGGTGGTCCGCGGAGTCATGCTAAGACCATCCATAAAATAAATTTTGCATGAATTATTCACAGATAGATAGATTTTTTTGTCAAATTTCTCTCATTTTTAAAAGGTTAAGTAAGAAGCATTTTTTTATCATGTCAGTCTTGACGTAGTGCTTTATTAAAAAGGCAAAACTTTATTTAAAACAAACTAAAAACACGAACTCCATGTATTGAATAAGAGCATATACAAGAAGAATTCATATATAATTTTTGTTTCAGCGTTCGCGAAGGCAACCTCGAACACTTCCTGGCTCGAAATCTAGTTCCCGGCGATATAGTCCATCTAAACGTCGGAGATCGGGTGCCAGCAGACCTCAGGCTTTACGAGTCCACTGACCTCGCGATAGATGAGTCTTCATTCACGGGCGAAACAGAACCGGCAATGAAAAACGTGATACCCAACAAGGCGGCCGCTGGACGGGTGCACAAAGACAATATCGCGTTCATGGGGACTTTAGTCAGATGTGGTAATGCTAAGGTGAGTGGATAAGCATGCATTAATCTGTTCTGTTAAAACCTATTGCTGTGTTAGATCTGCTGTGTTAGATCAAAGTGGACTTTTATACGTCACCAGCCATAGTCTACTTCAAATGTAGTATTTGCTATTTGGTATACCCAATTTTCACACGACTTCTCATTGGAATGGTGTCTCACTTTTAATACGTGACGATGAAATGGAATTTGTTTAATGATCATGTAGGCAATAAAATAGCCCTCATTTCAATCAAAACACACAGTCTTATAATTAATCTTAATCTTAATCTGTGTAATATACAATATTAATTTTAAAAGTATTATTTCAAAGTAAGATATCATTTATTTTAATCAGTGTCTAAGTGGTCTATGAGTATTATCAAAACTGTGCGTAGCGATCTTATGTTACTGTCTGCCTGAGAAGACCCGGCGAAACAAACTCAGTAGGCTTACATAACCACTGGAAACCAAACGATGCGACCCATTTCTGAGTATATCCAGCGAATAAGACTCAGTGGGCTTGTTTTGGGTCCAGTTGATTCAATAACGACTATAACTGGTGCTACTTATGAGAGACGGTTTTATCAATAGCGTGGCTAAAATATTATTTTACCTCCCCAGGGTATTGTCGTATCAACTGGCGAGCGTTCAGAGTTCGGAGATATATTCCGCATGATGCAAGCCGAGGAGGCTCCCAAGACTCCCCTGCAGAAGTCCATGGATGCCCTGGGCGGCCAACTGTCGCTGTACTCCTTCTGCATCATTGGCTTCATCATGGTCGCTGGGTGGCTGCAGGGCAAGAACATCCAGGATATGTTCACCATTGGAGTCAGTCTTGCTGTTGCTGCTATTCCTGAAGGTAATGTGAAAGGGAATTTGAATCCAAGCATATTGAAAAAGATGTTCTTTTGTATTAGTGATATGAGCAGGTCGCTTGTTTGATGGTGGGCAGACGTGATGATAGGAGCAACACCACTGAGGACTTATAATGTGGAACTGCATAACACCGTACTGAACAAGTCACTCCTAGATAGAAAACTAAATTAGAAACTTAAATAGAATACTTTATTCCTAGTAATCAGTAGCAGCAATACTATGCAACTAAAAAAAAAACAAGCTCTTACACACTGCGATGTGACGACAGAAAATACAAACGCGGTGGCACAGCTTTTGCAAATAATGGACCTACCACATAATAAATAATACCTGTATCTGTATCAGCCCATATATGTCCCACTGCAGGGCACGGGCCTCCTCTACAATCGAGAGTACGATTGAGAGTGGTTAGGCCATATAGTCCACCACGCTGGCCTAGAGCGGGTTGGCAGACTTACATTCCATAGAAATTTTATAAATCGCCATGGTATGCAGGTTTCCTCACGATGTTTGCCTTCACCGTTTTAGTGCGCGGTGGTTGACTATCAATATACACACGACACCGAAAAGTCAGAGGTGTGCCCTGGGATTCGAACCCGCGACCACCGTGAACATGTTGGTAGTCGCGTCTAGTCCGTTTACCAACAGTCCACCTCGCACACCTAAATAATACCTGTACCCTCAATATTTCTTGATAAGTTTAAATTGTTACATTCTTTTCAGGTCTCCCAATCGTGGTAACGGTAACTCTAGCTCTGGGCGTGATGCGCATGGCCAAACGTAATGCCATCGTGAAGAAACTACCCACAGTGGAAACTCTTGGGTGTGTTAATGTCATCTGCAGCGACAAGACAGGTGAGTCAGAGAGATAGTTACTGCGAGTTATTGCCATAGATCATAGAAAAATGTTGGTGTCATAGCTTGGCAAAAAAGAGTCTGTTTTTAATAAGGGTGCTAAGATTGAATTTTATATTAATATGGCAACCAGATATACTAGTATGGAAAATGTTTACATACTTGTTATTTTTATTTATTTTTATTTTTCTTTGTTTATTTTAATTCACAAAACAAACAAAATCCTTACGAAAATGTATAAAATTATTCCACGAATACAATGACATTTTTAATTGTGTTGCCATAATTGATTTTCTTATTTTGGTATTTTAATTATATCGTATTTTCTTAATAGCTTTTCTTAAATTTTTGAGTGTATGAACTTTTAATTGTGTGCCTTATCATAAAATTAATCTTCAAGTGTACAAATCATAAAGTCTTACGAAGTACTCAATACATTTTAAGAATAAAAAAATCATATGCTATTTAAATATTTTGTTATAATTTTATTCAATTGTAAAATTTACAGGAACATTAACCAAGAACGAGATGACAGTGACAACAATATCGACATCTGGCGGACACATCGCGGAAGTGACTGGCACGGGGTACAACAGCCACGGAGACGTGCAACTACGAGCGTATAAGGGGAGAGACCTGGATGTGGCTAGGATGGGGGTTAATAGCATGCTTGAGGTATGGACACTGTATGTTTTTTTGAGACTTTCCCGCCCTTACCCCACCACTGTAACTCTTGTAAGCCAGCATCAACAGTGGCACGCAAAGTAATGACACCGAGCATTGAAGCTTGGCGAGTCTCCTGGAATGTCTAACTTGTCTTTTACAACAACGAAATTAATCAGAAAGTTAAATTAGAGGAGTTGGAAATATGGATACTGTAATGTTTGCAATAAGATTTCACTGGTAGGTCTCTATGTGAGAGGCCGCCTGAGTAGGTACCACCGCAATGTCTGTTTCTGCCGCCAGCACGCAATGTAATGACACCGAAAATTGAAGCTTGGCGAGTCTCAAGAATGTCTAACTTGTCTTTAACCCGCAACGAAGTTAATCAGAAACTTGAAGTTGAGGGGTTGGAAATTTATATACTGTAATGTTTGCAATAAGATTTCACTGGTAGGCCTCTATGTGAGAGGCCGCCTGAGTAGGTACCACTGCTATGTCTGTTTCTGCCGCCAAACAGCAGTGCAGTGTGTTTCGGATTGAAGGACATTGTAGCCAGAGTACTACTGGACATATACAGACAACATCTTATGTCTATGGATGGCGAGCGCAGTGGAATGTCAAGCATTGCTTTGCAAGATGTTGTTTGGTTTTGTTTTTGTTCATGAGCGGCCGTATCGAATAACATCAAATCATCATCATCAGCTTCATATCTATTTTCAGTCAGACTATAGTAACAGTCTGCACTAACTCATCGCCTACAATAGACCATGTATCTAATTAAGATGTAATTCTACCACTTAAATAATGGTTACTTAGATTTACGCGAATGTTACACATTGAAATAAAACTATTATTTACGGATTTTATCGCTATTTGATTACATTTTTACATTTTTTTAACTTCTCGACGTTTCGTTTGTAATGTAATAATTCTGTATTAAGGGTAGTTAAATTGTAACAGTCACTGAGCGGATGACTAATACCTCAATCCGCCCCGTGACCACGAAAGCTGTAAAGTAATCGAAACGTCGGGAAGTAAATTAATGTAAAAATAAAACCAAATCCCCGATAAAATCCGTAAATATATCTTTTTCAATTTCTACCACTTAATCTTTTTCAAATAAATAATTTGTTATCAGGTGGGCGTGTTATGTAATAACGCAGTGATCCGTGACGAAGTTCTGTACGGAACACCCACAGAGGGCGCTCTCATCGCCTGCGCCATGAAGTACGGCCTGCCCGACTTCCGAGAACAATACACAAGACTGCACGAGATACCGTTCAGGTAACCAAACATATTTATTTATTTATTTTATTTTAAATCTTTATTGTACACATAAAAACAAATACAATATTCAGAAAAAAAAGTACAAATGGCGGTCTTATCGCTTAAAGCAATGTCTTACAGACAACCATGGGATGGATTTAAAGAGAAGGAGAAAGAGAGGGCAGTGTAAAATAAATAATTAAAAGAGAGGACACTAAATAATATTCATACTAACTAAAAAAAAAACAAATTACATCATCATAACATACATACATACATAATAAATAGCATAAATACATACATATATAATAAAAAAATAATATATATATATATAAATATAATGCACACAAATTGTAAAATAATTTAGATGTAGGAAATAATGTTAACTACTAAAATCAGTTTAATTAAAGAGAAAGGTAATGTTCTTTAATTTGCCTCTTGAATGAAGACAGCGATTTCATATTATATGTTACACAAGCTTTATCATCATCATCATCAGCCTATTCGCGTCTACTGCTGGACATAGGCCTCTCCTTTGGCAAGCCACTGGGCTCGACAAGAAGCTTTACAGGATAGTCTAACCCCACTCTTCCAACTAAAACGTAATATAGAATATTTCGTTACTGCGAGCTATTTTATATAGATCCTCACGCTGTTATAGAAAATTTGAATATAATCAATAATATAATTAAACTACACGAGACAGATCTGCTTGGTTATGTAGATTTTGCATCCGGCTCGAAGGACCATCGAAAAACTTGTAGAATAATCGTATTTTGACTTTTCTCATAGCTCAGCAATATGCCTCAAATTCACATCAGGCATGCAGTTTTACGATTCAAAATAAAAATTAATACATAATATATTCTTTATTCAGATAGTCTTTCATAAGATATTTTGAATCGTTAATTTCTGCTACCATCGCTTCGGAACGTGTTGTAGCTGTGAACAAGAAACCAAACAAGAAACTCCCTTAGCAACACGAACTGTTTTTTAAATATATTTTTATAGCCATATCGTTCTATTGCCTGTTAAGTGAATTGAATTCGACAATCAATTTACCATCCAACAGCAATAAATTTTGTTTATTGATTTAAAGTCATTCTAAGTACTTTAACACGTGTTTTATTGTGCCAAAAGACATAATTGTGAAATTTTGTTTCCTAGTTCCGAGACGAAAATGATGGTCGTAAAGTGCGCACCGAAGTTCTCCGATGGTAATACAAAGGAAGAGTTTTTCGTAAAAGGAGCTATCGAGAAGGTTCTGCCTCTGTGCACGCAGTATATCGACAGTAGCGGCAACTACGCGCCCATGACTAAGGAGAAACAGAACGATTTCTTGGCGGAAGCTTATAATATTGGAAGGATGGGTGAGTTGTAATGTTTTTTTTTTTTGTGTACGTATGTGTGTGTGTGTGTGTGTGTGTGCATGCGTGCGTACGGACGTGCGTGCCCATGTAACGTTGTAATTTTGGCATCAATTTATTTTAAGATTTTAATGTGTAAGTGATTGCAAAGTTTTTTTTAAAAAGACTTTATTTGCTGCTTAATGATGAGAGTTGACATTTAAGTTCATATTTTTGTGATGATTGGTTGTACTTTTGTACTTGCTTATTAATTTAATTATAATATTGTCTTAGAAACAATTCGAATGCTTTCACACTTTATATGTTCAGCATTGTGTTGAATGGCGATATAGGTGATGAAATTGATTGCATGTGTATACACACATATATTCAGACAAGATATTAGTCAGTGGCGTCTACTTGCGCGTCCACATCATATTTCAAGCGTTACAGTGATAATAGGGTGATCATAATAAAACGGAAGTTAAAGATAATTCTGAACTTTTAATTTTCTGAAATGATGCTGTGATTATGATATTGATAATGATTATAATCATAACGATAACTTGCGTATATATGTAGGTTTGCGCACAATATCGGGCCTCGTCTCGATGGCTTGGTTCATGAAAGTGATTACAATGTATTTTTATTCATTTATTCAGGATTACAAACAGTAGCACATTTTGGTGTAATAAAATATACATAAAAATATCGATACCCTATATACACTAGTATCCGTCGATAGCAGTATATCGCGGGTCTTGCCTCGAGAGCTAGCGTGATAATCCAGAGGTATCCGTATAGTATAATCATGTCGTGGGTCTTGCCTCGGGGGCTTGTGTGATGAAGGCGATAACAAAACCGATCACCTATATCCAGAGGTCTCCGCATAGTATAATCATATCGTGGGTCTAGTCTTGAGAGCTAGGGTGATAAAAGTGATGACTATAACAATTGCCTATATATAGGTCTCCGCACAGTATCATATCGTGGATCTCGCCTCGATAGCTTGGGTAATGAAAGTAATGACAATATCAATTGCTTATATAAATGTCGCCGCACAGTATAATCATATGGTAGGTCTCGCTCCGATGGCTTGGGTGATCAAGGTGATAACAATATCGACCGCCAAGTGATGACAATACCCATCACCTATATCCGCAGGTCTCCGCACCATAGCGTTGTCCCGCGGCTCGCGGCTGGAAGGCTTGTCGTACTGCGGCGTGTGCGGCGTGTGCGACCCGGCGCGGGAGGGCGCGCGCGCCGCCGTCACCGAGCTGCGTCGCGCCGCAGTAGACGTCAAGATGCTTACCGGTGACGCGAGGTCCACCGCGCTCGCTGTCGGTGAGTTTATGTACTGCAAATATGTGTTACATGTACAGGGTGTGAGTGTTGTCTACTGCAGTTGAGCATTACATATACAGGGTGTATCAAGAGTGCTAGCGAAAACGAAGCCCGGTGGTAGTTTTAGTGACTACAGACACAACCGTCAAAACCAACCAAACCAACCCTTTTTCGTTTTCGGTAGCAATCTTGATATACCCTATATAGGCCCGGGTAATAAGCAAAGTGTTTTGGGTGGAAGGGAAAAAAGGCGAGATGAGGAACCGACATATGGACCTCCAGCAATATAAATCTTCGGAAAGATCATTTTTTAAAATGTATGTTTAAAATGTAATAGTTTTTGATATTTCTTTTTTATTTTATTTTTGTTGTGTGTAATTATTATGAATTGATTTCATTACTTTTCTTGTTCTTAATTATTTTTAAGTTATTGCGTACTATTTTTTTTAATTATTTATAATTTCCTTTGCAGTATTTTAAATTTGTTTTGTATTATTTTAATTTAATAATTTTAATTTTATTTAATGTAATAATTGAAATTTTATTTAATTTTGTCACTAAATAATTTTCTATTAATATTTCTGTTTGTTTAATTTTCTATGAATGCTGTACGCACCTGAAGAGACGGTAACGCCTTATCCAAGACTTTGATGTTATAAATCTGTGTATATTTAAGTGTTATTGTCAATGGTGTGGCCAAAATAAATAATAATAATAATCATACCATCATATGAAGCAGTTGTATAACATTTTGTTTTTTTTAACCCCTTACCGCATACGAAGCCATTAATGGCACCTCCAGTTTGTAATTTTTTTACAGTATAAATAATCATTAAATTAATGTTAAATAAGTGTTATAATATGAAGTGGTCTTTCGTAAGACGACGAGTATTTTTTTTTTCGTTCATTATGCAATTGTTTTCAAAACTATTTGAGTTTATTTCAAAACGCGGCCGGCGAGAGTGGTGCACGATTTTAGTGAAACTTTTATTAGTCTAAAAAACTGGTAAATCATTGACTGAGATCCTCAATCAAAATTGTACTTACTCTTAAAACCATCAAATACAATAAGAGTACGTTGTTTTTGTCTTTCTTTTTATTTTTGTTTGGTTTTTGATATGTTTTTTGCAAACTCCATATATGGCTTCGTATGCAATCCCGTCAATATTGAATCTGCCAAATATTTATCTTGCAGGCTTTTATTATTCTTTCAAACAAGTAAATCTAGTATTGGGTGATGATTCTAAGAGTAAAGATGAGCTTGCTTTGGATTCTGGACTTGCAATACGAATGTTTCTCTTCCCGTTCACCAAAAAAAGCATGTTCTCATACCCGAGTTTGTCTCGAAGAGTTCAGATTCGGACAATGATGAACCCTTGACATTACTGGCATGCTGCAAAATCCGGGGTTAAAAATGTAAAAATTTCTCGATTGTATGGAAGAAAGGAATAACGGAGCCTTATGTCGAAGAAAAGTTCAAGTTTACAGGCAACGAAGATTTGCCGTAAAAAATAAAACAATAAAGCGCACTACACATAAAAGCCGCCGACCATCCGACTTATGCCAGTAATTTTTTGTCAGCGGGGTAGTTGCACGTCGGAAAATTTTGTCGGCAGCAGATCGGGAGCTCGAAATGAACATCGTTTTAGTGAACTTATTGCATGTTTCTGATCAAAATAGCTAAGCAATTGTGTAGGCGACATACCGGCAATGTGTCGGCGGGCAGAACGTTCGGGTACTTGTTGCCGAAATTATTCTTTTTTTATAAGCCGCTGTGTTGTGTGGGCGGGTCAGCAGCTTTGGTATGTAGTACAGTGGTATGTAGCTATAGATTCACCAGTCCAATTTTCAGTTTTGTTCCATAGTTTGAAGATTTTGATTGCAAATTTGTCAAAAGAATCGTAAAATGTATCAAAATTCCTCTAAGTTAGGTAGTTACACAAAATATAAAAAATGCGAGGTGTTTATAAGCTATAATAGTTAATATACAAACGGAATCTGATATATTATAATTCACAAAATGTAATTGCAATGCATACAAAGCTAGATATGGCTATACTTGTTTTTGACTAGAATGCATACGAATCCATATATGGCTCTTATGGGTAACTTCATAAATAATTAATGATAATTTTTTTTTTGAGTTGATTTATGTTCAATACACACAAATAAACCCTTTTTTGCCAAAAAATATTTTTTTATCCGCATCCTTCATAATTCATGCAGTAAGGGGTTAAGATCACTTATTGCAACACTGCTTCCTGTAGACACCATTTTTTTTTAACAGCAATCGCATATTATGTCAAACACATTTGAAAAATATACATACTTACAAAAATTCACATGAAACAATCGGTTGTGATCTTTAACCAATCCATACAGTACCCGCATAAAACATATGTTATGCTATCCACTACAGTGATATTTATATTTTGTATTCGATTACAGCCCAAATGGTTGGATTGGACGTGTTACATTCGCAGTCGCTCTCTGGTGAACAACTGGACACTATGTCAGATGATGAACTAGACAGAATTATTGAGACGGTAAATATTGCTGCATATTTCATTTTACGCTAAGATAGTACAAAGTTGTGGATGGATTTTTCTGTTTTATGTTAAAACTCAAAGTTTATGTTTTTCAAAGAAACTATATACTCAATCTACAATATCTAGAACCTTACCCAGGATTTTTTCTTACTTCAACATATTAAGTGTTAAAAATCACTAGGATAAAAAAATAACTTCAGATATGATATTCGATAAAGAGGCTTTTTAGGTCTTACATAATATTCTAGTGTTAACTCCAATGAGTTAATTGAGTGGTTGTAACTTGTAACTTTCTGTTATATAACTTTTCTTATCTTTCAGGTAAGCGTGTTCTACAGAGTGACTCCGAAACACAAATTGACGATTGTGAAGTCTTTGCAGAGGCTCGGAAATATAGTCGGCATGACAGGTTTGTAACTTTTTTTTTTTAGTTTTGACAGTTTTGTTTTATTTCAGTATAAAATTGCAAATAGAGATCAAGTTATATAATTCATTATAATAAAATATATAAACATTTTATCCTTTCAATTGTTTTCCAAACAACATTAAAAAGTCGCTATGGTATGCAGGTTTCCTCACGATTTTTCCTTCACCGTTGTAGTGTGTGGTGATTGATTATCAATTATAAAGGGTATATCAAGACTGCTACCGAAAACGAAGCCGGGTGGTAGTTTAAGCGACTTCAGACACAATGCAACAGAAGAAGTTGCAAAAAAAAGCGAGAATTTTTTTTTGTTATTTTTTTCCTATGACCATATTTGTGTGGTAAATGCATTTTTTCCTAAAATAATAGTGTATACTCTTTTATTTATAAATACTCTAAGGTATAAAAGAGTTTAAATTATTATTTTAGCAAAAACCATGGATTTACCACCCTAAAATAACGATATTTAAAAAATCATAAAAAATAATTGTCGCGTTTCTTTGTGAAATTTTTAGTTGTATTGTGTTTGTAGTCACTAAAACTACCACCCGGCTTCGTTTTCGGTAGCAGTCTTGATATACCCGGTATATCGATATTAATTTTTTAAATATATATCGATATTAAATGCACACCTCAAATCCGCAGGTGACGGTGTAAACGACGGCGTGGCTCTAAAACGGGCTGATATCGGTATTGCGATGGGCAAGAACGGTACAGATGTTTGCAAGGAGGCTGCTGACATGATCCTTGTTGACGATGACTTCGCTACTATCATGTGAGTAATTGACTAGAGTTCTAGAAATATCGATAACTCATCTTTACATTACACAATCGATATTGCTAGCAGACACTAGAAGAGCATTTTTCTAGTTGAATTTTATCGTATTAGGGCTCGTCCTTATTTTACGATAACTAGTGATGAGCCAGACAATATCAGTAATGCAATGGCGTTTTAGATAATGAACTAGTAGACTAAAATTGTATCTGAACATAACATAGTACTTTGATTAAAACTTCGGTTAATTGGATTGACAAATTAAAAAATATATATCAGCATGAAATTCGATAATACCCCAATGTGGAGTTCGACTCTGCTATTGTTGCGAAGTTATATAATTTGTAGCAGCATCTGTGAAATTCAAATGTTGAATTAGTTCAGGTAGACTGAAGTTAAAATATAAGTTTATTTTGTGCACAGTGCGGCTATCGAGGAAGGCAAGTGCATATTCTACAACATCCGCAACTTCGTGCGTTTCCAACTGTCGACATCGATCGCGGCGCTCTCTCTCATCGCTCTGGCCACCCTCATGGGCATCCCCAACCCTCTTAATGCTATGCAGATTCTGTGGATTAACATTATTATGGACGGTGAGTGATTTTATGATGATATGAGCTTGATTGTATAGGATGCTTTGTTCTTAGGTTTGTTAAATTTAGATTTATGGGAATTCTAATAATGGAAACATGGTTGATAATTCGCTGAAGTTTACTGGTCAAGGTCTCTCATATGTGAGAGACCGCCTGGGTAGGTACCACCGCAATGTTCATTTCTCCCGACAAACAGCAGTTGAAAAGCAATTTCGGGTTGAAGGACATTGTAGCCAGAGTAACTACTGGACATATTAAGACTTAACATCTTATGTCTCAGAATGGCCAGCGCAGCGGAATGCCAACCATTGCTTTTGTTATTCAAGGTGTTTGGTTTTGCTACCGTTCATGAGCGGTCGTGTCGCTTACCATCATGTGAAGGGCTTAGTTTCAAAAAAATACTATTTTTTGTTTCGATGCACTTATTAAAAGTGTTGTAACTTTTACGCCTAGTTTTCCAGGCCTATTTTAAGTATCCATATGTGGATGTAGTATACAAATAAAATCCATGTATCATCAGGTCCCCCCGCACAATCACTCGGCGTGGAGCCGGTAGACCACGAGGTGTTGAGACGGCGACCCCGGGACACTTCCCGCCGCATCATCTCCAGAGGCTTGCTGTTTAATGTACTGCTGTCTGCTGCCATCATCATCGCTGGTACCCTGTGGGTGTTCAATCGTGAGGTGAGGAAAAAATACTTTGATAATGACTCCTAGCCAGATAAATACATATACAGGGTGATATTGACATATTTTACTTATTTTAACCCATTTTCTCATCACCCCAGGTGACATTTTACTTGATTTGGAAAAAATATGAGAACATTTTTTTGCCAAAAATTGTGATTTTATATCATATAGATACGATTTTTTTTACCGCTTAGCTGAACTCCAGTTCAGTTCGGAAACTTATCTGAGCTGTAAGAGACTCTGTATCTATAGGGGTTGATCAATAGCCTTGAAACCTAAAATAGCGATTTTTGACAAAACTATCAGGCAGTCTTTGTTCAAACTTGGTATAATGTTACCTGGGATGGTTAGGAGCATGTGGTTTAAATTCAATACCAGATGTCAATATCACGCTGTATATGAATTTGAGTATTTTTTGTATGCTCTGGTAAAACAACACTGATAAACTGACTGAGAAATTAATGGCTTTCTAACTTGGGGAAAAAATTGCTGATAACGCAAATTGACAAATAAATCATAGATGATAGATTAATACTTGATATCGACATATTTGATAGTGGGGCATTGCTAATATTGTGGCAAATAATTTGGAAATTTATACTATTTATAATAGTTAAATGTATCCTGGTAGGCTACTATGAAACAAAATATTAAATATATCGCGCGATTCGTATTGAAATCTATTTCTTGTGTTTTCGTTCTTACTGTGATGTCCATGAATATTATCTATGCGGCGCTTGTTAACACTGTTGATTCGTTCAACACTCGATATGAGTGAAAATGAAGGCACAAGAAGAAGGTTTTGACACGTAAAATTGCATAATATTATTGTGTTCCACAGTAGCTCCCCGGGTTTTACTCATTTTAGACATAATCGATATCAAACACCCTCTTAAAACTATCGATATTCACCATCTCTATTTCTTTCAGATGTCAGACAACAAAATAACCCCCCGTGACACTACAATGACGTTTACCTGCTTCGTTCTCTTCGATATGTTCAACGCGCTGTCCTGTCGCTCGCAGACCAAGTCGGTGTTCCAAGTTGGATTGTTCTCGAACAAGATGTTCCTCATAGCTGTGACCCTGAGTCTGGTTGGACAAGCCCTGGTGATATACTTCCCGCCGCTACAAAGGGTTTTCCAGACTGAGGCTTTGACTTCGCACGGTTAGTATTGGGATTTATAAGAATTTGCGTTGTATTCATCTATTTCTATTTTTTAATTGTAGAAGGTAATTTCTCATTGTCTTATGAAGGAAAAATAAAGTTGAATACATAACTTTATTTTTCCGCCCTACTGAAAACGTTAAGTATCTTTTAAACCTATGAGTGTGTTTGGTGAACGCGCGTCCTTTAAAATTTACTTAAATAATGTATTCATCGAATATACGAATACCTTGAAAGTTTGATAATAATTCACTTTTTCAGATATACTATTCCTGATATGTCTGACATCGAGCGTGTTCATTGTAAGCGAAGTGAAGAAGCTAATCGAGCGTACACTTAAGAAGCGATCATTCGGCAAGTTCTCCACCAAGGCCCACGACGCCATGGACTTTGTATGACACAAGACCGAAGGGAAGGCGCAGTAAGTACCCACCATGCGGACTGCGGGCCCGGCCACCACACTAGTCAAACAGTCAGTTAGTGAGTCAGTCTGTCAGTCATGACATAATGACAACGGCAGCGAGTGCAGTGAACAGTGTCAGTGCCGCGGACCCTACTCCATATACGATGGAAAAATCGATATTCCTATACGTTTGTAGTTTATTTATTTCGCGTCGCAGTATTCGTGCGTGGCTTTTTATCGATTAATTTATTTAGTAGGTGGTAAGTGGTAATTGTGTTTTGTTTGTCGATTATATCTTGTCGAGCCGATTGTTTTTGGTAAATGAAAAGAATTCGTATGGAAATTTCGAGTTTGGTACAAAATTGGTACTACACAATCTCCCATATAAAATACCGACAACTGTACTCGAAAGTTATTAGTTGTTATGAATTTGACGTGGTATCATTAAACAGATATCGATTAAAATCAGTATCGATAATCGTTAAAATCGTTTTAATTTTTTGTTGAATTGTTAAAATCGTCGGCGCGACACGATGCAGCAGGTTTTTGAGTGATAAGTACTTTAGAATGAAATATTTGTATTAGCAAAAATTGTAAAACACAGATATTGAACAAAAGAAGAAAATTTCCGTAACATATTGTCTCTGGTATAGGAAATGTAGTGCGAATATCTAGGTACTATGTTTTTAAAATGTAGTTTGATTTTCTCAAGACGAGAAAAAAATCCTGTGCAGGATTCGAAATAGTAACGTATTGAACGATTTGTAAAGTCATAACTATCACCTTTAGATGTACGTTAATGGTATCGATAGTAATCATAATTGATTCAATTATAGATATAAATTATGATCATATAATGTACCAGAGAAGGCATCAACTAATCTTCAACTTAATGTTTTTCTAGTTTGACAGCATACCAGTGGAAACACCAAATATTGACAAAAGTGATATATGTATCTAGCTTACCATACATCGACCTCATTTATTCTATCGATATCGATACTATTGACTGGTGTTGCCGTAGCGAAGTCTTTAATGTTTATTTTGTATGTTTGTTGAAGAATATCGTCAATCCTAAAATGAAATATATTATTGTGTAATAATCAGTTGGTGTCTTCGATATTTTCTAAAACTGTATATTGTTTCATTATTTTAAAATAGTGACCCCATTGAATTGGATTTTGCATTCTCTAAGATAAGCTTTGGTGATATCTCATTTATGTAATCATTAGTAAAAATCTTAAAGTACACAACTCACAAATCAAACGTTTAAAATTACGGGCTTGCGGTAAATAAAATGCTCGCATCAGAAGTTGTAAAATACAAATATAATTGCGCAGACAATTATTTTGTGGCACTATGGATATATTCCTTTGCCCAATGAAGGAAACTCAACAAAAAATAGCTAATTGCATTTGTATAAAACTGGCTATACATATTGGCCCAATGCTACATTACCCACAAGTTTATAGAATATATTCGCTCTAAAGTCGGTCTAGTTTTAAATACATACAATGGTTATTTGGGCCAATGCATGGAGCCTTTAATAATCTCACGCCATTCCAATATTTACGATACACAAGCTAGCAAATTGCATTTTTTCACTAATATATTTCACTATATTGAGGGTAGAGTTAAGAATCTTTAACGCGGGAAGACTAAAAATGTTTTGGTTTGAGAAAGATGACAGATCAAATCTTCCACAGTAGCGCTAGTGTAGTAAAAGATATGACACGAAGTTAGATACTGTGGACGGAGTTAAGTGCGCCGTATAAAATATTTTATTTTTTTGTGACATTTTTATAATTACAGCAAATATTTTTTTGGGAAAATTGGCCAAGTGGATATATAAGATCTAGGGTTTTCTTTAAAATTAGACTATTACGACAGCAGCACTAATAACTTTGCAAGGCCACTTTTTAAACAAAGAGTTTCTCATCTCTACCCTCCACAATTCATAAATTAAATCTTTCATAAATTTATATAAATATGTGCATGTACATACGCGTAGACGAATCAATTTTAATTTATTTTTCAACGTCTCGAGGTGACGTAGTATTATGTGTTGTGTCTAAATAGCTGCTAGTACTATAAGTACATAGAATATAATCGTGATTTGCTTTAAATATTCATTTTAATGTAAAAGTCGGCCGATATGGGTATTGTACAGATGTGGTAATGTTTATCAAATAGTTAATCTTGCCGAAAACGGCACACGTATTCAACATCCTTATGATACGTATTTGACTAGATGTTTTTTTTTTCTCGATTTAAAATATGTTTAATTTTATTTACGGTCTACTTGCGCCATGTTCCTAGAAAATATTATTTAGCTTGTTGCCGTAAACTGATTCACCAATAATACCTTTAATGTTGTCTCGTAATAAATATTTTATTTAACTGTCAGATAGTTTTGACATTTCGCTAAAATAATTTCGCACATTCAGCGGCATAATTTTATTACAAAATGATTGAAATGATAAACTGTGTATAAAACAATTAGGGAATATGGTGCAAGTGGACCTAATGTTTTAGAATTAAAAAATCATAATAAGTACGTCGTTAAAGTAAAATCATCTGTCATCCATGATCCATGTTAGAAAGTAGAGTTTGAAATCTCATAAAATGTATTTAAGTCAAATGTATAATTGAAATTAGTGTTTTACCTCTCGGGTCGGTATATGTACGAGTTTAGACCAAAATCCTAGAGTAACTACTGTAACTAACCTTGTATACAAAAACTGCCTTCTTCCATAAATCTGATCACATTTTATCATAGAATAAGTAGCAAATATATCAATCTGTAATTTTTAAAATCGCTTTTTGACTAGGAAATAATAGAAAAATAAAAATATCTTCGATACTCAAACATTTCGGAATAAAGTGATCGTGTGGAAGGCATCACAATTTTGTGGTAAGTTTTAAAATCTTTATAGTAAGACGGAGTCATAGAAGAGACATCATATATAAAATAATGATAATGATAATTAACCGTTAGGCATGGAGCATTGACTGAGGAAACTCATAAAGTTCACTATTAGAAAGAGACAGAGCAATTCTGTGGTCAGTATAATACATACTTAAAAGAGGCTCATTTCTATATCCTTAAATGGATAGACCAGATATTATGTCATGATTATTGCCAATTACGGTCTGCCGATAATATCCAGAGTAAATGCATATGCGGTAGATATTGCTCGGAAATTCCTTCATGTCTCAAAGATTTTCTTGTTTTTCGGCAGCCTAAGTAATAATTAATCTTTGCTCTGTGTCTATGGTAGAATTTTACCCAAATCCTCGATATATCAAAGTTCTTTTGGTCTATGAATGGTGCTTAAAAGTGAATGAAGAGTGAAGTTATTGTAAAATATATTATGTACTCTGTAACTGTCTAATGTTTCATATCTGTGCTTCAGAATGTAGCGATTATTTAAATCCAATGTATTTTACATCCTATTGTAAGACGAATGATCAATGACTTTTCTTCTAAAAAACTACAATTTAGATTATACTTAAATTCTGACTTTCTGTATTAGACTAAGAATGTTTAATGCTAGAAGATTCGATCAAATGGAATACAATAGTGTTTTCAGGACCAAAACAGTTGTCAAAAACCAAAACAAAAAGAAGGGTCAATGATTAATTTTAATGTTAGAATTTTTCAGTGTTCCAGTTGTGAAATAAAACCCTATTCGTACGCTTTTGTCTATCGATGTCTATGACAATGCAAATGTTTGTTTGCGGGTAGCACTTGGCGTTCGACGCCATTTTGAGCTTATAGAAAATGGCGGTTATTACAAAATGGCCACTCGCTGTGTCATATGTATTAGTCAAATTATTTTAATTTACTATGGAACTGTATTTCACCTTTTCGCTTTCATGTATTGCTCGCGGGGTTTTTGGATTTATAATATTTTGTAAATCGTAAACTTTGCCATGTTAACTTGGCGATAAGTATATTTGTGTGACTTTCAATGATATTGCTAAAATATTATGAATTCGCAAGCTCTGCGTTATGTTTTGCGTTAATGTGATAGCGTGTAATGTTTCTATGTGATTCCGAGTCATATCTTATATGTGTAGCGCATGTATGTTACCGTAAAATTGAATCTTTAGCTGTTTAATAGCGGCGTGTGTAGTAGACAGAATGTTGGCAACTTGGCAATCGATTTTGCATAGAAAAGATATGAATTGTCTATAATCTTTTTATAAGGAAATAAATATAATGCAAATTTCCCAGTGCTTTATTTGCGTCGATGGAAGCAAGATTAACATACAAATCTAATTATGATTGGGTTTCTAACATTTTTATCAATATTAATTCATTTTATCTGTGTGAACATTCTGTCCAGTATGCAATTACCATATATAGCGATAAGTTTGATGTTTGACTACCTAAATGTTTAAAACATAGGCGTTGACTCTCTGTAGAAACTAAGGCACTATAGGGCATTTTTGAAAAATGTAGAAAGTTACAAAAAAAATGTATGTTAAATTTAAGTATATGATATCGATAAAATTTGATCAAAGTATTTGTAGTGTTTTATAAATTTGATTGGGAATGCGAGCGTTGGTGGTTTCAACAATATTACAATAAAAGTTGAAATGGCGTAGAAAAATAGAAACTTATAAATTATAATTTATTTTCGTGTTGTCGAATTTATTATTTTTATTAATTGAATCATTTTTGGTAATATGCCTATTTAGTACAATAACAATATATTTTGAATCTATTTTTATACTTTGATTTGAAAACAATATATTTTTTATTTGTTTTATTAATGAAAATAATAGTTTAGTGCAAGACGGAGGTTCTTGTTCAACGACCGCAATCCCAGTCGATGTTTTGTATTCTAAATACATAATTCTGAACTGTTTTCACATCTTTGTAATATAGAGTTTAAACTTCTAATGATACCAGCGTACCATTTTAAATGTATTTTGCTTCAACGAATTTTTAACTGCATCACTCACAAGTCTATTTTGAGACTGCAGTTGTGTTTGTCAATGGTTTTACTTTAAATATTTTTAACCCACTACATTTAAAACCATGTTTCTAGAAAATTCCAATATGTCTCAAGGAATTCTTGTATCTTTCACCCTCCGATAATCAAGTTTTTCCGTGAAGAAAGAACAAAGTAATAAATAGATGTCGTGGCATTTATGTTTTTATTTATTCATATTGAAATGTTTGGTTTCAAGAAAATTTACTTATTATATTTAGTTGCATAATTCGTTGACGCAAATTTACACTTCACACGTTCAATTATCATAAAAAAATAAGTATTAAATAGATTCTCTGAAATATCTACTTCTATGTAAACAGACAGACCGAAATGAACTTGTCAAATAAAATAGTCTGAATCTAATTATTTGTTTATGATTTTTTCTAGACCTTTCCTTCAATGTTACATCTATGACCTCGTATTGTTGTTGTTTTCCAAATATTATAATTTTTACGGTGCCGAGTCAAATATTTGAAAGATCTGTAAATATTTGTGTGGGTCTCGATATTAGTGAAACTGAAAAGTCTCTGGTAGCTTTTTATATCCATTACATAATTTATACTTCAATATGGAGTCAGGATATATAATACACAAAGCAAGTAGCGAGAAGGTAACATCTTAAGTTTTAAGTAATTTGTCAATGAATAAGTTTCTTTCTTTTATTGTGGTGTGTATGAAAATAATTAAAATAAATATGGCATAATTTGTCCTGAATGCCTCTCAAGCTGCATCTGATAGTTTTTTTCAGCTTTGGTATTCCTATACTCAATAAAAAAGGCTGAACTTAACTCCGCTGACTCAGCGACCCAAAGTGGGTCTTAGCCTCCGAAACGAGAGTTCTCCAGCTATCTATATTCTCCGCCACGTCTCGAAATAAAAAGGCAAACATTAAAAAACGACTAGAATTTATTACAAAGCGACGACCTTCACGTAGTCTACGAGTAGTCTAGGCAGTACCCACGAAGGTAGCCAAGCGTCCATGTCCTGCCAGAAGTTGAGCATGGCCTTGTGAGCGCTGTTTCTCCAGGGTTTAGGATGGTCACCGCTGGTTAGAGCCCCGTCCGGGAACTCTGATATACTGCCTGCTGCTACTCCCAGGGTCAGGTAGAACTGGAAGACCAAACAACAAAGTTGTACTACTGCTAAGTACTGCTGCAAAGACTAGAAAAGCTGGATGGAATGAGTGTGGGTTTTCAATCAATTCTTCTTTCTTTTTATCTGAATAAATTTAATTCCCCTGAAGAACTATCTGTTTCAGCCAATATAGTCCACCACGCTGGCCTAGTGGGGGTTGGCGGAGTTACATACCATAGAATATTTATAAACCGCTATGGTATGCAGGTTTTCTCACGGTGTTTTGCTTCACCATTTTGGTGCGTGGTGATTGACTCTCAATACACACATGACTCCGAAAAGTTAGAGGTGTGCCCTGGGATTCGAACCCGCGACCACCGTGAACATGTTGGCAGCCGCGTCTAGTCCGTTTGCCAACAGGGCATCACGTACTTCTAAAGAACTATCAGGCATGCATATTTGATCATTCACTTTGACTACATGTAAGTAAAGATTCCATAATGTTGCTTGATGAAAACCTCTTAACAAGTCACTGTACAATTTCTACCAAATTGCTGTGAAAATCCTAGGCTTAGGTGTATGTCCATCAGTGGACGGTATCCCCAGTCACATATTCTACACATAATTTCTTTTAATCATTGCTATGCACCTAAAGTTAGACATTTGATTTCTTCCAACTGTTTCCTTAAAGATATGAACTACTATCACTTTTACTGGTCTTTGACTAAAAGGATGATGGTGTTATGAGAGTTGAATCTGCTAGCGGTACTCACATGGTCATCAAACGGTGCCATCTTGGTGCCAGCGCCTAGCAACATCTGCGGCAGTTGTCGGCAGCTGGCGGGGAACAAGCCGCGCAGCCCGCTCGCCGTGGGCTCCACGCGCGCCCACTCCTCATCATCTACTGATAGTATTATGTGCTCTGGAAAACAAACAAATACTTTCAATAGTTTATATAAACCTTCATTAAAGTAATATTGGCTCTGGAAACCAAACCATTACATGTGCTTTCCATGGTTGCATATATAAACCTTCATTGAAGTAGTATTGAGGAATAGACAGTGGAAGATATGAAGTAGTATTAGTATTTAAAGAATGTGAAATATATTAGCAGAGATACAGGAATATAGATGCTGAAACTTATTATGGAGACAAAGGGACATTTTATAAATAAGAATTCATGAAAATATACGATAGAATTGAGACTTAATATCCTATGTCTCAGGATGACGCGTAGTGGAATGCCAAGAATTGCTACTGTCCATGAGGCCTATGTTCAGCAGTGGACTTCCAGTGGCTGATATGATGATGATGATAATGATGAGCGGTCATAACGCTTATTATCATCAGGAGAATGGCAAGCTCGTTGCACCATTTATAGCTAGAAAAAAAAAAAGAACTACAACCGTGGGGAGAAACAAGAGTTATTTAATCAGATTAAAATGTATTATGGTACTCCTGGGTCCCGTGTCAGGAATCTTATTAATTCAACTAACAACATTAAAATTCTACCACTTTCTCAACTTATATACTTCATGTGCTTGTTTAATAAATTATAATACTTACGTGGTGTCCACTCAACGGAATAGACGTGAAAATCGTCGCCCCAAGCAGCCCCATCCCTTCTGAATTTATTGCCCTGTAGTGTTTCTCTACAAATGAAGTCCATTATGGGGCCTCCATACAGCACCTGAAATAATTAAATAATCTTATGTATTTCAATAGCAATATCAGATTCGAAAGCCTGTTTGAGTATCTGCCTAAGGTAGGTTCTGCCATTTAAATGAGTGGTTGTGAGTTCGAACTCTACAAAAAGACAAATATTTGTTTCGGTTTTGGAGTCAGTGAGATAGAAAATTCATGTTTGAGTCTTAAGACAATCCTTGATCTTCCTATTGAGAAGATTTATAAAAGTGGCTGCATTTACACTTATTTTATAATTGAAATAAACAATAATTTTGATATGTGAAGATAATATAATAAAATTTCATTCGTTTATATTTATTCATGTGTTTACCTTGTTACTGTATTCATTAGGCCCATGGTACAGCTCCCTATTACCCCGGGCGGTGGCGATTTTAATAACACCCGACGCGTAGTGCAAGCTTCCATATTTCCGCAAAAATGGCTCAAGGAGAATTTCTGCAAGAGAAAATAGAGTAAACTTAAATTAATGTACAAATATATTTATATTTTTCAACAATCCAATTTATTAGTAAAAGCTACAGTTTTAATAAAACACTTTGTTATGTATTAATGTTGATATTGCAAATATAAAACTGTGTAGGGTAGTTGAACATTATTGTCGTTTATGCTGGGTTGTCAGATCAGTCTCATGTACTATCCCGAGCGCATCGCACGTGCTCCGGCGATGCGCTGGATTTATCGCGTATTCCTACCGTTTAGTGAATTTGTGAGCTGTTTGTGCAAGTGGTGTTTAGTGTGAAAGACTTGTAGTGTAGTTTTAATGGTTTTGTGAACCATCTGTGATAGTGTTTAGTGCTACAATAGACCACGTCGACCTACGTCGACGACTCTTCAGCTTCGAGAGCGTGTTTTGGTGAGTTAATTAAATATAAGTTAACTTATTGCTTATTTTTGGACTTCGTACTGTACTTTTGGCGTTTTATAGTGTGCTTCAATTCATCTAGTGTATACAGAGCATCAATTGATACATAACCGTTGTACCTAAATATAAAATGTTAGATCCAAGGTTACATGAACATCACAAAAACTTTTAGACAGATTTACGTACCATGTCAACAGATATTTATGTAGATTTATTTTTAACCCTCGTCTAAAACCATGTCACGATTTTTTTAAGCAATATGAAGTTGTTAAAATTCTAAGACGCAGACAATTGACACCATCAAATTTTATATTGCGGGATACTAGGATGATTTACTGACCGCCCAATAAACGCACAGCCAAAATGAATTTAATTAGAAACGTCAAATTTTACGCAGAGTTTAGTGTTTTATGTAGGGTAGCACTAATCTAAAATATTACTTACATTAGACTAAAAATCATGAACATAATATTGATAATATATTATACATATTAAACTAAATAGATAAATTATCAACAGATAGTTAGTATATATACAAAGTTAGTTAGTTTATTCATAAGCAACTGCACGCACAAGCACAATTCACTATAGGAATCTAAGTTAAGCGTCGGTTTTTTTTTTAAAGTGAATTTTATTATTAATATCAATACAGCACCTGGATACAGCCAGTCTCCCTGCGGCAGTTTGGCTCTCACATACACCTTCCCGTATGTAAACGCGAACGCTTTAGTGGTGATACGGCCCGACACCACGGGCGGCAGGATGTCCGCGCCATCCGCTGTCTTTATACAGGCCTCGGCTGCTGATGTGCAGCTGAAATAGGCCATTACAAATATAAATAAATGAATAAGGTCTAACGGTCATGTATTGTCCTGACCATGTTTAGTTACAAGTTATGTGCAATATGCCAAAAACTACGGGAGATTTTTTGGTGTCATGAAACGAATACTTGTGGATCACATAGACATTTACCCCGGTGCGAGGTTCGAACCCGCAGCAGAAGCAGAATTAATTAATGATTATCTTTCTGATTAGGCATTAAATATTTAAAAGGTATGATGAGGCTAGCATGATCGTGTCGATTAAAAGCCTCTAAATTAATAAATAAAGAGAAAAAAAAATAAAAAAAAAATAGACATTTACCCCGGTGCGAGGTTCGAACCCGCAGCATTTCGTTTCTTAGCCGGCATCTAAACAATTGCGCCAAGAAACTTGTTATTCAATATTTATTTTTTGATATTGACTCGACTATAACAAAAAATATTTACTTAAATCCGTGATCGTGCAGTATTTATATAACATGTTTTTTAAGTAAATTTCCTTATTCATAAACACTATTTATAAAAAACTATTTTAACTATCGAATATTTTGTCTTCTTCGCTCAAACTGAATTCAAAAGTCGTTGGAAAGGTACGGAACATTCAATAACTTAAAATATGTTTTAAAACTGTTTATGAATAAGGTCATAAGAATATATCCAACTTACCCACTGAATAAATCCAGTCTACCAGAGAAAATGGTCTCATTGGTGAAATCTGGTAGTTCCTGCTGTAGCTTCGGAGTTATCTGCAGGTTACCACCGATGGTCGTCACAATTTGGTCCGACGACAGGCGCTGGTACGATACAAATGGGTGTTCCTGTACAAAAAAAATATTACATTATGTATAGCCTTTCCTTTAAATGTTTAATTTGATTGTGATATAGGACCTATGCACAAATATTTTTTGATACATTAACTGCACGAGTTCACTGGCCTTTCTCAAAGATCTCCATATCGACCTATAAAAGCGACATGCATTTTGCGACTTCCTGCAACTTTAATTAGGTCATCCGTCCATCTTGACCTCACACTACTGGGCAAAGATTTCCTCCTGTCCCCCCACGATTCGAACAAAGCAAATTCAGGGCAGATTGGCTCGAAAACATCCAGACTGATTCGCTAGCGTTTTTTCGGTTTGCCGCGGCGTCATCGACCATATTTGACCATTAGGTGACAATATTTGCCCAACAATTTAGAGGCAATCAAGTCACATGGCATTTGGGTAATACGGTTTGCCTCTTAAAACACTTACAAGATGATTAATAGGTATGTACTGTTCAATTTGCCAGAGGTTTTC
Source organism: Hyles euphorbiae (assembly GCA_023078785.2). NCBI lineage: Eukaryota > Metazoa > Arthropoda > Insecta > Lepidoptera > Sphingidae > Hyles > Hyles euphorbiae. The sequence goes on along the minus strand of CM041039.1, from coordinate 2,711,457 downwards.
GTTGAGGAAATCGAAGTTGTCTTCAAACAGGGTCTGTCCCGCGCACGCTATGCCGCCTCGAACCCTGGTCTCTGTGGGGCGGCAGTCTGCAGGAATTACTGTCTGGACTCCTGGACTACTGGAACCGCCTGTTCTGTCTTCTAGTTCTGTGAGACAGATGTTAAGAAATAAATAATAAAAGTCACAGATAACCCTGAACCCATACGTCGTATACCATGAGTATCCGAAACTAGGAAATGATTTTCGGACTCACGACTTTCAAAACCAAAATTATAAATAAACTTAAATAAATAGAATACGCTTTTTGTATATTATATTTAAATGTAAAACTGACTATCCGTTTTATGGCACTTTTGTGTCTGTTTATTCCTTGTTAACTTTGAGGAAGTTTTGCATTTTTCATGCTGTTTACATATTTGGGCTTGGTGAATTTCGATTCTGATTCAGTTAAGTAAAGGACACGTCAAGGTACAAATTTAACCTAGTCGTCATATATCGTCCCTATCATATTTATTCTAAAGTAATATTATAAAGAGGTAATATAATAAAGAGGAAATATTTGATTGCTTGTTTATATCGAATAGGCTCAGATATTACTGGACCGATTTGAAAAGTTCTTTCACCATTAAAATTCTACATTATCCCTGATGGACACAGGCGACAGAATATTTAAAAAAAAAACGTGTATTTGAACCAGAGCGGTACTGGACCAGACCGCTAGTAATAGATAATTGCGTATTCTCAGAAGATATTATTTACTATCTGTAACATTTTACCTCGGTAAGAATACACTTATTCCCAACATGCACTATAAATTGATACTTACTTGTAACCACATAACTGAGGTTATCTTTCACGTATCCTTGTCTGTTGATGGCTGCGAACACGTAATAATTGATGACGTCACCGGGTTTTAACTCTAAATTGGGATCTTCGAACACCCACCTCCCGTCCGTCGGCTTCACGACTTCGCCTGATATAGTCCCGACGTCATTTTTGTTTATCCCTCTGTTGATGTTGCCTTGGAATACGAAGAGGCCCATGTTCGGTACATCTGGAAGGTTTAAAATGTTAGGTCCGGTTATATTCTGTACTATTTGGTACTTCTACAAGCAAGAGTTGGATTGAAAAGGCTGTGGCACTTCATATTCATTTTGGAAACATTCTTTGACTCGAATAAGCGATAGGAGGTTGGATGAGTAATGTAGGCTGGTAAACTTCTTGTGATTACATAGTTACTGTAGAGACCTTTAAGTTGGCAGATTTCCTTCCAATGCTATCATTCACCTATAAATAGACCGATTATCATTAATTATGAGTTTGCACTTTGAAAAGTCGAATGTATTCCCTAAGCTTGAACACTGATAGTCATCTTGTTAATGGGGTCAATTTGCAAATTGGGTTACACTTTATGGTTTCACCTTTAAACAAATAAAAAGGACGTATTTTTCTCGTGAAAAGGCTAATAACACGGTTCATAGACATATAATTGTTTTTGGCAGAAATAAACTTTATTTTATCTACTAAAATAAGGATTCAAATTATTAAAAATACTATTACAATAGTTACAGCATAAACATAATATGATCGAGTCGACGTCACCTAAGTGAAAAACAGGTTGAAAACGAAGATGAGACGTATATTATAATCATAAATAATAAACTTCTTGTTTATAAATAAAAATCGAAAACATTTTGCGCGATGAATCCGGTTTGTCGGTCTCTAACTAGACTTCTAATTGAGCATAAAATTATTTGAGATCTTTGATTGAGAACTAGATACCATTTGAGTTATAATTAAATACTGAGCGTTTCATCTATCTATCTATATCAGCCCATATACGTCCCACTGCAGGGCACGGGCCTACTCTACAATCGAGAATACGATTGAGAGTGGTTAGGCCATATAGTCCACCACGCTGGCCTAGTGCGGGTTGGCGGACTTACATACCATAGAAATTCTTATGAATCGCTATGGTATGCAGGTTTCCTCACGATGTTTTCCTTCACCGTTTTGGTGCGTGGTGATTGACTATCAATACACACATGACCCCGAAAAGTCAGAGGTGTGCCCTGGGATTCGAACCCGCGACCACCGTGAACATGTTGGCAGCCGCGTCTAGTCCGTTTACCAACAGGCCACCACGCACTCATTTCATACTTTGAGAGAATGTTTCATTAAGATCTATCGAAAATATTATACCTAGAAAGAGAAGAGAAAGAATATTGATGAACAAATACCTAAAATTAAATGCAATATTTTCAAATATCTATAATGTTTAGTATAGCCTGCAATTTGAGCTACTGGATGGCGCTATCGTCGTTCATAAAACTCACATACCTACTTACATATTTTGGGAGATTTCAAGTATGAGGGATTCTTGGTAGTAATACGTCATTTTAACGAGCAATCAACATCGATTAAACTCGTTTGCCCTCATCGCTACGTCATTTACTGCCTTTTATGTCCCTAATATCTTGTATCATCCCGATTTCATTTACCGAAAGATCAGTGAGTTTCAATAAACAAGTTCATGTCAAAATTAAAAAATTATTAAAATTAATAAAAATTAAATATAAAAATTAATAAAAATTATTAAAAAGTATACTAATAAAGACGAGATTCTGTTACATATAGGATTGCAGTAGATCAAACACCAATGACCCCTCGATAAGATAATAAAAATGACATCACAAGTCCGAATGCAAATCGTGAGAAAACTTATGATTAAATAATAAATACGGCGTATTATTGAAATAAAACTAATTTAAATTAACTTTTTTAATTTAATAATTGTATAATAAGGGTAGTTATGTTGTAACAGTCATAGAGCGGATGACTAATACCTCAGTCCGCCCCGTGACCACGAAAGCTGTTAAGTAATCGAAACGTCGGGAACTCAAAAATGTAAAAATTAAACCAAATTCGCGATAAAATCCGTAAATAATAGTTTTATTTCAATGAGTAACATTCGCGTAAATCTAAGAAATCATTATATGGCGTATTATTCAAAAGTTTGAATGCCATAGAGACTTTCCCTTCAATAGCAAGTCACTAATTATTCCCAAGTTTCTCTGACACATCCACATCCAAATATTCTGTGAAGATCTTCGTTCCACTTGACTCGATTTCTGCAATGTGTTTATACTGGTCTTTACTGAACTGGTTTGTTCAGATAGCTAACTGTGCAGCACTGCACATACAACGGTCATTGCCACTTTAATATGCAAATGCAGTATCCCTAACATTGTTTCTTTCTGTAATCACATAGTTATAAATGCGATTATTTGGAGAAACCCACAGCATTGTACATACTAAACACGTGTGAATAAAAAAAGCGTTTAATAATGGCTTTACATTTAGTTTTTTATTTTTCTTCTAAAAACAAAAGACGTAACCTCATTAATTTCCCCATCACGTTCAGATGAAGTGATCAATGTGTGATTGGACTTTTGTTGTGGATTATTTACAGCTGATGCTATAAGGACGAATTTACGATTTGTACATTCATTTAATTTGAATACAGGGGTTGCCCGCAAAGTTATATCTTGGTAAAGTAAGAACATATGGAGAGGCAAACGAAAACAAGAATTACGAGGTGGCAAAATTTAATTTCGGATAGAGCTTGTCGAAATTAATAAAAGTACCCCGTATCAAAACGGTCGGGAACCTTTCCAAGTAAAACTGCTAGATAAAACTATACTGACACTAGTATTTAAGTATAATTAAACTGGTTAATGTAAATGGCCTTGGTTTTAAAACAACAAATAGTGTCCTTTTTTGCATACTGATTGTATTTACTCATCATACTAAATTGAGATTTATCATAAGTAAATGTCATTTCTTCGAAAAGTTAACTATTCGTGGTAGATACGTAAGATAAAACAATGCTTCTAGTAAACTTACTAGAAGCATTGTTATAATTGTTATATTGTTAAATACCTATTTATTTATACTGTAACTACAAAGCGATTTCAATTCACCTAGTGATACCTGCAATGCAACCCAGATAAATGATTAGCTGTTATAGGTTGCCTTAGGCCGTTCAATATACAGGGTATATCAAGAGTGCTACCAAAAAATAAGCTGTGTAGTAGTTTTAGTGACTTCAGATACAATGCAACTAAATTATGGGCAAAAAATTGTGATATTTTTTTTTATTGACATTTTTTTTTCTATCGTCGTATTAGGGTGATATACACATAGTTTTTTCTTAAATAATAGTGTACACCCTTTTTATTTCTAAAGACGCTATGGTACGCAAGGCTATAAATTATTATTTTAGCAAAAACTATGGATTTACCACCCCAACTCGAAGAAATTTAAAAACTAATAAAAAAATTGTCTCAAAAGTTTTAGTTACGTTGTGTTTGTAGGCACTAAAACTACCACCCGGCTTCATTTTCGGTAGCTGTCTTGATATACCCGGTATTTATCTCAGGCCGAATGTATTCTGGTATACACAGGATCCAATGTGGTGGTTGGTAACGGACCAATAGCGGCTACGTGAACGGTGACCGTGGGTTCGAATCTAAGTTGACTTATCGGATTCACGTACACACATTTTATAAAATAACCAAATCAGGTGAAGGAAAACATCGTAAGGAAACCTGCATGCTATACCAAACACCTCCTAATCGCATTTTCCACAGAAGAGGATGCAAGTACTCTGAAGTTGAACGATATAGGTGTTTGTGAGACCGAAAACACTCTCGTAGTTTCTGTTAGCCATGACACAAAATTCAATAAGATTGTTCATTGTGGGATCAGGACTATATATGTGATGTGTTATTATATGGTTTGGATTGTTTACATACAGGTGTTTACATACAGTTATGTGTGTTATTATATGGTTTGGATTGTTTACATACAGGTTGAACTGTGAATACGACTATCACTTGAGAGCCCTTAAACCGTATAATGGTTATAAGGGCTAATTAGAATATTCTACCAACCACCAGAAGATGTAGGATAATATTCTTTCTATATCTACTAATGTAGAATTGTCTATCATATTATTTAATTGGTTATATTTTTGTATATACTTTTTTATAATAAACATAAATCAAAATAATATATTGATAACCAAACGAGATGTGAACGTCATTATAAACGAAGAATATAATTATAAACAACAAAGATAAAGAAAAAACAATCCACAAATCGTCATCCCAATGTCAATAAAACATAAAAATCTGTATGGAAACTTACCAGGTATAGAAGCCTTGAATCCTCTCGGCGCGAATGCCTGGATAGTCACTTCGGGCACTTGTCCGGTAACTAAATTAAATAACAAAAATACCGCGAACAGGCGTCCATTCGCCTCGGCCGCCATTTTGAGACTGAGCAGTGACCACAGACTGCATCAACTCACGACCAGTTTCGCGCGAATATGGCTACCTCATAGTTACAGCTTAGGGAAACGGGGATTTTTGGATGGACTGATACAGGCTTTTTGTATGACGAGCTAATGTGACGAAATGATCGATCGTCAGTTCTTATTTACTAGTTCGCTGACATATCGTTAACATAAGCAGCAATCGAGTTATGATTGATGCAAAAATATTCTTTTTTGTATGCAAATGCAAACGTTAATCATTTTCGTGAGTCGTGATAGAAATAAAACAAGATTCAAATTGCTTAGCATTTAAGGAAACTGGCTAAACCGTGACTATACCTACGTCTCAAAAACGTCTAAGAGCAAAAGATTTGCTGTTCCTATAGTCATTTGATTAATAAGGCTCAATCCTTTGTGTCTTCCTTTCAAGCTTAACTAAACAGGTGCTATACTTTGACAGCGTCTGAAATGTTATTTAAATAACTGTTTTATTACTATTTTGTTCATAGGCTAAATAACTTTTTACATTCATGTCCTGACTCTAAATTAATTTAATTTATGGAGGTACAAATTAATAACCAAATTGATATACATACCATCCTATTCCCATTACACATATATAACTCGCTTTTCATAGCCTAGTGGACCATTGATTAAAAAAAATATTTTGGAAAAATAATTTTATTTGCGGAAATATTGGAATATTTACTTTCGCAACAGATAATTTAAACGGAGTTTCCCACCTGTTTTCGGACAAGATTCGTATGCCATTATCACATACGGTAATTTTCTAAGATCCGACGTATTCTGGTGTTTAGGTTAAATGTTAACACGGTGTAAATTTTAAAAGATCCATATGATAATCAGATAATCAGAGTATTTCGAGGCTAGAAACTGTCTTCGTGTAAATGGGCTTTGATTATAGTTTTTCGACAGCCCCCTCGGCGCAGTTGGTTGGCCAGCTGTGAAACGAGAGGCCGCGGGTTCGATCCCCGCACCAAACACATACACACACACACACACACACACACACACACACACACCACAACCTGTGGTTCACACAAGTATTTGTTTCGGTTCTGGGTGTTTGTGAGACCGAAAAGACTCTTGTTGTTTCTGATACTCACGACACAAGACTCGATCTTAGTGTGGGGTCAGGACGATGTATGCGACGATTGGTCCATGCTTGTTTCTCATGTGAGCTTACATTTTGATTCGATCAGTCAGTTTAAGTATTCTTGATTCAACCTGATATAATATTCTCTATTGTCGTTTCAATATCATTCAGTATCCAACAAAATTAATTATTCATATTCTTGATCATGAAACTCAAAAATAATAATATTTTTCAAACTAAAATACTACCTTTCCTTCACAAAGTGATTCTCTGATTTAAAGCGTAAAAAATATAAAAATATATATTAATTATCTTCCTGCGTAACTTAACACACGGAAAAAAAAACAAAATAATCAGATATTTTTTTCTTGACAACAAAATAAATTCTTCACAAATTTCCGTGAATGCATGCATCACCTTAAACTTACCAGAAGTAAAAAAATATTAGTTAAGGAAAATGTTACTAGATAAGGTTCTGACAGTCTCCGTGGCGCATTTGATCGGAAAACGAGAGGCTGCGGGTTCAATCCCTACCACATTACTAGGGCGGATATGTCACTTACGGTGATTTTTTTATTGCACTATATGGCGAGACGAGCATGCCGTTCGGCTGATGGTAAGCGGTACTACCACTGGTGAACAGCAGCAATACCAAGAAATACCATGAATTATAAAGCAACGCTTGACATTACGACAAACTTGGCTCGCCATCCTGAGAAATAAGATGTTAAGTCTTAATATGTCCAGTAGTTACTCTGGCTACAATGTCCGTCAAATCGATCCGAACCACCATAGTGCATTTACAATGATGTTTGGCGGGAGAAAAAGACATTGCGGTGGTACCTATCCAAATGATTTATATGTATATGGGCAACCTACCTCCATTAAAATAATTATATCAGAATATATTAGAAAGGCATTTGAATCATGTGGTGAATCGTCAAAGATTACTTTTATTATTCGGGAAAATAGTAACTTTTATGCTAATTAATTTGATATCTAAAACTAAACCTGTAGTAGGTAATACACTTTAAAAAACATATAAATTTGTTACAGCGTGCATAGAAAGAAAGAGTCTACAGTATAACGTTATTAAAATTAGTCGTTGCTCACAGTTTTCAAAATGTTTTCTTGTACGATGCCGTGTATAGAATTTATTTTATCACCGTCAAGGTAAAATCTATTACTAGTATTAAGTTATTTTTATATTTAATTGAGAGTGATTTTCACTGCCATCTTCTTGATAATCGTTAGGTACTGATTGGCCTATACTCAAATCAATGGATTCTACGAGCTATAGATTCGAATTATTATAAATAAGATTCCTTAACAAAAAGATAATTCTATTAATCAGCTTATTATTGTCATTAACTGGTAGTGTTATCACCTCGTGTATCTTCGGGTCAGCGCTCCGTCATACAAGGGGAAGCCCGGTATTGGTGCATCTTACTGAGTAAATATACGATAATAAATACGATAATAATACATTCATTAACATTACAAGCAACCGATATTTTGTTTTATTTTACAATATTGATGGTAGGTCTCTCCTATGTGAGAGGCCGCTTGGATAGGTATGCAATGTCTATTTATTCTGCCAAACAGCAGTGTAAATGTCAGGAATATGTCTCCGATATGGCGATAGACTCGTGAGCCGGTACGTACAAGGCAAAACCTGGGTGTCCCAGCACCTCTGCCTATCCTTTTCGAAAAAAAAGGCGTGATTTTATGTATTTGGGTATAAAATATGAGGTATGCAGAAGGATTAAGGGAACTGGAGATAAAAAATAATGTAGTTTGTGTAAAAGGCCGTTCATTAGTTTACAGAGACCACATTTAATGAATATTCTTTACTGAGATTGTAAACTTCGTAACATCATTAATGGAACGGATAATTGCTTTTTTGTGAGTAATGTAAGATAGTGAATGTCAAGAAACATGTTTTTTCCCTTATCCTAAGAATAGTTGCGGCGTGGAGTCTCATTAGCGATGATTAGTGTGTTCTTCCTGTTATGTCTGGATAAACGACAGTTCCTCATAAAGAGACCGCAAACTCCTTCCTTATTTGTAGGTAGTTTAAAAACTTGGAGATTGTCCTATCGTCACACTCATTAATTTAACTCCTGTAAGCCAGGATCAACAGTGGCACGCAATTTAATAACACCGAGTATTGAAGCTCGGCGAGTCTCCGGGAATATCTAACTTGTCTTTAACTCGCAACGAAATCAATCAAAAAGTTAAAGTAATAAAAGTTGGAAATAAATTATTGTCCACTTTCCTTCGTGCAAAGCAGGTATAAAACGTTTTAAAAAACCTATTTGAATGCTTTGTCCGTTGTCTCTATCGAACAATGTTTGAATTAAGTTTGAGCGGAGAAGAAAAAATTTCACTTATCCATTATATTGGGGATGTTATTGGAAAAGTAGCAATAGTGGTTTTTTGTTTGCCTTCTATGCCATTTTCTGGGGTTATTTAGAGTTCCAATTACGGAGATCGATTCCATAAGCGTACCTCTTCAACGAAAAATGAACATGCCTATGTAAAATGCAATTAGACTGGCACAAGACCGCGATTCTTGGCGCAAGGAAATCAAACTAAGGCTTCATAATGAATAAATTCAATGAATGAAGTCGACCACAAAGATAGCAGTATTTTAATTTAAAAAAACACACTTATTATAATCTAAATATACGTGTGATAACTGGTTAGAATGGTATCCACATAAAAGGAATGAAACTCATTTTATTTGGTTCATTAATTTGTTTATTTGATATATCCGTATGACTTATGACGCATCGTCGATAACAGGAAAATCTGAAACAAAAGAGACGTTAGTTATTGTGGTGTATTTAATTTATTTTACTAGACATAATATTGAAATGAAATTAATAATTTATTTATTTTGTTGCTGATTGGCTTTTATACAAACATTGTTTATATAAAGGGTACACACAATTATAATGACATTGAAATAAACAGTGCCATTACCAAATGATTATGTTAATGATAATATGTTATTTTCTTTAAAGTAAATTTTAAAAATTATAACAAACTTATTTTCTGGTACAACAATTTTACCTCACAAGTCTTTTTAATTGAGAACCTAAATGGGTTATGTTGTGATCTATTAAGGACTTTCTCTATCAAATGAATGTTTGGTAAAATTGTGTTATATATGCGATTGAAACCACATTACAAATAATATACAGCCAAGCTACTGTTGAACGTAGCCATATCTAAGTTAGTGTGAACTTTGTTACTTTGAAGACTAGTCTAGACTTAAGACTCTTGATTGTTCAAGCAGTTCGCTTCCATCCACTACCCGCCGTCCTTTTCAACTCCACAGTCCATCGTGCAAAAAGTTTTCTACATGTTTACCGAAGTATTTGACATTCGTACACTTGTCTTATTGGACTACATGGTCTAACCAATCTCAGTTAAATTCTCGATTGTAAAGGTCCGTGCCCTGCAGTGGGTCGTAATGGGCTCATGCAGTACAGTATACTTGCTCCACCAACCATAACACCTCCACAAATACACGGTATACCAAGAGTGTTACCGAAAACGAAGCTGGGTGCTAGTTTTTTTTATTTTTAAACACGCTATGGTACTCAAAGCAATTATTATTTTAGCAAAGTCTATGGACTTACCACCCAAACTCGACGATATTTAAAAAATAATAAGTAAAAATTGTCGCGTTTCTTTGCGAATTTTTTGATAATATATTGTGTTAGTAGTCAATTAAACTACCACCCGGCTTCGTTTTCGGTAGCACTCTTGATATACCTGGTATAATAATTAAAATTCCCTTCTTCGGCTCACTGCAGCGTGCAAAGAAGGTTTTCTACATTGGAAAGTTCAATTCAGAGAAGTTAGGTAATATTTAACCACGTATAGATTGGCAAATTTTACACCCATGAAAAATCTTGTTGAGATTTATGTTTGCAAGTTTCCTAACAATGTTTTCCTCCACTGTCAAAATGCATGCCAATTGACTATGAACATAATATAACTCCAAAAAATCAGAGGTGTGCTCTGATTTTCAAACTCGCGACTCAAGACACCAGTTAGTTACCAACTGGCTACTACGCATTAAAAACACACAAAGTATATAATACAAATGATATCAATAATAATTACGAACCTATCACAGCGCGTAAACCCTAACGTAGTCTATTACCAAGGCCTTGGAGTCCTCAATCCAGGTGGGGTACCACTGGCTGCGCGCGTTCCAGAAGTTGCTCATCGCTTTGGTGGCGCTGTTCTTCCAGGGTTTGTTGATGGCATCGTCGGGAAAATCGTGGACTCCACCCACGTTGATGCCCAGGGATATGTAGAACTAGGGAGAAGAAATAGTATAGTAATTAATACTAATAGAATTGGAATAGAGAAGATGTTAGATGTAAGCCGTTTACAGGTTGCTAGAGTAATTCTTCACGAAGGCTTGTATTTGGTAGCGGGCTTTATCTAGTAGAAAATGATGATATTGATATGAAAAGGTGAGCAACATGAGATTAAGGAAACAAAGGCCAAACGAAATAGTGACATTGAGCAGGAAAGATCACGAAAGATGACATAGAATGGGGAAATACTAGGAAAAATATATGAAATAAATAAATAACAGAGCATTATTATTTGATGTTTTAAAATGAACACAGAATAAATAACATTTTACAAGTACCTAAAGTAATGAGTAGAAGGAAGTGTCGTTACGACCCAAAGAATAGATATATGACGTCAGAAATAGGACCATCCACACCAGAAATTAACAAAAAGCCTTCGTAAAAAACTACAGCCTAAAGACCAACCTAATATATTTCCAAAAGAAAAAGAAAGCGGAACATTTACCATATCGTCAAAAGGTGCTAAATTTGTTCCCTTAGTCCATCTGGTAGCAGCCTCCACGTTGTTGCTATATGCTTCTTGATAGAACCCTCCCGTGGGAGGTACCACCTGTCCGTAGACCTCTCCGTCCACAGAGAGTGTTATAGACTCTGAAACATAAATGTTTTATTAGAATAGTGTATGTACTGGATGGTACAGTCAGCAACATAAGTTGCTACACATTTATGAAATTTCGAATGGTCTTATCCAAAATAATAATAATTCCCAACATCGTATAGCACTTATCGACAAAGAAGACATTACTTGATAATACTTTCCGACTACAGACTAGTAATTAGAAATCTTAATTCATAAAAGGATTATCAAAAAATGTGAAGTGTGTAGCGACTTATGTTGCTGACTGTACAAAAAACAACTTTACTTGAAGTATAAATTACGTTAGGAATTTGTATATCAGCATTGATTGGTATAAACATTATTGTTACTGTATTAAGATCTCATTTTTTTCTGTATTTATTAATTTTACTGTTTGATGATTGACCTAAAACCAATGTGTAATGTATGTATAGCATTGGTTTAGTCAGCATGGGATTTGAACTACAATTAATTATAAACGATTCCCATCAGATAAACACAGTTGTAAGTACATTTTATTCGGTTATTAAACAACGTTTGTTCCAATCTCGAAAATTTTCAAGTCTGTAAAATTGATGATTATCAAATTGACTCTCAAGTCATTTGCATTGTACGTTGAAGTTAAGAATAAGAGCCATTAGAAAGAACATTTTTAACAGATAACAAAAAAACATAATATAAAAAAAAAACAGATATAATACCTGGAGTCCACACTAGGGTATAATTATGGTATTCATTGTTCCACGGTTCATTGCCGACATATTGCTTGAGATTGGCAGTTCTGAAAATATTCCAAAATATATTTTATTCCATGGTTGTTTTGCATCCGATATCAAAGATCATTGGCTAATTTGAAAATTTCGGAAAAAAGTAAAAGTAAACATCTTTATTTAGCCCCCACTCCCCAGCCTTATATTTTACTGGCAAACTTTAATTACACCGCCTTAAGAAATGCATGTAACCCCTCTAAAAACAATTCTTTAAAAAGTGTCTGCCACAGATACTTCTTGAATTCAGTTTCTGTACAACTATGGGTACAATTATTTCTAACTAAGAATGTTTTGTCTCCTTCATAATCATCATTTAAGCAACAGGAAGTCGGCTGCTGAATATAGGCCCCCCCAAGGATCTCCACATCAACCTGTTGGAAGCGGCTTGCTTCAGCGACTTCTTGCAATTGCCAGGACGTTGTTTTCTACGCTCAAATTGAATTCAAAATCCATTCGTAAGGGACAAAAGACTCTATAACTAAAATTGTTTTTAAAATTGACCATGAATAAAATCGCATATATATATATATATATACCTGTAAGGGTCTGATTCACTCATGATGGGTCCACCAATCAAGGTCTTGGAGTACTCAGCGTTACCCTTAACGCAAGCGATTCGAAGCAAACCTGACGCGTAGTTGCGAATGCCGTACACAAAGTCACGAGGCTCCAGTTGGACCTCTGAAATTAGACAAACAAGACAAAGATAAGATATGGGGTGGCTAAATAGTATCGGAAGTCGGAATGTCTTGATTTTTTAGATGTAGGTTTGTCGTATATAAAGAGATAGTTATTTGACAGCCTCTGTGGCGCAGTTGGTTAGACGCCTCCTGTGAAACGAGAGGCCGCGGGTTCGATCCCCGCACCGAGAGAAATGTTTGTGCGGCTCACAAATATTTCTTCCGGGTCTGGGTGTTTGTGAGACCGAAAAGTCTCTCGTAGATCAGGATCTACCAGGATACTCACGACACAAGACTCGATCTTAGTGTGGGGTCAGGACTATGTATGTCGCTGTTGGGTGTTATTTATTATTATTATTTTATTATTCTTTATTGCATTCGTTGTGGGCATTTGATACCTGATGTGAACTGTGTTGTACTGTATCAGACCATACATGTCCTATTATAGGTCACGAGCCTCTTCTACAATCAAAGTACGATTGATACTCTTGGGAGGAGCGTATTTGTGAGACAAGTTACCATCAGGTGACATGTAGATCCTTTGCCTCTGGGGCTAAGCTGGCTCGTACACGTATTGTAACACCTTTAAGTTGTCTGTTGCTAAGAACAACACTTTAATCGTGAGTTTAATTAACACGGTTCAGGCCAATATCCATTTCACAATTAGTTAGACTTTATATGTTAGACATTCTTGTAACGATTTTCATGGTGTGCAACTGCCTTGACGATGTTTTCATCGAGAAATTATATATAAACTGTAACAAAACTTACCGGGTACAAGCCAGTCGCCGCGCGGCATCTTGGCTCTGATCTCCACTCGGCCGTACTTGAAGGAGAACTTCTGCCTGGTGGTCACCTTGCCCGTGATAATGGGAGGAATTATCACAGGTCCTGGCTCCCGTTTGCATTGTGGAGTACCTAGGATGCCAGTACACCTGAAACAATTAGACTTGGTCGTTAGAAACATCAACATTTCGGAAGAAATAGTCTTTCATATCTTTCATTTCATTTTTCATTATTTGTATCTATATTTTGTTATGTAACACCTTGCACACTTATTTGTGTATACTCATGTTCGACAAATAAAACATCTATATTTTCATGCAATTCTATTGATAAATAATCCATTGAGTCAATGTAATTATTATTATAAGTCTATAGGACTTTAAAAGAAACACATGTTTTCCAATTGCACTCAAACGACACGCTTGTTGCAAAGACCTGCAATATTAAATATTATATACCATTACCCTTCAGCAAGATCTAGAGGCCGGAAAACTGACTCCTCCCCGTACTCAGTCGTTAACAATACGGGTTTGATGACCAACTTGCCGTTTCTGACGCGGAGGTTGTTTTCGTGCATGTACACATTGAAAGGGAAGTCCTGGAAAAGACCAAAACTGTCATAAGATTAATAAAACCATTGTAGGTATTTTGTTGCAATAAATGAGATGAGCACACGATTCGCTCGATGGTAAGCAATATGACCGTTCATGGAACGTTACAAATTGAAACAACACCATGAATTACAAAGCAATGCTTGGTATTCCACTGCGCTCGCCATCCTGGGGGCTGGGACATAGGATATTAAGTCTCAACATGTCCAGTAGTTACTCTGGCTATAATGTCCTTTAAACCGGAACACAGTAGTGTATTCACACTGCTGTTTGGCGGGAGAAATAGACATTGCGGTGGTACCTACCCAGCTGGCCTCTCACATATGAGAGACCTACCACTAGTAGGTATACTCTGTCTTAAGCCGTTGTATTTATTTCGGTTGCGTATACTGTCAACAATATCTAGACCAACGCTAGCTTTTGTAGTGTAACAAAAACATTGCCTAGTAGCAAAGGGAACTTTCAAAATTCAAACACCAAAAAAAGATAATGATAAACATATACCAAAACTCACCGGCTCGCCAGGAAATTTGATTTCAGGTGTCCATATTTTCCCATGTACTAACGGTGTGTTAAAGTTATCTTCAAACAGCAGTTGTCCCTTGCAGACGAACCCTGGCATGGACACGACTGAGGCGGACAGCTCGCATGGGTAGCCCGGAGTCAGTGCTTGTTCTATTATTCCCACTGGGGCTGCTGGGGTCGATGTGGTTACCACGTCGCCTCCAAGTGTTACTGGTTCGCCATCTTCGTTGACGTAGCCTGGGAATTATAAAGGACTTTATGTAGTTATTTGTTTTGTTTATTGGTCATGTAGGCATTTAAATAATTCTCATGACAAGTCAATACACATAGTACTTAATCTCTACACCAAATATTTGTTACATTATTAGCTATTTATATTAATTTCTTATTGGTATTTTAGTATAATATTAAGTTATTACTATATATACCCAGTTCTGTGTATACCCAGCGAATAAGACTCGGTGTGCTTGTTTTGTCCAATAGGGTTGTGTCCAAGATTTTATTTGAGCAGTAAGTAATCATTCCTTAAAAGCATCGTTTATAAAAACAAACCAATTTGAAAACAGCATCAAAATTGAATGTAAAATGACTGAGATATTAATACATTCAATAGTACGGTGGGGACACTCGTTGTCTCTTTCGCACGCGTGCACCTTATGGAAGATGACGTCACGCCGTGCATATTGCATCCTTTTCTATTACTCCTACCACCAACTTTCATATATTTGTAACTTGCTTATTACTTAACGGATTTTAAAAATTCTTTCTGATTATGATTATGCGTAAAGTGCGTGGTGGCCTGTTGGTAAACGGACTAGACGCGACTGCCAACATGTTTACGGTGGTCGCGGGTTCGAATCCCAGGGCACACCTCTGACTTTTCGGAGTCATGTGTGTATTGATAGTCAATCACCACGCACTAAAACGGTGAAGGAAAACATCGTGAGGAAACCTGCATACCATAAAGATTTATAAAAAATTCTATGGTATGTAAGTCCGCCAACCCGCACTAGGCCAGCGTGGTGGACTATATGGCCTAACCACTCTCAATCGTACTCTCGATTGTAGAGGAGGCCCGTGCCCTGCAGTGGGACGTATATGGGCTGATACAGATGATTATGCGTAACGTAACCTTCCGTTATAAACAAAAATAAAAATATATGAAACTAGCCTATTGTATTAGTTTAAGATGTGAAGCATTGCGGTTAGGACATTTTAATTAAGGGTATATTTTTAAAGTTGTGTGCTCTCTTCTCTGATGAGTTTTGTTTCGTCATCATATTGCTCTTTACGGTTGTTGCTCCAATTGCTATAAACTAACTCAGCCCCAAGTTAGTAATCTATGAAGAAGGAAGATAGTTTCCAACATATACGAAATTTTGTAATAGCTGATAGAGTATTGTGCTGATGTTGTGCCCACCCCCATCGGTGTTGGGGGCTCGACTCTTGAAGTTGTTGACGAATATGTCTATTTAGGACAAGTGGTCCGGTTAGGCAGGTCCAAGAGAGAGGTCAATCGTCGAATCCAACTCGGTTGGGCAGCGTTCGGGAAACTACGCGACGTCTTCTCGTCCAAAATACCTCAGTGCCTTAAATCGAAAGTCTTCGATAGTTGTGTGTTGCCAGTGATGACTTACGGCACCGAGACGTGGCCTCTCACTATGGGCCTTATTAGGAAGCTCAAAGTCACTCAACGAGCTATGGAGAGGGCTATGCTCGGGGTTTCCCTGCGAGATCGAATCAGAAATGAGGAGATCCGTAGGAGAACTAAAATAACCGACATAGCCCACCGGATTAGCAATGTGAAGTGGCAATGGGCAGGGCACATAGCGCGGAGATCTGATGACCGATGGGGTCGGAAAGTGCTCGAATGGAGGCCGCGTATCGGAAAGCGCAGCGTAGGACGTCCACCCACAAGATGGTCCGACGACCTGATAAAGGTCGCGGGACGTCGCTGGATGCAGGCTGCCTCCAACAGGTCTCTGTGGCAATCATTGGGGGAGGCCTATGTTCAGCAGTGGACTTCCTTTGGCTGATGGATGGATGGATGATAGAGTATTGACTATGGTAAGAAATAACTCTAATCAAACTATGCCAGCTTTGAAACTAAATTCACAGACACGGATTGCTTCCGATATACAACATGGGTCGTTTAATATGGCGGGTTCTACACCACGTATAATAATTATCGATGTCCGTACTGATTTGATTCATTTAACTAGCGAGATATTATTTCGCGCTATCAGTCTATTTGAATCAATGTTATAGACTATAGAGTCTTTAGAACTGAATGGAAAAACTTCATAGAACTTTTTCTTCTTACCGCCTAACCTACAACATATCGTCGTCCCTAGGAAATTCCCACTTAGCCTCATGGCCTTCCTAACTAGGACCATACCGAAAGTAATTTTTGGTTTCAATAAAATGTATTATTAATGTGATGTAATTAGTAACTGTGAAGAAAAACATCATAAGGAAACCTGTACAACATAGGGATTTGTGAAATTTCTATGGTGTGTCTTTATTACCTTTTTATCTAAATTTTATTTTTATCTCTTTATCTACATTTTATTTCGACTTAGTTACGAAAAAATCTAATAGATGGCGCGATTTTCACGGGCATCTTATTGATATTCCAAATGTACTGAAGAGCCTATCATTATTTTAAATCAATGCACTAGAGGTACACTTTACAATTGAAAGTAACTTAATCACGTTTTTTTATTTCCTTCTATGTCATTATTCATAATTTTCCTTGTTGTTTACTTCTATTAGGCATATCTTAATAATTGTAAGTATATAATATTATAGCTAATGAATGTTCAATGTCATATACATCGGTATATGCACGAGGAAGTATTATATTAGCTCGATATGTAATAATATTTGTAAAGGAAGCATTTTTCGAGCATTTATTCCACAGCCATCATTGCCAAATCCGTTTAGTTATATACCTTACTAGCGGTCCGGCCCGGCTCCGCCCGGGTGCAGATACACGTTTCAAAATGGCGGTCAAAATGTTCTATTCCGACTATCAATATAGAATATCGACCAATTGGACCGCGAATAAAATTTCCTCGTATTTGCTAGAAATGTCACTACTGCTTCCCTCCTATAGGTCATATCGTAATGATATATAAACTATAGCATTCCTCGGTAATTGTACTATCCAACACTGAAAGAATTTTTCAAATCGGACCCGCGGTTCCTGAGATTAGCGCGTTCAAACAAACAAACAAACAAACTCTTCAGCTTTATAATATTAGTATAGATTCATAGACTTCATAAATCACTAATCAGCTATTTAACAGCTCATTAGTTGTGTAAATGACCGAGACCCTTGTTTAAGCAAATTTTAAGCAGAAAAATGGTAGATGTCTATCAGCTAGACGTTTGATATTACTGCCAAGTTAATGAAATCACAATTGGAGGCCTTTGCTAGTTTGGCGACTTATTCATTATAATATGTAGTAAAAACCATGATGAATAGCAAAATATAATGAACGCTTTATCTCCTCTTAACCTGAATTGAATTGTTTATGAATCTGGGGGATAATGTTCTGTGTCAAAACATCGTGTATTGTAAATAAAAACCTAGAGCGAATTTGTATGTCAGTGAAAAATAACATCATAAGAGTATGCTCCATACCACTTTCAAGATTTGAGTTTATTTTTATCGTATATAATTATTATTCTTTATTTCTTATCAAATGTAATGTTTATGCCTAATATTACGTAATTCGTAGGAGTATATTTTTATATATATATAGTTAATAGGAGTAATTATTGCGATAATCCCAATGACCTCAGCTCGGTCGCACGGCCAAGTACGATATTTAACTCGGAACTATACGTACGCTTACATTTAAAATATTTGCTAATATCAATGAAGTGACTCGGATTTCTATCCTTGACATTAAATCCCAGAAGCATTTCTCAATAATATTGTTTTTTGGTTTTAGGTTTGCTATGACTTAGTAGTTGTTAGTTTTTCTATTATTTGAACGATGAAAATTCTTTTTAGATTTTAGAATTGCAAATGGTATCTTTTTATTTAATTCACTTATACAAAATATATTAGATGCTCCTTTTTTTGGGCGAGCGGAAGTGCTCCCCTTTTGGTATTTTTGGGACAAGTCAAAAGGAATATGTCAGTATCACTTTATTAATGTATAATGTGTATTAGATGAAGACTTCTTCGAGGATCTTAAGTCCGGGCATGAGGTTGTACCGTGTGGGTATTTTCGGTCCTCTGTCGAAGGGAGGAGAGTTGATCCGCCGGCCAGGGAGACCCGTAGAAACGGTTGTCCGCTGGCCGCCCGCGGTATAGTACAGGGGCCCAATCGGGGCTAACCACCTCGAGAGGCTGCCTCACCATGCCGCGCATAATCTTGGGTGGGTACGTCGTGCCGGTTGGTGACCGGAAGTGGGGTCCCGGCGGCCCATCCCGGGAGGGTACGGGGGCCCTTCCGTCCGGCGGATCAATTCGCTTCCTGCCGACCCTTTCGTGCCGGTGCCCATTCGGCCTTCTTAGTGCCCGAACCTAAGATCCTCGTTGCCTCTTCACCAATCCCATCCTTTCTACCATGACAGTGCAACTAAACAGAGCAGGTCCTTCAGCGGTGCTTAACCCCACCACCGCGTTCACTATGGAGTTCACTAACATCCGCGGACTCCATACGAACCTCAATGCCGTCCACCACCATCTTGAGACGGCCCGGCCTGCTTTGCTCTTCCTAACGGAGACGCAGATTCGTTGTCCGACCGATAATTCTTACCTGTTGTATCCCGGTTATTCGCTTGAAGTAAACTTCAAGCCTAAAGCCGGGGTATGCTTGTATGTTCGGTCGGACATCTGCTGTCGCCGTTTGCACTGCATGGAGGACCCCTCCTTCTCCGCTCTGTGGGTGCACGTGGATCTAGGTTCCCTGAGCCGCATCTACGTGTGCCTTTACAGGTCTCACAACGGGGACGATGAGACGACTCGGCTGTTCAGGTATCTTAGCCAGGCGGCTGATGACGCGCAGGCGCAGTTCCCGTCGGCCGAAATGGTGGTCTTGGGGGATTTCAATGCTCATCACGAACTGTGGCTGGGCTCCTCCAAGACTGATCATGCTGGCAGAGCTGCCCATGCATTCGCTCTGACTCATGACTTGACACAACTGGTGAACCAGCCCACCAGGATCCCGGATGTGGCGAGTCATGCGCCTTCTTTGCTGGACCTTCTGCTGGCGAGTCACCCAGCCGGGTATCATGTGACCGTTAGTGCGCCTCTGGGCACTTCCGATCACTGCCTGGTTGGGTCGTCAGTACCGATCGCATCACCTCCACGTCCCGTGCAGGTTAGGCGAAGGGTCTGGCATTACTCGTCGGCAGATTGGGATGGTATGCGGGAATATTTTGCATCCATCTCTTGGAGGCAGCGCTGCTTTGAGGGTAAAGATCCCTCAGCGAGTGCCAACGCTATTGCTGACGAGATCAGACTTGGAATGGAATATTACATTCCTTCCTCTGAGATCGCCAGTAAGGGCCGTGGACGCTCCTGGTTCAATCGTGCATGCGCCGATGCTGTCGGTGACAAACAGGCGGCGTATCGCGATTGGATCAGGGGTCGCGCCATGAAGGATCCCAATATCAGTTCCCTCAAAGAAGCCTATAACCGTGCCTCCAAGGCCTGCAAGAAGGCCTACGTTAGGGCGGATGCCCAGCGCGTTAGCAGGATTGGGCGTGCGTTGGCCGATCACCCAACTAGCAGTCGTGCTTATTGGAGGTTGGCCAGGGCCGTCCAATCTAACTTCTGTCGTCCAGCGTTGCCGCCGCTGAGGTACCCAGAAGGGTCGCTGGCCCACAAGCCGCAAGAGAAGGCTGCCTTGCTGGCAAATCTCTTTGCGGCTAATTCCCGCCTCGAAGACCGTGGTTCCCAGTCGCTGCCTACGCTGCCTGATTGCGGTTTCTCAATGGCAGATATTCGCATCAGGCAGTGTGATGTGCGGCGTGAGTTACGGTCTCTCGATGTGCGGAAAGCCAGTGGTCCGGATGGGATACCAGCGGTAGTTTTAAGGGCTTGTGCAGCTGAGTTGTCTCCAGCACTGACTCGCCTCTACCGAGCGTCCTACCGCACAGGTGTTGTGCCGGAATCTTGGAGAGAGGCCAATGTGCAACCAATCCCCAAAAAGGGTGATCGATCGGACCCTACCAATTACCGCCCTATCGCTATCACCTCAGTGATGTGTAAGGTCATGGAGCGGATCATAAACGCTCAATTGGTCCGCTACCTGGAGGATCACTCGTTGATCAGTGACCGACAATACGGATTCCGTCATAATCGATCGACGGGTGATCTTCTAGCGTTTGTCCTGCATCGCTGGGGTGAGGCGATAGACCGGCGTGGCGAGGCTCTTGCTGTGAGCCTCGACATTGCCAAGGCGTTTGATAGGGTCTGGCACCGTGGTCTTCTGTCCAAGCTTCCGGCATACGGTCTACCCGGCAACCTGTGTTCGTGGATTTCCGGCTTTCTGCATGGGCGTAGAATACGTGTAGTCGTAGACGGACACGCTTCGGCGTTCATGTCGGTAAATGCCGGAGTTCCTCAGGGCTCGGTGCTGTCGCCCACCTTGTTTATTCTGCATATCAATGACATGTTGTCGCTTGGCAACATTCATTGCTATGCAGATGACAGCACGGTTCATGGGCGATACCACTGCGGGCCTCCAGGTTGCCGTGTCGAAACTGTGAAGGGACGCGAAGATCTTGTCATTGAGCTCAACCGGACCTTGGATCTCATTTCTACATGGGGTTCCAGGAATATGGTTGAGTTCAATGCCAGGAAAACCCAGGTGTGTGCGTTCACGTGCAAAAAATCCCCGTTCTCTCCCCTCCCCATTCTTCAGGGTACTCCCCTCTCAGTGCGGAATGACCTGTGTATCCTTGGTGTGGATATCCGCTGTGATCTCAATCCAAGGAATCACATCGAGGGCGTAATATCTGCCACATCACGCAGGGTTGGAGTCCTGAACAGAGTGCGTCGGTTTTTCACGCCCGGTCAGCTTTGCCGCTTATATAAAGCGCAGGTCCGGCCGGGTATGGAGTATTGCTCGCACCTCTGGGATGGATCCGCCCAGTACCTGCTCGATGCCTTGGATGGATTGCAGCGGCGGGCCATCCGCATTGTGAATGATGCAGACGTTACGAGCAACTTGGAGTCGCTACAACTCCGGAGAGATGTCGCCTCTCTAAGCGTGTTCTACCGCCTGTATCACGGTGAGTGCTCTGAGGAATTGTTCAACTTGCTCCCCTCCTCTCCATTCCTAACCAGAACCACGCGTGCTGGCTTGCGAAGCCATAGCTTGACGGTCCACACCATCCCGGCGCGAACCAAACGGTTCTCAAATTCGTTTCTGTGCCGCACCGTCAGGCTGTGGAATTGTTTGCCGGCGCACGTGTTCCCTCCTTCCTACAATCCCGGGTCCTTCCGCCGTGGTGTGAAGAGGCACCTAAGCAGGCCGGCATAATTGTTTCCATTGGCATGGGACTGCCGTCCGATGCCAATGGATACTCTGCCTGGGAGGCATTGACACTTTCCATCAGGTGCAATGCCGCCACTATGCCAGGCCATTATAAAAAAAAAAAAAAAAAAAAAAAAAAAGACTCTCGTGTTCATTTCGAATTGTTAATAGCTCGAAGGGTCATTCTCACCTTCGGAACAAAAATTAGCTAAGGCAATATGACCGTCTCTTCTTCCTACCTTTTCTTTAATTCTAATACTCGTTTTGATCACAAAAAACTTACCAGTAACTGTCCATTCTCCATTGTCCTGTCTATACCCCAAGCCATCCTTGAGAAGATAAGTCCAGAAATAGATCTTATCCCCGACATTCAGCTTTGCGTTCTTGTCTCTGAAGGTCCACCGTCCTTTCTTCGCTTTGGTGATGTCTCTGGACCAATGCCCTGCTTCCAGACCCTCCATCTCTTCATTAAGCTTCCCGTGGAAGGCGAATAGTTGGTAGCCATCGTCTGTAATAGATCGTTTTAAAGTTTAGTTACCTTTAGTACTTGTATTGACAGCTTAATTTAAGTATCTCCCAATAACCAAGTGTACAGCTTAAATAATATTTTACACATACGATGAAATTAATTAAGATAATTTACATAACCCTATAACTTACGTAAGTAAAAAGAAAATTCTATATAAAAGGTTTTCGATACGTAAAATTAAACCTTTATTTTAATAAAGTGGTAGGTATTCACTGAGTTTCAATAAATTGATGTTATTTTTATATTTCTTTAGCGAATCCATAGTAGAATTTTAGATAAAGAAAAATAGTAATTCATTTGGGAGAAACAAATTTCTAAGTAATATTCTTATCATCATTGTTTTTTCGCACAGACACAAACCAGGTATTTATTTTTATAGAAATTATCGTCTTCCGGCACTGAGCAGTATTTATCGACTTTAAATAACGAACAGATTATCCAATTGTTTTCTTTTTTTTGACAATATTTTGGTTGTTTTAAAACTGTGACTAATTAGCACGATATTTGCCTGGTTACTTATTGTCTTAAAATATAATTTTAATTCGATATGTCTGGATTTCACTACATATTTTGTGTACTACTTTTGTGTACTTTACATTGTAGTGAAAGGAAGTTTTCTTCGAAGTATCACATCGAGCTTCGTTAGCAACCATATACAATTGTCGAGCCTCTAGACTTGACTAACTCTCTATAAAATGACGAAAGTCTGGCGGCCACGAGCTCTTACTTGATGTGCAAGATTTGATCTTAATATAATGTCTGGGCTATTCGGGGATGTGCGGGGATTGAACCTGCGGACTCTCGTTTCATAGTCGGAGTCTAACCAACTACGCCACGGAGGCTGTCGCTCTTGGACTCTTGGGTGTATATATTTAATACAACAATGAGAGTAATGACATTTCTTTGATTTTTAATATGGTTTGATGATTTATCCGCCCAATTTAATTCATATTATAATGAGGAAAGGAATCACTTTTGTAATTAATAATATGGAATTTGTATTCAGTCTTTTGAGCCGATAGCATTTAGAAATATGATAGGAGGGCAAACGGAGATATTTAACAATTCATAAATATCCTAGATTATAATTATACCCGTGTTTTCTTAGAATAAATCGTATCCGTCTTGTAAATTGTGGTAGGAACGTTTAACGCGGGATCCAAAAGTATTTTCCTTATAAAACACCTATACGATCATAGTAGCATCTGGTAACATCTTACGCCATTAATCATACCATCATACCAGTTTCAAAACCTATATTAGCATCGAATGTTTGGCCCTCTTACGCTTCATTGCCGTTACAGGCTGTAAAAGCGATTTTCACTAGAGAAGAACGGGCAAGAAACTCTAGTGTTGCTCTCTTCAAAACCAGTTTACAATTTGGTGATTGCTACAATAGTCATTTGTTACAACGTTTAAAAAATACGAACATGTTAACATTATGTACAAGGTGCATTATTTGGAATTATAGGGAAAAATCACGTACGTTCTAGTACAAGTAAAGTGAAGGAATATCTCATATTCTTAATCAATTCATCTTAATTCAGTTTGAGCGAAGAAGACAAAATATTCGATATATTATAATGTCGGTTTTAAAATTGTCTATGCAAAAGACCATAAGAGTAATATTCGTTTACAAACAATTATACAATTGTACATTATCTGACATAAGGTCATAAAGGCGTTTTAAAATACGCTTTATCATAAATGATTCGGTGTTGAATTAATAACAATTTATTGATAATAAGATCAACAGAGTATTATATTGTTATAGTAATTTTTTTAAAAAATCTTTGGAATATTCTCTTACAGCCGCTGCCAATAAACAATCCCAATCCAAAATTTACCGTTTTAGATTGACAGCTCAATCTTTTTTCTGATACTATATTGCCAATAATCAATCTCAGTAGTGAAAAAACTATGGCAACACGACAAGCGACCAATCGAAAAGTAGAAAACAATCCAGATTGACTTCAATCTATTTTTTTCGATTGATTATTGGCATCGGCCGTTAGTGTAACTTAGATTGACGTTTCGAAATAATATTACCTTTGAATTTGTTATTTCGTACTTACAATAAAAGAAAATTAATTAACACATCATTAGGTATCATGTGATCATTCGTAGATTTAGTAAGATTTTGGGTAGGACAAACAATAAAATGGCAAGATCGTGGACCTATGTCGTGAACCGATGACCGTTATAGGTAACTTGTCCCATAATGGACGATATCCGGAAGAATAAAAATGTATTCGTCTACATGATAAGCGACCGCACATGTCTATTCAGTTGTCAAGTTTTGGCGCGAAAAGAAATGCGAATCGTCTTTTTTTTTCACAGAAAGGTATGTGTTGTGGTATAATTACGCAGTTCTTATTATATTATGTCTTCTATTTATTTATCAATTTATTCAAATATTTGGAATGCTTGTAATACTGTGAAAAAATATTCAAGAACGATTAAATATATACGGGTAGATGTTAGCAGGAAGTGGACATTTGTTAAGGAATTTGCTAGGAATATTTCCCATAATTCAAATACTAAACAAAAATTATACCAAAATATTAACGCCACTATAGCGAGCACTCATAAAGAATTTAATAACATACAAACATATTTTAATGCACAAATCATATTATAGGTTTTTGAATCTATGCCCTTAAACTAGTAAGATTTAAATAGACAAAACATTACCTGGGATTGAAACTCGTAGTCCTTTTGGATAAATAGCTTCTAATTTTGCATCCGGCACTTCAAGACATTGCACTAAATTCAAAGAAATATTCACAACCAACACAAGAACACCACTTTTATACATTTTTTATTCACACTTTTTATTTTCAGCCTGGAAAATTAGAAAAAGTTTATTTTACGAATTAATTGATTAAAATTTGAATTTGAATTTCGAATACACTACAAACTCTTCTATTTTGAGTTCGTTTTTTGAATATTTCCACAGACTATATACAAAAAGAAAATTATTAACAACTTATTATCCTTTATGCATTAAACTAAGAAAAATGTTTTCAACAGTAAAATACGGATGGGTAAGGTTTCTTAACCTTCAAACGTACAATGTGTGAAGCGCGCGTCGCGACCGCGGTCTCCGCGACGAATGATGATACGAGAAGGCCACGGGTTGAAAAACAACTCGGAATAGTTATAGAGATTTTTTGCTTTGTAATAGGTATTGGGCATGGTAAGATTGTATTGCAATTTTTCTATTACAAAAATTTAATTGCTAGAATTTTTTGTTATTGCAAGAACAGCATAGCATAATAACATTAGTGGAATTTCTTGGTGGTAGGTCTCTCATAAACGTGACTGTAAATGAAAGAGTGTAAATGCACTGTTGTGTTTCGGTTTGAAGAGCATTGAAGCCGACGTAACTACTGGACATACTGAGACCTAACATCTTTACTGGTGGTGGACTTTCATATGTGAGAGGCCATCTAGGTAGGTATCACCGCAATGTCTTTTTCTCTCGTGAAACAGCAGTGTATCTGCATTGTTGTGTTTCGCATTGAAGTACATTGTAGGCAGAGTAACCACTGGACATATTGAGACTTAACATCTTAGGTCTCAGGATGGCGAGCGCAGTGGAACTTTGCTACTATTTATGAGAGGTCGTATCGCTTACCATCAGGCGAACGGCATGCTCGTCTCGCTATTCATTGCTAGAAAAAAAAATGTCTCAGGATGGCAAGCGCAGTGGAATGCCAAGCATTTTAATACTGTTCATGAGCAGTCGTATCGCTTACCATTAGGTTGCTCATCTCAATGGCAGCTCGTCTCGCCATTCATAGCATTAAAAAAATTGAATCATTTCTTAAGCAAACCTTTTTCTTGGGGTAAATCCTCTTAGGTTCGTAGTATTCCGGATTTAACTTCATTCATTCAAGTTACTCCGTCATAATTGTAAGCACATCTTAAATCTCTACGAACTTTCCAAGCCTAAAAATATTATTGAGTAAGTGTGTTTCTTTGTTTTTCATCCACGCGTCATGAACACATTTTACAAAGAGGTTGTTTTAAAGGTTAAGAATGCCATCAATTGTTTCTGATCCCGAGTAAAACACGATATTTTTTTTTTCTCTTTATTTTTTTTGGGACCTTTGTCCATGCGGACATGTAAGTCCCATCATACCTTATACCTAATAAAATACACAAACATATACATATTTTTTTAACTTATAAAAGAAACTAATAAACATAATCTTTTTGCAACTGGTGACAGCGGATTTGCCAGAATCGTTTGTATCAATCCAACATCTACAACATTCAAATTGTATTCATCAAAAAACCTATCCCTTTCTTTTTTATTTTTGGTACATTCCATCAGCAAGTGTTGTATATCTTCTACTTTATTGCAAGTGCTGCAGTTAGGTGTTTCCGATTTTTTCATCAAATATGTAAACTTTGCTGATGGATAATGCCCAGAGCGTAATCTAAAAGCTAATTTGACATAATTTCTCTTTAGACCACTGTTACTAAACCAGGGAGAATGAGGAAGGAGAGGCACTGAATCGTTCTATACCATATTCCCTTTTCTTTCGATCGATTGTTAAAGTACTCTTTCCAGTTGTTGAAACATTTCATTTTGAATTTTGTAGTGTATTCTGTATAATCTGGCAGAAGATCAATAAAACACGATTTGTATGTAACAAATTTATTAGAATTTGGAATTCTTTACAGCTATAAATTTTTAAAGGTCAAGTTTTATATTATATTGATTTGTTGTAATGTGTTAACGAAGTTATTTCCGCGTTCGGTTCGAAAAATGAATAATTAAATACATATAATTGTTACAAAGCATTTTGTATATAGCAGAGCGTGATTATGGGTTTCTCAGTGTCTAGGTATTTCCCCTATTATCCTATAAATATGTGTTGATATACCACGCGTTACCCAAGTTTTTGTGATGGTGATGTCATATGATTGATTTCTTTGCGGATAAAATACAAGTTAGACATTCCCGCAGACTCGCTGATCTTGATTGCAGGGAGGTTGAGAATGACAGCCTCCGTGGCGAATTTGGTTAGACATCGGCTGTGAAAGGAGAGGCCGCGGGTTCGATCTCCACACCGAGACAAATGATTGCGTGTTCCTCCTTGTTTTGGGTCTGGCTGTTTGTGAGGCCGAAGTCTCTCGTATTTCCTGATATGCCCAACAGTCATATACTTAGTCTTGACCCTACACTAAGATCCAGTCTTGTGTCGTCGGTATCAGGAACTACGAGAGACTTTTCGGTCTCACAAACACCCAGACCCGTGAAAAATACTTTTGAGCCACAAACATTTGTCTCCGTGGCCCTTCGTTTTATAGTCTGCGTTTAACCAGCTGCGCCACGGAGGCTGTCAATCCAGTAGCATAATGAATGGTCTATGGTTCCTAAGGTCCCGGAATCGACTCTTAGTCGAGCTACGAGTACCGCATTTAATGCTAGGTTTTTCTTTATGAAATTATAAGAACTAGTGGGCGCCTAGTGGTCGAAATTCGACCAAATCAAGAAGAGAAAAAGTACCTCTCAAAATCGCTTATTTCACCTGAAGTATATGCAATTACTAAAATCGTAAACTACAATAATTGCTTTGAATCAGCAATAGTAAATTATATATTTTTTGTACCTGAATGTTGTTATTGCAGATTGCTGCTACAGAACTTTCTTTATGCATATAATGATAGTCCGTGTACATTTAAAAGTACAATATCTTACTGCTACACAATTTGTATAAGCGCTCAGTATTTCACGTAGTATTCGTCAAATAAATCTTTTCTGTTTGACATTCAACAAAACCACAGTAAACAAATATTTCTGATTGACATTCAACTATGTCTATAATAAACCAAATAAACAATTTGACCAAAGAGTATGTATACGTGTACAAATACTTGTGTATGCGTGTGTCAAATGCATGTTGGTTTATTTATTGATTTAATGTACTTTTTATGCATTATTATTAAAATCTTTTTTTATATTACATTTAATATTAGGCCTAATATGATTTAATGTACTTTATAAGCATTATTATTGAAAAATATTAGCGTTCTGCACTTCTCCTACACATAAACTATAAGTGTGCCAAATTTTATACTCCTGCGTCCGCGCAATTTTCGTAAAAAGGGGTCCAAAGTTTTTGCATCACGTATTAATATATAGATTTATAACCTTGCAGTTCATTTTTGTAGTTTTTTTTTTCGGTTTTCTATTTCATAACAATGACTAAGTACTCTGTTTATATTTATTTGGAAAATATTGTATGACTAATTAATTATGTTTATTTGCATATTAAGAATTCTCTGAATTCGTAATTACTAAGTATGCTGTTATTCTTAGCAAAAGAATATTCCCTTACGAACAAATTCCAAGTTTATTAATTATAAAAGTGATGAATTAACATTCATCATCATTATCTCAGCCACAGGAAGTCCACTGCTGAACATAGGCCTCCACCACAATAGAGATAACATTTAAAAAAAAAAAACAAGAAAAAAAACACTTTTTTTACAAACGTCCCAAAAGAAGTAAGGCGGGTTGACACGGCAATAGTATTGCGTAAGGGGTAAGAACGTAAATTCATATAAAATATAGGAGCTTACGTTTTTACCCCTTCTATCCTTAATAAGGTTAGGGTTAGTGTAATACCGTAAGTATTACCCTAACGCAACTTGTAGATTTTAACAAACTCTTATTTCTACAAAGAGCTGGTCTACTCACTAGCACTCTTAGCGTAGCACAGGAATGTGATGCGGCTAGTTTCCGATAAGCCCTTCAATACAATTAGAGCTTCAAAAAGATAACCCTGAAAGTCGCGCAAAAATAAATACTAGATTAACTTAATTTAATAGATCTCGTCGAAACGGTGGTAACAATTATTATCTTTATTTTTATTAAACTTTCTGTCATAATACAAGCAATTATTGAAATCATTGCAAGCGACGATTAATTTCAGTAACGCTCCACTAGAGATGCACTGGAGCGCGCACCACTTACGTCGGAACACTACGCGTTATCTGCCTTGTCCATATAATTATGTCAATGGTATAGCCATATTAAAGCTTCTAAGGTTTATAAAAAAGGACCGCTCGATTGGAGTGTACCAAACCAGTCAACAACCTTGGGTTTTTCGCTAGTACTAATTCCTCAATTGTTTATCTAAAACCGCAAAACTTCGTATATACGTTATACAGATGTGGTATTTCATCAAATTTACATGTTGTCTCAAGTAACAAGGAAATTCCAGGAATAATAAAAATAATTCTAAGAATTATGGTTTGGAAAAATATTGGTACATTGACAGGACTGATATTATTCATTCATCGATATTTCATCATCATCAGTATCAGCCCATATACGTCCCGCTGCAGGGCACGGGCCTACTCTACAATCAAGAGTACGATTGAGAGTGGTTAGGCCATATAGTCCACCACACTGGCCTAGTGCGGGTTGGCATCGAAATTTATTCGTAATTTTTTCTATTGCACTGAATGGTGT
Source organism: Hyles euphorbiae (assembly GCA_023078785.2). Classification (NCBI taxonomy): domain Eukaryota; kingdom Metazoa; phylum Arthropoda; class Insecta; order Lepidoptera; family Sphingidae; genus Hyles; species Hyles euphorbiae. Next base: position 2,681,121 of record CM041039.1, on the reverse strand, counting down.
AACTAGCATGACATTCACCTAATGGCGAGCAATACGACTGCTCATGAACAGTAACAAAACCAAACAACACCATGAGGTACAAAGCAATGCTTGGCATGCCACTGCGCTCGCCATCCTGAGACATAAGATGTAAAGTCTCAATATGTCCAGTAGTTACTCTGGCAACAATGTCCTTCAATTCAAAACACAACAGTGCATTTACACTGTTGTTTGGCGGGAGAAATAGACATTCCGGTGGTACCTACCCAGGCGGCTTCTCACATATCAGAGACCACAAAGTTTATCGACTTACAAGGAGTAAAGCCGGTGACTAGCCCGCCAACAAAATGTTGTCGACACGTGCCGGCGGACGTCGGTGTGTGGTGCGCTGTAAAAGTAGCAATAAGTAATTCGTCAGGATTTTTTTGTTGTTTTTTCCTTTCAAAATCTCATTTTGCAATCATCATATTTAACTAAGCTTTAGATTAGTAAAAAATGTGTTAATTGCTGTGGTTTGTTTTTGTAGGTATTAAGATGAGATCACTGTTTGTAATTTGAAAACTATAGCAACTTTATATTTTGTTCCCAAATCATACATATAAAGACGTATAAACTCGTATGTGCAACAAAAATACCTCTACATGTAGATGTTACCTACTATTGATCTGTTTTATTACAGACTAGCTTTTGCTCGCGGCTTCGCTCGCGTTAAGAAGTATTATTATTAATTAGGTATAGATTTTGCGGCTTTACGGGTTTAGCGAGTGTAAAAAATTAGGGCCTAAAAACTTCATTGTACACAATATTCTTAACTAATCTATCATTAGGCGCTAAAACTATCAAGCTATTGGGTGAACTTACTCGTGAGCAAGCAACATAAAACTGAAATGCTAAATTGAATTTATCAAAATCCTATTTAAGCGAACGTCTTCATCATAGTACATAGCTCCTCTTTAATTTCAGTTCAATCAGTCGAAAATCTAAGAAGATTTATACAAACTTTCATCCCCTATTTTATCCCCTTAGGGGTGGAATTTATCAAAATCCTTTCTTAGCGGATGCCTAAGTCATAACATCTACCTATATGCCAAATTTCAGCCCGATCCGTCCAGTGGTTTGGGCTGTGCGTTGATAGATCACTAAATCAGTCAGTCACTTTTGAGTTATATATATTTAGATACAATAATACAATTAAAATACTAATATCGCAATTTCACTTATTAACTTTTATTTTTTATTAAGTAACAGAGTAAAGATAGAACAGAAAGATTTAGCCCCTAAACTGGGTATCTCCGCAAAATATTGCTTTTATATGTAGTCTTAGCGGTACTCTTTAAACATTTTAATTTACTTTTAAAAATACATCTAGACAAATATTTTTATAAATATCATCAATTCGTGCATATGTTTTAGGTAGGTGTTAAAGCATACATTGTAAAGAAATAAAAAAAACCTAATAAGTATATATTTAATTTACATAAGATAGAAATCAAATACATCCTTATGACACAACGCCCATAACAGGAAAATCTGAAACAATAATTTCTGTATTTGTGCTGTACATCATTATGATTGTATTTGTTTAGAAAATGTAAGCGAGAGATCACAACACAAATTAATATCTTATGTCTCATCCAAGTTTATCAATGAGGCTCCACATCGACCTGTGGATACCCTTATACGTAGCTTGATGTATCCATTATACCAGCTTGTTAGTAAGCAGATAAACAATATATGCACAGGCCGAACTCGAAACGAGATCCACTACTAGTTTAATTTTTAATTCAGGACTTTATCCCAGAAGGTTGTGATGTGTCAATGCTACGGGATTTTCACCAATTTATACAGTTTGCATAATATTATTGGTGAAATAAAGATAATAAAAAACGGCGAAGGAAAACATCTGGAGGAAACCTGCATACCATAGCGATTTACAAACATTTCTATATACTCTCGATTGTAGGGGAGGCCCGTGCCCTACAGTGGACGTATATGGGCTGATACAGAAAGAAAATATAAAAAAGTGAAAAAATACCCCCTCATCACAGCGCAAAAACCTTCACGTAGTCCACTTCCAGAGACTTGGAGCTGTCCATCCAGGTAGGGTTCCACAGACCACGCGCGTTCCAGAAGTCGATCATGGCCTTAGGTGCGTCATTTTTCCAGGGCTTGTTGGGTCCGTCAGGGAACTCGCGGACTCCACCCACGGTAATGCCCAGGGATATATAGAACTAGTATAAAACATTAGGAAAAGAAAACTTGAGACGTGATGAGAACATTAATACTATCAAATTACAATGAATTTAGAAAGAGTTATCACATCGAAAAAAAGTTTTTTGCTATTTAGTGAAGGAAAAAAATTAATTTATATTGTGATTTCATTGGAATTAAAATACAGAATTGACGACAAAGATAGATATTTAATTACTTTTGAAAATTGTGTTGATTTCAAATGACAACTTCTTAGTTAGACTACAACCTATCTTTGGATTAAAAATGATATTTCAGAAACAATTTACCATATCATCAAAAGGTGCCAAGATAGTTCCTTTAGCCCATCGCGTAGCAGCTTCTACTTTGTTTTTATTTGCTTCGTCGTAGAAACCTCCCATCGGTGGCACCACTTGACCATAGACCACTCCGTCCACAGAAAGCGTTATGGATTCTGAAAAGTAATAACTCAGGTTGTTCTTGGCATATTTGGCGAAAATAGACAATTATTCTGAATATTTTAAGAATTTATTCGAAACCTCCAAAAGAAAATGTGTTTGGAAGTAGACTTTTTTGGCTTTCAGTAGTTCAACAGTAGAGTTTCTGTGACTGAAGAGAGTGTGAGAGGAATAGTGAGATATTCGATAGAGGCTTTGGATTTTATAGAAGAAGAAAGAAGGAGTTTTGAAATTTATAGGAATAAAACCTTAAACGTGCCTGGTCTCCATTCCAAAGTGTAGATATGAAAATCATTTCTCCAAGGCTCGTTACCGATCATTTGTTTCAAATAGGCAGATCTGAAATTGATAAACAACGCGTTTAACTTGATTTACATTTATACAATACTCATTAGCAGCCTTCGTAGCTCAGTTGGTTAACGTGACTGTGATACGAGAGTCCACGTGTTAAATTCCCACACGGAGAGACGTATTTAAGAATTTGTGTGAAGGAATTGAAATATGCGGACGGTATTATGTGCGCGACAGATAAAATTACATATCTAAGTGTCATGGTAGATATCTATTTATCGCAAATACCTGTAAGGTTCTGATTCGCTCATGATGGGTCCTCCAAGTAATATCTTGGAGCTATCAATATTCCCCTTAACGCAGGCAATTCGCAGCAAACCCGACCCATAATTACGGGCACCATATACGGAATCGCGGGGCTCCAATTGGATTTCTGAAAATCAAAAACGACAGGAAGTAAAAAACTACGCCTAGCACCCTACTGGGTAGGAAGAGGTGTAACTACAGATATTTCCATCCACAATTCGATGATCTTATTCCCGTCTCAAATGGAACAGACAAGCATATTTTTATGCCGTCGCAAATTCCAGCCCCAGAAAAATTCAAAACCGAGAAAATTACGCTTTAGATTGCCTGATCTGGAGTTCTAACGCAGGATATCATAGTTACTAGCCTTTAAATGCTGATAATAGATCTATGAGATGACTAGGAGATGTTAAAGAAGGACTAACCAGGTACAAGCCATTCGCCGCGCGGCATCTTAGCTCTGATCTCCACTCGGCCGTACTTGAAGGAGAACTTCTGCTTGGTGGTCACCTTGCCCGTGATGATGGGAGGAATTATCATAGGGCCAGATGGTTCTCGCTTGCATTCAGAAGTGCCAAGTTTACCAGTACAACTAGAACGAATCAAGTTTTTGCTTAAAATGGTTATTATATTTTAAATGAAATGAAATTTTATAGTATTGACGGTGTAAGGCACATAGTAATTATTCATATACTTTGAGCACACAAGTGAGCTCTTGAAATAATAAGGTCATCAATCCGCGGAATGAGATAACATAGGTCAAGCAAAAAGCTAGCCACTAACCTAATGACTTTCTTCCTTCACCCGTTGTAAGGCTCTTCATCATCATCATCATCATCATATCAGCCACAGGAAGTCCACTGCTGAATATAGGCCTCCCCCAATGATCTCCACAATGACCTGTTGGAAGCGGCCTGCATCCAGCGACTTCCTGCGACCTTAGTCAGATCGTCCGTCCACCTTGTAGGCGGGCGTCCAACACTTCGCTTGCCTGTACGTGGCCTCCACTCGAGAACCTTTCGGCCCCAACGGCCATCGGTTCTACGAGCTATGTGCCCGGCCCACTGCCACTTCAACTTGCCAATCCTATGGGCTATGTCGGTAACCTTGGTTCTCCTACGGATCTCCTCATTTCTGATTCGATCTCGTAGGGAAACACCGAGCATAGCCCGCTCCATGGCTCGTTGAGTGACTTTGAGCCTTTTAATGAGGCCCACAGTGAGAGGCCACGTCTCGGTGCCGTATGTCATCACTGGTAACACACAACTATCGAAGACTTTCGATTTTAGGCACTGAGTTTATAAGGCTTCTTAGCAAATAAATATTGTGGTTTAGAGAGACTGCTATTTTAGTAATAGTTGTTAAGAAAATAAAATCAAATAAAAATATTCTTGATTCAAATAATTCTTATAAGATCTTTTGAATCGTTAGTGTCTGCTACCACCGCTTCGGAACGCGTTGTAGCTGTTAAGAAGAAACCAAGCAAGAAACTTCCTTAACAACACGAACTGTCTTCTTTTTTTCTTTTTTTTTATAGCCATATGAAATTACAACGGTCCATGTCATAATTCACAATAATGGTGGTGTATAACAATATTATGTAAATTAATATATTTTGAAAAAAAAATATGTAATATATTCCCAAGCAGTTTTTTCCTCCATATAGTCTGAGATTATATAATATGAAGGTGCGTGGTGGCCTGTTGGTAAACGGACTAGACGCGGCTGCCTGCATGTTCACGGTGGTCGCGGGTTCGAATCCCAGGGCACACCTCTGACTTTTCGGAGTCATGTGTGTATTGATAATCAATCACCACGCACTAAAACGGTGAAGGAAAACATCGTGAGGAAACCTGCATACCATAGCGATTTATAAGAATTTCTACGGTATGTAAGTCCGCTAACCCGCACTAGGCCAGCGTGGTGGACTATATGGTCTTACCACTCTCAATCGTATTCTCGATTGTAGATTAGGCCCGTGCCCTGCAGTGGGACGTATATGGGCTGATACAGTACAGTACAGTATATAATATGCTTTTTTACACAGCTTAAATTTAATTACATTTTTAAACTTAATAATTGGAAGTTCTCTTATATTATTGGAAAGCTTGCTAAAGACCTTGCTTGCTAACTTTGACCCATAAAATAACTATGTATTTATGTATTTTATGTTACAATTTAAGAACCTAATATTGTATTTCTTAGAGGACGCAATTTTATTTTTGGCACATTTGTGGGGGGTCGATAGAAGCTAAACCCCAAGTTTGTGGGGTGGCCGCCATTGTCCCCCGGCCGCCATCTTGGAAAAAGGGGTGCAAACACCATGAATTCGAAGATTACCTTACTATGACAGTGTGTCTTAAGGCTCAAAATATCACGCTCATAAAGGTTGATATAAAATCAGAAGGATGCATAAAATATACTATGCGTTTCAAATAAGAATAGGAACGTCAATGACCTTTAGTTGTCAAATATCACACGAAAAGTATGGTTAGCAACAAAAACAATATTTACGCATCAATTATATTTTTTTTCACATAGTCGAATTCCTGACCATAAATTAACTAAAAAAATTGAAACAATTACAAAATGTTATATGGTCACCTAAACAAGAATGTTTAGTCATAAATAGCTTAAAAAAGTATAATTTTTTAACTTTTTATTTACTTCATGTGTAATTATTCGCCAGAAAGTAACTATAACATGACATTATTCATTCATTAATTTTTTTACGAATTGTTAAATATTGAAAATATTATTTTCATTCAACAAAAATATTATTTTAAGAAATCTTGTTTTGCTCACCCTACCTAAATTGTGCGATTTGACAGCTACTACGAACCAATATGGCGCCGGGTCAGTCCTATTCTTAGTTGAACCGCATAGTAAAGCTAATATCATGTAGTATTGTTACCCTTCAGATAAATCAAGTGGCTGCCACACAGAATCTTCACCGTACTCAGTATTCAACAAAGTAGGTTTGATGATTAATTTGCCGTCTTTAACCTTCAGATAATCTCCTTGCATGTACACATTGAATGGGAAGTCCTGGAAAGTGAAAAATGTCATGTGCAGTACTTCCTAAACTTCTTCAATAACATTCGGATTATTGAATTGTAGAATATTATCAATTATGTATGTTTTCATGACTGCCTCGATGGCATAGTTGTACTAGGGTACGGTTACAAAGCTGAGGTCTGGGGTTCGAATCCCGGGTTGGGCAAAGTGGTATTGGATTTCTCTATTTATTATCAGCCCAGAGTCAGGAATTTGTGCCCGATAAGGCGATAGGCCACATCGTGGGACGGAACATATAAGGCGAAATGTGGGAGTCCTGGCACCTCTGCCTACCCCTTCTGAGAAAAAGGCGTGAGTTTATGTATGTATGTATGTATGTAATGTTTTCAAACCCTACTGGAAGTCCCGAGATGAGTGCGATTGAAACAAACATTATTTTAATTTACATTAATTTTAAATTCTTCCATGTTTCTTAAATAACAAATGTATACACAACAATAACATCATACTGAAACCACGAAAGCATAAGTATCTTGTAAAGCTTCAATTTTTCAGATAATTTCACACAGCCTCCGTGGCGCAGATGGTTAGATGCTGGCTGTGAAACGAGAACCTACGGGTTCGATCCCCGCACCAAGACAAATGTTTTTTGCGTCCCACAAATATTTACTTAGGGTCTGCGTGTTTGTGAGACCGTAAAGTCTCTCGTAGTTACTGATACCTTCAAGACTTAATTGATCCCTAAGGTAACGACTATGAACATGACTGTAAAGGATTTTGAAATAAAATTATTATTTACGGATCGCGGATTCAGTTTAAATTTGTTCGTGGACTGAGCTCAATCCGCCCCGTGACCACGAAAGCTGTAAAGTAACCGAAACATCGAGAACTTAAAAATGTACAAACTAAACCAAATCTGCGATAAAATCCGTAAATCATATATTTATTTCTATGTGTAACATTCGCATAAATCTAAGAAACCATTATTTAAGGAACCATTATCAAAGGACAGCCTCCGTGGCGCAGTTGGTTAGACGCCGCCAGTGAAACGAGAGGCCGCGGGTTCGATCCCCGCACCGAGAGAAATGTTTGTGCGGCCCACAAATATTTCTTCCGATTCTGGGTGTTTGTGAGACCGAAAAGTCTCTCGTAGTTCCTGATACCCACGACACAAGACTCGATCTTAGTGTGGGGTCAGGACTATGTATGTGACTGTTGGGTGTTATTATTATTTCTTATTATTTAAACTTACCGGTTCACCAGGAAATTTGACTTTAGGAGTCCATATGTTATCATCAGCCAGGTCCGCGTTGAAGTTATCTTCGAAGAGCAGTTGTCCCTTGCAGACGGTCCCTGGTATGGACACGACTGTGGCGGACAGCTCGCATGGGTAGCCCGGAGTCACTCCTTCTGATATTGTTGGTAATGAACTCCGCATGTTGGCGTTAGGTGGCACTGGAATTCCGGATAGTTTTTTTTTATATTTCATTGCATGGCGAGACCATCTGCTGTTCGCCTCATGGTAAGCGATACGACCGCTCATAAAAAGTAGCAAAACCAACCAAAACCTTGAATTACAAAGCAATGCTTGGCACTGCGCTCGCCATCCTGAGACATAAGATGTTAAATCTCAATATGTCTAGTAGTTACTCTGGCTACAATGTTATTCAATACACTGAATTGAAGAGGCACCTTAGCAGGCCGGCATAATTGTTTCCATTGGCATGGGACTGCCGTCCGATGCCAATGGATACTCTGCCTGGGCGGCATTGGCACTTTCCATCAGGTGCAATACCGCCACTATGCCAGGCCAGTATATATAAAAAAAAAAACTGATGTTTGGCAGGAGAAGTAGACATTGCGGTGGTACATAACCAAGCGACCTCTCACATAATATGAGAGACCTACCACCAGTAAAAATTAGAGAACAAGAATTAATTGAGCCTTGGGCTTTAGTAAGAAGTCTCAGCAACTTATGACAAGGTAGTTATGGAGAAGGCTATGCTCGCAAATTCCCCAATAACGAAATAGAGACTATCCTTTTACAGTTTTTTCATTTATGCTTTGAGGAAAATTGAATATAATAATAAAAGTTCATCCTTATTTCTTATTCAATGCTTTGCGTACCATTCTCAAGTTGAACATATTGGCCATTATGAGATGCTTTTTATAGGAAAATAAATAAATGCGCCGAACAATCACATACGTAGTCCTGACCCTAGTATCAGGAACTGCGAGGTATTTTTCGGACTCACAAACACTCAGTTTAGAAATAAATACTTGTGTATAGTACAAATATTTGTATCAGTGCGGGAATCGAACCTGCAGCGGCCTCATTTTTCATAGCCGGCGACTAACCATCTGTGCCACGGAGGCCGTCAAAAATTGACCATTTGTTTACGTTGTACATATCTGTACTATACTGTATCAGCCCATATACGTCCCACTGCAGGGCACGGGCCTACTCTACAATCGAGAGTACGATTGAGAGTGGTTAGGCCATATAGTCCACCACGCTGGCCTAGTGCGGGTTGGCGGACTTACATACCATATAAATTCTTATAAATCGCTATGGTATGCAGGTTTCCTCACGATGTTTTCCTTCACCGTTTTAGTGCGTGGTGTGATGTACATATCTGTATTATGTAAAACATATTACCTTGATTTAAAACTTGGGTTCCTGTAGGTTGTATGCGTGGTTTTAAATAAGGGACATTGTAACACTTTACCAAGCTTAAGTAAACATTCACAAGCAATACAGCACTTGTAAGCATTGTTTATTTTTATTTCACACGACAAATTTATTGCGGGCTGCGAAAAAAGTAAAGAATGTGTAAAAATAAATATAAAAGTATGAAGAAATAGCGGAAGAATTTCACAGATTAGAATAAACTAAATATAGAACAATTATTTACATATTTAAAATTATTTCATTGAGTTTAATAATTAATATTGTCAATATGCGTATATGTGTATTCGTTACGAATTGCGGCTGTAGTCTGCATAGAGTACATTGGTAGTCTTTCCCACCCATAAATTACATGCAATTAGTAACAGATTAGTAGGTTGCAATACATCGACTGTGAAAAAGAATCACCGGATCAAAATCAATTGGGTGGCTTTAGTGTTGGAATAAAAAGCAATAACAATCACGAATAGCATGTGATGTCGGTAATAACGTTTCACAAGTTATATTTATAAGTTATACCGGGTATATCAAGACTGCTACCGAAAACGAAGCCGGGTGGTAGTTTTAGTGGCTGCAAACACAATGAAACTAAAAATTTTGCTGAGAAATGCGACAATTATTTTTAATGATTTTTTAAATATCATCATTTTTGGGTGGTAAGTCCATAGTTTTTGCTATAATAATAATTTAACTCGTTTATCTCTTAGAGTATTTATAAATAAAAGAGTACACAGTATTATTTTAGGACAAAATGGATTTACCACCCAAATACGACCAAAGAAAAAAAAATACAAAAAAATGTCACATTTTTTGCAACATTTTCTATTGCATTGTGTCTGAAGTCGCTTAAACTACCACCCGGCGTCGTTTTCGGTAGCAGTCTTGATATACCCTGTATTTTACGATTTGCGATTGTGATTCATAAAGCCGATCGGCTAATATTTTTATACACATACAATCTCATGTAATCTATGAAGGATGAGTTTTTTTAACGAACCCATGTAAAGAAGAAATTGAACAGTAAAGGACCTGGACAGTTTCTGCCTAGTTACTTTTTATCATGTACAAAAACAAAGCAATAATTGAATGAATATAAAAAATCAACTATTAATTTAAGAATATGTCATATTTCTGTAGAAGTTTAGGGAGTAATATAAAGTTTAATAAGATTTTGCATTGATTGATGACCCATTTCCGCCATTGTTGGCCCCGCATAAACGTTTCGTTCGCAGTAAAGCAAGTGTAGGAAAAAAATAATAACTTTATCTTAAATATTCCTAAAAATAATTTATAAGTAGGTCATAATAACTAACAATACTAAATATATATAAAGCAATGTTTGTAGTATATACTTACACATATATTCTTCCCATTTTTACACACTTTCATTGCAACAACTAAACGCTGCAGTAAAATACTTGACACTTGACAGTTGCTTGACAGGAACCATGCTTTGTCTATTTGTTTACATTGTGACACAATTAAAATACGTCTCGGTGTATATTTTGTGTAACTTATAAAATATAAGTTCCTTTAAATTCCAAATTCGATGATAAAGCATTTATGTAAACGTATTCTTATTAGATTCAATAAATTGACGGATAACCTACAAAACCTAACCTCAAAATAAGATATGTTTTTGTAAATATCTAAAAATCCTGAACTTCATAGGCTTTGTAACTTTTCTGTATTAATCTTGGAACAAACCTTACCCCAACAATGCAAAACTAATTGATGTAGACGAGATTTGAAGTACTAGGCACAGCGCCATACAAAAATTGGCCATGTCCTTTGGTGTGCGTAATTTCAGATGTGAAAAATGGTTATAATATTTTAGTCAGTTTTTTTGTTTACAAATTCGGCTGGGAGCAATTAGCAATAGCAAAATTATGGAGCATGTTTAGGCTTCAAAACTAACAAGGTGGTGATTTTAATTTGAAATAGCAATAATTCCCATTACTTAGTGGCTTTATTTCTATCCCTGTCATTCCTACGCTGTCTATCATCTTTCTCGCTCCGTTGTTTACCCGCGTGGCTAACGCACGCACAGAATTAGTGTGCATTGTCCACTCTAGTTTAATAACCTCAATAAGCCAATAAGCTTTTTCTGCCACAAAAAGTATCTGCATCCGATCGAAGTCGAGCCGGGCCTTGCAGAAGAGCTTTCGAGTAAGGCCTTCCTTCTCCATATTTTAGTCTAACATGTGTCCATAAATGGACAAATAAAAATGCAACAAGCTATTAAAAAGTCATTTAATCACAATCAACAATCACACGGTCACACTTAAATGCATAAAGATCACATTTTAATAAAATTATAATTGATTTCAAACTGGCTACTAATTACTGCAGTTAATCGACAATTCAACATTCAGTAGACAAATCGATTATAAAGATAGTATTTCCATTCGTTGTTATAACAATATATTTGTAGTTATTGTATGCAGTATCATCAAATTTTCCGAGTATTTTAATCAGTACAATGCAATCAATTTAAAATGATAAATAATCCAACAACATTTAATTGACCAAAATTTACAAAATTACTATAAAATATAAAATACACTATACTTTCTGTCACAAATGGTACAAAACTTCTTTAAAAAAATCACATTATTTCTTTCTCAATACATTTTAAATAGTAATCTCTTTATCCTGTTACTCCAGCTAGTATTTTCCCTAGGGGCAGGCCCTGATAGTTTGCCCATGTACCTTACAGGGCATAGACCTTGACGTAGTCCACTTTCATACTGGAGTCATACCAGGTGGGGAACCAGTTAGCCCGATCGTTCCAGAAGTTGACGATGGCCTTGCTGGCCTTGTTCTCCCAGGGCTTGCCCGGGGCGTCGGGGAAGTCGTGGATACCGCCCACGCGGATACCCAGGGTTATATGGAACTGGAATTAAAGAATAGCTGTAATTGGTTGAGATTTGGGTTAGGGGAGGATTTATGACTGGACATTCTTGATTGGGTTACTAATGTTTTACAAAAGTTATGTTCCTTTTTAAATTTTAGTCGTATAATATATGTATAGGAAATATATGCTCTGTAAATTATCTGACCAACGCAATTATGCCTAATAGGAATTGAACCAATGATCACAACGAAAAGTCACTGTACGGACGGAAACAAGTTTTTATTTTTTTTATTATTTCACCCAAGTCTAGTTGGTGTACCACACTACTGAAATTCTTGTTAATATCAAAGCAGAATCTGTTACGATGTTTGCGTACACTGTTATATTGCGTGGTTATTACAGGATACCTTTAATGAGTCTCGAAATACATACCAGTTCATCAAAAGGCGCCATGATGGTCCCCTTGAGCCACTGCGAGGCGTGGGAAACCAGGTTGTTCTTGGCGAGCTGGTAGAAACCCTCGCCGGGGTTCACCGACCCATACTGCTCTCCGTCCACTAGTAGGTCGATGCCATCTGATGAAAATATATTGGCGTTAGTCTTTCACATACTGAAAATAGTTCTGTATCAGTCCATATACGTCCCACTGCAGGGCACGGACCTCCTCTACAATCGAGAGTACGATTGAGAGTGGTTAGGCTATATAGTCCACTACGCTGGCCTAATACGGGTTGGCGGACTTACATACCATAGAAATGCAGGTTTCCCCACGATGTTTTCCTTCACCGTTTTAGTGCGTGGTGATTGACTATCAATACACACATGACTCCGAAAAGTCAGAGGAGTGCCCTGGGATTCGAACCCGCGACCACCGTGAACATGTTGGCAGTCGCATCTAGTCCATTTACCAATAGGCCACCACGCCCAACAGGCCACCACGCTATATACTGAAAATAATACAAAGCACATATTATGGACATTCTAAGAGACTCGCAGAGTTACAGTGCTCGCCGTGCGTTAATATTCGACAGTTGATCGTAATTTATTGAAATTGTTGCATGGAATGTGAGGACGAGATTGTCTCTAGTAAGTACAAGACGGTAAGCTTTCTAATATGCGAGAGACTACAGAGATATTGGTATGTGACACTAATCTTTGGTGATTTTTTCCGCTTCACACCAGTGTAGATATACCATTGTATTCCGGAAGGAAACTGTAGCCAGTGATTACATGTATTCAGAATGATTTGAAATGACAAACAAAATGCAGGTCCATGCAGTGACTAATAAAAACAGTAGGTACCTCGTTTCCAAATCAAGGAGTAGACGTGGTAATCACTATTCCAGTTGCCGATGCCGAGTTTCTCCTTCAAGAGCATGGATCTGAAGGGATCAGTGTCGGAGCACACGGGCCCTCCGTACAGCTTCTTAGCATACACATCGTTGCCTCTCACGAACGCTACCCGCATGATGCCCGAAGCGTACCGCTGCGCTCCGTATAACTTGTCTGTTGGCTCCAGGTTCAACTCTGGGGCAAAAATAAATAATGAGGAATTTATTATTAATTTGACCTTTAAATAATACGTATGCAAGGGTGAATAAAGCAATACAATGAAATAAATGACTAATATTACTTCTTTAATAAAAAAATTAAAGAAAATTTGATTGATAATCCAATAAATATATAAAGAATATAATGGTAACACTGGGTCTTGGAAGAATGATACAAGTAATTAGTCCAAATGAACAATTTTGTGATAAAAATTTATTTGGTTGGAGTTAATATATTTAAAATCATCATCTTTTAAAATTTCTCTCAGTTTGTAAAAACACAAGATGAAAACGGTAACCTTTATAAGGCTGGACAATTATATCAATGTCTCAATGTTACATTAATCTCATCAGTCATATTACCTGGTACAAGCCAGCTTCCACGAGGCAACTTGGCTCTGATCTCAATCTTCCCGTACTTGAATGAGAAGCTGCGATGGGTGGACAACTTGGCCGTCATAACAGGCGGCACTATCTGTCCAGAACCGCTTTGCCTTTTGCATTCACTTGTGCCAATACGCCCCGTACATCTGGAATTTTGTTAATATTATTTTTTATATGAGAATGAAAAAGAGGCTATGTAATACAGTCCAGAGGAATTGTCCACCGGTGGCCGATAGTTGCCTACCGAAATTTAAAGAGATGGCCGAAAGTCGTGTCACATTCTATAGAAAAAGTTGCGTGTTTCATAGTTATATTGTTTTCTTGTGAAATTGATAGTTGCTTTGTGGTGCTATACAATTATTATATAAAATAGCCTTTTCGAAACCATAACACTACACACCTGAATTGTATATTGATTTTCACACTTTTGTGCATTATGGTTGCTTTATTGCACTAAAGGGCGAAACGAGCATGTCGTTGCCTCATGGTAAGCGATACGACCGCTCATGCATAATAGCAAAACCAAACAACACTTTGAATTACAAAGCAAAGCTTGACATGCCATTGCGCTCGCCATCTTGAGTCATAAGATGTTAATCTCAATATGACCAGTACTTACTCTGACTACAATATCCTTCAAACCGAAACACAACAGTGCATTGACACAGCTGTTTGGCGGGAGAAATAGACAATGCGGTGGTAACTACCCAGGCGGCCTTTCACATATGAGCCATATCTTACCACCAGTGAAGAATTGTGGTATCTTACTCACCTATCGGTAAGGTCCAGTTGTTCGTAGATGATTCCCTCGTGGTATCGCGACTCGAGCAGTACTGGGCTGATGACCAGCGTCCCGTCATCGATGGACACCGTTCCATCTGTCGTGTATACATTGTAGGGATAGTCCTGGAACCAGACATTCGTTTCAATCAATTACCACGCATTGAAACGGTGAAGGAAAACATCTTGAAGAAACCTGCATACCATAGTGATTTATATATATGGTCAGTAAGTCCACCACCAGCGTGGTGGACTATATGGCCTAACCACTCTCAATCGTACTGTCGATTGTAGAGGAAGCCCGTGCCCTGTAGTGGTACAGAATATAAAATACTGATACCCACCATACTAGACTCGACAATAGTATGGGGTCAGAGCGATCTATGTGACTGTTGGGCGTATTTACTTAATAACGTCTTTTATTCGTAAAGTTCGGGGCAATAATTCTTGATTAACGCGCAATGTCATCTTGTACCGTATCGGCGCATATACTTCCAAATCTACATATAATGTTGACAATAATGTATTTTGCATAGACGAATATAATTAATATTCTAAGGGTGGATGATAACAATTAGATTTTTTTTTCCTTTAGCTTATTGACTGCCTCGGTGGCGTAGTTTTACTACGGCATGGTTACAAAGATGAGGTCTCTGGTACGAATACCGGGTCGGGGAAAGTGATATGGGATTTTTCTATTCATTATCAGCCTGGAGACAGAAATTTGTTCCTGATATGGCGATAGGCGCGCTTCCTATCACATAATGGGACGGAACATACAAGGTGAAAACTTCTACCTTCCTACCTACGTCTTTAAATCTAGTTCTTTACTACGCTTTAATGGCTAAGACATTATTTTGCTTCTCCTCAGCTATCTTAATGTTATCCATTTTATAATTTTGAGTTTCTATACTAACCGGTTCTTCAGGAAACCTGATTTCCGAAGTCCATTTGTTAAGTTCCCTGATATTGTTCTTGTCAAATTCCTCGCTGAAGATGAGTTCTCCTTTGCACACTGAATTGCTTCCGAGAACGACTGTCTCTGACTTATCACAAGGTTTTGAGGTTGGGGGTGGCTGAGTAGGGGTGTAATGTGGTGGGGTGTACGTAGGCCCTTTTGTAGGCTCCGATGGTGTAGGGGTTGGTGCAGTACTTAGATCAACCTTCTCACCCTTCTGGTTGACAAATTCTGAAATAAAATAGCTTAAAATCAGATCAAGCACTTGGCTTCAGTTGATTCTATTTTTGCTGGTTCATTTTTGGTGGTTGGCGTAATTTGAATGTGGGAATGACTGATAGTATTGTCAAAGTTAGTTATTTTCAAACCTCGTATTATACTATTCTAATAGGTACATAATTAAACTGCAACTTCGCTAATTTTTTTAAAATATATTGCGCCTGAACTACAGCATAAATAAACTCTGCAGAACATCTAAACGTCGACTTACCAGTGACAGTCCATTCTCCATTATCCTGTCTATACCCCAATCCGTCTTTGATCACATAAGTCCAGAAGTAGATTTTGTCACCTAGCTTCAACTGTGCATTCCTGTCGTTGAAGGTCCATCTTCCCTCCTTGGCTTTGGTGATGTCACGTGACCATTGGCCGGCCTCCAGTCCTTCCATTTCTTCGTTCAGTTTACCGTGAAAGGCGAAGAGAGAGAAGCCATCATCTGAAACATATGAACTGATGATTTAGATACTGATTGGTTATGAATAATGTTAGCTTGTATTTGTATTTGGCTCAAAATACTAATAAACTAATGACTAGTTTTATTTTTTTCTACTGTCAAATCAACAAAGTCACCTAATGTTAAGTGCATTAAAGGCATCAAGTGGCGAAACCTTTCGACGGTGAACAAAATTTACTATCTCAGCCGCTCGCCAACCACATACTTCTCAATGACACATTCTTAAAGTTATTTTAAAATGAAAAACACAATCGTGTCGTTGCATTTACAAGCGGCCTTGGTTCATTCACAACGAATTTAACTTATTGTTAAATCAACAATGTTTCTTACCGTCTACTGGTTCCTTCAGTTCATATCTTTTGTCTGCATCCTGATCCCAAATGGGACTGGCAACGGAATTTCCATGTCATAAAAAATTGGCTATTGTTTGATTCACATGACGTCACTGTTGAGAATGGTAACTACCATATAACATTTTATTAAATTAGAAATATACTATGATCAATCATTGCTACACTTTAAGACAAACTTAATTTAAATAAGTAAAAATCTTCCATACTAAGTAGCTAAGGTAAAAAATCTGATGGGTGTTTCGGTCAACGACTTGCACCTTTTTTGGACAGGGGCCTATGTCTTAAAGCCAATGAACTAACTTCAGCGCATGGCATGGAGTGTATAATGTGATCAAATTATACTGGTTATACTTGTACTAAACGAGATTTTTAATGAGGTACATATTACGTCTGGGTAGACATTTACAAGTTTGTGGACTGGTGATTAATCTGTTTTTTCCTTGTGTACAAAAAAATGCCTTTTTGATATACTGGCTGTGTTTTGGTGGTATTATTTAGATATTTTTTTATTATAGAATATAATATTTTGATAATAATCTTGCCGGTTATTAGGAGAAGACTTTGTATACTAAGATGGCTTAGTGCTAACTTTGAAACTTACTTAAACATAGATTTTAATTATTGCCTTTTTTATTTTTTATCTAAAGATTTTATGTATTTATTCTTGTCTATAAATATGGAGTTTTAAATCTCTATAATTGCTCCTGATTCTTACTACATCATAGGTGAATATTTATGTAATTACCAGGATTATTTAATAATGTATTTTAATGACGTTAGTAAATTAATTCAAATGATTTTCTTCAAAAATCGAGCTCAGTCAGTCAGTTCAAAAGTCATTTAACCCATGGACGAACAAGTTTGTTCAACTGGTTCTCGATTGTAAATTTAAATACTTGATTTTGGAAATCGTGTTTTGAAAACATAAGTAAAAACCCAAGATTGAAACAAATTAGTTCGGGGATAACCATAACACCAGAAATATTGAAACTGCTTTTTGTTATAGGAAAAGATTAGGAAATCACGAGTTAATAATAAATTACCATAACTAATATTTTATTGTTTTCAATATTGTTTACTATAATCTAGTTGATTGAACTACGTTCAACAACAAATTAATCGGTTTGACGAGTTTAATAACATCAAATGCAAATGACTTTCATTAATCTTGTATAAATATGAATGTTATGATTTATTATTTAAATTAATTCCAGTTCCCTTGTATGAGATTAAGTTTATTAATGTTGAAATTGTTATGGCTAAGATCGGTTGAAAATGAGAATTTCTATCAACTGATAGGATCCGAATATCAAACAAACAAAAAAAAAGAAACATTCTTATCAAACTAGTTGGTCATGCCATATTTTTCGCTATGAATGGCGAGACGAGTTTTATATTCGCTTAATTGCAAGCAATAGGACCGCTCTTGGACAGTAGCAATACTTGGCATTCCACTGCGCTTGCCATCCTGCTGAGACATAAGATCTTAAGTCTCAATATGTCCAGTAGTTTCTCTGGCTACAATATCCTTCAAACCGGAACACACCAGTGCGTTTACACTGCTGTCACACATATAAGTACCAACGATGTTATCTAACCGCTGCTAATTGTCAAGTTAGCGTTATTTATTTTTATTTACCTCCTATTTTACCGCACTGATTCACCCATGTATTTTTCAATATTTTATTTTCCTTAATATTTCATTGATGTTTTAAGTATGCGAGTAAATGTCTTCCAAAGGTTGCGTTGGCGAATAGCGTAAAGCATAAAGGTTTGTTTTATTTATCGCCTTATTATCATTCAGACTTATTTTTATTTAATATTTTATGTTAATTTTATGATGACAATATACGTCACGGGATTTTTTTTCTCATTGGCAGTTGATATGTATAGTATAAACAGTTGAAACAAAACAATAAAAAAAGAAATGACGTGTTTAAATATTGTTACGGTGTCTGCCTCGGTAGCGTAGTTTTACTGCGATACAATTATATAACTGAGGTCTCAAGTTCGAATCCCGGGTCGATTAAGGTGGTATTGTATTTTCGATTCATCATCAGCCTGGAGACAGGGGTTTGTACCTGATATGGCGATATGCTCGCCCTGTATCAAATCGTGGGACGGAACATATGTACAACGCGAAATATGGGTGTCCTTGTAGCACCTACATATGTCTACCCCTTCTGGGAAAATGGAATTTGAAAGAAAAAGAATTTGAAAGAAATTATCAGGAATTCCATAAAGTAATATTTAATTGTTAATGTAATTGTTTTCTGGTTTATTATTGAATGTTATTCTTATTTTGTCTCTCTTCATGTTGATATGTGCTATTTGTACCAGCAATAAATAAATCTTTCTTTCTGTCTTTCTAATTTACTTTTAATGCGGTGCTTGTCGTTATTTATTATTTATTAGATACCTCAATGGGGAAATAGTCACATGATTCCGATTGATGATGGTCATTGCTTGCACAATGTATAATGACCAAACAGCAATTAACGGGAAATATTTTAAACGCTATGGACTTTGCTACGGAAGGCAAGGCAATCAACTACAGACATGCTGTATAAACCATCGATTTGGCTTTCCCGCTAACATTGTTAATTGGAGTTGTTATTCAAAGGCTTTTCCTCGATCCTTAGGTAATAATATGACCTAATGAGCGAGCATAATTTATGCCATAAGTACTAATAAATGCTATTGTTAACATTCCTGAGGAAACAAACATTTATAAGAGGTACCTATAAGGTAATAATAAACCCAGGCATACAGATGCTATCAGGGTGAAGAAACACATCGTGAAGAAATCTGCATACCATAGAGATTGGTAAGAATTTCTATGGGATGTAAAGTCCGCCAATCCGCACTAGGCCAGCGTGGTGGACTACTATATACCGGGTATATCAAGACAGCTAACGAAAACGAAGCCGGGTGGTAGTTTTAGTGACTACTAACACAATGCAATTGAAAATTTCGCATTGGAACGTGACAATTTTTTTTTGTGAATTTTTAAAATTCGTCGTTTTCGGGTGGCAAGTCCATAGTTTTGGCTAAAATAATAATTTAAACTCTTTTATACCTTAGATTATTTATAAATAAAAAGTTATACACTATTATTTTAGGAAAAAATGTATTTAAATATGGCCATAGGAAAAAAATAAAAAAAAATTGCAACTTTTTCTGTTGCATTGTGTCTGAAGTCGCTTAAACTACCACCCGGCTTCGTTTTCGGTAGCACTCTTGATATACCCTGTATACTCGGGCCTCAAAAACTATTTTTTATAGAAAGATGTGGGGAAGGAACATCGTATATCAACATGTGATGTAGGATTAATACACCTTGGAACTTCGCTTTTTATGAGATCTGTATTTGTCTTACATTGGAAGCGTTGCACATCATCTTGCGTGTATAATTGAGAGCATAATATTTAAGATAAGATGTTTAGATCGGGTTCATTTTAATCATCCATAATTTATAGAGAAAAGAGAAGCGTATTCAAAATCTAAAAATAAATAATACAACATTTTTATTAGACTGCTTGTGATAGTTCAAAAAAAATCGTATTCAATAACGAAAATTCCATTGAAATCAATTCAACAGTATTTGATAAAATTGCTTACATAAATACGGGTTTAATCCAAAACCTCCTTTCTGTGAAGTCGGTAAACAGAAAATTGTTCTTAAGTACTAGGAAGTTCCGTCATTCAGGTCATCAAACAATGAGCCAAATCATACATCATGGAAATTGACGAACCAGTTTTAAAGGATAAGTATAGGAAGAAGTCAATGATACATACTTACAATGCCCCGATGACGTTAGTACTTAGTACCTATTCGCATGACTAATGTAGGTACAGTTTGTTTGCTAACTTTATGGTCAATTAGGACTTCAACTGTATGCAATACAAATAATTATGTCATTAAGGATGTTTAGTAATTCAATTGCACATACATGTACATACATACATAAACTCACGCCTTTTTCCCAGAAGGGGTAGGCAGAGGTGCCAGGGCACCCACATTTCGCCTTGTATGTTCAGTCCCACAATGTGATAGGTGGCGAGCCTATCGCCATTTCGGACACAAATTCCTGATTCTGGGCTGATAATGAACAGAAAAATCCAATATCACGTTGCTCAACCCGGGATTCGAACCCGAGACCTCAGCTTTGTAACTGTACCGGAGTACAACTACGCCACCAAGGCAGTCAATTCAATTGCACAATATAATTTAATTTAGTTTGTTTCATTTGGATACAATTAAATTAAGAGACCCTAGAGCGGTAATACCGCTACATTTGCTATAAATAAATAAATAAATGAATACACCCGACAGTCGCATACATAGTCTTGTGTCGTGCGTATCAGGAACCACGAGAGACTTTTAGGTCTCACAATCACCCAGACCCGCAACAAATGCCTGTGGTTCACACAAATATTTGGGGATCGAACCCGCGGCCTCTTGTTTCACAGCCGGCGCAGCGTTTAACCAACAACGCCACGGGGGGTGTCAAATTGATTTTCCATTATTTCTGTTTATTATTTTTTCTTGATTTGTATACAATACAGGCTAAATAAATAAACCAAAGTTATAAAACAAATCCATAAAAAGAAGATTTACGTGATTTCTCCTAATTTAGACTTTTAAAGAAAAAAATGGTTTGAAGCTAGGCTGAACCCCATTTGCCAATTGATTTTCTTCTTTCTTTTATACTTTGTTATCCATAACATCTCGGGTTTTGTTTACCTAACTAAATTCAAATACTTCTACATAAATAGTTCTTTATTGACATACATATACGGGATAGCAACTTAATATAAATTAATGTATGAAACCGGCTACTTTTAATTTTAAAAAAGAAACCAAGTTATATAACGTTCGAAAACAAGTTAGAGTAAATTGCTTTTCTGTGTTGTCATTAGGACGATGCGATGCAGTGAAATAATTAATACCTTATCGCTATTTTATAACTTGATCTATGCTTATTATTTATGTATAAAAAGCTACCAACAAAATTATAGTTTATTTTTAGAGATTACAGACAGTATTTCCATCCAAATTGCCATATTTGTGTCAGTAAATAAAGCAAGTACCATAAAAATTAGTTGCGAATAAATATGCACTCGTCACTTATGACCGGTCCCTGTCTAATTTGCACAAGAATTTAAAATAGCCATCTTAAATGTTTATCTATCTATAAATATGCACAATACAAATATACCTGTTTATTGAAATATAAAATGCATCGACATGTAGATATAGCTATTTTAACTTCTTTGAAGACACAAAGTTTACTACGTCATTTTGCAATATTTACCTGGGATAGAAACTCTTAGTCCTCGTGGGTATATAGCTTCCAGCTTCGCCGGCGGCACGGTGTATTTAGGTTGACCATGGCTGATCGCGAAGATCGATAGCAGACAAATAGCAACCAACATGACGTCCGAACCGTGTCACCGCTGGTCGCACACTGAGTTCGCGAACTGTGTTTTGATACTTGTTCGACGGAGCATTGAGAATCTGTAGACACGGCATTATGAAGGTCGAGGAGTTGGTTTAGTTTTTTTAAAATGTTATTAAATTGCGTAGATTTAATGCTCTTTTTTGTGTTGAACACTATGGTAATCAAATGTTGTGGTTCTGTTGTTTTTTACTTATAAGTAAATATTATGTTTTTTTTTCTACCAGTGTGTGTTGTTGTTTTACCTCGCAATCGTAATCTCGCTTGTAGAGGAGGCCCGTGCCTTGCCGTGGGATGTATATGGGCTGATACAGAAGATGTGTTATACTGGTGGTAGGTCTCTAATATGTGAGAGGCTGCCTAGGTGGGTACCACCGCATTGTTTATTTCTCCCGTCAAACAGCAGTGTAGAAGCACTGCTGTTCCGGATTGAAGGACATTGTAGCCAGAACAAGTACTAGACATATTGAGATTTAACATCTAATGTCTCAGGGTGGAGAGCGCAGGGGAATGCCAAGCATTGCTTTGTGATTCAAGGTGTAGTTTGGTTCTGCTACTGTTTATGAGCTGTCGTATCGCTTACCATCAGGCGAACGGCATCCTCGTCGCGCCATTCAAAGGAATAAAAGAAAATGTTGTGTATTTATTTAATGTATAATCATTACAATCCATTAGTAATTGTTGTATAACTTACTTGCCTAACAATTGACTATACCATCTATATAAATATATTTAAACGTATTAGTTAATTTATGTTTCTATTGAAATATTTAAACATGTACAGCAGGTTTTATATCTTCCAAAAGTATATGGATGTATCTTATTTATTATAATAATGATTAAAAGTAAAATGAGTTTAAAACTGTACATGTTATATCGGATTAGTCATACATAACTTTTTTTACAATAATTTGGAGAATTCCCACAGTTTGGCGTAAGAGGTTACAGTTTATTCAAACATTGCCATTATGCGTCATTGAGCATGATATAAAAATTCCCGAAATTTCTTCGTTGCGATTACAAAAATAAAATAAAACTCTTTAATGTTTAAGTACTTGTATTACATGTTTTTATCGAAGTTATTAGACATATTTCTGTAATAAACTTCAAAACATAACATACATACTATTACAAAAACAAAAAACTAAGTTATAGTTTGTCCCGCATATAATAACCAATTTCATAGAATAAAACATTTAGTCACTGGTATTTGGTTTTGATTCATTAAAATAATGTTATCCACTATCAAATGTCAAATATTTACTAATTTGAGATAGTCCGGGAAAACGTTTTGCCTCGAAAAACATAATACGTATACTAGAAAAAAAACCGTTTTGTGATTATTAGGATGACTAAAGAATAATATCGTGAATCGTCAAAAAGGATGCCTCCTTTTTGAAACCTCCTTTTTGCTTAAACAAAAAAAAAAACCTATAGTAATTAAAAAAAGTTACAACTTCCGTGGCGCAGTTGGTTAGACGCCGGTTGTAAAACGAGCGACCGCGGGTTCGATCCCCGCACCGAGATAAGTATTTGTGTGATCCACAGGTATTTGCTCTAGGATCGAGTGTTAGTAAGACCAAAAAAATTCTCGTAGTTCTAATACCCACAACACGAGACTCCATCTTAGTGTGGGGTCCGGTTATGGAGGTATTACCGTTGGGTGTATTTATTATGATTTAATATAAAATAAACTATTATCCTTACATATTATTAAATAAACTAATACAATATATGTATATGTAACCAATGATACGACTGTACTTTAAAAATATGTTGCAATATAGACTGGCATGAGCGCTCATAAACTTTTCAAATTAAGTAATAAGAAACATTTATTAAATTTCACCCCTCCTGCTCTCGTACGGCTCAATAATTTATTACAAAACTTTAATACTGTTTTTGTAAAGGGCAATCGTTATTCGCTGGACAAATCTAATAAAAAAGTTATGAAATAGGGATATTACTTGAACTCCTTTTCTTAATGGAGCCATGTGTAATATAAAGCCAAAAGTTTTGCCAAAAAATTGTGTATCTTGCAGCTATTAATAGTAATTAAATATATTATATGATACAAAATGTATACAAAAGATATCCAATCATGACCTAAAGCAGATAGAACTTGAAAATATAATAATTTGATAATGATTACCACCCCGAACCAATTAGACACTGATACTTGGGAACCAGTTTGCCAGCGTACGTGCTACCTCCTCATATTCTTAGGTCCTTGTGAAGCGTGAAGAAGTCATCGAACAGATTTTCATAGTTTTTTCTATTGGCGAGAAGCTGATATTTGTTGCTCTATATTAATACGGCATGGTATTCACTATCAGGTGAAGTTATTTTACTGTATTAGCCCATATACGTCCCATGGCAGGGTACACGCATTCTTTACAATTGAGAATGCGATTGGAATGGGTTAGGCTATGTAGTCCACCACGTTCTGGCTCATTTGCCGTAGATGCTTTGCCCAGATTGGGTTCAATCTGTCTACACAAGAAGAAATATTTAATTTATATTAGAGAGGTTATCATTTTTATGTACAATTGAGAATAAAAATAAGTTAAAAAAATGTTTGCACAGCATATGCTTAAAAATATTGCCGGAAATTAAGTCTAAAATATTCTACACACTTTTGTAGATTAGATTTTAAAAAGTTACCAGTCACATAAGCAGCTATAAACTACTATTAAAATTAATTTCATACTTTGCAATTCCCTCCATCTTTGTTTAACTACAACAACTTCGAAACACAAGCATTCTCTAAGAATCTCCTGCGACCTGTTCAAAGAAATTAATTATTAAATTTAAATATATCACCAACTAAAATCTCTTTCCCAATGTGATAGAGTTTGGTGTTTATAAATGAATGCCTTATAATAAATTAATTTAATAATACAACCCATACACTCGTGTCTAAATATTACTAGGTCTAGGCTGCAACGCGCCCGGTATTACCGGTATCTTCGTCCAAGCGGTCATTGTGTACGCGAGAAAAATAATCATTTCAATTAGCATTGTTATTACTTGCAAGTATAATAAACAAGTCTTAAGTTATAAAAAAACGGTTTTATTGAGAACTTCTTTTTTTTGAAGGCGGTTAAAAACCTCAACTAAATTCGTTGATTTAAAAATTATGGATAGGCCCTTCCGTACATTTGGAATTGCAATATGGTCGTCTATCATAAAAATCGAACTAAAATAAATGTTTAGCTTTAACTTAATTAATAGATTTCGTCTAAACGATTATAAAAATTACTATCGTCATTTTTATTAAGCTTCCTGTCATACTACGAGTAAGCATTTTCAAAATCGTTGCGAGTGACGACTAATTTCAGTAACTAAAGCTCCAATAAAGATGTACTGGCACAATTTACGTCGGACTAATTTACGCTCTTGTGTCAATGACTAAATTAAAACAAGTGAAAGATAGCATGAAAACACAGGCAAAGCACCAGTCCTTTCGCCAGAGTATCTATTAATCAGTATTTCGGCCCGCATAATTATGTCAATTATGTCAGTAAAAACAATCTTCTTTTGTACAATAGGTCCAGTTCGATTTTTTTTATTTGGCTCTAAATAGGTTCTATTTGTGAAGTGGAAGTGTGTGTTGGCCTGTAGATGGACTGAATGGGGCTGCATAGTAGTCGCGGGTTCCAATACCAGACCCACAGTAAATGACCACGCACTATAACGGTGAAGGAAAATATCGCGAGGAAACCTGTATACCGTATCGAATTCGAAGAAGTTTTGTGGTATGTAGAGACTATAATATACCTTTGACTAATACTTAATCTAAGCCTTATAGATAGGCACGCGGTTAACTTTTTTGGTACTGGTCTGAGCTCCTTCTACACTAAGCCTGAGTTTCCCATCGTGATGAAATCGTACCGCGATTCATTCGATCGTGGCGCCATCTCTGACTGAGTTATGCACATAAATGGTCCAGTGTTAGTGGGAGCACCTTAGCGAGATATATTCCAAAACTTTTTGTAAATATAATGTCTCATTTGCGCCAGAAGGTTTTTAAATAAGTGGTAGTTGCGTAAATTATGCTTTAATTTAAGACTACTAATTAAGATGCATTCTTTGTGATTTACTATCATTGGGAATTTCGCAAATAGCCATGTTTTATAGATTAATGCAGGACATTTCCATGTAGTCAATATTTAACAAGGTAATTCAGATGCGCTATTGTTAATGTATTCATTATTTAATGTTATATTTGTCGACAGGAAAGCTGGTAAGCTCCTTTTCGATACTTCCGGGAAGTGGTATGCCGGTTGAACAGACGTTTCCAGTTCGGCATAATAGATATTAAGACCCCACGAAAGCGAATAAATAATTAATTATACACTCAACAGTCACTTACATAGTCTATATTAATATCGAATCTTGTGTCGTAGGTATCGGTAACTATGAGAGACTGCTCTCACATAAACACATACCCGAAATAACACAAATACATGTCTCGGTGCAGGGATCAAACCCGCGGCCTCTCGTTTTGCAGCCAACTGCGTCTCGGAGGCTCTCAAGTAAATGTTTTAATTGGAAATTCCACGAAAATATTACTTTAATGTCACTCCTCTACAAATAAATTAATCAGTTACGTCCAACTCCTAATATTTAATTGGGCCTAGTTTATTATGGACAAAGACTCAACCTTACTTAACATTTTGACGCACTGAGAATTGGTACAAATTATTTTAATTAATATTGTACCATTGGGACGACAGGGACGGTGCTTTGTCACTTTTGGAAACCGCAACTAATTTGTCCAGTTTTAGTAAGCTAAATGCTTCGAAAATGTAAACTTTAATACTGATGTTGAAGATATTTACAAGGAGCATTGTAGCCAGAGTAACTACTGGAAATAATGAACCTTATTAATATGTCATAAGCCATGGCTTGACGGTCCACACCATCCCGGCGCGAACCAAACGGTTCTCAAATTCTTTTTTATGCCGCACCGTCAGGCTGTGGAATTGTTTGCCTTCTCGCGTGTTCCCTCCTTTTTGCAATCTTGGGTCCTTCCACCGTAGTGTGAAGAGGCACCTTAGCAGGCCGGCATAATTGTTTCCATTGGCATGGGACTGCTGTCCGATGCCAATGGATACTCTGTTTGGGCGGCATTAGCACTTACCATCAGGTGCAATGCCGCCACTATGCCAGGCCATTATAAAAAACAAAAATGTCTCAGGATGGCGAGTGTAGTGGAATACTAACCACTGCGTTGTAATTGTTGGTGATTTTTAGTTTTAATACTGTTCATGAGCAGTCGTATCGCTTAGACGTATGGCATGCTATTCTCGCTATTTATGGATGAAAAAAAGGAAATTTGCAAATGGTGATGGACTGATGAAATTTAATAATTTGAAAAAATGAAAGATATCTGTAATGTTTTTCTGCATTTTATGGAGACTGTACGTACTCTTTATCTATAGAATATGAAATTGCATAAATTCTGTAAAGAAAATACAAATAATAATTTCTGCCTAACACCGTTTACATCTGACTTCAAAATCGAATCTAGAGAGCAGAAGAGAAAGGATTCTGGGTAAGCACAACTTGAGAATTGGAAATATAAAACACAAACTACTTCGTTTTCCCAGAAAGGGTAACCAGAGATGCTATTAGGAATCCACGTTTAGCCTTGTATTTACCGTCCAACGATGTGACAGGTGGTGAGCCTATCGCCATATCAGGCACAAATTCCTGACGGGGCTGATAAAGAATAGAAAAAATCAATATCACTGTCCGACCCTAGAATCAAACCCGAAATCTCAGCTTTGGAATCATATAATCAATATATGATGTTTATAAATTAACAAATGTGATCTATGAGCTTCAAATTATGATAATTTAGCTCTAGGAAAAATCTATAGACTAGATTTAGCATATCAGGAAAAGCAAGCAAATTGGGAAAACCCGACGTAAGGAAAATGCACGTAGGAACCTTATCATATGTTACTATGATTCGACCTCTATGCCGCTATTATTATCAACAATATGTTACATTTTATACGTATGTCGCATCGCCGTGACGAAGGTCGCGGGTTCAAATGCAAACTGCACCTTTCGCTTATCAAAAATATTGTTTGTATCAGCCCATATACGTCCCATTGTAAGGCACAGGCTTCCTACAAAATCGAGAGTACGATTGAGAGTGGTAAGGCTATATACAGTCCACCACCCTAGCCTAGTGCGGGTTAGCGGACTTTACATGCCATAGAAATTCCAACAAATCGCTATGGCATGAAGATTTCCTCACGATATTTTCCATGTCGATCCGAGTACAGGATCAGAGCACGAAGGCTATTCCACTACAGAGAGGCGTGAGACAGGGAGATGTCATATCTCCGAAACTGTTCACTGCCGCGCTGGAAAATGCCTTCAAGCTCTTGCAGTGGAAAGGATTCGGCATCAACATCAACGGCGAGTATATTACTCACCTTCGATTTGCCGACGATATTGTAGTCTTGGCAGAATCGCTGGAAGACCTTAGCACTATGCTCGAAGACCTTAATCGAGTTTCCCAACAGGTGGGTCTTAAAATGAACATGGATAAAACGAAGATCATGTCGAATATCCATGTTGTGCCCACCCCCATTGGAGTTGGGGGCTCGACTCTCGAAGTTGTAGACGAATATGTCTATTTAGGACAAGTGGTCCGGTTAGGCAGGTCCAACTTCGAGAGAGAGGTCAATCGGCGAATCCAACTCGGTTGGGCAGCGTTCGGGAAACTTAGCGACGTCTTCTCGTCCAAAATACCTCAGTGCCTAAAATCGAAAGTCTTCGATAGTTGTGTGTTACCAGTGATGACATATGGCACCGAGACGTGGCCTCTCACTGTGGGCCTCATTAAAAGGCTCAAAGTCACTCGACGAGCCATGGAGCGGGCTATGCTCGGTGTTTCCCTACGAGATCGAATCAGAAATGAGGAAATCCGTAGGAGAACCAAGGTTACCGACATAGCCCATAGGATTGGCAAGTTGAAGTGGCAGTGGGCCGGGCACATAGCTCGTAGAACCGATGGCCGTTGGGGCCGAAAGGTTCTCGAGTGGAGGCCACGTACGTAAAGTACGTACGTACGTACGTAAGCGAAGTGTCGGACGCCCGCCTACAAGGTGGACGAACGATCTGACTAAGGTCGCAGGAAGTCGCTGGATGCAGGCCGCTTCCAACAGGTCATTGTGGAGATCATTGGGGGAGGCCTATGTTCAGCAGTGGACTTCCTGTGGCTGATATGATGATGATGATGATGATTTTCCTTCACCGTTATAGTGCGTGATGATTGACTGTCAATACACACATGACTGCGAAAAGTCAGAAATGTGCCCGGGGATTCGGACCCGCGACCACCGTGAACATGTTGGTCGACTGGTCCGTTTACCAACAGGCCACCCACCGCCCTTATAAAATATTGTATCCACGAGGAATTGAGGAATAGCTTGAAATACGAGATATTCGCACAATAATTTTAAGCGTATGGACAGTTTATGCATGACAATGGACCAGTGTAAGCGTTGAATACATTATTTATTCATTAGATTTTTACTTTCTAAAAAGGTAAGCGACAGTCAGGCTAGTCTGTATTATTATTATTATTGAAAATGAAGAGACAAGGGGAACGCTTGTATTTGAGCATTGCGCCTGCTTATACAGCAGAGCAACACACATAGCTAAAATATCAATAATATACCAGCTAGTATTCTTGGAAAATCACCAAAGTACGCAGGTTTCCTCACGATGTTTTGCTTCAACGTTAAAGTGCGTGGTCTACCAATAAATATTTATTTATTTCTATTATTTACTGCACAGAAAACAACAAAAAGTATACAATATTTTACAAATAAAATTAAAGAGTACAGTTGGCGGTCTTATCGTCCTAGGCGATTTCTTACTTGCCTTTGAATGTATATAAAAAATGAATAAGAAGATTATTTATTTTTATTTATTTATATATGCTTTATTGTACACCAAAATGAAAGACGCATACAAAATACTTAAAAACTAAAGGCATGGTTACAACAGGCAGCCTTATCGCTAGCTGAGATCTCTTCCAGGCAACCTTTGGATGGACTGGATTAGTGATATTAAAATATAGGGTAGTGCAAATAGTGAGAGAATAAGAATATTCTTATCGTACAAAAATAATGATGAATGATATATCCTGGATTTATATTTTTTAAGAGGGAAATTGTTCTGGATAAAGGAAAGTAATAGGCAATAGCTGTATACAGTTTAGCCAACGACAAAATCACAAATAAATAATAAATCATTCATGGTTTTAGGTTTTTTTCTTTTTGAGGGGAAAAATTGAGGTGAAATTATATTTGGGTAGTATCTGTATCTCTTATCGAGAATCTTTCGATTTTTAAGTAGGTATATTATACATATTGTGAGGTCCAATTAATCACGCAGACAAAGTTACATAAAAGGATCGGAAGGATCAATTATTTTGTATGAAACACCTTTTTTACATACATACATTCATACATACAACTCTACCGTAGTACAACTACGCCACCGAGGCAATCGAACTTTTCTACATATGTACGAAAATAACAGCTGGAAAGCTTTCATTATAATATTAAATCATTGGGTTTATCTTTACAACTACGGTGAGGAGTAGGCGTTGTTCCCGATAGGCATTTTATGGTTTTATTGATTTTGTTTTATCTGCAGGCTAATTTATAGATAGCCTATATTCGGTGTGATTAGGCTGGAATAAAAATATTCGAGTGGGCATTTATTATGTAAACTGATTTATTTTAGCCATTGTTGCATGTTTTTTAGTGAAAAGAAAATCATGAATATTGTGCATACGACATATATAGGTAGAACATACTCAAATATTTCTGAAATCAGAAACATCGAGATTTTTTACCTGTCCGCTTCGCGTGGAATGCCCCAAAAGCAAGTTCATAAATTGTGTGCTTGTTTTCTTTACGTTTAACATAAGCGACGCAAACATTGACATTGCCTTTTTGCGTGTAACTCATAATTTGATAGATATAGTATAAACATAATGCATGATCTAATCATACAATACGGCGTCATCAGTATTTGTACCAGCCCATATATGTCCCACTGTAGGACACGGGCGTCCTCTAGAACATGATTGAGAGCGGTTAGGTTATATAGTTCACCACGCTGGCCTAGTACGGATTGGCTTACTTTATATGTATATTCTTACAAATCGCTTTGCTACGCAGGTTTCCTCAGGATGTTTTTCTTCATTGTAATAGAGTGTGGTGATTGAAACAATACATACCTACAGGACTCCGAAAAGTCTGCGGTGTGCCCTGGGATTTGAACCTGTGGCCACCGTGAATATATTGGTAGTAGCGTCTGGTCCGTTACCAACAGGCAAACATACGGCATACTCGTATAAGCATACATTCAAATTCATTTCATATCTTCATAATAAAGAATGCATTTACCGTAGTCATGTGCAGTCGGGATTATACAATATTTCTTAAACAAAATTTAACAAAATATGAACTTTTTAAAATTTCCTTTTCTTAGTCGGTTTTTCGTTTCATAAAATTTCAAATCACAACGTTTCTCAAGAAGTTTCAGTTCGAAAATTAGCTGTGCTCAAAAACGTGTACGAAAAGTAATGTTTCAAGCACGTGCGTCCTTTCGTATTGTTGATTAATTAGGTGGGTCGAATTTATTATTCTGGGACTCGGAAGTTTCTAAGGCCCGTATTCACAAACAATACTTTACTCAGTGTTGAAGTAACCCTATGCTAAGTAAGACATTTCTCATAGTGATCGTTCCGCTCAGCCTTTTTATTCATAAACAATACTTGAGTCACCCTTTTACTATGGGAACGCACAGTGTCTAATGCGGATCAGTGATTGGTCAATTACTGTTGCTAATTTCTCTCTGGTGTTTGACAATTGGTGTCTGCGCATGTCCCGCGAATTATTTATCAGTTTCACTTTGACAACTTCAAATATTTATGTTCCAAATATTTAATAAAATTTCTTTCCCACGTTTTTAAGCGGTAAATTGTGTGTGTTAACATAGGCCACCCCCCTCCCCAATGAATTCCACAGTGACCTGTTGGAGGCAGCCTGCATCCTAATAGATGATTACTAAACTGAAAACTCCCGTATCTGTATCAACCCATATACGTCCTACTGCAGAGCACGGGCCTCCTCTACTATGGAGAGATCGATTGAGAGTGGTTAGGCCATATAGCCCTCCACGCTGGCCTAATTCGGGTTGGCGGATTTACATACCATAGAAATTTTTATACATCGCTATGGTATATAGGTTTCGTAACGATGTTTGCCTTCATCGTTTTAGCGCGTGGTGATTGACTATCAAAGAATCAATACACACATGATTCGGAATAGTCAGAGGTGTGCCCTGGGATACGAACCCGCGGCCAACGTGAAAATGTTGGCAGTAGCATCTAGTCCGTTTACCAACAGAAAACTCCCAGATGAATAAAATCTTAAGGCCACAAGTATTTAGTAAATAGGCGGTATTGAAAGGCCTCTTTCAGACTAGTGGCAAAAGTGCATGAAGAACAATATACCTATATATATAAATCGATAGCGTTTTCTAAATTGTTTGTCATTGTAAAAATCAAAAGGATTTTGTAAATCTCGAATAATATTTCTTGCACTTATCGTCCTGCGTTCGGTGTCCTTGCCGAATACAGAACGATAAGTATCATCAATATAATTGTCGAACTCCTCCTCTCTGCTGCAATCCATTGTATTGAAAAATGGAAAAAGCCTAATGCAAAAACATGGACGTAATATGCAAAACACATAAAATGAAATTACAATTTACATTCACAGCTGTCACTTTTACGTCTTCAATCGACACTATGCGTTGCGTAAAATAGCTGTTGTGTTTCTTTACCTGAGGGCCTCTTTAAGTGAACGCATAGTGTCACTCATCACTCAAGTATTGTTTATGAATCAAAATTGACAATTCTGTGCGTTTGGTTACACTATGCGTCCTCATAGTATTGTTTGTGAATACGGGTGTAAGTCACGATGTGGACGAATACGTGGCCGCTGTTAATAGTACGGGAATTTTGTTGTTTACTGTCGGAGTTCTGTGATATAGTATTGTTAGTTACAAGAATTACTAAATAATATGTTAATATATAAGTTTATAATGCTATTTCGTGTAATAAGTTGTTAGAAGGGTAAGACTGTGCTGTTTAATATTCGTCATTGTATGACGAATTTTTTTAAATTAGAATTTCCCCATATTATAATTAAACCTAACACGACTAAAGACGACCATCTCAGTTGTCTTTATGAGTCTTAATAAACACTTAAAAAAAAATTACCGATTGAAGTGTAAAATATGTATTATGTAGATTGCATAAGGATATAGTAGTGTCAAAGTTTAAATATACAAAATCAATTTATTGTATACGTATACTATCCTTAAAAATTAATCAGAGTAAGCCAATCATTACTACTGTCAATATAAAAAAACTTTCTATACATTTATGGGTATGTAATATGTATGTGTGTCGTGTTGCATTGTAATTACGGTGCTTCCAAACTGAACGCAAACGATCGATCCTTCAAAGCAAACACGAGCACATTCGGTCTGTTTGTTTTGCTCACACCGCGGCGAACATGATTATGTTCGCCAAACATGTAAACCAGGCCGCGCCATGTCAATTCATTGGTGCATTGGAAAATAAAGGAATAATGAAAAGTAAATAATATCAGGTGCAAATTAAACATAGTTAATTGCAGTCTCCTTTGCCCTCTATTTACCAAAATAGTGAATACGTAATTAAACGCCCCTTTTAATTGGTGTTTTATGAAATTTTAAATGGTTACAACGTCCAGTATTCAGTACATGATTGAGTACTGGATATATTGATTAATTGTTACAAAATTCGCGTACATTAATTTAAGTATCTGTCTGTATCAGCCCATATACGTCCCACTGCAGGGCACGGGCCTACTCTACAATCGAGAATACGATTGAGAGTGGTTTTTATAATTTAAGTATACCAGATCCTAAAATCCTTGGCTTCTTAGTCATTGATCATAAAATCCATATTACAGCACGGTGTGACTGCCTCCCACCACTGTTGAAGCGGCGCGACGCAAACGTCCAGTTTAGTGTAAATTTGATCTGCACACAAACATTTGCGTGCTTGTGTCAACCAACGCGTAATGCCCACGTTTTTTTACTAAAAAAAAATCAAATAACTTCCGTGGAGTTACTGTAAACTTTTATCGAAAGATTTTGAATAATAGCTTTCTTTATTGCATGGATTAGGAAAATAGCTTACATGATGTTATAAGATCACCATCACTTATGAATTTCTACGACAATTTTATCGTAGATGTATTCCGGCTTTTAAAATGATAGGGAAAAAGGTAGGAAAAAGGAGGCAAAGGGTGTTATTTATTACATAATTGAGTTTTTAATTCTACAGCATCTTTGAAATGAGCGATGGCTGTGGAACACTTTCTTTGCCTAAGTATACTCTCATTCTTATCACTCCTGGTACTTTCAGCAAGAGAATTGCACAATTTTATGATACTTCGTCACTCTACTAACAATCTGACGAGATGCATCTTGCAGTCCCTTTTCCAAACTAAAAAAAAGTACAATGACATCAACTAACATCAAAATCACACTCACTAACGTCGAAATTTATTTGAAAAACCATACTATTAAAACAAACATCATCAAAACTCGATGCAAGCTATCAATTCCGTGGATCCGTATCAGGGAAGTAGAATAGGTCCAATCGCTGCATTCTAGTCGAACAAAGGACCAATCAAGATCTCGTGTCTACTGCCTGTGTACTTGATGCAATTTGGATTAGGAAAATTAGATTACAAACTGGTTGTACACAATTATAGATGGACACAGTGGTACATCACAAAATATACTTCTTCTATATATTTTTTGCCACTTTTAAGCTTGATTAAAGTTTGTCAACCAAAGTACTTCTTGGCTGTGCGAGGGATTATAAAGGTCAGCATATTCGGTGGAAAGTCGAGAAGCTCTGTAGTTTACTATACTGTACTTCAGCCACTTTTCTCGGACAGTTATGTTTTTATACTCTGGCGCGTCATATTCACTGCACTACACCTGACGGTAAGCGGAAATTCTGTTCAGGAAAAGTATCGACTAGTTTTAGACGGTGGTCCCATGCCATTCGATACAATTATACCGGCCTGCTAAGATGGTTCTTCACACTATAGCAGAAGGACCCAAAATTATAGGAAGGAGGAAATACGCGTGACGGTTAACAATTCCACAGCTTTAAAGACTTAATACTATCAAAATCATAGATACAAGTATCATTATATCTACCAGTACCAATATCAGGCAGATACCATAATATATCAATCCCGCAGATCCATATCAGGGAAGTAGGTTAGGTCTAATCTCGGCATTCCGGCCGGACAAAGGACCAATTAAGGTCCGGCGTCTACAGCCTGTGTGTTCTGCTATATCCCTCCCTTTGCCTTGCGACACACTTACTAGATTCTATTTGAATTACGTATATCCTGATGTCAGTTGAACAACATTGTGAACAAAATGAACAAAATTGCGGATACATCATTGTGTGCACCATGTAAATTATATTTTTTGCTTTATCATTTCAATTATTTAGTAACTATGTTTCATTGGATGTTACTTTTTGAATATGTCCAGATTTGGACCAAATAAAAAAAAGCAATTTTTTGTCGCGCTATCAGCTAGCCATCATATTTTACCAGCCTACAACAGATTACTTTTAAATTGACAATCGACATTTTAATTAACTGTGCAGCGGGGGCAGCAACGTGTAATATTTTAAATATAATTAATAACGAAAACAAATTTGTAGGCATCGATTTCTTCATCCGGCACCTTCTAGGGTTAATAGGAAATTAGGAAATATAATTACCGACATAATAGCCCATAGCGACATAATAGACTAAAACGATGAAGGAAAACATCGTGAGGAAACCTGCTTGCTATAGTAATTTGTATGAATTTCTATGGTATGCAAAAATTCGCCAACCCGCACTAGGCCAGCGTGGTGGACTATATGTTCTAACCACTCTCAATCGTATTCTCGAGCATAGAGTAGGTCCGTGTCCTGCAGTATAATGGCCGATACGATATTTTCTGCTTAGTTAACCGATCAATATTCTCTTAGTTGAAGAGAGTTGTAATAATTAACTATGAATACCTATATATGTATGTACCCACAATATTTCATTATTACGCGCTTTTTACACGCTTTTTTTTAGCTTCACCTGTATGTTTGTATGTTTGTATATTTGTTTGTAACCGACTTCTTTGGGCGCGATTTTGACCCACTTTAAACGGCCAGATTTCGTTCAAATTTTGCACACCTGTCAAAGACCGATGACAATACAATAATTCGATTAAAATATATAATTATCCTGATTAAATTCGCCAGGATTAATTATTCTTATAATTGATGACCATTGCTACTGACCACTAGGTGGCGTATAGATGAACATAATTTGCTACTGACTAATAGATGGCGTGATCACGTCAATAATGCATGTTTGCACTATTCATCGCTAGATGGCGTTAACATTGTATTCTTCAAGTGTCAAATGTTACTACTGACCAACAGATGGCGTTATTGACTGGAAATACATCCGCAAATGGATGTTTTTAGTCAAAACAATTAAATAATAGTAAAAAAAAACTAAAATACACGCTTTAATAAGATATACAACTAAAAAAGTAAAAATAATTGATACTGAATTTAAGATAAGAAAATGGAGTAAAATACATATATTTTATTGTTACAAAGCGTGGGGTGCAGGAGGATAAGTAATTGTTGTAAACACCCCACGCTTTGTAACAATAAAATATATGTATTTTACTCCATTTTCTTATCTTAAATTCAGTATCAATTATTTTTACTTTTTTAATTGTATATCTTATTAAAGCGTGTATTTTAGTTTTTTTTTTAACTATTATTTATTTTAGCTTCACCTGTATGTTTGTATGTTTGTATGTTTGTTTGTAACCGACTACTTTGGGCGCGATTTTGACCCACTTTAAACGGCCAGATTTCGTTCAAATTTTGCACACCTGTCAAAGACCGATGACAATACAATAATTCGATTAAAATATATAATTACATACATACATACATAAACTCACGCCTTTTTCCCAGAAGGGGTAGGCAGAGGTGCCAGGGCACCCACATTTCGCCTTGTATGTTCCGTCCCACGATGTGATAGGTGGCGAGCCTATCGCCATATCGGGCACAAATTCCTGACTCTGGGCTGATAATGAATAGAAAAATCCAATATCACTTTGCCCAACCCGGGATTCGAACCCGAGACCTCAGCTTTGTAACCGTACCGGAGTACAACTACGCCACCGAGGCAGTCGTTACACACATATTTGTGTCGGCATGGGGCTCGAACACGCGGCCTTCCGTTCCTCAGCGGGCGTCTAACCAACTGCGCCACGGAAACTAGCAAGCAAGCTGGCTGTAGAATTATTTTCAGTTTAACATAAACTTTAATATCCTAACTCCGCACCTGTTTCCCGAACGGAAACCGCGTAGCTGTAGCGTGTTCGTTCTGCGTCTGAGGAAGTATTTTGTTCATGAAACCAACGAAATATAGATTTACGAGGCATATTACGTTTCTAGCATATTGTTGCGAGAGAAGTGTTACAAATAATTATATTGTATTTTGAAATATGAACCTTTTTGTGGTGATAGGATATTGGCATCCACGCGGAAGGTTACTCTGTACAAGGCAATAACGAAAATTCAAACATCGCACGTAAAATCGTACAAATATGCCTAAATATTTTTCAAAATATTCGAATCCTGTATCGTACGTGGTAATCTTAGACTAAATTGGAGGTGAATGATAGAGTATTCTCTATCATTCATACATTTGTTGATTTTTAGAAGTGTAAATCTTTTAACTTATATGTTGACGTTCAACGTCCATTTGAATTTCGTGTCGAAATATAGAGTAACCACCCGGATAGGTACTGCCGTGCTTTCCGTTGTCACCTGTGTAAATCCGGTTTTGAACAGGCCGGCATAATAATATGTCACTTCGCCGTGCTAGACTGAACGGTGGTTTTAGAACTGGTAGAGCGACGCTGTTGTCAACATGAATAGGCAGGCTCGTCCGGAGCGGTACCACCGTCACACAGGAGTTGGACATGGAGTAATAGGCTTGGTTGTCAGTTTCCTTCTACGAGGGCGATTGATAGATGCCCAATACGCCTCTTCTCATCCTTTGACGTCCCCGCTCACCTCCTAATTGAATGCGTCGGCAACACATTAATGGTCAACGCGTTGTGGATGTTCATAATATGTCCGTCTGTTAGTCCCATCGAAGTTGAAAATGTGTAAAAAAATTATGTATTACAATTAATTTATAAAATTCACGACATAAAATTATAAAGCAGACACAAGGTGTGGGTGTGATGAATGAGCACAAGAAACTAAATTAATAAAATGAAATGAAAATAATTTTCCTTCGCTATTAATTTTACGAATTATTTGATGAAATTTTAAATTGGTTTACTCGTAAGCTTAACGTAACGCTATATCGACTCGTAGATAAAATTTAAGATGGTAAAATCCTGGCTTCGACTAGAAGTTTTGCTGCTTTGGATGACCTAAAAAGTGCCTTCAAACTACAGATATGTAACTAACTGACTAATTCGCATCTTCCTATAATTTTGAGCCGTTTGAACGAAGCGTGAATAAGCAATAATACAAACTGGGCTTAATTGTGTCTAATGACTAAACATAAATGTTCTGTCTGCATAGACTTCGGTTCTACTGGTAGAGAATGCTTTATTCATTAATTTCCTAGACTGCCCTTTCTTTCTCCTATTTATCCATCTCATGGTTGTAAGAAATTACCTAGTGTGATAAGGCACTACTATTGTTATGTGTTACTGTTACTATTATTTCTTTGTTGTTTCTCTGAACAGTGCAAAAAGGTAAAAGTATACTTTACACTACCCTATCTTCATTTTCCCTCACTTATGTCCATCCCATAGTAGTCGGTAAGATTGCCTTGAGCGATACGACTGCCATTTGTACTCTTATGTCAAATATAAGTTTTAGTTTAAGAATTATTTCGTGTACAAAAAAGAATAAAATAAATAAATAATTCCATCCATATAAATATGGCTTTATTAATAGCCTGTTAAACCTATTTTAGTTCACAATATTTTATCTTCTCCGCTCAAACGAAATTCGAAAGGTGTTCGAAAGGGACAAAACCTAATATTATTACTAAAATAAATAAATCGTTTTATAAAATTCACTGTAAATGTACTTGGCCGGCACCATCAGGCGCGGTTGCTTCTCCGAATCTCCGTTTGAGGATACGACTAGGCCGAAATAAATCTAGTAAGAGGCAATCTAATTTCTAACGTCCATTGCACATCAAACCTTATGTGTAGAATACCAATTTCTAAATTCTTCTTCTTTTATTTTCTCCGCAGTTGGTTTCTAAAGTAAAGAATGTTTATCTTATACCAGTCTATACTATATCTGACAGTGCTGCACTTACAGATCATTTAAAATCATCTAAAATGGATTGTGGTGAAATTTGGAACTATAACATCTAAGTAACGCAATATTGCAGATATTGTATTTTCATGATAAAAACAGCAAGCATTTATACTCGTAAACTTATAATATTGATATATCCAATTTAATAAAATGTGAAAACAGAAAATCTAATACATTTTATTTTGATTACTATATTGACAAGAGCTCTTTCTGGTACAAAAGATCGTACACAGCCAATAATGTAACAAAATTGTTGATGACTTTTATATAATTGTCGAATGGAATACGAGTATAACTTGACTGAAAAAAATGCTGTTAAGATTCAATATAGCCTAAAACACATACATAGATATAAAATTTAGTAATAACATTTCTACTTTTTTGTTTTTTGTCTCGCCTGAAAAGTAACCATTTATCCTTACGCCAAGTTAGATTACAGTCGACGATAAATACATTGCAGTTGTAAACTGTATCAGCCCATTTTCATCCCACTGCAGGGCCCGGGTCTCCTCGACAATCGTCAGTACGATTGAGAGTGGTGAAACTATATAGTCCAGGCCATAGTTGTTCAACACTGGTTAATAAAACAAAGTAGAAGCTCAACCCCCGAATCATAACAAACGAACAGCCTTAATGGAGCCTTTCAGAACCGAACGTAATAGAAATAAAGGTCGCATCGCATCGTCCGTAGGCCGATCACGTATGAGTTACCCGGCAAATTACACGATAGCTTGTATACGTGATGTAAATTGCCTTCTATTCAGACAGATATTTAACCCATGTTGGTCCGTTGATGCCGTTTTGTATCATCTGTGTCGTCAATTTGTCTAGATTTTTCCAGTTGTAGATCCTAAATTATGTATTTGGTTTTGCCTGAGTGTTGTAGGAATTAGGATCTAAAAGTCATTTAAAGGTTATGATTCTCTGGTATAACAGTTTTCGTTGATGAGAAGCTGACAAGCTCTCCTCTAGTTATCCCGAGCTAAGTCGAAGGGTTTTGACTGTGTTACTGGCCTTCCAGCCTGGCATGTATACGAATATTGTCAGAAAAGATCGCATATCAGCTAAAACCATCTGGTATCATCCGCATAAAGAGTAACACGTGCAAAGACGACGACACCGACGAAGTTCCCTGATTTTCTACAAAATTATTTAATGCCAGTTTTACATTTCAAGTTAGTTTATATTTAACGTTTACTAGCGGCACGGCTCAGCTCCGCCTGGGCGAAGATACACTTTTTTGCAAATATTCTATCGCTTACATTAATCGAGAATAATGTAAGACTCTAATGGTTAAATATTTTTTTAAAATCGGTTGATTAGTTTCAGAGCTTATTCAATGCAAGCAAACAAATGAAACTTTCCTCTTTATAATATTAGTATAGATTGATGATTTCCAAGGCCGTCCGCCTCCGAATACAAAAGAAATAATGAAAGTCGATAAAGCAGTAAAAATGTTTGATGTTTGTCTAGCATGAACCAGATAGTGATAAAATCATTATAAATTAATGTTAAAGCGCGGTGCGCTGCGTTGTATCAAGCGGAGTGTAAACCCGCCTTCGTGTATTATTCTCATTACCTCATAAAAGTATCAAGGTATTATAATTTAGATGTTACTTTAGATGTCTGTTTTTTGGGTAGATTTGTTGATTTTTAATTAGCTTGTATGTAACTGTAGTGTTGGAGTAAATGCAATAGCAATCACAAATAGCAAGTGAAAGCGATAATAACATTTCGCAAGTTTTATAAATAAGTTACATTTTGCGATTTGCGATTGTGATTCACATAGCCACACGGCTAATATTTTAATACGATCTCGTGTAATCTATGAAGGTGTGAGTTTTTCTGCGAAACCGTTTAAAGAAGAAACTGAATAGTCCATTTTGTGTGTATAATTTTACAAAACACAGATACAAGGGACGGCCAGCGTGTTGGTTAGACGCTAACGCTAACGAGAGGCCACGTGTTCGGTTCCCGCACTGCGAATTTCTGAGAACTACAGGTATTTCGGGTCTGGGTTTTTGTGAGGCTGAAAAGTCTCGTATTTCCTGATACCCCCGACACAAGAGTCGATCTTATTGTGGGTTCAGGGCTGTGTAAGTGAATGTTGACCATATTGATATAGGTATATACGATATAGATAGGTGGAAGGCAGTAGTTCGTCAGTGTTTCTGGTATTATCCATTCCACAAGTAGAGGTTGCCGCGTGAAACAATGCGGCCCGCAAGCTAGTCTGCCAACGGCAATGCAAAAAAAAAAGGTTGATAAGAAATTTGCTATGAGTATATCAGCGTTGCCAGACGTCCCGTATTTTAAGCACAGTTTTAAACGTCCCGGTGGGACAGCCTTTGCTTTTTACTGTTACTATTGTAGCATCGACAAATGGTCTTATACTTAAATTCACTGGTGGTAGGTTTCTCATATGTGAGAGGTCGCATGGGTAGGTTAGCATTACCACTGCAATGTCTATTTCTCCCGCCAAACAGCAGTGTAAATGAACTGTTGTGTTTCAGATTGAAGGACATTGTAGTCAGAGTAACTACTCTGGACGTATTGAGACTTAACATCTTATATCTCAGGATGGTGAGCGCAGTGGAACGCCAAGCATTGCTTTGTAATTCAATCTGGTTGATTTTGTTACTGTTTATGAGACGTTGTATGGCATACTATCAAGCGAACGGCATGCTCGTCTCAACATTCGTTGCAATAAAAAATATATATCTTCATAATTATCTGAAACCCCTCCAATTGCATCCATTGGTATATATGTACATTTATGCAAAAAGCCGTTATCTTAAATGCCTGCCGCATAGTACGTTAATATCACTCAATAGAAACCTAACACTCACTTATAGATATCTTTTTATTCATTTACTTAAATCTCTTCACGAAAATCAGCGTTGTGCTACGTACGGCCTGCACCGCAGCGCAACATAATTGCTGAGTGATCGCCTACTTGTCACAGCCACGACGTGCGAACTTTTTCTTTATTTCTTTTTTTTTATATATAGACCTCTGTATATCTGTTTTTGTACGTCGTTTTTAATGCTTGTGGCAAATAAAACTATTTTTCTTTCTTTCTTTCTTTCTTTCTCTTCAATTCTTCTTTCACAGTCGGTTTCGTTTTGGGTAAAGCCAGCGTAGCTAACATATTCGCCAAAAATTATTAATATTTATTTCAGAATTTATATTTATTTCAGCAAATTTATGTCCATATGTGTGTTAGTAATAGACGGTTAACTTAAAAACTATGTTATTTAATGAGATATTGTATTATAATTTTCTATAATAACATTCAGGCCAAGACTTGCATACATACATAAACTCTCGCCTTTCTAAAGGGTATGCAGAAGAGCAGAATTACAAATAATTAAAAAAGCCTGGGTACTGCTTTTACCACTTCTAATGGCAAGAGTTTGGTTATTTCGAAATTTGAAATATTTCGATATTATATCGAAATCCCTAACATTTCTTTGAAAGCTCACGGTTAGTGGCAATGCTTGGCATTTC
The DNA here is from genome assembly GCA_023078785.2 of Hyles euphorbiae. Classification (NCBI taxonomy): domain Eukaryota; kingdom Metazoa; phylum Arthropoda; class Insecta; order Lepidoptera; family Sphingidae; genus Hyles; species Hyles euphorbiae. The sequence continues at coordinate 2,638,019 of CM041039.1, read as the reverse complement.
ACTGTGCTCACTATCCTGATACATAAGGCTGATTTTAGAGTCACGCTGGCTGTCGGCGCTGACAGCTCAGCGCGTAGCTTACGGTCGGGGGTCAGCGCTGACAACTACGCGTTGTTCTAAAACGCTCCTTAGAAGCTCATACATTTCAACTGTCAGCGCTGACGGTCAGCGCGCGATCAGCGTGACTCTAAAATCGACCTAAGATGGTAAGTCTCAATATGTCCAGTAGTTACTCTGGCTACAATATCCTTCAAACCGAAACACAATAGTGCATTGACACTGCTATTTTGACGGGAGAAATAGACATTGCGGTGGTACTTATCCAGGCCACTAACATATGAGAGTCCTACCACTAATCATAAATACATAATACCTGATATTATGCAGGATTGATATATGTTATATTATTAAACTACATCCCGCAATTAATCTAAATTATGCCAAATGTTAGGTTGTTACATTATTGCTCAATGTTATAACTAATTAATGAGTTGCATTTTGATTTGATAAACATTTATTACAACAATAATATTTTGATGAGGCACATTACATCATCGAATTTTAAATATTTATTTTTCAATTAATTAAATACATTATCGGTTACACATAGTAAAAATACTTCTAAAAGATTCTGAATGTTATTCTACGTTCCGTCGCGATAAAAAGGAAAAAAAAACGGAGCGTGTTAAAGAAACTCGATAGAAAAGTTTGGAGAGTACTAAAGTCCGCAAAAGAGGTTTACGTGTAATCCCAATTTTCAAACTTCTATTGAATTCCCCGAACCGCGAACACATTCGAGCATTGGAAACTTGCCTCTTAAAATACCTATATTAAGAAAATTGCTTGCTTTAAATCACTGAAATTCAACACTGAGGCCGCTCTACGCTTTATTAAATTTTGATTCGGCGTATCAGCAAAATTGTGGTTTTGATGTGAGTGAACTTAACAGTATTGACGAATAATTAAATGCTTGGCGAGTCTGATTTAAATAAGAGCCGGCGCGGCTTTATTCATGAACTACACAAATGTTTAATCAAAACGTGAATTCAAAATAAAAATATTAAATCGAGACTAGCTGTAACTGTGTTTTAGAAACGCTTTGATCAAACGGAATACGAAATGTGCACGTCGACCCCGTCACCCCGTTCATTCACAAAGGGCTACACAAATTAGAGACATTTAAAAGAGCACTAATCTTATAATCCGCGATGCAACAAGTCGGCGGGCGGGCGGCGCGGGGGCGGGCGGCGAGCTTCAGTGCGAGAACTTCAGTATCGCCGCGACCATGGCCACCGACGGACGGACGAAGCGCTCGCAGTCGATATGCGCGCCCGCCTCCGCGAGTATGGAAGCGCTCGCGGCGCCCATGGAGAGCACGCCGGCCCCGCGCCGCCGGCCCGCCGCGCGCTCGCAGTCCGCCAGGATCACGGGCGGCCGCTCCGTGCGCCACCGCCGCCAGCAGCAGCAGCAGCAGCTCGACCGCGAGACCCGCGCGCGGTACAGCTCCGAGCCGCGGCTGGCTGAAGCGGAGACTCCGCCGCAGGTCCGCCGGCAGGCCTCCGCCCGGCGCCGCCCGCCCGCCGCCCAGCACGCCCAGCCGCGCCGCTCCAACGCCTTCCTTGACGTGCCGCGCACCACACACCAGCCCGAGGAAGAACCCGACGAGGACTCCTACAGGCTGCGCACTTTCAACATCACGCAGAAAGGAGGTCAGTGCTAGCCACGTTCGTTCACCTCCGCGACTCTATATTTACACGCGTGAAACTTAGTGGTCTTTTTTTAATTCGATTTCGGAACGAAAAAGTTGGCAATCGGCTGGTCAATATCACTGCGGAGACGGAGTGTGCTCTCGCCCCGCTCGGGGATCCGATGCGGAAGATCAGCGGGGGTTTCTACAAAACCGGGTTAAAATGACGATCGTTAAATTATTTTTGTGTCATCGTGATCATGTGAAGCGTTTACGAGGCCGCCGTAAATCAAGTTGCAAGAACGTTTGGGTATACTTTTGAGGTATAAATAAACTCGGAGACGCGACGAGCTCTCACAACAAATGTAACTAAAAATCATCAAAGCGGAACAGCAAGTGCAAATCCCTCAATATCTCATCGGCGGCGAGCATATGCCAAAAACAATTTGGTAGCGCGAGAATTCTTTGTGTTCAAAGATGAGCGTTGCGCTACAAATATTCTGATAAACAGCATACAACTTTCCCAGTGGCTTTATTTATGCAAAACGCCGTGTTCTCGTAAATAATGCAGCATCGCATCTGTTTCGCGTAATGCACGCTGAATGCTATACTTTATATTGTGTGCCATTCTTTACTCACAGGCGACGTCTCATTGTTTCTTGAGCAGTATAAAAGTTATCTACGTTGGCATCACACTTTATGTTACGACGATTCATTTTGATGCAAACACAATTAAAAATTCACAATACAACGTACAAGATTTATTAAACTGCAGTCACCATCTCAGATATTTATTAAAATAATATTCTTTTACTTCTAAATTAGCTTGAAGTTTGGAGACTAATCAAGATGTAATGCGAAAACTTTTAATTTTCACAAAAGACAATATGCTCCAACTATCTCCGAATGTCTTGTAAATATAAAAGTTTTGGATAAACTTCACGAAAACAATACAACGCGAGGACCCGTAACTGGTTTTTAGGGACTTACAAAGACAAATAAAAGAAAAAGTATTCCACAAACGAACCTTCACAACAAATTAGACTAGTAAATTGTTAGTTAATATTTTTACGCTAACTTCTGAAAAAGACTGTAATAAATTTGCACAAGTATGATAATAAGCTTTGTATCTCAAATACCTATAAAATATGCTTACATTATTATTGTTACGAAACATGAATTCCAAAGCAAATTTGCGGGGGATAAACGTTTCAATAATCTCCAAATACATGTTCGCAAATAGCAAAGTTTTTCACAATGGATATTCACAGGACTTCTGCTGTAAAAAACTTCGGAAAAATAAGGAACAAGTCTCATATTTTCTGGCGTTTTTGCCAAAACCTTTTACGAAATTAAACTTAATGCTTCAAGACTTATTTATCTTACATTTCATATTTAGGTCTGAACTGATACACCATTTATTCATTTTTCCAAACAGCTGACCATAGAACAACTCCAACAATCGAGGATTTGCTGGCCTAATGCAGGTTGGCGAAATTAACATGTCATATAAATTCCATTCTTTAATTTTTGCACATTTATGTTCTTTCAAAAGCCTAAAATCGTGAAGAAACTTAGCAGCCACAGTAATATTATTTCTCAAAATAATAATGTAATTGAAAACGTTACGTCCAGGCACTTAGAAATATTTCTACGCAGGTCACGTCCATAGAATTTTTGAAGCTAATTACTAGAAGGATGCCGGCTGAATTCTCAATAGTACTAATAGTTTTCCCAAAGACTATTAAAAATAGTTGAAATTAAATTAGTCCTTCAAGGTTTAAACGTAGGGAATAACAATATGAGCATATCATATTTTTGTAACAATAAATAAAACATCATAATACTCGTATAATGAAATGGCTACTAGGTACATAATTTTGTTTTCTTAAAACATAATTAAATAAATTCATGGGTATACTCTTTTAGTGTGCATTGATGTATTAGAGGTTTCATTAGAAAAAAAAACACACTTACTCTGCCATGCCAGGACTAAAAAATATATTTTTTGATTGTTTATGTACAATGAATAATATATATTTTTTATTGTTATGAATAGCCGCTCATGAACAGTAGCTAAACCAAACAAGGCCTTGATTACAAAGCAATGCTTGCGATTCCACTGCATTCGCCATCCTAAGACATACGTTAAGTCTCAATATGTCCCGTAGTTATATTTCCATTTTACGTTACTAGCGAGAAAGTAAAATATAAGAATATGTCCTATTTACTCTCTAAACATAATTATTATCATCTTTAACGTAAATTTTATCAAACAAGAAAACGATTTTATCCAAAGTAAACAATGTGATAGGAATGTAAGATAATACGAATATTGTTAGACGGCTAATACTTTTAATATAACTATTGCTTACAAAGTCAGTTTATTTACATTGATTCTTCGTTATTTGATAATTTAAGAGTAAAGTTCATTAACCAACAGTTCATTCTAGTTAGTTTTCGTCATTGAATTAACAATTTACATTGGTGATTAGTTCTTAGAGTTAACAAAAAAGTAATATCTTTGTTTGTCTAGAATGTATACTCAAAACATGAAGTTAGGTCGGTTGGGTCTTTAGAAATGCTGATGAAACGCTAAAACTACGTAGTTTACACACGAATTTTAATTAGATTTTTTACGCGGGTTTAATAAATAAATAATACAGGTATAGATACTTGATATACATCAAGACTGCGATCTAAAACGAAGACGGGAGGTAATGTTAGTGAACATAACAACAAAGCAACGAAAATATTCTCAAAAATGCTAATCTCGGTCAACATTCTCCTATCTGCCGCATGACTTCAGCTTACAACAACATCTAAAACAATTTTGATATATTACGTCCTGGTGCTATGGCATAAAAAGAAACATTCTGTTAATCTAGGATTACCATCCTACTGGATGCAATCTGTAGTTTTAATTTCTAATCATAATTACATAAGTTTATATCTTGCAAGATTGTATCCAGTTCTCTGTTCTGTGAACCAAATTAAAAAAAAGAGATGCGATAATTTTTTGTGATTTTTAAATATGTACCTTCGTTTTCGGTCGCAGCCTGCATGAACCATGTTTACTAAATACATAAACAAAAACCAATAAAGTCAGTAAATAGTACCTACCTTTTTTCAGGTAATCTCAGCATTTTAGAACACTCTATAAACTAAAATATTCCACATGCAAAACTTCCTTAACAGAGAAAACTATTCCTAAACGAGATTAGAGCATCGCCGATTAACATTCTTATAAATTCACTTTCCTTAAATTACGGACTTGAATGGAGAGGGTTGACCCTCTTAAATACTGGACGTTGAGTGCCGAGCCGGGTCATCGAGAATGAAGAGAATTCCAATGAAAAACTTGGGGAAATTGGTGTTAGGTAGAAAAGTACGTTGGTTGTGGGTTGGACACGATTATTAAATTAATTTGTAGGCAGTGTTAAATTGTATTCTATAAATTCAAATTTAAAATGGTTATTTCCATTAAAACTAGACAAACATAGAGAACATAAAAGAGATGTGTCTTAATTAATTACATTTGTCTCAACAAAACAGTGATCTACTGATACCTATGCTAGGAGAACCTGTGTTATAGGTATCAGTGAATCTCCAAGGCTACATTCTCAAGTATGTAATACAAATTCAGGTCAAAATGTATTCTATATATTTTTTTTTTGTGTAGATTCATCATTTTATTTCTCGCTCCCCTTCCGATTTGATGGGCCGGCAGCACATGTATGATTCAGACGTGAATTTCATGGGCGGCTGTGAGACCAAAAGGCTCTCGTAATTCCTGATACCCACGACACAAGATTTCATTGATCTTAATGTGGGGTCATAGTCCTGACCCTGATGTATGAAACTGTTGAGTGTGTTTATACATTTATATTCGAGTTAATAAAACTAAGAAATTATTAAAACATCTCATTGTGATTTAATGAAATGAAAATTTCGCCGGCGGCTCCAAGCGAAACTTTCCAAATTGCCACACCGGACCGAGGGTAATTTATAACTGAAAATTATAATAGATAAATAACTTTCAATCAAAATCCGAGAGGAACTCATCGGAAATATTTCAATTTAATTTGTCGTAGAATTGTCAAAGTTGCCCTCAAATTGCGCGAGTTTGTTGTACGGCCCGATCAATTTTACTGACGAGCTCGGGACGAGCGAGGGTCAATTATTCTATGCTTAGTTAAGCTTAAGTTATGCGACTTAATTAAAGGTGAAATATTTAACGATGACTTTGTTATTAATTAATTGTCTATTTGTTTGTTGTTTTTGATTCTTTTGAGATATTTCGAATTGATTTTCAAAGCCAAAATAAGAAACCTGCTTTTCAGTAATCTTTATAGCATTCACAAATTAACTGTTAATTTAAAATGTTAGCTCTATCGCGTATATGGTTTGATTTTTATTTTATTTTAATTTTCTGACGTTCCGATTACAGCCTTCGTGGTAAGGGGCTGTCTCACGAATAGCAATGGTCTTCCAACCGTAACACAGTACACACTCCTTCTCATAGCTGTTGGTTTTCCTTAAAAAATAAAAATAGAATATACAGCAATAGACTTGTTCTTCTTCTTTGCTGGTATTACTCTTAGTTGTTGGTTGGCAAAATTCCACCTTCCTATTGCATTAATATAATGATGATGAGCTATTTATTGCCACTTTTATCTGTCAACTTCATAGGCGATCTTCTAGTCTTTATCTTCTATTTTCTTGTAGGAATAGACTGTCTGTATCCGCACATATACGTCCTACTGCAGGAAACGAGCCTGCTTTACAGTCGACAGTACGATTGAGAGTGGTTAGGCCATTTAGTCTACCACGCTGGCCTAGTGCTAGGTGGCGGACTTACATTCCATAGAAATTCTTATAACTCGCTATGGTATGCAGGTTTTTTCACGATGATTTCCTTCAACGTTTTAGTGCGTGGTGATTGACTATCAATATCCACATGACTCCGAAAACTCAGGTAAAGACTACATAGAAGTAATTTCAAAACACATCTTTGGTCCCCAATATGTACGATTATTTTCAATAATGCAGATTGCTTTCCATACTCAAAAATATAAAAAAATACACACGATATCCTTTTCTCCGTTAAATAAAGATAAAGTTAGATTTACCGACCTTCCTATGTCGACATTGGCTTTGACATCCGCACATTGATTCTGTATCGGTATACAAATAAAGGGAAACAATGGAGCATTTTCCCTTTTTAAGTATATGTATAAACAAGGCTTTTTGGAGATACGTTTCAAGTTTATAGCGTAACATAGGCTAGTAAAACTGTTTATATACAAACGTAAGCCGACGGAGAAAAGGAAAATGTAAGATAATTCTAAAAAAAAATCTGACTAATTGAGAAGGAAGAGGCTCATATTTTCTTGAAGTCGGTTAAAATAAAAGAAAGTCAAGTATGACCTTCCTAGATTTCGTTTAACTTAATTCCATGCCAAGATATGTTAGGGCCTATATCTTTATTTGATTGACAATTTTGCTTTATGCTGCCACTAGGCTCATAAGACAATATCGTGTCTTTCTTCTACCATCTTGGTTGATGTCAATCACACGGTTCCCTTGTTAAAAATCATAGACGTTATGATAAACACCCATAATACAACAAAAATCAGAAAAGATACCCTTGAAAATGAAAGGAAAAGAAAATTGAAAAAATGTTCTGGTTTTTGGAAATCTCAGTATTACAATTATTATATTAATGATGTTGGCTTGTTTATTATACGTAAATTAATATAGGCTTTACAAAGAATATTTATTTTGGCGTATTCTTGAAACATCAAAAGGCGTGTTTTAAAAGAAACACCCGAACAAGGTCATTAGATGGATTCGCTACATATTTAAGTATTTACGTAAACAGGGAATTCCTGATATTATTTCGCGCTGAATTCTTTTGGTTACAGGTTACTTTTAACCGACTTCAAAAAAAGGAGGAGGTTCTCAATTCGACTGTATATTGCTTTTTTTTTTGTTACCTCGTTTCTCTGTACTGTGTGAACCGATTTCGACCATTCTTTCTTTGATTGAAAGCTGGTGCTTGTCATTTGGTCCCATAAAAATATGGTGAAGATCTGATGAATATCTTCGGACCTGGAGAGGATAACTCCTTAAAATTAAGTAGGATTCAAGTGGTTCTTTTTGCATTGCGTTCATTATAAAAGTTAAGTTTCAGTGAGAGAGGGTAAAAGGGGTGGGGGTGAGAGAGGGGGGTGATAAAATTAAAATACACGTAAATTCTAATATCTTCGGCAGCTTTTAATCGATTTTAGTGATTTCTTTTTCATTGGAAAAAACGTATTGACAGATTGATCCCAGGAATACAACATGAAGATCTGATAAATATCTTCGGACCTGGAGAGGGGAACTCTTTAAAATTAAATAGGATTCCAATGGTTCTTTTTGTATGAGGTTCATTATAAAAGTTAAGTTACAGTGAGAGAGGGAAAAAGGGGTGGTGGTGAGGGGGGGTGGGTGATAAAATTAAAATACACGTAAATTCTAATATCTTCGCTTAGCTTTTAACCGATTTTCGTGATTTCTTTTTCATTGGGAAGAACGTATTGACAGGTTGATCCCAGGAACACAACATGAAGATCTGATGATCATGTTCGGACCTGGAGTGTAGAACTCTTCAAAATTTAGTAGGATTCCAATGGTTCTTTTTGCATTGGGTTCAGTATAAAAGCTAAGCTACAGTGGTAGAGAAAAAAGGGGGTAGAGGCAAAGGGAGGTGGGGAGAGAAAAAATAATAAACATGTGAATACTCCTCCAATATTTTCGGCAGCTTTTAGCCGATTTTAGCGATTTCATTATCATCGGAAAGAACATATTCCTTGTGGGGACCAAATCTTCTTCATTTAAATTCCTATCAACACTAAAAAGATAAAAATAAGTAAAATTTTTAATAAAAAAAAAACCGACTCCAAAAAAATATATTTATTTCATTGTACTTGTTGATTAATTGCCTTAATGACTTTAATAGCCAACAAATCAAAATATATGCGTAACATATTGAAGGCGGGCCGCCAAGTACCATACATGTAGGACCTATGCCATAAATTAATTTAAATATCTATATGTTTGGTACTGGGCGACCCGCCTTCAATATGTTACGCATATATTTTGATTTGTTGGCTATTAATTTCTTGTGGGTTTGTTCAGTTAACAAAATGCGAGTTGTATGAACATGTTGACTAAACTTTAATAATTAAGCCATGTACAAATTGAAAGAAAAATGACAGTGAACGCCATGTTTTTTACCTGCTCTATATATTTATTTCATCGTCTTAATAGAGAAATCACTACATACCTAAACAAGCTTATGTGATATCACCGGAGAGGGATGCAGAAGTTTGGTATGCTGAACCAATACGTCATCAACCTTATTTTATTAAATAGAAATCTGGGCAACTCATATCAAATTTAAACAATGTCTAAACTCGTAAAATTCTGACTACTAGTCTCTATTTAGCTATGATCGATCTTTTTAATTATTTTACGTACAAACAAAAATACGTTTAAAATAAAACATTTCTATCAAAACAGTATTAAATTAGTTTGTAACATGAAGCAAATATTAGTATTTTGAATAAGATTTGAAGCGTAGTGGGGACATCTTACCGTCTCTTTCACACCCGCACACTTTAATACATATTAAGACTAGTGACGTCACTAGTTTTGTTTTGCGTCACCTTTATTTTATTTGTTTAAGCTTTATATACAATATTGTATAAAGCCGGACTTAATGCCTAAGGCATTCTCTATCAGTATATCTTTGGAGTGTGCAGAGATAAAACAAAGTAGGCGTATAAATTATCAAATTTTGGTTAGGTTATGATGATTATAGTTTAACTCTCACTACAACATTTAAAACATTTCTAACTTGTTTAATCGCGAATTCATTTATGAAATTGTTTGTTTGCTAGATATTCGGAATTTATAACATTTATGATTTAATACATACATAACTGGAGTCAAATACACTGTATTTAAACCTCAAACTTCAATTTTAGTCCAGCTAAATACCTCTCTGGAAGTTTGACTTACACTTGAAGTAGAAAATAAATTGACTCTGTCACCCTTCTTGCTGTCACCTATTTAAATGAATTCCCATCAATTCTAATCACCTAATTAATTTGAAACTAATAACTTCGCCACATTACTCGTGGTTAAGCTCTGTCGTTTATTACCAGCCCGTGGTCTCACTGGTCATTTGTTCATACAATTCAGCCGGAAATATGGGATTTATCTCAATAGAAGTAGATAAGTTTGTGGTAGGAAATTATTACTTTCCAACTAAACTAATAAGTACCGTTTGACGTTTCATACTTTTCAAGGCGAAAGAACTTTGTAGGTACAGGCTAGGTAATCACAGGTAATCACAGTTTCATGGTTTTACGGAGTACGTTATTGAAATTTTGTGAGTTACGCCTGTACAAAGTTGAAAATATGAAATGTCAAACGGCACCTTTTAGTTTCGTTGGTTTGTAATAATGAATCTGAATCTGAAAAATCTACAAATTGAGGCAATTTGGAGTTGCTTAAAATGTTAGGAATTTATGAGTTGGGGGATTTAGTAATCAAGCCTTCATACTATTTAATTCATGCTTCTTCATGTAGAATATTATGCAAACAGCTACTACATAAACATCTATCGACTTTCCTGAAAGATTTTCTTCCTTTTTTGTGTTTTATTAACATTGATAAGCAATCTTGACGCTTTATCAGTCTTCTTACAAAATATATTACTTCTTGAATCCCTTGGAAACTGAGCTCGTAAATTATGCAAAACATTTTTAATTTAAATTATAACTCCATTAGGGGGAAGAATTTATTATCAAGAAAAACCTTTTTGGGCCCGAGTGTGGGCCAAATTAAATGCTGAATCACCTTTGAAAATGTGAAATGGAATGAATACGCAATATAAGATATTTTGGGTAATGGAGCGTGGCTTTAATTTCCACAGTCTTCTTACCGTTAAATTTTAAGGTGGCTTGTTGTTAAACATGCTGAAATTATCGTACATAAGTTGAAACATTTGTCCCCGAAGAGGTAGGCTGATATGCTACAGAATATGATATTACATGAAATGCAATAGCACGCTCATCAGTTAGCAGACCCGAACCCATTAAGCCTTGATCTTTCCTGGTAGTTGAACACAGATCATAGATCCTAACTACCTAAGGAAATAGGCACAAATAAAACCATTTGCTGTTGTATTACATAGATGGCAATATTGAAAATGGTCAGGAAAACACGTTCTTAAACAAATATTGTTCTTGACTAAATTACTTATTTGGACCTTCTATCCCCACCTTTTCATTCTCCAATTTCTATTTCTATTTCTATGTCTGTTGCCAGACTTTCACACTTATAAATGTACGGCAGTATGATCTTTAGATCACAAATAGGGCATTTTATTGTAATGAATGGTGAAACGTGCATACTATTTGCCTGATAGTAAGCGATACTAAGGACAGTAACAAAACCAAATAACGCTACGAATTACGAAACAATGCATGGCGTGTTCATTAACCGCATTTATACTATAGCAAAAACATCTCCAGTTTATTTGTACGTTCTTTTTATGGAACCCAGCTTAGTGCTCCAAGAAAAGCGAAAAAAATATGAAAGATATCTAAAATATTCCAAGATAAAGTTACAGCGTGGAGTTGAGATCGCTCGGGGCTATACATGATATGGCTTGCGCTGGCCAGTAAGATATTCCGAGGTATTCTAGACAAATGTAGATTTGTTTTGTAATACCTATTTGCTGTAATAGTGTTGAAGGTTTGAAAGAATGTTATCGTGTTTCAGATCTTATGTTTTGTTTTTTGTGTTATATTGTTTGTTTTGCGAATAAATGTGAACATTTATAAGGATAATGATTAACAATATGTTTGTTAAGTATGCGTCAGTGGCGTAAATGTGCTACTATATAACTGAGAGCCTGGGGGGTAACTCTGTACTCGGACACGTCGACGAATGTTCGAACGTCGTACGTAAAACTGTGAGCATATGCCTGAATACTTTACAAAATATTCGAATCTCTATCGCACGTCGTAACCTTGTACTAAGCTCGAAGTGAAGGGTGAGCTTTTTTTTTTCACTGAATGGCAAGGCGAGCATAGCGTTCGGCTGATGGTGAGCGATACGATTGCTCATGGACAGTAGTAAAACTAAACAACACAGTGAATTATAAAGCAATGCTTGGGCATTCCACTGCGCTCGCCATGCTGAGATATAAGATGTTAAGTCTGAATATGTCCAGTAGTTACTCTGGCTACAATGTACTTCACACCGAACCACAAAAGTACATTTACACTGCTGTTTGGCGGAAGAAATAGACATTGCGGCGGTACCTACCGAAGCGGCCTCTCACATATGAGAGACCTACCACCAGTACAGTAATTTTCATCGATATTAGTATTGATTTTAGAAGTGGATTATTTCATCCTATACGTGGATGTCGAAGACTCAAACTTCGTGTCGTAGTATAGAGTAGCCCCCCCTGATGATACCCGTGTAATTAAATACAGATAGCGGAATCACATTTTTGGTAGGCCGTTGGAGTGCGTGTGATAAGTAATCAGTGTTTGACGTCATTCGTACGTACATAAAGCCTTGTAACGTGATGTTTGTGCGTTGAACAACTTACATATATTCTATATGGAGATGTTTTAGAGACGGTAGCTAATTATAATTACAAATAACTTATTATTTATTTTATTTCAATTCAATTAACACGGTTACATATCTTTTTTATATTATTTGAATGTTATGATATTTTAGGAACATAGATGTGACACATAAATTAACAAAAAAAAAAAAGAATAAAAACCAAAACAAAACTAAATAAAATAAAATAGAAGTATTAGCGCCACAAATGTTCACAAAAGTTTAAACAAATATATCAACATCAGTTAATAATTATTTAGGAGTATTTTATACCGGATTTTATTAGCCCCGTGAAGAGCTTGTGCCTACCGTGACATTTTGAAGACTTATGACTAATTCTTAATAAGGATTTAAGTCCACCACGATGACTCATTACTCAATGTAAATGAGATTCATTTTGATTAAAAAGGGGGTGAATAAGATGTGAATAAGACACTTTTGACATAAAAGTTTGAAAAGAAACATTTGTGATATCATTTTGGAAATATGTCATGTTTCATCGTAAATCAATCAACTATTTTAATCTCTTCTAAATATTCTCCTAGCTTGACCGTAGTCGATTTAGTGTAAGTAAGGCTTTTTATGCTACTCGTACTTTTAAATTCGTCCTAACGTGGCTTTGGTGTGATAAACTTTTATTTTTAAATTTCTTTGCCCTCAATGGTATTTTTTTAAATAGTTGTACAAGCAAAGGAACCTAAGACCATTCAGCCTGACGTATCAAAATAACACGTTAGTATGTAAATAAATTATTATGCTTTAAAAATACTTAATCAAACCCGAGTTTATGAATTTCAGCATTAACTGTTTCCAGTAATGATTTTTACATTGGCTTAACTTAATCCATTACAAGAGGTTCTGTCAAAGGATTTCTGATAAAAACGGTGTCGACGGCAAATACTTCTACTACTTCAGTTTAATTAAGTTCGGTCTGAAGTTGTGGTATTTCCACTTTTACTTTAAAGGCGAGTTTTTCAAATTATTTCTAAGATTTTTCTACAGCTGACTTACGCAAGTGTTGTAGGATAGTATGAGTCTTGAGAAATAATAATTAATCATCTTCTGTTGGTGTGATGGTACACATATTTGAATAGTACTGCGTATAATATCAGGTCATGCGTATAATATCAGCATCATGAAGTGCGTGGTGGCCTGTTGGTAAACGGACTAGACGCGGCTGCCAACATGTTCACGGTGGTCGCGGGTTCGAATCCCAGGGCACACCTCTGACTTTTCGGAGTCATGTGTGTATTGATAGTGAATCACCACGCACTAAAACGGTGAAGGAAAACATCCTAAGGAAACCTGCGTACCATAGCGATTTATAAAAATTTCTATGGTATGTAAGTCTGCCAACCCGCACTAGGCCAGCGTGGTGGACTATATGGCCTAACCACTCTCAATCGTACTTACGATTGTAGAGTAGGCCCGTGCCCTGCAGTGGGACGTATATGGGCTGATACAGATACATATAATATCAGGAGTATTGCGGTCACTTTGTCATACCATTATAAAAAAGTGACGAATGATGGTAAGCGATAAGACCGCTAATGAACAGTAGCAAAACCAAACAACAGCATGAATTAAAAAACAATGCTTTGCATTCCACTGCGTTCGCCAACCTGAGACATAAGATGTTAAGTCCCTATATGTGCGGTAGTTACTCTGGCTACAATGTCCTTCAATCCGAAACACAGTAGTGCAATTAAACTGCTGTTTTGCGTGAGAAATAGACATTGCGGTGGTACCTACCCAGGCGGCCTCTCACATATAAGACATCAGTAAACTTACCACCTTGCTTGTTTACATAATAAGAAAGAAAGAAAATTATTTTTTTCAAGAATATATATGTACATAGGTTATTGAAATATTAGAGCGTAGGTATATGAAAATGAAAATCTGTATAAGCGTACCAGGCAAGCTTATCAAATTATTCTTAATCACGTATAAAATCATACAGCGCCATCCTCGCATAATTATATGAAAACATTTAGACATTGTTGAGCAGGAATAATCCAACCCAAGGAGACATTTAGATAATAAGAGGCTCTTCGTAATTATCAAAATAATGTTATTTTGATTAAAAACTCATTTGAGTGTTTGTCGTCTAAGATTTTTTTTTCAGCCAAACATTGACATCCACCTGGCGCTGTTGATTATACGCCGGCTGTGAAACGAGAGGCCGCGGGTTCGATCCCCGCACCGAGAAAAATATTGTTCAATCCACAAACATAGGTAAACTGGTGGTAGGTTGCTCATATGTCAAAAGCCGCCTGGGCACATACCACCGCATGGTGGTACATACCACAGCAATGTCTACCTCTCTCGCCAAAAATTAGTGTAAATGCACTGTTGTGTTCCGGTTTGAAGGACATTGTAGCCAGATTAACATTAGAAATATTGAGCCTGAATATCTTAAATTTTAGGATGGCGAGACATTTATTTTATTTACCTGTGTTGTGTACTGTCAATAAGCGGTTGTATCGCATCACGCGAATGATATGCTAGTGTCGTCATTCATCAAAACAAAAATAAAACATCCATTAGTACGGGCGGTTAAGATCTGTTGGATCTTATTTTCTGATAGCCACGACACAAATCACTACATAGCTTAGTATAAAACAAAGTCGCTTTCTCTATCCCTATGTCCCTTTGTATGCTTAAATCTTTAAAACTACGCAACGAATTTTGATGCGGTTTTTTTTAATAAGGTTTATATGTATAGTACGTACATATTATTGTACAGAAATCTATTTGAACTCGAGCGAAGCTAGGCCGGACTGCTAGTCTTAATAATATGGGGTCACTTTGTCTATATATATTTATATCCATATAAATCAGGCTACTAATAACGAAGCCACACTAGCGCGTAGTTACAGCGCCAAATTACATTTGTATTTCATCTCAGCCAAGTCGGTAAGATGGGGTGGCTAATGAAATGATAAAACCAGTTAACAGTATCATGAAAGGATCATCTTTATAAATAGAGTTGCTTTATTTACAACGAGAATTATTTAAAGACTCAAAGGAGTCAAAAGTTAATGTAAGATTTGCGCATTAGCCCTGGCTACGAGGTTATTCAACTTAAAACTGAATGATACAGAAAAATTTGCAAAAATAAGCGGTCTGCCCCGAAACCACGAAAACTGTAAAGTAATCAAAACGTTGGGAATTAAAAATATATAAAATTTTAACTAAATCTGCGATAAAATCCATAAATAATAGTTATATTTCAATAATGTAGTATAACAATCTACGATTTTCATTTCATTTTATTATATGAACCATACTACTTAGTAATATATAGTATCGTAATAATTTTAGAATAGTGAATAGTGAGGAATACTCAGGAATGTATGCCCGATATGGCAATAGACTCGCCCCCTCATCACATCGTGGGATGGAACATACAAGGCGAAATCTTGGTACCTTGGTACCTCTGCCTACCCCTTCTGGGAAAAAGGTGTGAGTTTATGAATATATGTACGAATAAATAGCAAAACCCAGGGGACTAAACAAAAATATATAAACATGAATATAATGTTAGTATGTTTGTATAGATATCAACAAACAAACGGCATTGTTCCGATGTATCCTGTAAGGTAATAAGGATGACAAGGGGACATACAACTTATACATAACTATACGCCGCCCACCATTATAATAATATCTTCATTCTTCAATGAACGTCCGTCATTTATTTGGGTGTCGTACAATATATAATATAATGTACTTACTATTTCAGCCCATATACGTCCCACTATAGGGCACAGGTCTACTATACAAACGAGAACACGATTAAGGGTGGTTAGGCCATATAGTCCACTACGCTGGCCTATAGCAGGTTGGCGGACTTTACACACCATATTTTACAAATTGCTATGGTATGCAGCTTTCTTCACGATGTTTTCCTTCACCGTTATAGTGTGTGGTGACACATGACTCCGAAGAGTTAGAGATGTTCCCAGGTATTTGAACCCGTGACCACCGTGAACATGTTGGCAGCCGCGTTTGGTCCATTACCAATATGTCACCACGCACTTGCAATTATAATAAAGTTCTAAATAGGGTAACAATACGTCTGGAAATCTTACGAGAATTCATATAGTTGCTTATAAAATAAGTTTACGATATCATGTGATGGTTGAAAACAGGCCGTTTTCTATATTTTCGTTAAATAGTTCAGCCATTGGTCTTGATTGTAGCCATTTAGCAGTTAGATTGCTAAATTCTACATGAAATCGATTAAAAAAATCAATGAATTAGGGGTTCATCAAAATTAAGAATAGCGACATCTTGTGGCACCTGTCTGAACTACTTACACAAATGTCAATCAAAAAACCAATCACAATAATGTTATTGCTCCTATTTGTATATCCTCCAATTTAATCAACTTGTACACACAATCGAGTAAAATGTTTACTTTAAAAAATCGATTGCATTTCGATGCTATCGGTTGGCTGACTGGAGGATTCTACTCAATTACCATCAAATGCAATTACCGCGTGTAGTTTAATATAACAGTAATAGCTTTGCTGACCTGGCTTCTAGATTCCAGTCTAGTCTGGGAATATAAACCTAATATGGGTAGATCTTAATTGGATTGTGAGGTTATATTTGTGAAAATCTACGTATATATATATATATATATCTTAAAATGTATGCATTCATTACCATACTTCTAATTTATTAAAATCCGGACCTAAAAAAAACCCTTACTTTAAACCTTTCCATTCACTGGTTAAGTGATTAGATAATTCACTCTCCATAATCCACTCAGAGCTCTAGATAACAACACAAAATCCCTCCTAAACATTAAAAAATAAAGAAGATAAAAAACTACCTTTCATTCTCTAATAAACCCATTTAGGGAATGCATTTTAAACCTCCTTAGTTAATGCTTATCTACATTATCTATGTGAGTACTTTATACAATTTATAATAAATATACTAGATTCAAAAATAGGGGGGTTAAGTCAGTGGGTATAACGTAGGTTCCAAGTATCAATGTCGCTTCACCCATTCAAATCCAGCATTAACTTTCACGGATAATCCGATCCTTAACCGGGGTTTATAACCGAAAACGCGAACATTAACGTATTTACATTAATCAACACGCACAATGGTTGGTAATCAGACGCTGGGCGTATTGCAAATAGAACCCAATTACCATCCCCTTGGGTACACTTTGGATTAACTAATTTAATTTTAGTATCAGATACAATCAGTGTATTTCAGCTTTGATCACTATCTGTCAGGTAAGATATTTGCTCGTTTGTGGATTTTGTTTTATAGTTTCTTTTTATGTTTGAGCCAACGTTTGTACCAAGTTGGCTACAAATCCATATTCTACATGATGGCTACATAGCCAATAAAGCCATATTGGCTACAAATATTGACACATATTGGACTTGCTGAAGACCATAAACACACGCAGGAATAGGAGCCATTAATTGTACACACGATTAAAATTCACTTAAGTGGTGGCGGCAAATGAGTAGCGTTTTTGAATCAACTACAATACACTGTTTTCTTTTAGGTCGGCATAATTATATCGGCTAGCGAGACATCCTCAACGACCAATCGATACCCATAACGATATTTCACTTACCATCTAGTTAAATACAGCTGTTCATTGAACTACAATAAAAAGGAAATTCAGAATGTCAGCATAAGTAGTAAAGTCTGCAGTAAATTGCTGGTATTAAAATAATCTCTTCAGGATTGGGTTTGTGACCGTCTCGGTACTGTGGCCGGGGTTATCAGCCGAATCTACATGCGGGGACGGCTGATTAGATCTTTGTAACATCTAGGATGGATTTCACTAAGGCTCAGTTACAATATTGATGTATACCTTATTAGTTCACTCAATATCCAGCCTGGTCAAGAAAGGTAAGAAATGAATCGAAAATAATGCATTTAAATAAAGATGAAAGTAAGGCAAAAGTTTAAAATATGTTGGGACTAACCGGTCAGAGTAATTACTGGACATATTGTGACTTAACATCTGTGTCAAAGGATAGCGTGCGCTCTGGTGAAATACCAAGATTTGCTTTGTTATACATGGGGTTGCTTGGTTTTGCTACTGTTCATGAGCGGTTGTGTCGCTTACCATCAAACGATTGCCAAGCTTGTGTGGCCGCTCATTGCAATAAAAAAAACCAACCATAGTTGAAGTGTCTTCAAAGTATATGTGTAACTGACATTAACTTGAACTTGTATCTTTAATCCGCTTCGAAATTAATCAGAAAGAAAAATAATTATATTTGTTTATCTTTCTGATTTGACTGTAGGAAACAAATAAATATCCACTTCCCTCCGCAGCAAAGCGAGTGACAAAACATTGAGCTGAGAGATATTATTATCCTATAACCTCTGGCTTTTCGGAGTCATGTGTATATTGATAGTTAATCACCATGCACTAAAACGGTGAAGGAAAACATCGTGGAAACTTGCATACCATAGCGATTTATAAGAATTTCTATGGTATGTAAGTCCGCCAACCCGCATTAGGCCAGCGTGGTGGACTATAGTGCGTAACCACTCTCAATCGTACTCTCGATTGTGAAGTAGGCCCGTGCCCTGCAGTTGGACATATATGGGCTGATCTGATACAGATACAGATAATGATTATCCTGTAATATAAAGATATAGAACTGGAGAAGCCAGATGTTTCAAGCACCAAGGGATAAAATTTATATGAGTCCTATAGTGTGCAATAACTAATTATGAAAACACACGTTACTTCTTGAAAGCAAAATTTTAGAGCGACTATTGTGACCATGGACATTTCTAACCATAGTCAACTGTTCTGCGGTTACAAAACCTCTGCGTCATAATAACCTACAAAACTTAAACAAAATAATACTAATAAAGTTGGAGATAGTTCCATTTGTGCGTGTTCCAAAAGAATTAACTTATGGGAGTATTGACATCAGGACATCTTTCAAATTGTCCACTATTCGAAGTTGGAACTAGTTTTACACGTGATAAAACTTATTTTCTTATAATGTTACAACTTTTATTGGAAATATTGTAACTTACAGCGTTTGTGTGGTTACTTACAAAGTTTTACCCCAAAATATATATTTTAATTGTACAACATTCATTAGGGGTTATAGTTTTGTAGGCATTAGGAAAAGGATACTTTTTCTGTTTGTTCTTGTAACGTCAATGAAACACGGGAGTTAGCGGCTGACTGATTTATTGCGCAAACTGAATTACCCTCCACCTATTAATATTATTGAGACCATATGATCGCTACATCATCTCCCCTCTAAGTACATCGTTAATTAAACTTATTTACCATACATGGAATTACATACTAAAAATATAGCAATTAAAAATTAACCTAACTTAATCTACTCGAGCCAGTGCTCTTTGCGCCCGACGATATGCACGCAGTGCTCGGGCTGACGTGCCGGGTGGCGTGGTTGGCGACTGCGGCGTGTTCGGCGACGGCGATTCATCGGGCTCGAATCCTGACGTCGTAGCCGCCGGTTCCAAGCCTCCCGGAGCATCGTCTAACGGCCGGGTGCAATACTCTGTCTGTCTTTTTCCACCCGTTAAAATCGCTAACTCTAGTATGAGTTCTGTCATTTTTCGGTTTCAATAATCGTTGACAGATGAATAAATATATCTATGATTTGTATCTATCAATGGGAGGGCTCTCGCTAACCATAGTTAGGAAATTCCATACAAATTAAAATATACGCGTTTCGATAACGATTCGAACTACCGTAGTTATTTGTGTTTAACTAGCTGTCATCGTTTTCTAATATCGCTGCAATATGGTGGATAATACTTCGATTATCCCAGATATGTGGTATTTTTATGGAAGAAATCAGCAAAATAAAGTGACATTAATATATTCAGTGATAAAAGTGATAACGAAATGTTTAAAGCTGGTGTATTTGACGCCGATAATAATTTATGAGAACCAATAAAACCATGTGAATATTCTAGTTCAGAATTTATTTACAGATTTACTTTTTAGATGGAATAATACATCAGCTATTATGTTTATTTCTACATTTAAACCCAGCCTGCAAGGAACCTTCCTCCTGGTAAGCATACATATCAAATATTTCATTAAGTTATAAAAGTGTATTGAATTATTCCAAAATCATATATTCTATAATAAATGTAACAGCTCGGGAACAATATTGTGTCACTGTTCCATTAACTGCTGCTATCATTGTGGTTTTATGTACTGGGGAGAATGCATGTTCAGCCGGTAACTATTTTTGGGTATGAAAAGCACAGTCAGCCGAATCTGACAACAACTGATGTGCCTCAGGCTACAACTGAGTTATATTATCAATATGTAAAAATATTAGACAGCACACAGCATGGGTTTCATAAAATTGCAGTTTTCCCAAGAATCTTTGGTGCAATTCATTGCCCATATTATATTCCCATAGAGCCACCTTAGTAATGACTACCTTTAGATATACTAGGATTAATCAATAATTATGTATTAATATCGTCTATGATTTTAACATAGTAAATCATAGTATTATGTATCAGTTATCTGATCACAATGTATTAATCTTAATATTTTTATTTTCAGATTAAAATATAGGAGAAGAATTAAGAAAATAAAGGCATTGTTGTTCAAGCAATGTGTATTGCACAGTTACTTTTCATAAATGTATTGGAACGCTAGCCTGGGGCTCATTTAACAACTCTGTTAAAAGGTATTAATCTCATACTTTATATTTTGAAAGAATTCAAATTCAAATTCAAAATACTTTATTGTGGTACATAGGTGAAAATGGTGTTACATTCATTTGTTTTGTGCAGCCGCCATATTGCCAAATAATAATTTAAGATGCAACAAATATGACAATTGAGTTGGAAGAATGGTTAAGAGAATATATTAAGATTAATACATATTTTTGTAAGTAGTTTCCTAATAATTCTCTAGTTTAAAAGGGTACAGCCTGATGGAAATCATCAAAACATATTTTCACTTTAAATCTTAAATTTTTTGTAAATAACATATTTATTTTCAGTACAATGTGAAGAAGTTATAATTATAATGAAATAGTAATAGATATCTAATTGGAGATAGTGCATATCCACATATTACTTTATTAACAACACTGCTCAATGTCTGCCATAGAGTATTGCAACAATGCGGCTCATATAAAAACAGAACATTACTCAAAGTTATTATAATTAATATTTTGGTCTTCCATCTTTTACATCTTTCTTTCATCTTTATTTCAGGTCTTATGATGTTTGGAAAAGAAGATTTCCACACCTTCCAGTAAAAAAGTCTTTTGGGATTGCACACAACTTTAACCATTATGAGTGCCACAGCGGTGTCAGATTATATTTGAAGAATGAAAAGCATTGCTGATGTGGAACATGAAATTGACATACCAAACACCACTAGGCTAGACATAAATATTAATTACTTATTTTAAATTAAAATAAAGTTTCAGAACTTTGTAAATAATAAAGATTAAAGATTTCTCACAAATTATCTTTGATATTTTATTTACCCATAATACAATCTGCGGAAAAGGGGGTTCTTACATTATTTTTAAAGTCATTTTTATGTGATATATAAAAAGAGGAACAGTTGTTTTCTCTATAACTAGTCATTACAATTTCGAAAACTTCTAGCATAGTAAGATTACCTGAATCAATCATTATTCTTAATTTGATTTATATTGTTTTAAATATAATAATATGCCTCAGTATTTAATTGTAGATTAGCACTGAAATGATTTCAGGTCTTTAAAGACAGATTGATTACAAAACTAAAGTAATGCAACTACGTAATGTTTGATTTTCACACTTTTCTTCGTATTTATAAATATTAAGGTCTCTGATTCAATTTAAATTTGTCATTCTGTTGCAGAAATAGGGCCGTAAAATTCACTTTTGAATTCATTCTTGTTGGTAAACATTGATTTAATTTGTAAACTTCTTTTTTACATTTGACATATCATAAATCAGTCATACGATGCGTTTTGTTGTTCTATGTAAGCTTTGTATGAATTTTATTTGCCATTATTTGTCACAATACTTACCATACTTACATTATTAATATATTTTAACGTTTCATTCTTCTAATTATACATTAATGATGATTTATGATAATTCCAAAATAAAGTTAATAATTAACCTAATAAATATTGACCTCAATTAAAAGTGCAAAAATTAAACGTTTGGGAGGAACGGTTCTTACCAGAGATATATGCAATATCTACGTTCAGCGTTGATATCCTAGTTTAGTTTTTGTTATTGAAACATCGGTTAAACAAAGATAGAAGATACGTAATTATCGGGGATAATTTGTACCGCTTAACTGTCAATATATTATTGAAACCGGCCGTAAAACCTCTTCGATATCCTTACCGACCTCAAGTGGCTTTGTATGATCTTTACTGTCAGAGTCTGCTTTACTCATACGCGACAACGAGTGGCGATTATTATCACGTCCCACCGTGATAAGCTGGTCGGCGTGCCTGCGCCACTCAACGCCCCTTCCCATATCGACTTTAAAAGAAACCGGTCCGGTTTGATCCAAGACGGTCCCCGGGGACCATTTACCCCCCCTGGTATAGTCGCGCGCCAGTACAGTGGCGCCTGGCGCAATATGTCGTTCCGTCCCGCGCATTGCCCTAGCTTGGCGTTGCTGAGCGGCGCGCACGTTGGCCGCGATATCAGGTCGAAGCGCGTCAAGTCGGCCGCGTAACCTCCGTCCCTGTAAAGCCATGGCCGGGGACAAGCCCGTGGTCGCGTGTTCACAATTACGGTATTGGAACAAGAATTTACTTAGAGCCGTGGTGACATCTGCGCCCTCATGTAACGCTCTCTTTATCGCTTTTTTAACCGATTTAACCGCGTTCTCCGCCGCGCCGTTCCCTTGTGGTCGGTAAGGAGCCGAAGTTACATGCTGGATCCTATTTTTTTGGCAAAAAGTTTTAAATTCTTGTGCAAAAAATGGCGGACCGTTATCGGTTACCAATTGTGACGGCAGACCGAACCTAGCAAAAATATCTCTAAAGGTAGCTATTGTCGAACGAGCATCGGTACTTCGCATTCGAGTTGCCTCGATCCACTTTGAATTCGCATCAACTATTATAAGATACCTTTGGCCTCCACAATCTGCAAAATCTGCATGGAGCCGTTGCCACGGATGTAGCGGGAACTCCCAGGGGTGGAGGGGCGCATGCGGCGGCGCGTCGCGCACCGCCCGGCACGCGTCGCAGTTGCGACACAACTCTTCGATGTCTCGATCCAAGCTCGGCCAATACACATAACTTCTAGACAAGTTTTTCATTTTATTTATACCTACATGTCCCTCGTGTATTTCTTTCAAAATGTTTTTTTGTAAAGTTGAGGGAATAATAACTCTGTATTTATACATAAGACAACCTAACTGTTCGACTAAATCTTGTTTTCTAGAAAAAAATGGCTTTTCTGCGTCACAACTTGCCGCCAACGGCCAACCAAAATTAACATATCCCTTTATTTTATTTAACAAAATATCTTTTTCAGTTTCTTTGGCTATATCTTTAAAACTAATGGACATTGACTCTTCTATTACATTTATATAATTACAATCGAGTGAATCAGAACACTCTGTACGACCCTCCTGAGGTAACGGTAATCGCGACAGAGCATCCGCCGGACCGTTGTCCGCTGATCGTACAAATTCGACCTTGAAGTCGTATGCCGCTAACCGCGCGGCCCAACGCTGTAGCCGACTGGCGGCTGTCTGTGGAATCCCACCCTTAGCCCCAAATATATGTGACAGAGGCTGGTGGTCGGTGCGTAATATAAATTTTCTGCCGAACAAATATTGATGGTGCTTTGTAATACCGAATAGTATCGCAAGCGCCTCTTTGTCGAGTTGACTATAATTGCGCTCGGGCGCGCTGAGCGTGCGCGACGCACAGCTGAGCGGGCGCTCGGTGCCGTCCGGGTAACGATGCGCCAGCACGGCGCCGAGCCCGTACGCGCTGCTGTCCACAGACACCACCAGCGGGAGCCCCTCCTCATAATGCGCTAACACCCGTTCACTCAGGAGAGCTCTTTTTGCATTTATAAACGCCGTTTCACAATCCGAATTCCATTTCCAGTCCACCTGTTTTTTCAGTAAATTATGCAAAGGGTGTAGTCGTGTACTTAAGTTCTTAAGAGCGTATACACCTTGCGCGCAAAGTCAACTATAGGTATTTCTTCGTTAATTTCACGCACACATAAGCGACCAAAGCTGTGTGCGTAGAGCTGCCGCGTCGGCTCGCTATACAATCGGCTCAAACAACTTTGATCCGTGCGCTTCAAATATTCAATTGAAATGTAACTGTAATATAATATCATAAAAATATTTTATTTACATTATAAGTAGACAAATATTACTGTGCAAGCAAAGAATAATACAAATTTTGGATACTAATCATATTTTCGTTATTATTACATTGTTAAGTTGCATTCAAATCAGTGTTCAATCAGTACGTTTTATTAATCATTTCGTGTTCGAACACATAAATAGTGTTAGGGGCCTTACAACCCCTTACAATTACGAAATATATTTAATTTTATATTACAATACATAACATAATTTAGCCTCGGAATTACGTCCCATTATATTACCTGAAACATAATTTATACTCACTACAAAATCATTGTAGGTAATAAAAATAATTAAATATTTTACTACCAAAGTACTAAGATGTGGTAATCGCATTCCGCGCGTGGCTATTTTTACTACGCGCGGCATAATCGACTGCAGCCAGGCCGGAGCGACGAGCGATACGTCCTCCCTCTAGAAGGCCTTGCGGCGGTCTGATTTGATCCACGTCGGACAGCGTGTTTTATAGTGGTTTTTAAAATATTTGTAGAAAACATGAAAACTAATTTTGTTGAAATATAAAAATGGTAATTTATTGATAAGATGTTCTTCTATTATAATATGCAATTGTTATAAAAAATTATGTACGATAAGTTGGTGAAAAAAAATATGTTCTTGACGAGAGTTTCTGAATAATTTCGCATTATTTAAATTTTTATTTTTCAGGAACTAAACACAAAAAGATTATTTTTCTCAGCAAAATCCCTCCATAAGGGTCTTATTAGTCTGATAATATTTTTATTTTTGTCTTATATTTAGTGGTTAAGGATATCTTAAGCTTCTAAATTGCCATTTAAAGCCTAAATAACGAAACTTGTGTTCAGTAATCCGTATAGTACTCACAAATTATCCATCAATCTATAATGTTTTCCACCGAAATCCCTAGATGACAACCTTTTCTAAAATAAGTAATAATTATTTTTCCTTTAAATTGTTTCTTGGTGGCTATTAACTCATTTGAAAAGTCCTGTTTTTAAGCCAAAAAGCGCGTGCAGGGTATAAACGCTCTTAATAAATTTTCCATAATAGTTTAACATTCCTAAAAAACTTTTGAGCTGTGTAATATTCTCCGGTCTTGGCGCACTGGAAATGGCTTCCAGTTTCGTGGGATCGGGTCGTAACCCGTGTTTGTCTATAATAAAACCTAAATATCTGACACTATCTTTTAAAAAATCACATTTACTTAATTTTACTGTCAAACCCGAGGCGCGTAACCGTTCGAGTACAGCTTTTAAATTTTTTACGTGCGCATCTCTGTCTACCCCCGTCACGCAAATGTCGTCCAAGAAAACTACACAATTGGGAACGCCGCGTAATGTTTGCTCCATAAGTTTCTGGAACTTTTCCGGTATACAGGACAAACCGTACGGTGTACGCCGATAAGCAAATGTCCCAATGTGGGTTGTAATGGTAGTGTACGGCTGCGAGTCTTCCGTTAACAAGCATTGTTCATAAGCATGTCTAAGATCTATCTTTGTGAATTGTTTCCCCCCACTGAGATTTGCAAATAATTCCTCGATTCGGGGTAATGGATAATAATCGCGTCTTAATTTTGGATTTATCGTGATTTTATAGTCCCCGCAAATCCTAATATCGCCATTTTTTTTAACTACCGGTACGATCGGTGTACCGTAATCCGCGTAATCGACCCGGTATATGGAGCCGTCCGCCTCCAAGCGGCGCAGCTCCCGCTCGACTCGGCTGCGCAGTGCGAGCGGCACGGACCGCGCGCGCACGTACACGGGTTCGTTGTCGGTCAGCTGTAATCGAATGGTTTGCTTACATGTACCTAGTTTGTCGGTAAATACTTCTGGGAATTCCAAGCACAAACTGTTCACGAACCCATCATCGGTTATGCCGTGGAAATTTATTTGAGTAATTTGTAAAGCCCGCATCCAGTCCCTACCCATTATAGGTCGGGCTCCACTTTTAATTACGTATAACCGTAAATCGCTCGCTGTTACATTTCGCAATCTAACATTGACAACAATATAACCCAATGATTCGATTCGTGAACCGGAATAACTACGTAACATTAAATTATCTTTTAACATTTTTTTGTAACTAAACATATGTTTAAACATTTCCTCGCTAATTGCTGATATGCGACTACCCGTGTCGACTTCGCACTCAATGTCATAGCTATCTATAACCACTTTTATGAAATAGGGTTTGTTACCTTTGGTCGCCACGTTTAAGTTGAAAATGTCATCGGACTCGTTTTCACTTAAACTATTGCTCAAATAATTTTGTCGAGTATCTATTTGCCTTTCACTGTCGCGCACCATTTTGCACATCACTTTTAAATGCCCCCTTTTGTTACACTTATCACAATTATAATTGATGTACCGGCACCTATCCGCACGATGCGCCTTCCCACAGCGCCAGCAGGCCTGCGCCGCCGCCGCGGCCGCGTGCTGCTCGCCGCGCCGCCTCGGCCCGCGCCCGCCTCCGCCACGTGCGTAGTGCAGCCCCTCGGCCGCATCGCCGCCTGCGCCTAGGCTCGTTCTCAGCCCCGTTGCGCCGCTCACCTCTGCATGTTTTTCTGCAGCCTCCAGAGCCAGTGCTAACTCCACCGCCTGCTTATATTCAATATTTCTCTCCGCGAATATTCTCGAACGCATTGTCTCACTCGCCAGGCCTGACACGAACTGATCGCGGAGATTTTCTTCGAGGGACGCACACTTTTTACATTTCCCGAAGTTACATGTAGTGGCCAAGTGTTTTAGCGCCTGTAGATATTCCATAAGCGATTCGCCAGGATGTTGACGTCGCAGTCTGAACACGTGGCGTTCCGCAATTTCCGAGCGTTGTGGTTCCAAATGGTTCGAGACGAGTTTCACAAGTTCGTCGTAAGACTTGTCCTCCGGGAACTCAGGTGAACACAAGTCACACATAAGCGAATACGTAGCTTCGCCTACGACGGTGATCAACATGGGTACTTTGCGGTCGTCCTTGACGTCATTAAGTAAAATGTACTGATTTACTCGACGAATGTAAGCCGGCCACTGCTTCGAATTTAAGTTAAACGGTTCTAACTTTCCAATAGGCATTTTTTAAACACTTGATAACAGTTGCACACAAATGGATCGATGTAAAAATAAAATCCGTACTCGTCGCCAGTGTAACGTCAATGAAACACGGGAGTTAGCGGCTGACTGATTTATTGCGCAAACTGAATTACCCTCCACCTATTAATATTATTGAGACCATATGATCGCTACAGTTCTATAGCCCACAATTTTGTATTCACATTGTACATAATATTGTCAATGATTATAATAGATGTGGTTGATTGTTTGATTAACATTTAATTTTAAAAATCTATACTTAACTTACCCCAACATTATTGACTTACCCGAAAATTAAACTCAGAACCTCACGCTGTATTAACCCGCTAGCTACCACTAGACTAATAAAGAGACAATAGTTAAATGAACAAGAAATTTTAAGTAAAACGAAAATCCTTATTTCCATATAAATCCACGAATACCAAGCTTCAGAAAATCTAAAATGTACATTCTCAATTTCGAGCCACATAAAAATAATCACTTTAAAATTTGTTCTAAAACGGATCCATTTTTAAGCAACGTCGTGTATAATGGAAGCCATTTAAATTCTTTCCAAATGGAAAATTATATAAGAGCAGTGCTGTCATCGACACTACTCCGGGCGCGGGAAATTTCCTTTGAGTCTTTTTGCTTTGAATGTACTGCAAATATATGTACGATTTGAGTGTTTTCTTTGTTTTTATAATGTTCAAATCAGACTGTATTAATTTACTTCATATGCTATTAATTGAACTAGAAAACTAATTAACTTTTTGTAAACTTTTGAAATCACTATTAGTTTATACTATAAGTATAAATGCTAACGTGTGCTTAGCTTCCCTTTAAGCATATATTTCTTTTAATCACATAAAAAAGGTCAAAACAAAAATTTGAAGAACCCTAAAAATTTCATATCATCATCATATCAGTCTATCCACTGCTGAACATAGCCCTGTCTTCTATCACAACACATTTCTCAGTCATAGGCCTCCGCAATTTGCCTTGAAACTTAGTGATGTCATACATCCATCGATAGGGTGGTCTGCCTTCCGTCCTCTTGGCCTTCTCTAGGCCCTAATTTTGTAACCGTTTTAATCCACCTGCAGCTCGTTCGTATGTCTAGTCTGCTCTAAAAACTCAGTCAATTCAAAACCTCCAAGATGGCTAGTGAAAAGTGAAAACTAACAAATCAGTTCCCTCACATTGCTTTCATTTGTTAGTTGTTGCTTTTCAATCAAAATCAATTCAATTTCTAGTTCAACAAAACATGGTACCGACAAATGCGAATTAGGACAATACATCGGATTTAGACCAAGGCTCTACAGTGACGTAATCGGTACATTAGCTAGAAATACACAATAAAAACCTGGTTTATTTACTTCTTTAAGTACACACACTTTACTCGTAATGCTATCTGCTTTACTGTAGTTTATATTCGGGATGAAAATAAATGCGTTTTTACGCGTACGAATACTAGCTTTATTCCGCGTATACTTCTGCGATTTTTTTAAAGATTACTTTTACACTTAATGGATGTTCTAACAATTTTGTACATTGGTATTTGCTCTTCTCTTTTTCGTAGTATCGAAATATTGTATCCATAATCTTCCTCGGAGATACAAGGAGAGATACCGTAGGAATATAAAAAAGTTACATCGTGTAAACAACTGTCAAAATTCGATAATGTTACAGTGGTAATGCGATAATCCCAAACGAATGCTAGGATCTCGGAAAAAAATGAATACGCCCGAAAACCTACCAGTAAAAATGTTACAGATACAGAATAACATCTTGTAAGACAAATGTCTGCATTACATCAGACTAACAAGGTTTTATTATGTGCTTTAGTACACGATACGTAAAAGATTCTCAGACGGACATTATCTGATACGGCTAGTTATTTCATGAGGCCTGTTTTAACACCAATCGTAATCAGATTCCGTGGAGTTTCGTGGCTAGAATAAATAGCAGTTGTTTTCTTTAGAATCATTTGGGATTAGATTTGTAATTGGTACAGGATTGTGTGTTGTGGAATTAAAGGTGAGATTTCCATGTTATTTTTGTATGATAAGCTCACACTTGCTGACACAAACCGTGTAGTCATAAACTTTCATGGACGACAGGAATTGGTAAGCCGGCATAATTGTGTCTGTCTTCCGCCAACCAGTGTAAACGAACTGCTGTGTTCCTGTTTCAGGAACATTGTAGGCAGAGTAACTACTAGACATAATTGGGACTTAACATCTTATGTCTTTGGATGGCAAGTGCATTGGAATGCCAAGCATTGCTACTATTCATGAGAAGTCCTATCCCTTAACATCGCGCGGATGGAAACTGAAAAAGCATAGCCAAAAATACCATCAGATGTATTTATTGAGCTATTTTAAAAAAGCTTATTTCAATAAATTGACAGTCATCAGCTTTCTATGGTACAGTTACGGGTAGTTAAGATATGTGAAAGCTCTGAAGCATCGGATGTAAGGCAAATTTTTGTGCGATCCACAAATATTGGTTTAGTTTAGTGTGGGACTGAAAATTTCCTCGCATGTTCTGAAACCCACAACACAATTGTATTGCGAAGTTACGACTGCAATATTTTATTTATTTAAGAAAGTTAGCAGACAAATATTTACAATATATACAGTATGAATAGTTTCATAAATTAAGTTGGTAATTATAGGCTTCCACATAAGAGTCGTACATAATATGAAATAAACCTATTGATATAGACCTAAACTACTCTCAAACATTACAAAAAAAACCCAACAGTCACTATATACAGGGTATCTCAAGACTGCTACCGAAAACGAAGCAGGGTGGTAGTTTTAGTGACTTCAGACACATTGCAACATAAAATGTGGAAAAAAAGCGACGATTTTTTTTTTTGTTATTTTTTTCCTATCGTCGTATTGGGATGGTAAATTCATTTTTTCCTAAAATAATAGTGTATACCCTTTTATTTATAAGGACTTTAAGGTATAAAAGAGTTAAAATTATTATTTTAGCAAGAACTATGGATTTACCACCCAAAAATTACGATATTAAAAAAATCATAAAAAAAAATTGTCGCGTTTTTTTGCGAAAATTTTAGTTGCATTGTGTTTGTACTCACTAAAACTACCACCCGGCTTCGTTTTCGGTAGCAGTCTTGACATACCCGGTATGTGACTGTTAGGAGAATTTATATTTAATCTAAATGTATTTCCTATCTAACAATCGTCCACTGCTGAATACGGAGTTTCACAAAAACCATGAAATCGTTAGAGGGTCTCTCTCTCTCTCTCTTTCTTTCTTTCTCTCTCTCTCTCTCTTTAGCCACAGGAAATATACTGCTAAACATAGGCCTCTCACAATGATCACCCCATTTATCTGTTAGAAGCTACCTGCATCCAGCGACTTCCTGCCTTAACCAGGTCGTCTACTTACTTTGTAGTCAAGAATAGTGGGTTATGTAAGTTATTATTTTGCCTAAAACATAAGCATTCGATTGTGCTAAATCCGAGCAGCACTTAATTTTAATTCCCGCCATATTTGATGTAAGCCGCGGCCCGAGAGCACTTACAAGCTATTGTGGCGGTTAATCTTCTTACAACCTAGATGTGTAGAGTGCAGTCCGCACTCAACTCGCGAAACCTCGACTCACTACTGTTTATTAAAAGTTAATGTAAATTATGATGCTTAGTGTGTAGTTGTTTGTTAGATGTGAAGTTTGGAAATTATGTAAGGGATAACTAGGAAAACTTGTGGTAGGTCTCTCATATGTGAGAGGCTACCGAGGTAGGTACCACCACAATGTCTATTTCTCCCGCCAAACAGCAGTGTAAATGCACTGTTGTGTTCTGGTTTGAAGGACATTGTAGTCGCAGTAAAGACTAGATTCATTGCTATAGCTATTATATAAATTTTGAACAGGATATTTTCATGACTGAGTTTTCCTCATTAATGTTCATGACTGGTATAGTACCAACTATATTCTGAATTTTATTTATGTGGTCCGCTTCTGACCTGATGGCAATCCTTGCCAATTGATTATCGAATGATAGGCAATACAGATTTTAAATATTTAAAAAAGTATAACATCCAAAGCCCAACATGAGAGTTGACTCAAAGACCACACGAGACAGACCATTAACCAACTAATTAATAACAAAGTTGTTAAATAAAAGATTGTTTATACAATACCAAACATAACAATTTCCGCTTAAACACACAAACTTTGTACTGTTTCCGGAGCTGTAAATACATCGGCCTATGCCGGCAAAATTATTATATTTAGCATCAAAGGGAAGTACATGGAACGGCTCAAACGCGTGGATTACATCAGCCCACTGAAGTATCAGAACTCTCTTCTAAACATTTGTAGAACATTCTATGATCAGAGTGTTAGTCATCTGTATTTCTTGACAAGTGTTGCGAAAAATATTTGCGGAGTGTTTTGTTGGAGGCTAAGTTATGTGATCGGTATGGCGGAAGCTCGCTCCTTATTATCAATTTTTGAAACTGATATCTACGTGAGATAAAGTACCGCTTATTTTAGGCAATAGATCCGGCAAATGAGCAAACAGATCACCTCAAGTGATGGACACATTTTGGATAGTTAAGCCCTGCGCCTATAAATGTGATTGTGGAAGGGGAGAGTGGCGCGATAATGCCGACTTAACGCAATTTTATATAACCTATTGAGACGCAACTTGGGTTGACGGAGTCTCCTTGGATACATCTACTAAACTTACACAAATATTCTTTATCCCCAGTAAGAGCAGTAACTCTTATGATATTATCAGAAACTGCGCAAAACCTTTGTGATCTCACCAGAGCTGAAATAATTGTAGGTCATACAATCATTTGTATGGTAGACTGGAAGAGATCGTTTATAGCAAAAAGACCGCCAATTGTTCACTTACTTATATGGTCTCTCTGTCCATTTGTTTGTACTTTAGTTCGTCGTGTTAAATAAAGTGTTGTGATAACAAGATGGAACTCACGGCCTTTCTTCACAGCTGGATATCGATCACTTGCGCCACAAGAGGTTGTTTCTGTTACTGTAAATGGAACCTTTCCAAATTGTATTAAGGTATTAAATAGATAGCCAATATCAAGGAGACCGTGCATATAGAGCCACCGTGGTGCAGTCGTTCAGACGCCGCCTGTGAAACGAGAGGCCGCGGGTTCGATCTCCGCACCGAGATAAATGTTTGTGCGGCCCACAAACATTTCTTTCGGGTCTGTGTGTTTATGAGACCGAAAAGTCTCGTAGTTCCTGACATCCACGACTCAAGGCGCGAACTCAGTGTGGGGTCAGGACTATTTATGTGACTGTTGGATGTTATTTATTTATTTAGATTCATGCTTTAAAGTTATCAAAACAAATTTTCCACCGTCATTCAATTTTAATATTCTACCGTCACCGAAACCTCTTTTATGCGTTACTGCCCTAGTATTTCATACCGTTTACGATTCCTATAGCATAAAAATAACTAAAATAGAATCAGAACTTTATGTGAGTGTATCTATAATTGGTTATGCGAACTCCGCCAGTTAAAATGGAAAAGCAAACGCAGCAAAATTGTTTTTACTTTTGACTCGAACGTAAACAAAAATGGTCGCACAAAAACTTACTGAACGCTTTTAATCTGTTGGTTCTGTTGCTAGTGATGTGATGGGATTGTTTAGACCGAAAACGATGCCAAAACAGACAGTTAAAACCATTCTACGCAATTTCGTAGTTCAATCCACTCTTCAGGATGTAATATATACTGTTGAATAAAACATGTAACTAAAGTTATCACGGTTATTTCTAAATTATATACGAATACACGGATATGAGCTTGATGACAATAGATTCCTTTCCTTGCCCTGAAAAAGATTAATTTTAAGTTCAAATACCGTACACAAGTTTCAATTATTAGAAAGAAAACCTAATCACTAAAATAATAGCATTAAAAAAGATACTGACGAATTGAGAATCTCATCCTTTTTTGGAGTCGGTTAAAATAGTTTAAAGTTCAACATTCAGAGCAAATAAAATCTGTCAAAAAGAGCCGAGTTGACAATTCAGCCGCATCCCTAATCCCGATGTAGCGCGTGCCGCAGTGTATTTTTACTCAGTACGTCAACATCGGTTCGCGCCCCACTTGCCTCCTTTAATGTTGCGTGTTTACATACAACTGCTGTTTATTCAATGAAGAGATCCAACAATGTCTTTTATCGTATCATATTTCTATCCTTTCAAGTGTATTTTGGCGTGTTTGTTTGATCATGTTCGTTTCTGCTTCAATTAGATCAGAAAAATAAGTATTAGAGGCATGAAGTGCATTGTCATTTTGTTGTATTCAGTAAGTTCATTAAACTTTTGCAAACTGTTCCGTCAGTGTCATAAAAACTTTACCATAATATAAGTATAATCCTAATACAAAGATTTGAAATAGAAACGCAAGCAATAGTAGCTGTACGACTGGTAGAATAATAAGCATTTTTTTCTGTGAATGGTTTCATACTATACAGTATTTTTTATAATCTTTTTTGCAACTCCTTTATAGAAACTTACTCATAGAATAATACTGCGATAAATATTTGCATGCTTTATTTTTTATCTCTTTATAACTTAAAAACGTAAGCATAAAATAGCCATGCGTGTTAACTGTACTCGTGTGTAACTCTTATAGAGTTACATTATAATTTAATAATTCATTTATAATACTGTCTGACACTTCACTACGTGTGGTTTCAACATGGCACCTGTATTACATAGCACCTGTTACGTTTCAGTAATCCAGTTATCACGTCTGGGGATACCTCACCTTTACTATATATTCGTATACAGAGTGTCCTAGAAAGGGCGCCTGGTACTTTATACATGGTGTAACTAAAAGGTGGTTTTAATTAAATGTATTTAGATGTGTGCATTTATATTTTGCTAAATAAAATAATGTTTGTATATCGTTTCTAAGAGGCAGACTTGATTCCATTGAACCATCGTATCATAACAAAATTAAAGTGAAGTAACTATTTATGATTACGTTTCATTCAGTATGTAATCATATTTTAATTAAATAGTACGATATGTTATAATTAGGGTTATGGTAGATCCTTGTAGTGACAGGAAATTTGTTATTTAATATAACTATTATGTGAAACAGTAATACTACCCTGGTCAAGCTGACGTGGTGGACTATATGGCCTTACCACTCTAAATCGTACTTTCGATTGTAGAGTAGGCCCGTGCCCTGCAGTGGGACGTATATGGGCTGATACAATACAAACTGACCCATCAATAATGAAGCTGTACTGAGCTGACTGTAACTCGATTCTACTATTTTCAGTAATCCACGGCACGACTTTCCTCAAGCTTCAGAATAGTTTAAGCTTAAGTTGACCACGCTGAAAAAGTTGTTAGTGGATTTTACATTCCTTTAAAATTCTTGGATGTAATTCTCAGGTATGCAAAATCATTCACCATATTTTCCTTATTTATCGTTAGTAAAAAGTAAATAAAAATGTGCATGTTTGAATAACAATATTTTATTTATAAACTTTTGGGAGCACCTTGTATATAAAGTAAAGATGCGACCTGTTAGCTGTATAGATTCGTTTATGACCGAAACGCCCTGTAGAATACATTTCAGTTCAGTATATTTTGATATATTGTCAATATATGTGGGGACAGGATTAATTTCTACTAGAGATTGCTTTGAACATGATTTATGAGTATATGACACCGTCGTATGAAAAGATGCCCATTCATAGTTTCGGTAAGAAATATCGTTGATCCCAATATCGATACTGCTTAAAAGGTTTATATCAATATAGCATTTTTATGGGTTGTACTTAAACGTTTTCATGGTTTATCCCAGGCCATAGATATTTATAAAATTAAGTATTTTCACCACATTTTACATTTTGTTCATAGAGTCGAAGGCAAAAATCTCATTTTTATAAGACTTCAAGTTTATTTCACCAAGAATTCGTCACGTTTTCGTCCCTACTTTTTCCATTTAGATTTCCAGAAATCCATCTACAATCTCAGTAATATTTATGAGGACTGATAATCTTATTAATTACTTATTATCAGCGTGTCATTTCCTCGTTAACATTGGCATTATTCAATGATAACAAATTTTCAACCCCACTCATAAAAACATCACCAAAATATACATAAATTAATCATAAAAAATAATACACATACCAAAAGCCAACACATCTGCGGCGGTAATAAAAGCCGTGCACAAAAAGGTCGAGCTAAAAAGGTTGACACCCGGGTCGCGATATTTCATTCGCACAATCTTTATAGTAAAGGGTTGGGTTAGGGAATACTGAATCCGTCGACTTTATCAGATTGTACAAACCGGGATTGTCAGTAACTTTTACTATTATTACAAGCTGTGTAATTTTAGTATTGAAAGATTTTCCTATTGTATGGATTTATTTTGTTATTGTATTTTTTTTAAGTTTTTTAATACCAAAATAGATGCTAGTGGTTGGTCTCTTATATGTAAGAGGTCGTCTGGGTAGGTACTACCGCAGTGTCTTTTTCTCCCGCCAAACAGCAATGTAAATGCACTGTTGTGTTTCGTATTAAAGAAAATTGTAGCCAGAGTAACAGTTGGACATTTTGAGACTTACATCTCATGAACGGTCGTGTAGCTTAGCCAACAAAGTACTCTGTTTCGCTTACCATCAGGCCAACGACATGCTTGTCTGGCGATTCATGGCAAGAAATAAATTCCCCTACATTTATACACATTTTCGTAATCCGCTTAACTCATAGTCTTACAGACTAAGTTTTGACGGCTTTACAAGAGATGTTCATATCTAGTGTATACTCCATCTAAGAAAATTTATTAGACAAAAGCCCGAGGCCGCCAGACTATCGCCATTTTGTCAAAGCTGAAAGTTACGTGTTATTTAATATTATGATATCTTCAAACTTTCATAAACTAAAATTTTGCCAGTGTTATAGTATAAAAGCTGAATTTTATTTAATTATGTTAGTAAACTTTGGTACTAAGACACTTTTGATGGTGTTTTTTTGCCAGAAATATTGTTCGGATCTTTAAAAGTCACCGTGATCGGAACTTTATGTGTATAACAGCTGATCCTGAGATGCTTATGTTGGAGGCGAGCGCAAACAAACTTTTAGCTTTTACCAAATGGCGAAAGTCTGACAGCCATGGGCTCTTGCTCTATAAACGTATTTAATAAAATATACAATTTGCTATAAATAAAAAAAAGAAAACAAAAAATATGAATAAGAACCGAATCCCATCGAGACCGTCACATTTCGCTTTTCCCTGGTCGTTGATAATATCAATAAAGCATTAAATAATGAAGGTAAAATTATTTTGATATTCTGTGAAAGCAATTCGTCGCGTCGTTTCATTGTTATCGCTTTTTAAATTAAGGTTAAAGTAAGAGCGGTACAAATGCGGGTACCGTTTTCATCTCTCAATTTTAATGGTATTGTTGATACGTCCATTTTAATAAGCTTTAGCCGGATTTTATTTCCAATTTTATAAATTATAATGTTTGGTTGTTGGCCTTTTATATTTTTTGTAAAGAGTAAATAATGTACCTTTCTATTTTGCCCAGAATTTTCAGAAATAAACCCAGAAAGTATTTTTCAACATCAATATTACGCGTATATTTTAGTTTCCTAATATGTTTCATTGTTTCACAAAACTTTTTAATTTAATAATTGTAAAAAAAGGATAGTTAAATTGTTACAGTCACTAACACCTCAGTCCCACCTCAGTCACCCTGTGACCACGTAAGCTGTAAAGTATCCGAAACCTCGGAAAGTTCCAAAATGAAAATGGATTGTGGCCTGTTGGTAAACGAGCCAAACGCGGCTGCCAAAATGTTCACGGTTATCGCAGGTTGAAGTACCAGGGACACCTCTGACTTTTCGGAGTTATGAGTGTATTGATAGTCAATCACCACGCACTATGACGGTGAAGGAAAACATCGCGAGAAGACCTGCATAACATTGCTAATTGTATGAATTTCCGCCAACCCCCACTAGGCCAGCGTGATGGATTATATGGCTTAACCACTCAATAGTATTTTCAAGTATGGAGGAGACTCGTGTCCTGCACTGGGGGCTCCACCTATGTGGGCTGATACTGATGTACTAAGTGATAAAATTTTCAGTCCACAAATAAAATGTAAATTACAAAGATCACGTGTCAAATTAGTTAATCAAAATAAAAACATTAAACCCAAACCAGCGCCCGTTTTATTGGTAAAGTTTACGAGTAAGTTTGTTCTGACGATCGCCTCGTAATCTGTTTGCGTGTTTAATTACACAGCAATTACTAATTAAGCCGCAAAACGGAGGAAACAACAAGGACTGCGGTTTAATGCTTAATGTTTTGGTGGAGCCTTTTTTGAGTGATGAGGTTCAATATTTATGTCAAATGGCAAGTGGTCTACTGTAATCTACTGTCAGACATGACTCAAAATATATAGGCAAGCTGTTTCACAGGAAACCGACCTGAAGAGACAGCTTGATGTCGAGTTTTCTTCGGTGAGTGGGATTGCTGCGTGCCTAATTCTCCTTTCTTCGTCCTATCCTTTTTCCTTTCCAGCCCTCCTCCCGATTTGATGGGCTAGCTGTTCAGGCAAGATTGCATGATCCAAACGTTATGGATGTTCATGGGTGGCAGTGATCACTTTTTTTTATTGCAATGTATGCCGAGCCGAGCATACCGTCAGATGATCTGTTTGTTCGTTTGCCTGACGTATGCGATATAAATAAAACTTGTTACAACGGCTGGTAATATTATGTAATGTTCATATAAAAATGTTTTTTTCCTGATACATCCATAGCAAGGTCATGGTATGCTATATTTCAATAGATGTCTATATAAGATATAGAGAATATACTCTATTTAGAATAAGAAAAGAACTTACATAATAAAAACATTTAATAATATATTAACTACCATGTTGGGACACATTTGTGTATTAATATATCTATAACAAAATATTATTCTAAACATATTCACAAAATAAATTGTCAATTCTTCCCCTCATTTTACTAGAGTTTCCCCTTGGAAGATAGGTATAGGAATCATATAGACAAAACGCGCAGACTTTAGCACTCTTGATACAAATAATTGACATATCGACGACACTACAACTGCTATTGTCATAGAATTGTATTGCTCGAATTGGCAGCAATTTTATATAAAATTGAGGCAATTCGTTCACTCGCGAGAAGCTTATATAGGTCATTAACTATATAAGTACGCAATAGAATTCACTAACAACCCTATAAAAACCCTATGAAATGGTTCCTAATATTTTTCAGCATGACAACCATGCATTCGCATGCCAAAAAACTGCAGAAGATCTATAAAACAGTAATAAATAAGATTCTAAAGTGAACAGTTGGATAATTAAGTCTAACATAATACATCAATTGTACAGCGAAATTATCAATTAATTGTTTACGAGTCAAGTTTTGAAGATACCCAAATTACTTTAATATTCTTGGGAGTACGCTTATGCTGTACTCTTGTGGTGGAAACTTTATTGCCCCGCTTATGCACTCGTGTGTAAATTTGTTTCCTAATATGGGTTTTCCTTCCTAGTTTAATGGGTTTGATGTGGTTTAATGCAGTATGAATATAGTCATGAATGGAAACAGCCGTATTTATAGACTGCCTCGATGGCATAGTTGTATGCTTACAAAGCCGAGGTCTCGGGTTTGAATCCCAGGTCCGCAAAGTGACAGTGAATTTTTCAATTCATTATCAGCCCAGTGTCACGAATTTGTGCCAGAAATGGCGATAGACTATCACATCATGGGACGAAACACAATAGTTAAAACTTGGGTGTGCTGATTGTTACCAGCACATCTGCGTACTCCTTCTGTAAAAACGGCGTGAGTCTATGTATGTATTTTATTCACAGACAGTTTTTAAAAATAGCTACTATTTCAACTAACTTAAATTAAAATAGATTTATGGACTGATATGGATCAACAAAGACCTCATTAGTGCCACCCTATGATTAGTTTAAAGAGTCTAATGGCATATTTTAATTCGAAATACTAAAGGAAAAGGCTAGCCTGACAAATAAATTCAGGATCAATTCAATATTCTACATCTACAAGACCATTATGGGAATTTTATAATGCATATTTTATAAGTATAGTATTAGAGTTAAGCCGTCGATGGAACACACACATACGTCACTTACATGTCAAATGAGCTGTCACTTGATAAGAAATGAATATTAAATAATATGTACACTAATCAATCACACGAATAGTAATAACAAAGTATATTTTCTATTCTAATCATGATAAATTACCGAAGCAAGCCTTTCTTTTATTCAACACTAGCGGCTCGTCCCGGCTTTGCCTGGGTGCAGATGCTTCTTGAGTCCATTTCAAATCAAGAACATATTATTTAACATTTCAACTACATGTTGCTGTTGTCTACGATACTGTTTATCCCGCCCCGTCCTGTTATATCCCTGTCTGTCCCTTCATTTTTATTGCTATGAATGCCGAGACGAGCATGATATTCGACTGCTCATGAATAGTAGCAAAACTAAAGAGCACCATGAATTGCAAAGCAAAGCAATGCTTAGCATTCCGCTGCGCTCGCCATCCTGATACATACAATTTTGAGTCTCTATATGTTCAGTAGTTACTTCGGCTACAATATCTTTCAAACCGAAACGCAACAGTGCATTTACACTGCAGTTTGACGGGAACCTTCTCATCCTGTGCTATTATCACAACCTCCGTAGCGCAGGCGATTGCGAGACGACGCCTGTGAAACGAGAGGCCACGAGTTTGAACCCTGCACCAAGAGAAATGTTTGTGCGGCCCAAAAATACCTACCCACGACACAAGACTCGATCTTTGTGAGGGGTTAGGATTATGTATGTGAGTGTTAGGCGTTATTTATTTGATTATTATTCAAGTCATGTAATCCTGCCCCGTCCAACAAAATCCTTATACCTACAATCGCTCCCGAATCATCCAATAAATCCAGCCGCAGTTCAAAATAATTACAAATCGATCAGTTTCCAATAGATTAGATAAATAACTGAAGATAGACGGCCTCATTAAATAAAGTTAGGGTCCCTTCGCCATGAATCAGGTTCGCGTCTTGTGAAATGGAGCAGGGCGCCCTTATCGAAGTGACACTGTGATAAATGGGTTCAAAATCTGAAGGGTGTGTTGGATATGTCGGATATGAAAGCTCGTTTTAAATATTTTGTTTCTGTAATTCTTTTGATTTCCGTGTGCCTATTCAATATGAATTTCATTTATTAAACAAATAAACGCACAATTCATTTAATACGACTTTTGCGAAATGTTCTCTATAAATAACAGTTTTATGTTATTCTTATTGATATTATTTGATTCAATAATTAGGAATATGATCTTCATCGATGGTACAGTTGATATAGTTTGGGTTCGACATACGTTTTGAAAATGGTTTCCACAGAAAATATTTTCATATTGGTTGTATGCAGAAATTAAAAGGAAAAAAAATATCAGCTATCCAGGCATTCGAAACCCTGTAATAAGTGTCTTTCTTCTACGAGCATAAAAATCATACTGCAAAACTAATAAAACAAGTGAGATACTAAATAAAAACCAAAACACTGTTAAACAAAAATCCAAATCCAAAAATGTTTTTACAAAAACATAATATAACTAAATTAAATTAAATTTTAAAAATAGAACTTTAAAAATCGCGTTGTGCCGAAAATTTAACCTGCCGCAATTTGCATACATTATGTTTCTCTTACACATGCGCTACAGTCGGGGTATACAAGGCCCTTATGCCACCCCAATCCTTCCTCACGGGTCGTTGAGACCGGCCCTCTTAGTTTTGAGAGTCCCTCCAACGTTCGAACTGCTTTGTAGTTCGTACCTGGATCGGCAACGTTCAATATATGAAATTTTATTTTATATTTGCATGCTGTTTGATTTTTAAGCTTGTTATATTTAATTTTTTTTCTTTGGAACTGTTATACTTTATACCTTAGTTCTTAGAGATATGTGTAGTTCTGAGATTCGAAACCATAATTTTTGGAAGTCATGCATTTATTAAAAGTATAATACATAGCAAAAAAAATATCAACAAGGCAATCTGAATTCCACTCAATCAAAAAGGAACTCGTTTTAGACAGTTGGACGTAAATCGGCTAACTATTTCTGTATCGCCAAACATATTCCTGTAATACAAGAGCTGTATTGTTGACAAGGATTTTTTATCAAGTGCATCGCAATATCCACTCGATTACAAGTACAGAATATGCATCAATAGATAAAGGATTAATTAGAATTGTTAAACTATACATAGCATTATAGATAATTTCACGCTTGCCTGTCCCAGAGGGAGTAGGTAGAGATATCACAAACGCCATTCACACAATATAGGTATTGTAAACTGGCTTTGAAAAGAGCAACACTAAAGTTTCTTACCCGTTCTTTTCTAGTGAAAACCATTTTCCGAACCGGGTGGTAGATCAAAAATTGACAATCTAAATGATTCAATAAATTATTTTCATTTTCCACTAGCGGCCCGACCCAGCTTCGCTCGGGTACAAATAGATTTCTGTACAATAATGTGTACGTTTTATAAATATAAACCTTTCTCTTGAATCATTCTATCTATTACAAAAAACCGCATCAAAATCCGGTGCGTAGTTTTAAAGATTTAAGCACACAAAGACATAGGTACATAGGGACAGAGAAAGCGACTTTGTTTTATACTATGTAGTGATTTTCACAAGTGATGATTTAATGGGCACCTAATACCCCTTTCCTCTTGCCATCATTTTACCTTCCCGCTTCCCTCCCGATTTGATCTCCGGTAACACATTTATGAACAACGCGTGGTGAATGTTCATGGCCGGTAATGATCACTTACCATCAGGTGACCTGCTTTCTTGTTTGCCTGACGTATTGTATAATATAAACCTAATACATACATAAACTCACGCCTTTTTTCCAGAAGGAGTAGGCCAAGGTGCCAGGATACCTACATTTCGTCTTTTGTGTACCCACGATGTGATAGATGGTGAGCCTATCACCATATGAGGAAAAATTCCTGACTCCAGGCTGATAATGAATAGAAAAAATCAATATCACTTAGCCCGGCCTGGGATTCGAATCAAGGACCTTTGTGAGCGTACTGTAGTACAACTACGCTACCGAGGCAGTCAACCCAAAACCAAATATTCCGTCCCAATATGTGATAGGAGACGAGACGCCATGCAAGCCACAAATTCAATACGGAAATAACTCTCACTTCATTTTCACGACTAAACCACTGAACCGGTCGTAATTAAATTTGGCGCAGATGTAATCTGGGAATCGGAGAAGGATGTAGGTTTTTTTATTCCTAACTTAATCCCTAAGCGAAGACAGATAAGGAAAAGTTGATATAGAAAATGATGAAAATGAATTATTGAAGATTGAATTATATAATTTGATTTGCACTTCGAAGTGGAATTAAGTAGGTAATTAACAATATAATAGAATTGTAATTGGGCGCAAATATTCATATACACCATAATATCAGATTAATAGAATTTATATGTCTTGTACGATACAATAACAATTATAAAAACTTATGAACCAACTATGAAAACAAATGTAT
This sequence comes from Hyles euphorbiae, assembly GCA_023078785.2. Lineage (NCBI taxonomy): Eukaryota > Metazoa > Arthropoda > Insecta > Lepidoptera > Sphingidae > Hyles > Hyles euphorbiae. Next base: position 2,594,570 of record CM041039.1, on the reverse strand, counting down.
GAGTATGACGAAAATAGTGAAGTGTTGAATGCTAATTTTCAATGTGGGATATTGAAAGTAAATCACTTATCTACGGCCTGCTTTAACCCTGATGGAAAATTCGTTCACCAACCATCCTTATTAATTAAAATATGTACCTACTCGAAAAGTCGATAACAAACACAGTCATAAAATCAAAATCATTCTTCAACATGAATAGTAAACTCAACACCGATCGATAAAGCGTAGGATTAGAGTGGTTAGTTAAACACATGAGTTTCTGACACATAAAATATATAAACCAAGTCCTCAATGCTTCTCAATGTGATAAAAAATGAGCATAAAATAAATTATATTTTGATAAGAAAAATAATACGGGCACGATCACTATCATCATTCAAAAAACTTGTCAAAGATTATTTACCTTTCTCACTGAACTGACACATTGATATGGATAGCTTTCCTATTGGCATGTACTGGAACTTTATTATATATATTTATATATTATGTGTATATATATGTATTTATGTATATGTTTACATTACATAATATGAGTATTCATGACTTTTATTACTTGTAATTTTATTAAATTATTTTAGGAGACTGGCCCACCCTCACACCCACCACTGTAACTCCTGTGAGCCAGGATCAACAGTGGCACGCAATGTAATGACACCGAACATTGAAGCTCGGCGAGTCTCCGGGAATGCTAACTTGTCTTTAACCCGCAACGAAGTTAATCAGAAAGTGAAATTAATAGGAGGAGTTGGAAATAAATTATTGTCCACTTCCCTCCGTGCAAAGCGGGCGACAAAACAATGAACTAAATTATTTTAATTAGTATTTTGCAAATCTTTTCCCTTTCTAGGTAGGTTCTATCCTTTACACTTTTGACTGCCCTCTGTTTATCCTATTCTTAAATCCATCCCATGGTTGTCTGTAAGACATTGCCTTTCGGCGATAAGACCGCCAATTGTATCTGTATCAGCCCATATACGTCCCACTGCAGGGCACGGGCCTACTCTACAAACGTAAGTACGATTGAGAGTGGTTAGGCCATATAGTCCACCACGCTGGCCTAGTGCGGGTTGGCAGACTTACATACCATAGAAATTTATATAAATCGCTATGGTACGCAGGTTTCCTCACGATGTTTTTCTTCACCGTTTTAGTGCGTGGTGATTGACTATCAATACACACATGACTCCGAAAAGTCAGAGGTGTGCCCTGGGATTCGAACCCGCGACCACCGTGAACATGTTGGCAGCCGCGTCTAGTCCGTTTACCAACAGGCCACCACGCACCACGCACGCACGCCACCACGCACGCCAATCGTACTTTTTATATATTTAATTTCTCTCTGTATTTGTTGTCTTTTGTGCAATAAAGTGTAAATAAATAATAATATTTTGATTTTTAATGTAAAAATTTAGTTAGTTACCTCCCTCCTAACACTTAATTAACACATATTTAATGGTATTATATAATTTTATACGAATATGTATATTCTGAGCGCCGTCCCTTTTCTAATTTAGTTCTTGCATTATGTATGCGATGTTAAGCCGTGCAAACAAACCTGGCTCGGAGACTAATTCAATTTTGACAGAGTGTATGCGTTAGTAATGTGGACTTGAAAAGGATTCCTATGATGTGGCATGTTTTTAAGATTTTATATGAACCTTCAAACAACCCTGGCGAATATACCCTTTTAAAGATGAGTTACTTAATTTTGAGAAATTAAAATATTTTTTATGGTATTACTTCGCATAAGCAATAGGCGTATCTAAAATAGAATGAGATTCTGCATCTTCTAAAGGCCTATAAAAATGTGAACAGCTGGAGAGCCAGGAAAGCCAAACATAAGTTTCTGTTAATTCAGGATTAGGAATGCAAGGGTTTGAAAGAGGAAATTTCACTATTATTGGTCCTCTACTATCATTCATGGACTATAGCCCACCAGATTCAAATATAGTTTGGTAATCATAATACTCAAAATCTTAAGATTTCTATTTGTTTATGTCTTGCAATAGACAAACACAATTTTTTTTGTAGTCACTATTTCTTTAACGTTGATCCTACCCGATTTTAAAAACAAAGTAACGCTGTCTTTAACTTTACACTAGTTTTGGCACATATAATATAATGTAATGGGGTCTCTCATATTGAGAGGCTGCCTGGGTGGGTACCACCGCAATGTCTATTTCTCCCGTCAAACGGCAGTTTAAATGCACTGTTGTGTTTCGGATTGAAAGACATTGTAGCCAAAGTAACTAACTAAACTAAACATATTGAGACTTAAATTTTTTGACGTTTTGCTGTTAATGAGCGGTCGCATCGCTTACCATCAGCCGAACGGCATGCTCGTCTCGCTATTCACTGCAATAAAAAAATATATATATATCGTCAATAGCCGTACGGAAAAAATGAAATCCAGCTTTCTCTAAATTATCCTCAACTCGTTATCAGAAGTGGCCTAGATTCAAAGACTTCCTACATTTACCAAGTCATTCTTGTAAAAAGTAATATATCAACCTACTATATCTCCCAAATCTCGACTGAATGGACTGAATGGCCATCATACACCACGCCTGAAGCTTAAAAACAACGTTTACAACAAAATGGCGTGGCTCAGATGACATTAATAGGCCTATTAATAGATTAATTAATTTCAGAACGTTACGCAGAAAATCACTAATTTGTCCTTTATCCCCTAATCGTAATTCCGAGCGTATTGCCAATTAATTTTGTCTTGTGTGATGTGCTTGGCTGTGTGTGTGTTATGTTCCTTGTGATTTAGGTCATGTTTTGATATACACATAAATATACTCACGTCTTTATTCCAAAAGGGGTAGGTAGAGGAGGTTTCAGAACAAACATCAAGATTTGGCCTTGCAACTTCCGTTACACAATGTGATTGCGTGTGGGCCTTTTGCCAAATGGGGTATTCATTCTTGACTCTGGGCTTCTACTAAATAGAACTATCACTTTTCCCGACACTGGATTGGAACCCGGGACCTCAGATTTGCAATCATATAATCGTGGCTACTGTAGTACTGGTAGTAGGTCTCTCATAGGTGAGAGGCCGCCTGGGTAGGTACGACCGCAATGTCTGTTTCTTCCGCCAAACAGCAGTGGAAATGCATTATTTGTTTTGAATTGAAGGACATTGTAGTCAGATAAACTACTGGACATATTGAGACTTAACATCTTATATTTAAGGATGGCGTGCACAGTGAAATACCAAGCATTGCTTTGTGCTTCAAGTTGCTGTTTGTTTATGCTTTAAAAACTTCTGTGATGGGCTGGTTCCTTAACATATTTTCCTTCACCATGAGGTACCAAAAAAAGGAACTCTAAGAAATAGTTTCACCCTGGCTAAAAGAGTATTCTAGATAACATTCCAAGATTATCCAGACAGCTCGTAGACATTTTTTATCTTTTCTTTCATTAAAATAATTTATGCGATGTCTTAAAAGACTTTCTTGTTTCTTTCGTTCGCGTCGTGTAATTTGTTCTCCAGTTATTTCCAGTTTCATTTATATCTTTTGGACGTTTTCTTGCGAACACAATGTAAATATTTTAAACAAGAATAGTTTTAATCATTGGGTCATTTGAGTAAAGCGTGAAGAATAGAGCGACCCAGCATAATAATTGTAACGAATTGTTTTTTATCTTGAGAGCCCATAAAACATAATTGAACATTATCTTTACTAGTACTATTTCAAAAATACTGCGCGAAATGTCATTTTTTTCTTCTTATTTATTTAATTTTTTCTTGTACACATTAAAAAAAAACATTATTCAGAAACTAAAAAATAAAAAGTACAAATGGCGATCTTATCGCTTAAAGCAATGTCTTACAAAAAAAACCATGGGATGGATTTAAAGAGAAGGAGAAAGAGAGGGCAGTGTAAAATAAATAATTAAAAGAGAGGACACTAAATAATACTCATACTAACTAAAAAAAACAAATTACACCAACATAACATACATACATGCATAATAAATTGCATAAATACATACATATATAATACTAAATAAATATATATAATAAATACAATTTGTAAAATAGTTTAGATGTAGGAAATAATGTTATCTACTTATTCTGTTTAATTAAAGAGAAAGGTAATGTTCTTTAATTTGCCTCTTGAATGAAGACAGCGATTTCGCCTTCTTATTGTATGGATGGATCAGCCCATATACATGTCCCACTGCAGGGCCCCCTGCCTAGAGTAGGCCCGTGCCTACTCTACAATCGAGAGTACGATTGAGAGTGGTTAGTTAGTGGTGGGGTTGGCGGACTTACATACCATAGAAATTCTTATGAATCGCTATGGTATGCAAGTTTCCTCACGATGTTTTCCTTCGCCGTTTTAGTATATCTTATTGTATAGGTTCGGCAAACAAGCAACCAGATCACATAACGTTTGGATCATGGATGAGTTGCTTGCCTATAAAATCGGAAAAGGAAGAGATAAAGGTTTTTGGGCATCCAGCAATCTCACTCAAAGAACAAAACGCGACAGCTAAGCTACATGTATATCTCCTGTGGGTTATGAGACAGTAGTAACTCCTCAGACGAGCCTACCCATGCCGAGTCATGACTAACAAACAGAGTGGCTTTACCACTTTTGAAATAGCCGTGATTATTTCCTTCACATGCGATAATAAACCTTACACCATGGGCATTAGTGTAATCTAGGACAAATAAAATGCTAGGATCAGAAACCACTTCTAAAGTGGATCGCCGTCACTAAGAATTTAATCCAAGTGCTTTCGACCCAACATTTATTTATTTTATTTTTTTATTTTTTATTTATTAAATGACACACCAACAGTTAATAAACTAAACATGCATTTTACAACTTGTACAATTTATGGACTAGTCTACTCACTAATTACAGGTATGAAACAGCATTTGTATTACAATTGAATTATAAAATAACAAAAAAAAAATCTGAGAATAACAAACATAAATTTCAGAACTACACATAAAATAACTGCACAATATAGAAAATAATAAGAAAAAATAATTATACAACTATGAAAATTAAAGTCATCAATTAAAATTTGACAGACCTGATTGCAGCACTTGTTTTTAAAACATTTATATTACAGCAACACCTCTATTTTTTTTTTATCACGATGGATGGCGAGACGAGCATGCCGTTCGCCTAATGGTAAGCGCTAAGACCGCTCAAGTACAGTAAGAAAACCAAAACATCACGAATTACAAAGCAATGCTTGACATTCCACTGCGCTCGCCATGCCCTACACTGTCCACAATGTCCTTGAAACCGGAACACACAGTGCATTTACATTTCTGTTTGGCATGAGATATAAACATTGCTTTGGTACAGACCTAGGTGGCCTCTCACATATAAGAGACCTACCCGTAAAAATCATTTGAGTATACCGATATTTAATATACCATAGCATATCAATTGACGTTCCGGCATATCAAGGGCCCATTTCATTTCGGCCTATGACGCAATACTCCCGGGAATCGTAAAGTCCTCGGAAACGCGGTTACCCGGGACTAATAATTTATAGTAGTCCCACAGGATGTATAAGTTGACATTGTCGGGTAAATTCCTTGAAGTTACTTTAATAGAACAGATTATCGAACTCTTTCTACTATATAGTGCTCTTAATTTTACATTAAATTGATGTTTCTTTTGTAGTTTTACCTAATGCTAATGCCTTTAGCAATCATCTTGATATCCTCCAATATTTAACTCCATAATTTTATTATTATTGCCTTTCACATATATCGTTAATTCTAGTACCTACATAAATACAATATAACCTCACGCCTTTTTCCCAGAAGAGGTAGGTAGAGGTGTTTCCAGGTTGCCCACATTTCATGCAAAAACTTTATTACAAAATTTATAGGTAAATGTTCATACCTCACCACACAATTTAAAAAAAATAGGCCTTTGCTGATTGATATAAAAAAATATCGAATACGAACCGCAAATTGTCAATCCGATCAAAATATGCATTGAATGCAAACAAAGGCTTCCAAATATTAAAAGTACTTCACGATTGAACGATTGTGCTGATGTTCAGTTGAGTGTGTTTTATATGTATGGGATATCGATATGCTCCATATCATACATACATAAACTCACGCTTTTCTCCCAGAACGGATAGACAGAAGTAGGACACTCATATTTCGCCTCGTATTTTCCTTCCCACGATGTCCGTCTCTCGTAGTTTCGATATCCACGATACCAGATTTTTCATTACTAGATAGGTCTCAAATATGGGAGAGGCCGCCTGTGTAGGTCATCATCATCATCATTACAAATCAATGCTTGGCATTCCACTGCGCTCGCCATCTTCAGACATAAGAGAAGTCTCAATAAGTCCAGTAGTTATTGTATTAATAAACAACCAAATTAATAAACAACCAAACCAGTCAACTGGTTGGTCAATGGTTTGATTTTTTTTTGTTATCAAATAGTCCCTCGTGTCTAAAAGGTTAAGCACTACTGTACTAAACAAAAAGTTCAACTAAAACCGTCCAACGAACTCAATAAGTTAGTTAAATATTTGTTATCGGCGACTCACCGCCGCGTACCATTGGATTAACGTCTGAATATTAATGCGCTTTAACATCGGATTATTGGTTGTGACACCGAGTTTATCAGATTAAACTTGGTTTAAGAATATAGAGCGGTGTTTAGATAATATAATGCAGTTCATAATATATTTCCTACTGTAAAACCATATTTAATAAATGAGGATTAGATTGACAAGGGTTAAGCCACGCTGGCTTAGTGCGGGTCATTGGACTTTTTTGTTGTTTCTATAAAAGCATACCTCTTGGTATTATTAAATATCTAGTGGGTAATATAGACATAATATGTTATTTAATTTGTACCACATATTCCTAATCAGCCAACCCGCAATAGGCCAGCGTGGTGGACTATATGGCCTAACCACTCTCAATCGTATTATCGATTGTAGAGTAGGCCCGTGCCCTGCAGTGGGACGTATATGGGCTGATACAGATTCCTAATCAACGCAGATACTATTGTGCCAATATTGAAAAAAGAGCCTGGTAATTATGTGAAAAATCACGATTTTTAAATCAAGTTCAAATTCCGCGGCACACCTCTTACTTTTCGGAATCATGTGTTTATTGACAGACAATCAACAAGGGCCATAGCGATTTATAGAATGTCTATTGTATGTAAATCTGCCAACCCGCACTAGGCCAGCGTGGTGGGCTATATGGTCTGACTACTCTCAATCATATACTCATACTCTTGATTGTAGAGGAGGCATGTGTCCTGCAGTGGGACAGATATCAACTGATACAGTACTATACGCTCCATGAATTTCCGGAGCTACGTGTAAGATGATTCAGGTAATGGTGTTTCCCAATAAAACTGCATACTAACCCCTTCTTGTTCTTTACTTTAAACCAATAGTTTCACACTAAGATTACCTGTCTATAGTTTCCAAAGACTATTTGAGGTCAGTTAGTCAGCTTAGTTTCAAGATCATCCCTTTGTCATTGAACACTACTCGACATATTCCGTAATTTGATCGTCAAATCCGTGTTTGAGATTCAAAGTCGGACTTACACGTTACGTTCCGGGTATATCCAGTATATATGTAACCCGCGTGGCTGGGCCGCTAGTAGTATATAGATGGATCAATGTTTACATAAATATTATATTATAATAATAAGAATTTGATATATATACTATGTGTATTGACTTTTTATAAGAGCTATTCAATTGCCTACATGATCAATAAACGAAAACAAATAACTTAACATCTTCCCGGATAAAAAATTTAATACTGGGCATATTATGGTTGTCTGGAAGAGTACGTTCATTGTGAAGAGCCCACCAATTGTTCACTTATTTATAAGGTATCTTTGTTATATTTGTTTATACTTTATATGTATATATTTATCAGTATTATGCAAACTTGTTCAAACCTAAAAAGTGCAGTACGCGACTGTTCCATCAAACCGAGGGCCTCACAGCCTATACAATTTGCACCGCATAAACAAGCACAATTTGGAAATGAAAATAATTTATTGAATCCATAAAAATGCTCAACATATTTTACATTCATTAATTTTTTATTTCACCACCCAGTTGGAAAAGCCCTTTTCAATAGAGAAGAAAGGATATAAAACTCTAGGGTTGCCCTTTTCAAAACCTACAATACAGTTATTATTACAAAAGTTACAAATTAAATCAGAGCAGTGAAAAATATTATTCATTTTAGTGATAATTAATTATGTGTATTTTTTAAATACGAATATAATTAATTGAATTAATTTTTCAGGCTACATTCGGCTACTAGAATTCAATGAGCTTTCATGAAGATAATACGCTGTAACCACGTTTAATAATCCGATAATACATTGCCGGTCTCAAAGCATCGCTTAGCTAAGTAATGCTAAATACTCTAATGGCCGGTCTCTATATCTTATCTGTCTTTAACAAGAGGTTAGAATAATTACTATTACTATGTCGATACAATTATATACTTCAATAAACAAACATAGACATATATATTAATGATGCGTAGCTATCTATAAATATATTTACAAAATCTACATCTCTCTACCTTTGTTAACTGAATTATAAAATGCATCGAAATATCTAATGAAGTCTGTAGTTAAAGATAGATAGATTATAGAAACCATACATGAATGTAGAACTTACCTGCGGTAAAATAATCTATGTATAAAGCCTTTCTGTGGTTGCGTATTGACAAAGGATATCAGTTTCTAGCTCACAAAAGATCCATTATTTTCATTAATATATGTTAGCATAAACAAATAAATAGGCGGACTCACGAGTTTGCCCAAAAGGGGTAAGCAGATGTACTGCCAGGACAACCACGTTTCACATATGTGAGTGACCGTCTGGCCTACCCAGCACAATTTACATTTCTCTCGCCAAACGGCAGTGTAAATGCACTGTTAAGTTTCGGGTTGAAGGATATTGTAGCCAGAGTAAGTAAATAAATACACCCAACAGTCACATACATAGTCTTGACTCCACATTAAGATCGAGTTTTGTGTTGTGGGTATCAGGAACTACGTACTTTTCGTAACTACTAGTCATACTGAGATTTACCATCTTATGTCTGAGGATGGCGAGTGCTGTGGAATGCCAAGCATGCTTATACATGGTGTTGTTTTGTTACTGTCCATGAGCAGTCGTGTCGCTTACCCTCAGGCGATTGGTGCGCTAGCCTCACCATTCAACGCATTAAAAAATCTTTTGAACATCGATCACATGCCAGTTACTGGATATTGACCACAGAATAAAAGTTAGAAAGTAGGAAACTAGTTGGCTAAGATGCAATTAATAAAATATCGAGAACATCGGCGAAAACCAATAAAATTAATGGCACAATCACAAACGAGACCAACCGGCATAATGACTTTATTTATTGCAACATGTGGCCGGGTCGTTAAACCAATGTTTACTATTTATTCTTTACAATACAGAAATAGAGATTTAATTTGAAGAATCTGCTTTTGTTACCGACTTTTCCCAACAAAAATGTTTTATAGTACAGGTTCCCCAGAACAAATTTCATAATTGATTACTAACAAGTTGATTTTTCGTGAGTAGCTTCCTTTCGACTAGACGCCCAACTTTTTCCTTACAGTAACTTTGGGAAATGGTAGCTTAGTAGGGTAGCAAGGATAAAACATGTCGATTTGACGAATTTTTAAAATTTATTAGTAACCGAATTTTTCTTTGTTAATTATCGAGATAATTATCTAAATAACGTGAAAAACTATTTGTCCTACAAAATATAAGGTTTTATCACAACAGTCCCCCCTCTCCAACATGTATCATAAACAAGGTCATGGAAAATAATTACTAACCAGCTGATTTTTTTTTTATTGGTTAACTAATATTTGTATAGTTTACTACCCACAATGTCCTACAAATTGTGTGGTATGTCATCTTGGTCCTACGCTCAAAAGATGTAGTACTAATACATAATGTAAAAATAATTACTATCAAGTTGAATTTTCGAGAATAGCTTCATCTCAATGAGACGCCCAAGTAATTCTTATACGAAAATTCTCGATTGTGGTTTATAACTAAGATAATAGGGATGAAATATGTTGACTTGACGAATTAAAAAAAATTATTACTAACCGATTATTTTTTTGTTAATTATCGAGGTAATAATCTAATTAACGTAAAAAAATATTTGTCCTACAAAATATAAGGTTTTATCACAACAGTCCCCCCTCTCCAACATGTATGATAAATCAGGTCATGAAAAATAATTACTAACCAGCTGATTTTTTTTTATTGTTTAGCTAACATTTGCATAGTTTACCACCCACACTGGCCTACAAATTGCGTGGTACGTTATTCCAGTCCTCCAGTTACAAAGTTGAAATTCATGAAATTAAAAAAAATATTTTGTATATTTTGCTATTGTAGCTAAGGCACATTGCTTTCCTTGCTCACAAACGCATCCGCACAGCATGGTTTACTGTGGACCACAGACGACTAAAAATACAGACGGCCAACGCACAGTTACATTGTTTTTGTAGTCACTTAAACTACCATCCGGCTTCGTATTCAGTAGCACCCTTGATATACCTGGTATATATTTAGATGCGTTTCGCACCGGAGCTGGAAATAGGTATTTTACCGAAATAACTATTTTGTCGACCTTTTAGAACTTGTCTTAAGTGACAAACACTAAGCATGGATTCACGCACTAATAAGGAGAGGTGAAGCGCGCGGGGCGGGGTAACTTTGGGGCACCGAGGTATTGGTGCATAGGTTGTGCAAACAAAACATTGCGCGTCGTTTTAACCACAGAATACTAAACTAACAGAAGTCAAGCTTCATATAAAGCGCGCTTAATCAACGCCCACATAGACAATTCACCGACATGATATTCCAAACCAGTCGAGACCACTGCGAGAGCGAGTTTCAACTTTTGCGCGAACGCCGAGCGTAGTATGGCAACAAAAGTGAAGTAAATACACAAGGTTGACTTCTGTTAGTATTCTGTGGTTTTAACTAGACGTAATTATTGGTCGCTATAAGCAGTTGGTCGCTTAAACCGGGGTCGCACTAAACGGTGATATTTTCTCAGTACCATACTATGAAACCTAACTTGAGTAAACATTATCGTCGTTAAAACCGATTAGTCATTATAAGCGAAGTCGTTGTGTACGAGTACTAGTGTAAGTATAAATGAATATTTCATTTTATTTTGTATACTCAAAAATTACAAATTTTGTAGGACTAATATAACATACCTTTATTTTTGTAGGACATTGTTTTATTTGGATGAAAAATATATTAACCTATCACGTGATATATTTGTCCTACAGTTACTAATAAAAAAAAAAGTCTTGCGGTATTGACAACTTTTGAGCGTAGGACCAAGATGACATACCACACAATTTGTAGGACATTGTGGGTAGTAAACTATACAAATATTAATTAACCAATAAAAAAAAAATCAGCTGGTTAGTAATTATTTTCCATGACCTTGTTTATGATACATGTTGGAGAGGGGGGACTGTTGTGATAAAACCTTATATTTTGTAGGACAAATAGTTTTTCACGTTATTTAGATAATTATCTCGATAATTAACAAAGAAAAATTCGGTTACTAATAAATTTTAAAAATTCGTCAAATCGACATGTTTTATCCTTGCTACCCTACTAAGCTACCATTTCCCAAAGTTACTGTAAGGAAAAAGTTGGGCGTCTAGTCGAAAGGAAGCTACTCACGAAAAATCAACTTGTTAGTAATCAATTATGAAATTTGTTCTGGGGAACCTGTACTATTATAGACGAATGAACTGTAAGCTGCCCTTCAGGTGCCTTGGAAAAGTCGAAATTTGAGTAAGAGATAACTAAAACCAAATTTAAAAACGTAAGTGGTTGGATATGAACTTTACTTCTTAACACTTTTGTATATTAATAACCAAAATAATAAGAAATCAGATAGAGTGTAGACAAACACGTACCTTAAAGGCCGATTACGCCTCTCCATGTCCTATGGTGTTTCAGACGTTTATGTGCAGTAATCACTTACCATCAGGTGAAATGCATGCTAGTTCGCGACCTAGAACTATTATTATTTACCATTATTTTTCCTATCCTTACGGTAGGCGGCAACCTGGCAATGCTGGATCTCTGGAATTTCGAAGAACCATGAGCGGCGGTGATACCTTACCATCAAGCGGGCCGCATACTCGTCTGCCTGCTAAAGGCTATTAAACAAAAAGAAAAACAAACTAGGTACCAGAAGGCTGGCTGTATAAAGCAGTAGACCGAACTATGTGGAGTATTTTAGAAGTAGCCTATGTCTAGCAATGGTCTGCAAGAGTCTGATGATGATTAACCAAGGGACGGATATAAGAAATGTATAAACAGAAAGTCTAAAGTAAAGGATAGCATGGAAAAAATGGAAATGTACAACAAACATTTGGAGGTAGGTCTGTCATATGTGAGAGGCTGTGTAGCAACCACCGCGATGTCTATTTCTCCCGACAAACAATAGTGTGAATGCCATGTTGTGTTTCGGTTTGAAAGACATTGTAGCCAGAGTAACTAATGGACATATTGAGACTTAACATTGTATGTATCAGGATGACGACCGCAGTAGAATACCAAGCGTTGCTTTGTAATTCAAGGCGTTGTTTAGTTTTGCTGCCTTTCATAAGCATTCGTATCGCTCATCATCAGGCCAACCTTAATTGCAATAATAAGAAAAAATTACACAATAAGATTTATATAGATAATCTTACGAAATGCGTAACTTATACATGAAAACTTTATCGGGGTTATATCTTACTCGGGATTTTTTAATCCATAACAACTGAATTCGAAACTATTGATTTTATATTTGCTTCAATGTTCGAGGCTTTTACAATCGGGGTTACCGCCAACTTTAGTACTAAGATTGTTAAACTGTCGAATAGTTTTCTTGTATATGTCGAGAAGTCTTACATTGATGTCAGTTTGTAGCACCGTATAAGAATAAGTTAATCCAAATTGTCTGTCGATCTTGCTATATTACGCAGCATAGGCGATACATACACACATATCAAAATGTACGTTGTAACGTTCTGTTATTATTCTAAAGAACTGTTTATGTTCTTTTATGGCAAGAAATGGCGAGATGAGCATATTCGGCTACTGGGAAGCCATACGACCACTCATATACATTAGCAAAACCAAATAGCACCTTGATGAACAAAGCAATTATTATGTCTTGTATTCTAAATTTACAACTTTACTAGGTCTATAACACTGATTTTACAATATCAGTATTATTACAGGCTTGACATAAAATATAAATAGTGACACAAAAGTGAAAACTCAAAAATACATCGTTGCTTTGAACTCAGCAAAAAGTTCAAGAATTTCGCTTTCATCCGTTCGCTATAATTTCATTTGAAACAAAACCTAACATCCATAAATGCTAGATTTTCTATCTACGTTGGCATCTAATACTATTGGAAAAAAATGGGTTCGAGTGTCCGTACAGGCTTACTCACTGCCGCTCCATTGAACAATGTGCGCGCTCAACTAATGGACGGGCAGACCATCCAGTGTTGTTACAGGGCTGCCAACTGAAAAATAATTTACGTCAATTTGTTTTGTCACAGGAAACATGATCTTACAGCCTTGTAAAATGGTTTCAATATTAAATTCTATATAAAAATCGTTGCTGGCTTTGTTGATGTATAGTTCAGTGTCCCATTTCATTTATAAAATGCTTCCATTTTTCCGGGTAAAAAATTGTTATTTAGTTCTACAAATAAAATATCATAATTGTCGACAAAATTCTGTAGCATTTAATTCGGAATATACATATTCAAATTTAAGCCAGAGTGAATAAAATGATAAGAATGATAATGCTAAGGTCTCTGTGGAAATCATTAGGGGAGGCCTATGTTCAGCAGTGGACTTCCTTTGGCTGATGGATGTATGGATGGAATAAAATGATAAGACAAACGTTGAAAAATAATCCCATCCCGTTTCGATGCATCATTCTCATTCTCACTCAAGGCATGTGCCTTGCGATTTTAAAAAGTAACAAATATATATTTTGAATTACTTGCTCATGGCACCGGAACACTACATTGTCTCGATGCGGTGATCGTACCCTTCGTTTCACAGCTGGCGTCTGACCAGTTGCGCCACGGAGACTGTCCATCAACTTCTAAGAACAGTTGTGTTAACAATGCATTTAGGGGTTCAACCATGTAATAATTTTTAAGAAGGATCCGTGTTATAATGGCCATTGCCAAATGAATAAATACTATTATTATTTTGTAAATACGTGAAAGAGGGATAAAAATGTACATTTTAGAACTTATAAGAATGATTTATAACATTACAAATCTCAGTCATATCGTCACAAACCTCACTGCTTCAAACTAATTTTTTTAGATTATTATAAGACGTTGAAGAAGTAATTTGAAAGTCGACGGAACAAACCAATTGTTAAGATTGACTTTAAGCCGAGCATGGGAGATCCTTGTTGTAGCTTGCTAGTATTGCCAGTGGAATGCTAAGCATTTGTTTGTAATTAAAGGTGATGTTTGATTTTGCTACTGTTTTCTGCGTGCCACCCACTATTGCATCTAACTTATTTTTTCCCAAATGTAGTAGTGATCGACACTTTTGCCATGTTGGATAGCAATTTCAGTCCAAGCTATATAAAATGAAACTTTTTCTACCAAAAAACCAAACAATTAGCCTGAGATTCGAACCTAGAACCTCGGGGTTCACTGACCATTCATGCCACCAATAAGAAAATCCATTACCGCTAAAGAGGTCTAATGGTTATATTTTATTAGTTTTAATGTTGTTAAGTACACACTTAACGAGATTTGTGGTCTTGGGTGATAAAATATTTAAGTTATAGGGTCGTAACGAAGAATAATGCGGCTATGTTTATGAACCTATAAACTATCAGTCGATGTGATGACTGAGAAAGCTTACTCAAAGGCTACGCGTACAATTCTCTGTGATTCATATTTGGGCGAAGAAAAAATATTTTTCGATACTGAAAATAAAATAGGTTTATACCTGAAGTCGATTATAATAATTATAAAAATCTCCGTGATATAGTTGAGACATCACCTACATACGATTTTTTTTGTCACCTACAATTTTTTTTGTTTGTTTTCTGAGTGATGTTGTTTGTGATGTGAGTTGACTAAAAAATCCGTCGTAGTGTTTGAACTGATTATTCAAGGTTTGTATCTTAAATGGTCCCAGGTTCATGTACATGATGTCTATTTGATGTATTCATATGATTCTATTGAAGCTACATAAACACATTTTTTTCTTTCATGAAACCCATTCAGAACAGCTGATATAATAATGTAAGACAAACATCCAATCCTAGATTATACAGTTAGCAACTAGTGTTTGTGTGTTGGCAGCCCTGTCTGTTCGTAACTGCTCGCGTTTTGTTAGAATCATTTCGCAGCCGACTGTTTTTATGAAATAAACTGTGAACATATTTTCAATAATAAATTGATAATATTGTAACAATAGCGATGATAACAGTAGCGCAGTTATTTAAGCTATTTTACGCTAGAGTGACGGTTTCATCTATTGAAATTCTTCTGTATCCGTTTTGACGTGACAACGTCTTAAATTAGGTTGCGGCTGGGAGTCACTTATGAAAAAGTGTAACGCCCGGTAACGTTACGATGAGTCACCGAACGAGAGAGAGGCCCGCCGAATGCCTTGCGTCTCTCTCCCACTCAACTATGATCGGTCTGCCGCGCGCGCAGCACTAGAGAATTAGGCGCATTGAATCGGCGCATGCTTGTGTCTCTGTCTTTGTCTTTCTCGAACGTTCTTGGCGTTGGAAAAACAAGAAAGCGTCACAATACAAGTTCACACGTGTGGTTAAAGTATCGTCAGCTGTGTCTGTAGTGAAAATATGGAGTGCTTAGATTCGTCATTACATGTACAATGTTTTAGTAAACAAAATATATTTCTATAGTTAAAATTTGTGCAATTCTTATTTTCATTCAATTCCTTGTTCCTATTGTGCAATTTAATTATATTCATATCAATAAATATTCTACCGAGAAAAAGACGTTGTCACGTAAAATCTTCGCCCGTAAAACCGACTTTACAGGCAACCATATTTTTATTATTGTACTTAATTCAGAATAAAAATATAGCTTATAATTTATACCATAATAATTGGTCTCCAGTATTTTTTTTTTTCAAATAATTATTATTTTTATACATTACCATTTTGATCTTATAACTTTCATAAATTGCACCTTCCCACCTTTGATGTCCTTGGAGGACCTTCATGTACGTGTTCTTATTATCTGTATCAGCTCATATACGTCCCAATACGGGCACGGGCCTCCTCTAAAATCGAGAGTACGTTTGAGAGTGGTTAGGCCATATAGTCCACCACGCTGGTCTAGTGCACGCTGGCGGACTTACATACAATAGAAATTCTTATAAATCGCAGGTATGCAGGTTTCCTCACGATGTTTCTTAATATTCTAATCGTAAATGAGTACAACATTATGAATGGACGTATGAAACTCCAATTACCAGTACGTACCCAATAAAATATTGTCTTACTCATAATCCCATTTCGGCCATTTAATTAGGTTTTCCAATTAAAGATACATCACTAGACGAATCCGGTTTACTATGGCTACACTGTATGTTTCAAGTCAGTATATTGTGCCGTGGTAACCCAACAATCTCCGGTTCCCTAAGAACTAAGGTATGTGGAGCAATGTTAATTGCGTTTGAAATTGCAGTGTACATTGTGGAATCCAGGAAGAATGTCCGTGCGTTCCATAAACAACCTTAAACTTAGCAGCTCGCACATAGAAATAATATCCTACGGCAAGCGAGCATTAGGTAACCTAGATCTCTCTACGATCTAACTCATGAAAATATATATCAAACATTAAATCATGATGATTTATTGCATGAATAAAGGATTAAATCACGTGATTTCCTACTTCTATACTGCTTCTTCCGTCCCGTGAAAACTCTTGCCGTTCCGTCTCATTCTATCCCATCCCTCAAGGCATACAATCCTATTCTCTTCTGTTTGATATCATCCGCCTTATATCTTATCCGATTTCGTCTCTTTGAGTCTGAATGATAAGTTTATGTAATGGTTTCTTTATATTTTATTTATTTTATGTCACGGAGCGGACCACGAACGCGTTAAATTAATTAAATTGAGAAGTAAAAAAAAAACATAAAAATTCAACCAAATCCGCGAAATAATCCGTATAATACATACATACATAAACTCACGCCTTGTTCCCAGAAGGGGTAGGCAGAGGTGCTAGGGCACCCACATTTCGCCTTGTATGTTCCGTCCCACAATGTGATAGGTGGCGAGCCGTATAATATAATTTTATTTTGCCGACATAATATAATCGGGATAAAAAGCTGCTTACTGGTTTATCCAGGGTCTCAGGTACATTCATACCAAAGTCCAAATGCTATTAAAATTGGCGCAGCTGTTTGAGTGTAGAGAAATAAGTTTGCCTACAATTTTAACCCTTATAAACATTATGAATACATTTTCATAATCCTTTGGAGTAATGGAGTTCTAGTGATGTTCTATATTTGCTCGGTTACCTCTTTTGACGTAAAATTAATATTATATTGCAATTCAAGTGAAGACTTTCCATTAAAATGATATTTTCGAAATAACGAAGTTGACCTTACATACCTCAACTTACGTTCAGGGTTAAACTTAATACTATTATGGTCAATCATACCCCAGCTGAAGAGATTCTCAAATACGGCAGGGTTAAATATTCAAGCCACTTCGGATAAGTATCCGAAAGGTCCGCTGAGTGAGTAAGCCGAGAAATTAAATTGGATTTCATCAAACATCCACCGTAATTTTTATGAATAAAATATAAGTTGTGCAAATTTATTTTGAAGACTCGTAAAGGTTTTCGTTGTATAATTTTATTGTGAGAAATATTCAAAATACATAAAGTAGGTATTTGTAAATTTTACCTACAAATAGAGTCTTCACATAATTTTTAACGTTCTTGTTTAACAAAACACCAATATCAAATGTCTTTTTGTACTAAAATAATCCCAAATAACTTATATTTGAAGCAACCTTAAAAACTGATAAAATAAATTATCCACGTCACAACCTTAGGTATAGTGACGTCACATAATACCCCATCAATAGCTACGATGACGTAGCCTACTACGGCGTAGCAGTGGAGCGTGCTACGGCGCTACGTGCGTCACTATCTCATTCATTTTGCTCATTTGAATTCAATGCAAAAGTGTGTCATTGATTCTTAGCTCTTTGATGTTCATAAAGGCGAGATACTTTTATAAATGTTCGATGTTAAAGTACTTACATTTATTACATTGCTATTTCATAATATTAGTCTTATTTGCATATTAGTTGTGAAGGAGTGTAGTCTATCAGTTCTGTTGAGTTTTTGCATTGAAAAGGACATAATTTTTTTTTTTAATTATTTTACTTTTCGAGCGGTTTAATTTAATGCAAGCAGACGGTCGAAAAAAAAGGTTTTCAATTATGTGCAAATGGCACCAAAAAATAATAAAAGTCAAAAAATTATCTAGGTTTGTAATACTTGTTCTGGTTTAATTGTAAATTATTTTACACAAATGTGTTGATAATATGCTAAATAATCTCAAAACTAGTTACAACAATTAAGAGCGTCCTATTCGTAATCCGTGTTCGTTGAATGAAGTTAAATTGTTAGCTTAGGGGTTCATTTAGTCCCACTTACGCTCCAGATACAGTTGAAAACTTTCATTAAATCTTGTTTCATTTAGTCCAGTTTCATGAACTTCCGTGTCATGTACAGGAGCAAGTTTTGGATCATTACTTTTAAGTTTAATAAGTTTCATACTTGTTAAAACGGGAAATAGCAAGTTGTTTGTTTTGAAACTCAAAACCAAAAGGGGTTGTTTAAAGTTTAGTACACCTTATTTCAAAATTAAGTGTAATCAATTAATTAAAAAAGTATATAAGGTTTATTGTACACCATAAATAAAACAAAAGGAAACAATTCAAACTAGAGAAAAAAAAAGTACAATTGGCGGTCTTATCGCACAAGGCAATTTCTGACAGACAACCATTTGATGGATATAAGAGAAAAGGACGAAAGTTGGAGAGAAAAGGACGAAAGTAAATCAAATCTATCGCTTCATGATATTAGTTCGGTGGTAGAATCTCTAGATTATGAACTCTAGAGTATAAAGACCTCGCTTGACCTTGGACTAGGCACTCCCCTTTGTGAGTTTTTCAATTTGAAAAATGTCGTAGGTTTTCCATGCCTGGAAATTGAATCGATCTCGCTACGGAAACAAACTCAGCGAATGGAAGATGTCACTAGTGGCACGTTTTCCTATATGTTATTGACGTGAAGTTAGATGTAAATTATTTATTTTACACGACTTACATCAGTAACCGAAAACTTACTTATGTTTGTCAACGACGGTCTTATCATCAGTGATTTCTTCTAAAACGTTTATTTATATCAATATAGGACACCATGGTGAACCCGGACAGCCTCCATGGCGTAGTTGGTTAGATGCCGGCTGTGAAGCGGAGGCCGTGGGTTCGATCCCCCCACAGAAACAAATATTTGTTTGATCAACGGGTATTTGTTCGGGTCTGGGTGTTTGTGAGACCGATAAGTCTCCTGTAGTTTCTGATACCTACGACACAATGGTGTCAGGACTATGTGACTGTTGGGTGTTATTCTTTATTTTAATTTTAATTCACATGTTATGTTTTTTATTTGTAAAGTCAGAATTATGCATATGATTGTTAGGTGTATATATTTTTTTATTTAATATGCTATGTTTTTTATTTGTGAACGTAGAAAGTACATGTCGTCGCTAGTCGAGCAGAAAAAAAAAACCTATAAATAGTTGACATTTCCACCAGAATAAACATGAAAAGGTATGGGTAATGGACTAGATCATGTGTAATAAATAAGATAACCACTGTTGTAGAACAACCTGTAAATCTTTTTTTGGTATTTCTTTAAATGTTGAGACAGGAATGTCATTCTCCTGATGGTAAGCGAATAGAAGGTATTTTTTGATGAGCTGAATTAATTTGTAAATATATTTATATTAATTTTGATCAACTCTGCGCTGATAAGTTTTGTAGAGTTGACAAAGTCCACGTTAGTATTGATGACGATACTGGCATTGACGATAATGATATTAATTACTAAAAATACAATTCAAAAATCTTTATTATAAACCTAAGAACAAAAATAAATACAAAATTAGACAAATATAACAAAGCACTTATGGTATTACAATGGGCGGTCTTATTGCTTATAGGGATGTCTTCTAGACATTTGTTTTATGGATAGTATCAGAAGAAGGTAGCAGTGCACAATAAAGAAAATGCAAAGAACAATATAAGCCCGTCGTAGTTCACAAAATTCGAAGTCGCCAAAATAAACCTGACGAAACTAAAGGACCGCCTGGCGCTAATCAACCCGAGTGCAAATTACCAAGTGATTGAATTGTTGCCTGTAAGCATTTGGAACTGCTCGCGATAATTACTTGTGAATAAGCAATCAACAGTTTAAATTGTTTGGAATGGAATACGGAATTGCTAGTTATTTTAGCTTAGTTACTTTGAGGCTGGTGGAAGAAATTTTTACTGATACGGATTGATCATTGGTCTGGGAAAATCTATAGTAGTCCACGAAGAGGAGTAGCGACGATGTGTTTTCTAGTTGTTTTTATGTGAAAAAGGTACACATAATTTGGAGTGTATCGTATATTTTATTATCAGGCACTTTGTAGTCATTTTCTCATGCCAATAAAACAAAAGCGCCAATCTTCGTATCTTTGTACCATATTCCGTTTTTCTTCAAGACCTGTGCGTCTTCAATGGCTTTTGTGCGTTTGAGTTTTGATGGGCGGTGATGGACATCAAATCTTATAGAAACCATAGCAAACAATTAAGTATATTCCTTATCATATCCAGCTATGCATTCTCCCCGCTCCACCTCGCCTAAAAGTCGATCAATTACATTTCATTCTAGCGTCGCAACTCCATCATTAACTCACAAAGTCCGAGCACTACACCGCACAACACACGCTCTCAAAGCAAATATTGAAATTACATTATCGAATTATCCAAGCATAAAATTTTAATTCCCATTCGTAATAATCTGTACAATCTGGAGCCCCAATACGCAGCGTATCCACTTCAACTTTTTAGAATTCAAAAGCGGGTTTTATTGTATACTGCATTCTGAATTGGCAAGTTTGCTCTTTATGGGACGTGGCATTGAGGGCCAGTGAGTCGTTACTACTGGCACGGCAAAGCGATCCAGGGCGAAAGAATCTTAAATGTCAATGTGGTCTTTGGCGCTTACTTCATTATTATTCTAAAGGCCTTTTGAAGTTGCTTTATTAGTTGAAGGTTAGTTAGAATTCGGTTGAAGGATTATCCTTTGGGTTTTGTTTATAATTGAATCACAAGTTTGTGTGGAGGCTTGGTCTATGCTGCGTTCTATTGCTTGATATGGACCGTTTGTACGTTTAGAGAAGTGTTACAAGTTCTTCCGCCTGGGTGATCATATGCTGAAAAATAACGAGTTTCCTAATAATTTGTAGTAAAATAATAATAAAATAGAGTTACAAATTGCGATTCCCACTCAGAGACAAGTGTTTGTGTGATCAACAGGTATTTGTTCCGCGTCTGGGTGTTTGTGAGACCGGAAAGTCTCCCGTAATTTTTGATTCTCACGACACAACACTCGATCTTACTCTTCGAGTGTGGGGTTAGCCCTATGTATGTGACTGTTGGGTGTATATTATTAAAATATACTATTGTGAAAAATATTAATAAATTTGCTTACGTTTTGTAACTACGAGTATATCATATCGCTCGTCTGTTCCCTTCGACATATTATATTAAATTATCCCTCTCAATCAGACACAACATACCTACCTATATTTCATTTTTTCTCACAAACTATTCTAGAACTAAAAATTATTGAACAGAAATCGACTATTAAGGACAGAAGCAACAAAACTCTACAGGACAATAGTCACGGAGCAATCGATCTCGTAGTTGTCCTTTTGTGACGTGCCGACTGGCGTGTACCGCCAGGATCAATTCCTTTGCAAGTGCCGCGCTGATTGATTCTCTTTCTGACTTCGTAAAACTGTAGTGCATTTTATATATGCATTTTTTTATTATTCCGATTGTAATGAAATATTAGGATTTCTTCAAAGTTTGAAGACTTTACATCTTATGTCTCAGGATGGCTAGCGTAGTGGAATGCCAAGCATTGCTTTGTCATTCAAAGTGTTGTTTGATTTCGCTACCGTTCATGAGCGGTTGTGTCGCTTACCATCAGGCGAACGGCATGCTCGTCTCCCCAATCATTGCAATAAAAAAAAACATTGCCAGCTTCATTTTGCTTTTCGATATTCTTTCAAATTCAAATGAATAGCAAGGGACGAATAAAGTACGGCACGTTGAGTCATATTTAAAACAGCTATCACGCGGAATAGTTTCTGTGGATTGGATTCAAAAAAATATGCACTCTGGCAAAGCCGTGTTGGACCGCTAATATAAATCTATATGTATTCCGGTGGACTTACGTGTGGTGTACAGACTATGAGTCTGAAGGTAGATCAAATATGTTAATTAAATATAAGTATACGAGCCACAAAAGAAAGAAATCGAAAGTCTTCGATAGTTGTGTGTTGCCAGTGATGACTTACGGCACCGAGACGTGGCCTCTCACTATGGGCCTTATTAGGAAGCTCAAAGTCACTCAACGAGCTATGGAGAGGGCTATGCTCGGGGTTTCCCTACGAGATCGAATCAGAAATGAGGAGATCCGTAGGAGAACTAAAGTAACCGACATAGCCCACCGGATTAGCAAGTTGAAGTGGCAATGGGCAGGGCACATAGCGCGGAGATCTGATGACCGATGGGGTCGGAAAGTGCTCGAATGGAGGCCGCGTAGCGGAAAGCGCAGCGTAGGACGTCCACCCACAAGATGGTCCGACGACCTGGTAAAGGTCGCGGGACGTCGCTGGACACAGGCTGCCTCCAACAGGTCTCTGTGGAAATCATTGGGGGAGGCCTATGTTCAGCAGTGGACTTCCTTTGGCTGATGGATGGATGGATGGATGCGAGCCACCCTCTCTTCTATTTACAGACGTCAGACGGAGTGAACGGCTCTCAGACACCGGAAATCATTGTTTCAATGAAAATTAAAATCCTTTTAGATGTTCTAAATTATTTATTTTATTAAATAAATTATTTATTTTATTAAATCCTTTAAGATGTTCTAAATCATTTTGATTCAGTCATTTTTTTATCTACCACTTGGTTCGGAAAGCGGCTATCACTAGAGAAAAATGGCAAGATACTCTAGGTTTAATTAATTCAATTAAAATATTAATATCTCTTATTGATTACTATTATTTAATTTACGCCTTAGACTGCCCTTTCTATCTTCTGTTAATATATCCATCCCATGGTTGCCTGTAAGAAATTACCTAGTGTGATAAGGCCGCCACTTGTACTATTATTTTGATTGTGTAATCTTTAGAGTATTTCTGTACAGTGCAAAAAAGGATTTAATAAATAAAATATCTAAATACCTGAACATAACACTATGTGTACCAATAACCTCGTCTCCATCCTTAAACATACTACTACTCTATAACTCTACAATATCAATTTGTACTCACACGGCCCGGTGTAATTGCGATGCGAACAAACTCTCGCTGCCGTGAAAATCCGGGACTGCGGGCTTAAAAAGTTGCCGGCAATTTGGGGGATACCAGAAAGTTGAACCGAGTTTCACATCCGGCTTTGACAAAACGTTTGTTACGCCGAGGCATACCTAGTTTTCAATTTGTGTTATGTGGGTATGTATGTGTGTGTTTTTTTTTATTAAAGACTTTTTTTTATCGACAAATATTTTTTGAAGTATCAATAAAATTGTCGAATCGTGGCACTTTCACAAATATATTTTTTATAGTCAGGTTAAAATGTATTGATGTAGATCAAGCCATTTATTTTATGCAAAACTTTTGAGTATAGGAAGATTAAAAAATCATCTCCTAACACCGATATTCAAAACTTCAATAGCGTAAGCTTCTTTTTAATACAAAGTTCGACATTTTTAGATACAATCATGGCTCTTCCCATAAATTTACCTTAATAAATACAGATTGCCTTAATGAATACACCAGAACAAAAATATAATGAAATACAATTCCTTTTCCGAAAAACCCTAAAAACAAAACAGAGTGCCCAAAATCTCGTAGGGATATATATGATACAAGATCACGAGCATATTCACACATACATATATGTTGAAGCAACACTTCGATCAAATATAACACTTCGACAGGAAGGTAATTCATTAATTATCTTGGATTAGGCGATAATACGTAATTAGTGGTGTAATTAATATCGATCCAATATACGGTTCCAAATGGTTATTACAAATACTTATGATTAAATAGACCTTGTTTTGTACACGTAATTCAGAGTTAATTATTATGATTGCAAATTGAGGTTTCAGGTTCGAATCGGTCGGGCAAGGTGTGTGCCCAATATGTCAATAAACTCGCCCCCATCATATCTTGAGACGAAACACACAAAGCGAAATGTGGGTGTCCCGGAAGCATCTTCGAAAGAAAGAAAAAAACTCATTTATTAGTCACAAAAAAGATGACGCACACACTCGTTTAACATAAATTTATATATCTAACTAACAAGAAAAAAGAAAATAAAAAGGAGTTTGTACGTCGCATAAATGTGACACGTAGGTGACCACTCAGCTTTGCTTTGCCCACCTCTTCTTGAAAAATGGCGTGAATTTATGTATGTTTGTATGTATAACATAAAATTAATTATTATTTTGTTTGCTTCAGGTAATAACTACACTCTATTTAAATGGTAATGTAGAAAATAATATTTTAACAAGAACAATAACTCCTCTCTACGTATACCGGGTATCTCAAGACTGCTACCGAAAACGAAGCCGGGTGGTAGTTTTAGTGACTACAAACACAATGCAACTAAAAAGTTTTGCAAAGAAACGCGACAATTATTTTTTATGATTTTTTTAATATCGTCATTTTTGGGTGGTAAATCCATAGTTTTTGCTAAAATAATAATTTAAACTCTTTTATACCTTAGATTGTTTATAAATAAAAGGGTATACACTATTATTTTAGGAAAAAATGTATTTACCACCCAAATATGGTCAAAGGAAAAAACATAACAAAAAAAAATTGTCGCTTTTTTTGCAACTTTTTCTGTTGCATTGTGTCTGAAGTCGCTTAAACTACCACCCGGCTTCGTTTTCGGTAGCAGTCTTGATATAGCCTGTATATTAGTGTAGGTGTACTTTATTCTAACCATCAAACTTCAATGTAATGAATATTTGAAAAACAAAACTGTTGCAAAGTTTCTTTTACGAATCTGCAATTTAAACTAATTTCTCTGAACTCGTCTCATAAATTCTCGTAACCTAAGACGTATTACTTCACGATGGCATTATTTACCTTTAATAAATATTATTTAATTGGATACACTGGTACCTTCTAACATGAGATTCAATATGTGTTTCCCAAAACCCCATTATATTTTACTGGTGGTAGATCTCTCAAAATATGTGACAGGCCGCCTGGGTAGGTACCACCGTAATGTTTTTTTTATCCCGCCAAACGGCAGTGTATATGGACATTTGTGTGCCGGTTTGAAGGACCTTGTAATCAAAGTAACAAGACATAATGAGACTTAACATCTTATGTCTCAGGATGGCGAGCGCAGTGTAATGCCAAGCATTGCTTTGTAATTCATGGTGTTGTTTGGTTTTGCTACTGTGCATGAGCGGTCGTCCTACTTACCATCAGGTGATTGTCATGCTCGTCTCGCCATTCATTGCAATAAAAAACCTTATAATGTAAATCGAAATACTATTGTATTACATTCAAATTAGAATAGAAAAATAAAATTCGATTGAAACCATAATGTACAGTCAGCAACATAAGTCGCTGAACACTTCACATTTTTTGATAACATTTTTATGAATTAAAATTTGTACGTACTACTCTGTAGTCCTAAAATATAACCAAGTAAAGTCATCTATGCCGAAAAGTGCCATACGATATTGAAAATAATTATTATTTTGGATGATAAGACAATTCCAAATCTCGTGAATGTGTAGCGACTTATGTTGCTGACTGTACAGATAACAAAAACCAAGACACTTCGATCACTATAACCAATAATGACATAATTAAGGACTATTGGCCTTATCTCGAAAACTCGAAGCATCGACCCACATAGAACTGTGTCACGAAATATCTTGAGGAGGCTAACGTGCAGCGTTCACACTCTATTTCCCGTACAAAATCCAAACCAATGGGCTAGAAACGAGTCGTTATGCCGGCCTGCACTCCGCGCCATAGCTGGGTATATTTAGATGTTTTCATTTGCTTTTACAAGGGGTTAGGTTTGCTAGATTTTGGAATAAATGTTATCAAAAAAAAAATTGGGAATTATTTTATTGAAAAAATTTTGAGTTAAAGACAGTAGAACCAGGCCTAGATTATAAATATGATTTTAATACTAACAGATTAATTTATTAGCAGCATAATTTATAAATATGTCATCGATTTTTATTTGGCATCTTGATAGTTAAACTGACCAACTCAATGTATATGCCTAGCCTTGCCTGAAATCATTTTAATATAGACTATGGGTATTTTTTATGACACCAAAACGAAACAAAAAACAAGGCATTATAATAACATAAACAATTTAACACAGAATCTAAAAAATAGTAAATGTCCCAGCTTTATGTTGCAATAAAACTGTTTATATTTTACAATCATTTTCAAATTTAGAACATAACAATTACATTTCAAAAACAGAATCCATACAGCGGTTGCAACTGTAACGCACCATCTCATACGAACATTTGTTTCACATCAAAGGCGATGCGAAAGCGTTTTCCAATTTTAAACCGTCCGACGAACCGGCGACCGTGCCGAAAATAGCCGAACGCGCCCGAATCCCGACATAAATAGACGAACGCATGCGGAGCCGACGCAATTCTTGACCCTATTTCAGAAATGTCTAAGTGCTAAACTTAGATTTTACGATGACCAGTCGTAATGTATTAAGTGGGATTTTCATGCGGTTATGAAACTTTATTATTTTACGCTCGTAATTGCGGTCTGGAAATTAAATTGAATTATTAATATCGCGGTAATGGCTTTAATTGATTTTAACTGTGGTAATGTTGGTATAATAATAATGTTATTTTCGTGAAACAACGTGGTTTTATTTTGTTTCGTGAAATTTTGTATAATAGACTATTATAATATTGTTTTTAGCAAATAAAATTTGTATATCGCTACTGTGGCAGTGGGTTATGGTCTCGACTCCTTATGAATGTGTTCCTATTGTGGGATCGAAAACTAGAGTTAGGACTGTTAGATATATGGATTAATTTAAACACATTAGGATAATTTTATTTTTGTAATCATTGGTATAAATACAAGTAATATAAGACGCTTTGAAACAAACGGAATTAGTGTTGCACTCTTAACTAATAATTACGTTTACAGGGATAGTAGAAAATAGAAAAGCGAGGGATTAACTTTAGTCCAAGGATTTAGAAAGGATTGCTATGAATAGCGAGATATTTAAGACTTTAATAATAAACACGGATGTACATCGGTCTAACATGACAATCCTGTTAAGGCAATCCAATGTCTTTAAAAGTAATAAGAATGACCAAAATAACCGAGTCAATTCTGAAGTCTTGGACTAGAGTTAATCCTTCGCTCATCTCAGTTTAATAATTAGGTCTTGAAAGACTCGTTTATATTGAAAGGAATAACAGTTTATTATCGAACCGGGAAGTAAGAAGTGTATTGTAATATTGTGCGCGAATCGTGTGCGTATGAAGGGCCGATGTCCCACTTGGAAGCGTTGGGAGTGACGTGGACTCGGATTTAAATAGCTTCGTGAATGTGCCCCACTGTGGGGTTAAGGCAATGTGTTTTATTTCAAAGACGGTTTGACTTATAACTTTTAAAATTCGAATTATATTTACATTTTTATTTAGTAATATATGTGTACACTAGGTACTCATTTGTAAGGTAAGGAGTTCAATTTTTACAATAAGTCAAATTATATTATCACTGCAGTACGAAATTTCTCTTCAAAATGAGGCATAAAACAAATATTAAATAGTAAAATTGGCTATGATAGTACAAATTTTTACTATAAGTCAAATTAAATCAAATTAATGAAAGTGTGCTACAAGAAAAAATAACATATTTGTTTTTACAAATTCGTATAAAATCGGTAAAAAAATATTTGCACTTACGTTTTCGTCAACTTACGCAAATAATTTTCTTTTCATCGTACTGCATACATCAACGGCGCCATTAGAAAAATATATTTTTTTAATTTAAATCAATTGGCATCCATTCAAACATTGGCGAGTTGTGGAAACGCGAAACACCACTTTCAAGACGCTTTTATTCTTTAATTAACAATGCAATGTAAACACAGACATTTTAATTGAATAAACTTTCGCGTATCAAGAGTTATTTTTATGAAATCTGGCCTGTGAAAAGCTAAAAGCGGCCAATAAAAAAAAGAACAAAAAATGATAGCGTACTGAAAGACTCCTTCTTATTTAGTGATTGATTTATTTATATAGACTTTATTTTACACGAAAAAATGAAATAAATACAATAAAAAATAAAAGAACAATTGTCGGTCTTATCACTTATCGGACTTACAGACAACCATGGGATGGATATGAGAGAAGGATAAACAGGGGTCTTAGTTCCAGTCTTTTAGCTATTGACGACAGAC
Organism: Hyles euphorbiae; assembly: GCA_023078785.2. Taxonomy (NCBI): domain Eukaryota; kingdom Metazoa; phylum Arthropoda; class Insecta; order Lepidoptera; family Sphingidae; genus Hyles; species Hyles euphorbiae. Next base: position 2,565,662 of record CM041039.1, on the reverse strand, counting down.
AAGAAATCCTGTGGCAGGTTTCTGCCTTTTTAACATAATTCTGGCTCTGTTGGAAATGAGGAACTGGCATACCTCTTAAATTGGCTTCCAAAGTACTGAAGAAAATCAACAATTTCCCTGGGTTTTCTATTCCACAATCGGTATTCCGAATTAGCCTACATTTTATTTCAAATTCTGTATCAGCCCATATACGTCCCACTGCAGGGCACGGGCCTCCTTTACAATCGAGAGTACGATTGAGAGTGGTTAGGCCATATAGTCCACCACGCTGGCCTAGTGTGGGTTGGCGGACTTACATACCATAGAAATTTTATAAATCGCTATGGTATGCAGGTTTCCTCACGATGTTTTCCTTCACCGTTTTAGTGCGTGGTGATTGACTATCAATACACACATGACTCCGAAAAGTCAGAGGTGTGCCCTGGGATTCGAACCCGCGACCACCGTGAACATGTTGGCAGTCGCGTCTAGTCCGTTTACCAACATGCCACCATGCACTTTTATCCTTACTAATATTATAAAGGTGAAAGTTTGTATGGATGTTTGTTACTCTTTCATGAAAAAACGGCTCAACAGATTTTGATGAAATTTGGTATAGTGATAGCTGACACCCTGGATTAACACATAGGCTACTTTTTATCCCGAAAAATGTAGTGTTCCCGTGGGATGAGTCAGGAAACCAAATATACATATTTTCTACTCTTTCAAATTCAAATTGTTGGCACGGGATGTCCTCTCCTACGGAAGGGAAATATAGTCGACGGCACGCGGGAAATATAGTTAGTAGACACGCGAAATAATATGTTCTTGATGTGGATTGGACTCAAAAACTATCTGCACCCGGGCGAAGCCGGGCCCGACCGCTAGTTTCAAATAAACCACTATAATTTCGCCTTTTTACCCCAAGGGGTAGTCAGAAGTGCTACCTGGACACACAAGTTTCGCCTCGTTTGTTCCGTCCCATGATGTGGTACAGGGCGAGCCTATTGCTATATAAGGCACAAATTCCTGACTCCGGGCTGATAATGAATAGACAAATCCAATATCACTTTTGCCCGACCCGGAATTCAAATCCGAGACCTCAGCTTTGCAATCATACCATAGTACAAATGGTCTCAAAAGAACCTATTCTTATCTTGAAATGTGAAGTAGCTTTATTAACTTGGTAAAAAAAATCCTTTGAAAAGTTCAACATAGTGAGAACGTATTTATATACTCTGCATTAATCAAAATTAGACCTTAACACATAGTATTAAGTTTGAAAATAGTAATGATCAAGTTTTTAGATTTCTGTAGCTGTTGAAAGTAGTTTGAAAATTCCGGGTGCCTGTAAAAGCTACGATACGCTGACCGGGTCTCCATAAAGCTTTGACACTGAAATATCCTCCCTCTCCCATAATGGATTGAGGGGAACATAAATGAACACGTATTGCTAGTAAGATCTTTCTAGAAAGTTTTTGACATTTTTAAGGGATAGAGACTGAAAAATCACATCATCGATACCTGCCTTTATCCGATGTACGGGTTATACGCAGCATGAGTTGTAGATTATTTTAACATCAGCTGTTTTAGAATATTATATAATTTTAAGACTAAAAACCACACAGAGCTATGAGAGTTTTAGAACAAATCCAGAACCACATTTAATACATGCAAACACAGCTATTTTACCATTAACGTAACATATACATACACATTATTTAGCATTATGCCTATATCTCCGAAAGGGTAGGCAGAGTTGCAAGTCCCATCCAATGTTCAACAATATTATTTCACAATTAAATACTAGAATACTTTAAAATTACACAAAGAGGTGACAGATATATTTCTCACTACTACGCAGAAATATTTTCTTTTTAATAAATAGCATAGAACCGCACGTCAGATAACAGCCATCCTATTTTAGAAAACATTTCGTCATTTCAAGGGTACAGGACCCGCCATTTGCTTTTATTATCTGTGGCGTGAACTCCAAAATATGACACTAATAAAGTTTAACAGCCACCTATCTTGGCCGAGTTTATGGACGTGTTAAATTCCCCACAATAAAGGTCTGCCAGTGACTTGGTTGGACACTGACTTATTGGTTATACCTACTTTTTTTATAAACTATAGGTGGCAAAGGAGTATACGGTTCACCTGATGGTAAGTAATTACCACCGATCCTGAACATGCAACACCATATGGCATATACTTACCTAAACTCGACGTAGCTATTCCACCGTCCGTTTTTCTTCCTACCATACCCGTCCTTCTCAATCCCGTCTCGTCCTGTCAGTCCCGTTACTTCAAACTCCGTCCGGTTTCACCTCATCCAAATAGTTTACCTTATGAATTATTGACATCAGAAACTTCAGCGATTTTGATTTTCCATTCAATATTTCATACCTTATTTCATATTCATGATGCTTAGTTTTAGTCTTATAGATACGTTGCCACCCTTTGCGTTCTTTTTTTTCAAGGTCGCCAGGCCTTCGTTCCGAAAAAGATACTCCTAGCAATTATTGGTTCCTGAAACTTGTAGTAACTTGTATAATTAAGACCGAAAGGTTGATTTTCACATATATCAATCTGCCTGTATAGCAACCACTATACATAGTAGCTAAGAAACCGTAGTCGTGTCAGCCTCCGTGGCGCAGTTGGTTATACGCCGCCTATAAAACCAGAGGCCGCGGGTTCGATCCCTGAACCGAGAAGAATACTTGTGTGATTCACAGATATTTGTATCCGGTCTGGGTATTTGTGTGACCGAAAAGTCCTTCGTAGTTCCTGATAACCATAACACAATACATATTGATCGTAATGTGGGGCCAGGACTATGTATGTGACTGTTGGGCATATTTATTTTGTCTACAAGACATAAGACCCTCGTCTTTCGTTATATTTTATGTATAAATATATTGGGTTCACTCCATTATAATCGAGTCGTTTTGTTTGCTTCTTTGATGCCATATTTGTTTAGGGCTTCTCCGTCGTATTGAATTTGACAATACAAGCTAAGGTTAGGACACACTAAATTCTATTATTTATTAGTTTAATAACAAGGTCAGGTCTATTATAACAGCAGGGTACATGTTGCTTGGATCTAGAATGGGAAATCATTTATTTAATATTGAAGTGATAAATATTTACACTATACCTGTTGTTTTGACACTCAGAGTATTGGTTGGCTCCGTTGGCTTATCTCAGTTACTGGAATATATTGACAGGCGTCGTGCAGCAGTTGATTAGACGTCAGTTAACGAGAGGCCGCGGTTTCGATTCCCGCACCGAGGCAAATATAGGTGAGGCCCACGAGAATTTGTCTCGATAGTTTCTGATCCCCACGACCCAAGACTCAATTAATCTTTATCAGGACAGGTCAGGACTGTTGAAGTTTTTTTCTATTATTGTTTTTTACTGTGTTTAGATAAAACTGTTCTCATTTTTGAATGGGATTTTTATTACTGTGTCGAAGGATTTCACATTCTGCCTTCAATTTAATTAACATTATCATTATCTTCAACCATAAGAAAAGCTAGCTTGAGCATGGACTTCAACCCATTATCTCTACTACAGCCTGTTCCAAGGTCATTGTGGAGATCCTTGGGGGAGGCCTATGTTCAGCTGTGGACTTCCTGTGGCTGATATGATGATGATGATGATGATGATGAACCTGTTCCAAGCAATTTGTATCCATCGACATTTTGCAAATGATATTATGTCAACGTGACGATCCACCAGTGCTTCGGTAATGCAGTACTTTTACTACGGTGTGTTTGCAAAGATGAGGTCTGGGCTTCGAATCCCGTCCGGCAAACTGGACAGCTATATTGATTTTTTCTATTAATTATTATATTATTGAGGAAAAAGGGTTGAGTAAATTACATATATTAAATTTATTTACGATCCACCACCTATAAAACAATATAATAATTATGTGTACATAAGATAAAAAAATCCCAGAAATTGCACATCTGCGGAAATTTTAGTGAGTTGTGCAAAGACGACTTCATTTAAAAAATCTGTATGAACAGCGGTCTACAATATAATAATTGTTTTACATCCTAAGTAAATAACGCACGCATAAAATATCAAATAAAATGCTTTATTAGACCTTTTCAAACATCGAAAACAAACATAATCCTTGCTAAAAAATTAATAAAATATGAAAAATATATTTTGTATGTAATGAGTTTCCAGGCTCTAATTAAATTATCTCGATGTAGAAGATTGCCCATCTCTACAATTTATGCCTTAAGCCATATGTGAGAGGCCCTTCTGGGTAGGTACCACCGCAATGTCTATTTCTCCCGCCAAATAGCAGTGTAAATGCACTGTTATATTTCGGTTTGAAGGATATAGTAGTCAGAGTGACTACTAGATATATTGAGACTGAGCATCTTATGTATCAGGAAGGCTAGCGCAGTGGAATGTCAAGCATATCTTTGTAGTCCAAGGTGTTTGGTTTTGCTACTGTTCATGAGCTGTAGTATCGCTTACCAGTAGAGAAACGGCAGGCTCGTGTAGCCATTCAATGCAATCAAAAAGTACTTGTAGTCGAATCATATTATTATGGTTTCCATACATACGAGTCCCAGTGTGACGCAGTCTTTATTCGGCTGATACATTATTCTATCAGTGCGACTGACACATTCCGTTCATACCGATTCATGGCGTTTCATGACGCTATTCCGCGTATTCGCTCCTTTCATCACTCCACCTTTTGTCGGCCAGTTGTGTTGATCTCCATCGCGATATTAATTGTATTCATTGGGAGGTTTAGATAAGATAGCTATAGAACTAATAATCTTTGGATGAGTTGCGTGCTAATTATGGTCTAATGGGTTTGAATGTATAGAATTTTGAATAGATTATTTCGTTTGAACCCTCTACGTCCCTCGCCTAATGGATGGCCGATTTAATATGTTTTAATTAGATGTTTGATGTTTTATAACTAACAAAATTAAATGTCTAGTCGGATTTCACTTGAGTGTAATTCCTGAAAATTAACATTAAAATTTGGATGAGCACAGTATAAATTCAGTGTTTAATTCTTTTATGAATGTTATGTGATCTATATGAAGCAAGTAGTTGTAAATAATCTATCAAATATAATGAAATTTTTCATGGTACTCTTGGTCGATATTCTAAATTGATAGTCGGAAATGAAAATTTTGGCCGCCATTTTGAAAAGTGTTGAGCCGGGTACGCATATAATATACTTAAATAATGTAAGAGTAATCTAAGTTTCAACAAGATAGCATCATTATTCATGCCTACACTTATCGAAAGGGATAAAGTATTCGATAACAAAAATAGTTGTAATAGTCTGAAAAAGATCGCATGTATTTATAAAAAGTGCGTGGTGGCCTATTGGTAATCGGACTAGACGCAACTGCCAACATGTTCACGGTGGTCGCGGGTTCGAATCCCGGGGCACACCTCTGACTTTTCGGAGTCATGTGTGTATTGATAGTCAACCACCACGCACTAAAACGGTGAAGGAAAACATCGTGAGGAAACCTGCATACCATAGCGATTTATGAGAAATTCTATGGTATGTAAGTCCGCCAACCTGCACTAGACCAGCGTGGTGGACTATATGGCCTAACCACTCTCAATTGTACTGTCGATTGTAGAGAAGGCCCGTGCCTTGCAGTGGGACGTATATGGGCTGAAACAGATTTATAAACAAACTCTACCCCTAGTAGAACTCATCTCTTTTTACCAGTGAATGAAGAAGTAACATTACTTTCCTTATTAAAATATTCAACCACAAACTTTACAATTTATAATATAAGTGTTATTAAAGTAATTTGTTATACAACAAACCTTTGTCTCCAAAGTATGGTAATCCTTACTGAAAAGTTTAGATGTTAATGCTCAGAATATTATGACTTATTTATGATTTTCATAGCGCTTCTGAAGTAAACAACTTCGGTTGATCCTCTCGAGTTTTTAATCTTAATTGAAATGGGGGTGGTGGCGAAACTTCGAGAATAAGCTTATAGATAAAAAGGGATTGTGGGCGGATGGCATAAATATATTGCAGGCAGCGAACAGGGAATTGTACATCCGAGGTGGAAAATTTTGGGACACAATTTTTTCCATCTTTTGTGACAATTTTCTTTAACTTTCATTAGTATAGTAGTGGTTTATAGATGTGATTTACGAGGCCCTGGATTTAAGTCCGGATCTAAAAATTTTTGTGGGTTCACATAATTTATGTAGAGCTCTTTCTGGCATCTTATTTCAATAATTTGGAGTAGTTTTTATACTAAACTTACTATGCTATCAGACACCAAAAACTTGTAATTAAAGTACCTATTATACACAGTGAATCCAGACTGCAACCGAAAACGAAGCCAAGTGGCTACAGACTACGTAACTAAAAATTTCGTTAAAAATATACAATGTTATTTTTACAATTTTAAGTATTATCGTGGTTGAGTGTTAAATACGTAGTCTTTCCTAAAATAGTAATTTACACTAATTTATTTAAAAACGCAACGCTGCGTAAGATTACACGATAGTTAAAAGTAACAAAAAAAATCGTCACTTAATTTTAGTCTAGTTGTGTTTGGAGTCACTTAAACTACCGCTAGACTTCATTTCCGTTCGCAGTCTGAATACGTAGTACGGAAAAGTGTTTGACTAATGGTTTCTTTGATTTTTGCGAATGTGACACATTTAAATAAAACTAATGATTACGAATTGGACGAATTATTATGGACGGATTATCGCGGATGCGGTTTAATTTTTGACTTCCCGACGGTTCGATTACTTTACAGTTTTCGTGCTCACGGGGCGGACTGAGGTATTAGTCATCCGCTCAATCCTCAGTAGCTCAGTAATATCTCAGAACGTCCCGTGACCAGGAATTTTATAAAGTAATCGAAACACCAGGAAGTTAAAAATGTAACAATTTAACCAAATCTGCAATAAAATCCGTAAATAAATAGTTTTATTTCATGTGTGACTAATTTTCAACTTCCTACTTTGCGGTAAACTTAAAGTTAAACATACAAAGACTGTCAGGTCTAAAGGTATTAAAATGCACGGCCAATAGTGTCTGTTAACACATTATATCTGCAGACTAAGTTAGTAATGATGGATCTGCAGGACTACTCCGATTGTTATTTTTTATACTGTATGGGTAGTATTTTTATTATAATTTATACTAAATCAGCAGCTAACTAATTAACATTAAATCATAATTTGAAAGCCTTCGTGGCGTAATTGGTTAGACACCGGCTGTAAAACGTGAGACAAAAGGTTGGATTCCAGCACCAAAACAAGTATTTGTGTGGTCCAGAGGTATTTGTTTCTGGGTGTTTATGGAACGAAAGTCTCTCGTAGTTCCTGATACCCACGACATAAGATTCGATTTTAGTGTGGGGTTAGGACTATGTATGTGAATATTGGGTGTATTTATTGATTTGTAACTATAATAGAAAATTAACGCATTTCTTTGAAATAAAATTGGGTCTCACCGTGCTCGAAAAATCCTGGTAATTATTTAATCTAGTGTGATACCACTCAGCTATGGACGCTAAACATTTTGCTCTAAACTGGCTACTATTCTATACATCATCGTCATACTTAAACTTTCTACCGTCTGCCATGTTGTATCAAACATCCAAACGTAAATTGGAAAGAGGCCAATCGCAACTCGTTTTGGGTCTGAGTGATATGCAATTTAAAAGACTTTCGTAGTTTTCGATACTATCTTATGAAATCTTATGGTAAGGTCTCTTGGTTTTTTACTGTGACTGTACGGTGTCTACTGGAATAAAAATTTTAAGGATTTTATCAAAGTTTTGGTTTAATTTTTATATTTTTAAACTTCCCGAGGTTTCAATTACTTTAAGTTTTTTTGGTCACGGGGCGGACCGAGATAATGGTCATCCATCCGCTCAGTGACTCAGTGACAATTTAACTACCTTTATTTTACAATTATAAAATTAAAAAGTTATTATAACATTCGCGAAAATTTAAGAAATCATTGTATTGTCTACTCATTAGTATTTATTTGAATATTTCTCATAGTATGCCGCCAGTAGACGCATCGGGAAAATTCCGCCTTGGCGAGACACAGCAATGCAATTTAAACTTGGCGCGCGTGTCAAAAGCTCAAACTTTTCACACGGTTACTACGCGCTGTTCTTTTATTTTGTTAATTAATACTGCTACGGAATTGATGAATGTTTTATTATTTTTAAAGGAGATATTAATATACTTACTATCTAGCTATATTACTTTCTAAGTAGTAAGTAGTAAGGAATTTATGGGATTTTAGGTTTTATATGTAAGCTGGTTTAAAGCTTAATCGTATGTTCTATAAAAACATAATTTTCAAGATATGTGTAATATGTATATTATTGAAAAACATTCTTATATGACATAAATTCGACATGCATGAAATTTCCCGCTTATTCAAAACATTTGACTCTGTGAAATCATACCTAAATACAAATATTTACAATATAAATACTGTTTATTTCTGCATGCAAATTGCAATAGAACAGGTCGTCTAGGTTGGAATTGTATTTTAGTATTGTCAGAGCTTAACATTACATTTTTTTTTCTAAATAATTTTCCTAAAGCTAGACAACGATAAAATAAAATAAAAACAAAATAAAAGAATAATAAAATCTTGAAACATTTTCCCATTTTCCCCCCTTCAAAAATCACATTTCCCTGGTCCCACCGACTTAGTATACCAAAATTAAAAACGCGAAAAACTTTATACTTTTGTATATCAAGATGTACTTAAAGGATTTCCTCAAAGGAGCCATTCAGTGAATAAGTTGAATGACCCCACAGAAGTAGAAACGTCGCCGATGGGGTAGGTCGGCTGGAATCCCCGATAGCCGACATATTGGATTCCGCACGATGCACCGACGCTTATGAAATATGCAATCATTATACGATGGTATTTACGATAAATATTGAAGGGCTCAATGAATTATGATAGAAAGTAACCGGTCAAATAATGATAACATTGTAGTAGACATAGGATATTGGAGCCAGAGTAACTACTGGACTTATTGAGACTTAACATACTGTCTCAGTATGGCGAGTGCAGTGTAAGCAAGCATTGCTTTGTAATACAAGGTGTTGTTTTGTTCACTGTTCATGAGCGCTCGCATCGATTACCATCAGGAGAATGGATTACTCGTCTCCCAATTCATTGTAATATTTAAAGAATAATTTTTAAAAATCCCTTAATAAACATTTGTGATTACAAAATCTATTATTTAAATGAAACAAGTCTCTACTAAGCATCCTATAAGTATTAAGACTATTTGCACAATATATTGTTGTTACTCTTCTCTATATACAGTAATTTTATTTTCTTTCTTTCTTTCTTTTATATTACAGTCAAGACTTGTCTTTTCCACAAACCAAATATAAAAACTCTACTTTAAAGGTCTAAGTCACACTAATGAAGAAAAACACCGCAGTTGATTTACTGAACAAAAGAAACCACTAACTTATAAGTAGAGGCATTTTAATCCACATTTCGCCGAGATCCCGAGGGAGCGAAAAGGTTGAAAGGTTAAACTGATTTAACCCCACACGACAAACAGATTGTCCCAATTTTCTCTTCGAGCCTTGAGGGAACTTGGCCTATCCTTTATGAATTTATTTGGTTAAAGTTAGATAGTACTTCAAAGTTGTAATTCAATGTGGTTAAAATGTCAATATAGGGTTGTGTTAGTTGTTTGTTTTATTCGCTTTTTCTAAGAATTGAGGTGAACTAAGTAGTCATTTTACTCGTAGTGTAATGGGTGCAAAGGACCGTATAGTAGTCGGTATATACTAAATAAATAAAGATCATTCAATATTTTGTTTTACTGGTAATAGGTCTCTCATAGATGCGAGACCGCCTGGGTAGGTCTGTGGTACCAATGTCTATTTCTTCCACAAAACAGCAGTGTAAACGCACTTTTGTATTCCGGTTTGTAGGACATAGTAGTCTGAGTAACTCCTGGACATATTGAGACTTAACATCTTATGTCTCAGAATGGCGGAAGCTGTGGTAATTCCAAGCATTGCTTCTGTCAAGCTCGTCTCGCCATTCACAGTAAAACAAAAAGCTGCCGCAAAACATTAATGCAATAAAAACTAAAAAGTATAAAATACCACAAAAGAAAATAAATTATAATCAGTAGACGAAACTGCAAAACATTTGAATTTCAGACTACTGAGAAACACAACCTAAATCTCCACAATACAAATCGTATGTAGCGTTCAGCCAACGAGCTGAAAATAATTACATTTAACATTAAATCACCAGTTAAAAACAAATATGAGAACGCTATTGATACAAAGCTAAAAGTGCGCCTCATACAGCTATAGTGAAATGCAGCACGAATTTAAATTGTTATTTATACTTTTGTAGCACGTGCGCACATTGTGCGGTGTAAGTGATAAGATGAGGCGGATTGGGCCATTGAGGTATTATACATTACATACATACACGCATTGTGGTACAGGAATTCAGTGAAGCGAGAGCGATGATGATGTTACTGCATAAACGTGACAAAGACACTAACAGAAGAAGTGAAAATATATTATGATTACTCCAAACTGACACTGATTAAACAAAAATTAAAAAAAAACTATTTTAAGAATTTCTGGCGCTAAAATGTATTCTCATATATCGACGAGGTCAGTTTGAACTTTACTTTTAATCATCAGTGCCATTTCGACAATCTCGGTGGAGTAGTTGGTTAGCGCAGCACCGGCTGTGAAATGTGAGGCCGTGGGTTCAATCCCTGCACAGAGACAAATATTTGTGTGATTTACAGATATTTATTACGAGTCTGGGTGTTTGTCAGATCGAAGTCTCTATGTCCTACCCACGGCACAAGACTCGATCTTAATGTCGGGTCAGGACTATGTATTTGTCTGTTGGATATATTTATTACTAGCGGCCCGGCCCGGCTTCGCCCGGGTGCAGATAGTTTTTGAGTCCAATCCACATCAAGAACATATTATTTCGCGTGTCTACTAACTATATTTCCCGCGTGCCGTCGACTATATTTCCCTTCCGTAGGAGAGGACATCCCGTGCCAACAATTTGAATTTGAAAGAGTAGAAAATATGTATATTTGGTTTCCTGACTCATCCCACGGGAACACTACATTTTTCGGGATAAAAAGTAGCCTATGTGTTAATCCAGGGTGTCAGCTATCACTATACCAAATTTCATCAAAATCTGTTGAGCCGTTTTTTCATGAAAGAGTAACAAACATCCATACATACATACATACATACAAACTTTCACCTTTATAATATTAGTAAGGATTAATACCAAGTTGGCGAATTTACAAGTGAGATTTTTTATTTGTTATGGTTAAAATAGATTTTAAACTAAGAAAATATGAAAATATTATATGATAGTCAACACTACTGTATTAGGACTCACCCTGTAAAAGTAGTTGTTAAGCGATAAAATAAATCTGTATCAGCCCGTATATGGGCTGATATATATCCCACTGTAGGGCACGGGCCTCCTCTACAATCGAGAGTGGTTAGGCCATATGGCCTAGTGCGGGTTGGCGATAAAATAAAAAAAAAAATATTATCTATTATATCACCCGCCTTCCGCCTATAACTCACAGCACCGTCCTCTGGCAAATGTTCTCTTTTTTTCACAAGGCCATTCATAATGCGTATTGGCGTTTGAGATCTCGCCTTATTGATGAAGAAGGCCGAGTTTGAACACCACGTGCCCCTGGATTAAACTATGACGTCAACAGTATCTGGCATAATGCTTTGAAATAGGTCGATCACCTCTTTGGTATAGCAGCGGTATTAATTCTTGGACTTCGAATTTTTTTTATGCCAATGCTGCAAAAGGATACTATACAATAAATGCTTAATACAGTGCAATTAAGATTTGGCATCTTGCGACTTACGGCCGGTTTCTATAATCTATCTATCTTTAACAAGAGATTTCACTCGAAATTTCGATACATTTTTTGCTTCAGTAAAGAAAGACAGAGATATATTATAGACATTTTAATTCTAAATAATATTTGAATTTCTAGGTGATAAGTTACCGTCTTGGTCTGTTCTTTGATCAAGCTTGGGCTATTGAATCAATTTCAATGCTTGTATTAAGACGCTCGCTACTCAAAGCGAATAAAGCATAATAGACGTATTATGTACATCTAGTATTATTTTCTTTTATCTCATCCTCTGTACTGTCCCTTTAGTTCTTTATTATAATAATCCAGTCCATCCAAAAGTTGCCTGGAAGAGATCGCAACTAGCGATAAGGCCGCCAACTGTTCCCATGTCTCTAGTATTAAGTATTTAATAATAAAAAAAATGGTGTACCTACAATAAAGTATTCTGTATTCTGTATCAGCCCATATACGTCCCAATGCAGGGCACGGACCTACTCTACAATCGAGAATACGATTGAGAGTGGTTAGGCCATATAATCCACCACGCTGGCCTAGTGCGGGTTGGCGGACTTACATACCATAGTTTTTTTTTTTTTATAACTCGCTATGGTATGCAGGTTTCCTCACGATGTTTTCCTTCACCGTTTTAATGCATGGTGATTCACTATCAATACACACATGACTCTGAAAAGTCAAAGGTGTGCTCTGGGATACGAACCCGCGACCACCGTAATCATGTTGGCAGTTGCGTCTAGTCCGTTTACCAAGAGGCCACCACGCACTTCCCAATAAAGTATATATAAATAAATATAAATAGACGTTTATTCGGTGGAAATTATACCATAATATTATTAGTGCCACAAAAAACAATATACACTACGCATTTTCTATCGGAATAGCCCATAATGACTTACACCAACACATCAATGAATCGTAGAATTGCCATCGAATATAATAAACATTTATCATTTAAAATTAAATTCTAGCGAAGAACCGAACCCGGGCCATTGACGTCACGCGATGGGCTCGAACCCAACGTACCACCTCGTTACAACATTATTTACATTATATTGCGTAAAGTTTAATTTATAGAAAACATTTTGGTTTATATTTTTGCTAGAACACATGTGGAGAGGTTCCCGAATAAAAAAACAACAATAATTTATATTTTCTGTCTTGACAGCAAAATGTCATACGTATTATTAAAAGTTTGATGAATGATCGCGTGAGAAAAAATGTTGTTTCGGTGTGGGAAGCTTTTAACATTTCAACTGCCCAGAGCATTATGTCTTGTTATAAAGTTAATATAATAAAAAATATAGTTATTATTCATGAATATTTGTTTATATTTTCACAGATTCATAAATTATATTGTATTCTATGAAATGAATACGATTCCTTATAAAAAATTCCTTGAAGCATCCATCATTTACTCTATGTTTAAGATATGTAGCGAGCCTAAACAAATGTCACTTTTCTGTCACGTGACTTCTGATTTCTATACATTTTAATCATTCCGTAGGCGTTCACGACAACAGAAAAGTGACACTAGTTTAGGTCCAGTGTCTTACCACTCCATCAGGTGATTCGCTATAATAAACTAAACCCGTAAAAGTACTACGTCGCCGGAAAAATACGTCAAACGAAGACACTACGCACGATTGACGGATTATTACGTCATACGCGTGCGAGAAAATTGATACGAGCTGTAACATGCCAGTTGTGTCGCAATTTGGCTCAGGAAATGCGTGTAACAGGCGATGGCCAATTTACGACTAGCAATATATGTCGTATGCGTTGATTAATATATTATGTTTATTAGTTCTGAGAATTTGGAAGGAGATTAGAGGAAAAATACTTATTTTTCGTGTATTTGCTAACGTATGGATAGTTTTACTGGTTGAAATAATTGTGTCAGCTTGCTCGAAATCTAGTTCACAGTGGGTGGTCCCGACACAACACATTTGTCGGAATTGTTATAGAAGGATTATTTATTATTATTTATTTTATTTATTATTATTTGACAGCCTCTGTGGCGCAGGTGGTTAGACGCCGCCTGTGAAACAACACCACAAATATTTCTTCCGGGTCTGGGTGTTTGTGAGACCGAAAAGTCTCTCGTAGTTCCTGATACCCACGACACAAGACTCGATCTTAGTGTGGGGTCAGGACTATGTATGTGACTGTTGGGTGTTATTTATTTATTTATTTATTATTTATTAGTCCAAATCTATGGTAGTTAGTGTCGGTTTTATTATCAGAGCATAGGTTGGTATTCCTACAGCGACCTTCTAAGAATTTTTAATGAGCTCCACACATGCGCTTATAAGTAAAACTCGTTGTATCTTTATAATTTACTTAATTTGATCTTCCAGGTTTTTATGTAATTTTAAGCAAAAAATATTTTCGTGTAAAATTTTGCCTCGATGAGATACCATAATATTAAAAGAAAATGAAATTTTATGTAGAGCCAAGCTTCTTGCTTAGGCACTAACTCTACAAGGACTAACTTTGCATAATCTATCTGTATCAGCCCATATACGTCCCACTACAGGGCACGGGCCTCTACAATCGAGAGTACGATAAAGAGCGGTTAGGCCATATAGTCCACCACGCTGGCCTAGTGCGGGCACAAAATTGTCACAAAATCTATACCTCAACCAAAATATTAAAAATGCAAACAAAACTTTCCCTCACTCAATGTACATCAAGTAGGTCCAAAAGATACATATCTAATTTTGCATGACTTTAAACACGTAAAAATGCATGTTATGCACATAAATATGAAATGAGAAACTAGTTTAACATATAAAATGGTTTTGCATAGTGAATGAAATGCTTGTAAGAATAAGCATACGGTAGATGACACGGGCGGTCGAGACAAAGTAAACTTACAAACGGCAGATTTGACTAATCAGAATACATTTAAAGCTAATATTCCACTGGAGAGAAAACACGTCGCTTTTTTGTGATCAAAATGAGAAAATTAGGATTAATTAAGATTAGAATTTTAGTGTCATTTGTATGTGACAAATGTTTTGACTGTACACCGTAAGATCATGAATTCAGTTTTCTCACAAGAAATCATTTCGTGTTAGTTCCTTTTCTATTCACTTTCGGGATAGAAATATCATCGGTGAAACGTAAATGGCACTTCAGGATATACAACCGTCTCTCTTAAACTTCCCGAATGTTTATTTTCTTGCATTGAATGGTGAGACGAGTATGCCATTCGTCTGATGGTAAGCGATACGACCGCTCGTGGATAGAAGCAAAACCAAACAACACTGTGAATTGCAAAGCAATGCTTGTCAGACGTTCGCCATCCTGAAACATAATATGTTAAGTCTCAATATGTTCAGTACTTACTCTAGCTACAATGTCCTTCGAACTGAAACACAACAGTGCATTAACACTAATGTTTAGCGGGAGAAATAGACATTGCGGTGATACCCACCCAGGCAGCCTCTCACATATGAGAGAGCTCTCATATATTATGTTTTGCATAGCGAATACCGTAGATGACACGACAGCTCGAAGCGACAAAATAATACAACTTGCAGTCGGTGGACGTGAATACAAAGATTGCTTTTCATTACAGAGGTTTCACGTCGCGTCCTTTTATGATGAAACGAAAATAAAAGCATTGTTATTCAGTCTTTTGACAATTTAAATACTCTTGATATATGTACAAGCTTCAATCGAGAGGAAATCTACAATGGTCACAAAAACTCATACAATGCCCCAATAATCCAACGAGCTAAAGTAAATCCCTTCTGATTAATGTCCGGCAGCAGTTCGTTTAATCCAAATAAACCTACACCGACCACACGTAGAGATCCTATGTTTGAGTAATAAACCCGGTACAAAAGTTTCGTAACCCTCGTCTCACATAAAGTCAGTTCTAGTTATGCATACTTCGCACGCTGCAGCTAAACTGGCTTGTAAAAACTTTTTAATATATGTACAAAAACAGAAAATGTTGGAATAACACACAAAAAAGTTATTATTGCAAATGTTTCTGTAAATGTTTTATTCGTTTAATGGCAGTCGAATGAATGGGTTTCGCGACGAATTGGGTTCCATTTATAGTTCGGATCATTCAGTTTGTGTGAAAAATCTCTCCCTTTTATGTTCGAAAAATAGTATATGATGTGCCAAAGACTAAAAATTCAGACATGCTTATTTTCTTTCATTTCATTAAATTTTGATATATTATCAAAAACACTAGTAACACCTCTGACCACCCTGCAGAGAACACAAGCGTGAAGCTTTGGTAATAAACCTTAGTTATTATTTCTTAACATACATACTAGATCATTAGGAATTCTAACATCATGCACGAGTCTAATATATATTTGTATAATGTATGTATTACGTACGCTAATACAAATTACACAAGCAAAACGCATTACCCAATTCATGTTCAACATAAACAGCGTCAAAACCGCTACAAATAACATATTATACGACTAATCTGCGTTCATTTCTATCACTAACACATACAAAAGCAAATTTAATACCGCGACGACAAAACGTTGTGTGGAGCAGCGCCTTTACACCGCTTTTAAATATAGACGTTTTATTAGCAATATTATTGATATTTGGATTTGGTCCGTGAGCTTTACGCTTTGGAAATATTCCAAAACTAACAGTTTTGCGCCAAATTAAAAGTGTTTACTAATTTAAATGCTGCCCATACACTAGGCATAAGTAGTGTGTGTTTAGTTAAAAATCAGTTTACATTAAATAGTGTAGACTTTGGTTTAATTTTACGTGTAGTACAAAACTCCCGACGGTATCACCAAAAGAGATGAAGATGGCATTAACGGCAACCATTGTTTGACAAACTTATAGAGTCAGCAAATCGATATTTATGCTTAACACAACCCAAACAGCCATGGTGCCACTAGACTGATGATGAAATTTATGTTTCGGCTATGGAAGAAGGATGCTAAGGAATTTTAAAATGGCATACTGACTTCTGGCGGTATTGTAAATAACCTAATGGATTTTGATTCATTGCATTCACATAATCATTGTAATGCTTTATCCAAATTCGGCAAAACGGGCTCTCAGATGTGAGAGGCCGCCTGGGTGGATACCTACGCAATGTCTAATTCTCCCGCCAAACAGCAGTTTAAATGCACGTTTGTGTTCCAGTTGGAAGGACATCGTAGCCAGAGTAACTACTGGACATAAAAAGACTTAATAGATTATGTCTCTAGATGGCGAGCGCAGTGGAATGCCAAGTATTGTTGTGCAATTCTTTGTAGTTCATGGTGTATATTTTGCTACACTCTATGAATGGTCGTATTGCCTACCATCAAGTGAATGGCAGGCTCTTCTCGCCATTTATAGCAATTCTTATAACTAAATTTATTATTCATCATCATCATCATCATATCAGCCACAGGAAGTCCACTGCTAAACATAGGCCTCCCCCAATGATCTCCACAATGACCTGTTGAAAGCGGCCTGCATCCAGCGACTTCCTGCGACCTTAGTCAGATCATCCGTCCACCTTGTAGGCGGGCGTCCGACATTTCGCTTGCCTGTACGTGGCCTCCACTCAAGAACCTTTCGGCCCCAACGGCCATCGGTTCTACGAGCTATGTGCCCGGTCCACTGCCACTTCAACTTGCCAATCTTATGGGCTATATCGGTAACCTTGGTTCTCCTACGGATCTCCTCATTTCTGATTCGATCTCGTAGGGAAACACCGAGCATAGCCCGCTCTATGGCTCGTTGAGTGACTTTGAGCCTTTTAATTTATTATTATCGGAGTTTTAATCTCTTCAGTTCGATTTACTCCCGCTTTGCCAAAGATAACAATTTCAAACTTCTATTTCATTAAATTCCTTGCGGTGTAAGATACCTTAGATATTTCAAGAAACTCGCTGAGCTCCAGTTCTCGGTGTCATTAAAATGCGCATCAGTCAATCCTGGCTTAAAGGAATTGCAATGGCGGGTATGACAATTGAATCTTCTATTGGCTTACTCTTTGCATTTTGATTGCTGTATTGATATTTTTCTATTGAATATGCGCCTGAAGTCAAGAGTATGTGTCCGATATGGTGAGGCTCGCCCCTATCAAATCGTGGGACGGAACAGACAAGGCCAAACGTAGGTTTCCTGTGCCCTCCGCATACTACCTACCTACAAAAAAAATCCAATTACTCCTATTATTTATATCATGATTGATTTCGTTGCGGGTTAAAGACAAGTTAGACATCCCCGTCGTTGATCAGTCGCGTGCCACAGTTGATCCTGGCTTACAGGAGTTGTAGTGGCGGGTGTAAGGGCGGGACAGTCTCTAAGCACCTCTGCCTACCCCTTCTGGCAAAAGGTGTGGGTTCAAATAATACATACCAATAAAATTACCCCAGGCTTTACTGACCCATTTTCTTGCTCTCCCCGTATTCAAAAGCCGATAACACATGTACGTTCCTTAATTATTGTGTTCTTGAGTCGCTCGTTTGAATCTTCTAAAAACAATTAATAACAGTATTAACTTCAAATATTAATCGGCTGCCTCGGTGGCGTTCTGGAAAAAAGGCGTGAGATTATGTATGACGTTCGTAATATTTTGTGACTATATTGTTACCCTTTTTTTGATGATTAACAAAAGCGCATAAACATCTTGGTTGTACAAGTTGGCGTGTAAACTTTAATGATCATGTCATTTGATACAGTTGAGAGCTGTAAACATGAAAGTTCGTGTCCGATATTGGGCGTGTCCGATTAAATGAGGTTGTTTTTGATGGATGACAAAAATTCGGGCGAGCAGCTGTTTATGAAAATCGTGTTACTATTTAAGTGCTATTTACTAATTATATTTAGGCATTTTTTTAACATTCTTATGGTGAAGCTTTATTTTAAAATACAGTGATGTTCAATAATGTGATACAAAATAATAAGAAAGAAAGAGACAAAAATAAATCAATTTTATTCTTTTACGAGAAATTTATTATTTTTTAAATTTAATTATTTGTTGTATCTTTCATTCATAATTACTACTTCATTTAATAAGACCACGTTCATTGTATCTAATCATTTTCATCCATAAATACTTCGATATACTATCATGTAAGTATCTAATAGACTTACTATTTTACCTTTTGAATATTGCGTCTTCTTCGCTCAAACTGAATTGAATAGTCTGTCAAGAGGGACAAAACATTTGATAACTAAATTAAGTTTCAAAACTGTCTATGAATATGGCCGTAAATGTTATAGCTTGAGATGTACAATAACGAGCATAAATAAATGTATAGTCAGTGGGTGTTGGGCCTTTTGACCCCCTATTGATCCAGCCCTGTCCAATATGATCTATCCAGCCGTGTTAACCAGCGTAATGGTCAATAAGGTCAACCTCTACATTGTCTTGGCATGTCAAACACAATGGTACGGCTTGATTAGCCTGTAACGATGTTAACATAGGTATAACTAGGTATAGCTTCATATTAGGTAATAGGTATAGGGGTATGCTATGATTTGGAAGGGCAGTGGCACGCGAATTGTGTTGTGGAGTGGGAAATTTTGGGTTTGATTCCCCGATCGGGTATATTATTTTGATTTTACGTTTATATTTGACTGCCTTGGTGGCGAAGTGTACTCGGGTATGATTGCAAAGCTGAGGTCTCGGGTTCGAATCCTTGGTCGGGCAAAACTGACAGCTATATTTTTTCGCGCGCCCATTATCACATCGTGCGACGGAAAATGCAAGGCGAAATGTGTGCGTCCTGGTACCACCTAGCCTTTCAACTTTGTCAACAGAAATTATGTTTAACAACTTTTCCTTATCAAGTTAATGAGATTTTAGCCCTAGTTTTAATTTGTCAACGTAGACACCACAATATTTCAAAACTTTCGTCACATTTCGGGACGGCTTTCGGTCGCTATGGAAATCCGTTGATGAAGCTTGTGTTTGATATTGAGTTTCTCTTCTGAAGATGAGAGTTAACCAAGTCAATTAATCGCGTGACAATTTATCGTCACTATAACATAAATTTTGTATACTAAAGTAAGGTTTAGATTTCAGAATGTTCTGCCTTTATTTATTTATTTAATTCTTTATTGTACACAATAAAAAGGAATAACAGTTTAGAGATAATACAAAACAACAAAGTACAAATGGCGGTCTTATCATTATTAAGGCAATTTCTACCAGACAACCATGGGATGGATATATGAGCAGGAAAAAAGATAGGGCAGTGTAAAATATGGACAACGAAAGCATGGAGACATAAATAAAATCATAAAAAAATACATATAAATATATTATATACAGGGTATATCAAGACTGCTACCGAAAACGAAGCCGGGTGGTAGTTTAAACGACTTCAGACACAATGCAACAGAAAAAGTTGCAAAAAAAAGCGACAATTTTTTTTTTGTTATTTTTTTCCTATGACCATATTTGGGTGGTATATAATTTTTTTCCTAAAATAATAGTGTATACCCTTTTATTTATAAATAATCTAAGGTATAAAAGTGTTTGAATTATTATTTTAGCAAAAACTATGGATTTACCATGCAAAAATTACGATATTCAAAATAACATAAAAAATAATTGTCGCGTTTCTTTTCGAAATTTTAGTTGCATTGTGTTTGTAGTCACTAAAACTACCACCCGGCTTCGTTTTCGGTAGCAGTCTTGAGATACCCGGTATATATACATACCACATATACATACATATTATATATACATTCATAAGTATTATACATATACATACCTATATAAATTTATAGACGAATAAACATACGTACATACACATATATACATATATATATTACCAATATAATCAATAAGATAATAATGCCTTTGTTGGATCTAAAATCAGCGAACTTTTATTGTTCCGGAATCCGGTCTCAACACACCTAAAATGTAGAAATGCTGTTGCCATGATTATCGCTTGTACCTTATTATTGTCGTATTTGTAATTTTAGATTTTTATCTCCTATACTTCGATTATAGTATACCATCATGCAGTCAAACCAAATAAAGAAACAAATAAAAAAAAATTAATAAAAAAATAAAGAAACCTAATTTATTTTTGCTATCAATGAAAAAGGACAACAATCCTACAGATGTCAATCATCACTGTCCACAAACCATACTAACGGTTAACCCACGGCCCCATTTCAAACCAGCGATAACACTGCATCCATTGTATCTCCAGATAAACGTATAGATCTGACACAGACTCCGCGCTCGTTCCCTTTGAAGCGGCCGGAAGCGGCTGTCCGCTGTGAGAGCGGAAACACACCGGGTTGCCAGCTACGGATGGAAGAAACTATTTTCCACTGTCTTGCATTTTTTAATTACTTTTTTTAATGACAAAGGCAATGTCTTGTGTGTGTTGTTTAGGGAGGGATTTGGGCATAGTTAAAGGTTTCAAAGTATTGTTTATTAATGAAAGGTATTGGCGTATGTTGTAGATAAGTAGTACGTTATTCAAATGAAAATTGGCAATCTTGGAACGTAAAAACGTGGAACCAACCACAGACTAAAAATTATAAACGCCCGTAAAATAAAAACGAGCATTACATAAAATAATTAAAATTTATCATTCGCAGAAATATCAATATTTGTCCATTTTTTAAGGAATATCTTTTGGTACTAAGTTTAAATGAAAATAATACCACATACCAAATAAATAATACAAAGTTACCCTCGTCTTTACTGACCCATTTTCTTGCTCTCCCCATTTTCAAAAGCCGACAAGACACCTGCGCTCCTTAATTATTGTGTTCTTGAGTCGCTCGTTTGAATCTTCTACAAACAATGAATAAAAGTTTTGACTTTAACTATACATCGACTGCCTCGGTGTCGTAATTGTTCTACGGTACGATTACAAAGCTTAGGTCTCGGGTTCGAATCACAGGTTGGACAAACTGAAATAGGATTTTACTATCAATTATCAGCTCGGAGTCAGTAATTTGTGCCCGATATGGCCATAGGCTCGCTCAATATCACATTGTGATACCAAATACACAAAACGAAACGTGGGTTTCCTTGTAGTAACTCTGCATACCCCTTCTGGTTTTTTAATTTTCCTTTACGCCACTTTTCTGCTAATATAAAAACTAAAAAAGACATATTTAAATGCACCAATCTCTTTAAAAAGTACAATAAGATGAATATATTCTCCCAGCACATTTTGCAATGAAATCACGAGGACAAACATTGTACGTTAGTGTATACACGGAGCCAGGCGGTGTTGACACAAAGATACCTACAATCCCCATTCAAGCCGCTTGCCCAGACTGGGTTGCCAGCTTGGAATATATGTACGGCGATGAGGGACATTTTATAAAAATTCCACATGGATAATATGATAGAAATTGTGCTGTGTAAAACATGAGATTATTAAAATAAATCACATATATAAGATCAATAAAGTCTTGTGTCGTGGGTATCAGAAACTACGAGAGACTTTTGGGAGTCAAACACCTGGACCCGAAATAAAGACTTGTTCTTTATCTCGGTGCGGAAATCGAACCCGCAGCCTCTCTTTTCACAGTCGGCGTCTAACCAACTGTGCCACGGAGACTGACAATTGAAAGAGAGTAAAATGCTCTGAAGACAATACATACATAATTGTCACGCCTGTATACTATAGGGGTAGGCAAAGGCAAGGGGTAGCTAAATCGCCACTTTTCTTGATCCTGACATATTATTTTCGCTTCATCCATTATCATGAAGCTCTTCATGCATTCTCATAGATTCAGGGTACTTTTGAACTGACTCGCAGTCGTATCTCTTACCATCACACAAACAGCATGCTCGTCACAACATTCAGTGAAATAACAAAAAAAACCATTGTGAACACAACTGTAGAACCAATTATAGCCGGAATACAAAATGACAATACCAATAGCCAATTAACAGCCTCCGTAGCGCAGTTGGGTAGACGCCGGCTGTGAAACGAGAAGCTGCGGGTTCAATCTCCGCACCGAAACTAATATGTGGGTGTTTGTGTGATCAAACTATCTCTCATAGTTCCTGATACCCACGACACAAGACTCGATCTTAGTGTGGGGTCAGGACTATGTATGTATGTGACTCATCATCATCATATTAGCCACAGGAAGTCCACTGCTGAACATAGGCCTCCCCTAAGGATCTCCACAATGACCTGTTGGAAGCCTACATCCAGCAAATCCTGCAACTTTATTGTATGTGACTGTTGGATGTAATTTATTTAATAATCTAGACAGCCCTAACACAGCTTCCGACCCGTTTGATCCGCAGCGGGCCGCGCTGGCCACTCCACTCGCCTCATTAACCACCAGCGCCACTTGTATTTATTATTTGTTTGTTCAAGACGGTCTGACCTGGAAGTATTTTATTGGATTCCAAATTGATTGACATGGTTTATTTTTGTAGTATTGATTTTTCTTTATGCTGGGTCCCAGCGTCCAGTAATAGACAAAGTAGATAATTGATGACAGTAATTTTGTTAGACAGAATTAAAACATCAACAAGAACTTCTCCATCTATTTCTCCCGTGAAACAACACTGTTTAAATGCACTGTTGTGTTTCGGATTGAAGGACATTGTAGCCAGAGCAACTACTGGACATATTGAGACTTAACATCTTATGTCTCAGGATGGCGAGCGCAGTGGAATGTTGCTACTGTTTATGAGCGGTCGTATCGCTTACCATCAGGCGAACGGCTTGCTCGTCTCGCTATTCACTGCAATAAAAAAAAAAAAAAAAAAAAAAAGAACATCGTAGGGAAACCTGGATACCATAGCGAATTGCAAGAATTTCTAAGGTATATAAAGTCCGCCAACCTGCAATACGCCATCGGGTTCGACTATATTTGGTCTAACCACTCTCAATTGTACTTCCGATTGTGGAGGAGGCGCCCTACAGTGAGGCGTATATGAGCTAACACAGAGAAATAAAATCCCTTAGGTCTTTATGTTTGATTACCTGACTATACTTTATTCCCGTCCTTTCATAATATCACCTGGATTATATCATTGACGAGTTTCATTCTTTCTGTTACAATCTCATCCATCCATCTCATTTATTGATTTACTTTCTATTAACCAAGTAAGATCAATTTGGCAACTAGTGCACTGATGCATTTGGGTCAGTAAGATCAGTATACAGTGAGGCGCCAACTTGTCTATCATTCTATTCAAAACAAATTAAAATTGTAAGTTTGTCTTATATCTAAAAATCCTGAAATGTATTTTGAAACATTTCCTCATTATAAACAACAGAAAAATACTCAGAAGCGCTCACAGTAAATCAATCATGCACTAGAGCGGCGACTCCGATCAAAATATCTGTAACAAAAAAAATCGGTACCGTGCAAGAATTTCTATATTTTTCTCTTTTACTCCTCGACTGTGTCTATGTTCTATCTCGCTCCACTGATTTCCCATATACCTACATCGCTTGAATTTGTATGTAATATCTACTCTGTTATACCTCTGTGCTCTAACCTCGTTATAAATAAATAAATTCACCCAACGGTCACATACATAGTCCTAACCCCACACTAAGATCAAGCATTCTGGGTATCAGGCACTATAGGTATCACAAACAACCATACCCGAACAAAAACCTGTGGACTACACAAATATTAGTCTCGGAGCAGGAATCGAAACCACGGCATGCTTAACAGCCGGTGTCTAACCAACTGCGCCACAGAGGCTGTCGAATAATGTTAGTTTAGCAGGCACGTAAGTGTAAATACAGTGAGATATGGTATGACGTGTCTGGACTGGTAGTCTGTTGCAACGGCCTACGTCACGCCATTAAAAACATCACGATCGCTTTGATGTGCGCGTATTAACTTGATTTATTTTATCTGCTACATTAAAATTGTAGGGTGGATATGTTAGGGAAGATTTAAATAATTGATAATTTTGCAATGAAAGCTCTCAGTGCTGAACACAAGTTTAAATTAATATTGAAAGAAAATAGCTCAAAATAGCTTTTATTTTAGTATGCTAGCTTATTTTCGTGAATGATTTAATACATATTATGTACATGCATGATATCACGCCTTTTTTCGAGAATAGGTGTTACCAGGATACCCACGATTCGCCTTGTTCCGTGCTAAGATGTGATATTGGGTGAGCCTATTGCCATATCGGGCAAACATTCCTGAATCCGGGCTGATAATGATAATATGAATTTAATATATTTTCCAAATTGTAATGGTATTTTTGGTATGTAGGATTTTTACGATATTCTCTTTTGTAATATCAGATAAATACGCCACGTGTAAGAACTGACAAATGTGTATACACTAAAAATTGATCTGAAAATTCTACTTTGTGTTGTCCGGCTTGTCTCAATTTAAGTTTTTACTTCAGTTTCACCAAATTCAATACAGATCTTAAATATCCACATCTTCTTCAGCCCATCCACCCAATGCTGAGTGTAGGCCCCTTGTAATGTACGCCAGGTTGGTCTGTCATGGGAAATCTTCATCCAGCCTCTTCTCGCCACTTGGACCAGGTTGTCGGTCCACCTTATCAAATACTTGCCCTGGTTTCTTTAACCGATTCTTGATCTCCATTCTAGCACTGATTTATTCCATCTGCCATTATTTCTGCGGCATATGTGACCCACCCATTTCCACTTTTCTCGGGCTATAGTTATGTCAATCTCAAGAGTCCGGTTGGTCTGCGTATGTCCGAGTTTAGCACTTTGTCTCAGAGAGAAACACCTAACATTGCCCGTTCTATTGCTTTTTGAGTGACTTGCAATTTATGGATGAATGTGGATGATATATACACATACTACATAAGTATTTTTTATAGATAGTATCAGCAAATGGTAGGGATGAGTGGAAAAAGTTTAGGGAGACCTATGCCCAGCAGTGGGGCAAAATAGGTTTAGAAAACCATGTTATGTAGCTTAAAAGTCAATGAATCATAACAGAGACAATCCTAGATGTATTTTCAGATGGTCACTCTACACATACGTCACATAGAAAGTTTAAAGATGACGCAACGATTGCTCTAAAGGTTATTACTATATTCTTATAACAGAGAGGGACGGCCTTGCAACAATAGCGATCAAAGAACATTTCATGCTTTGTTTTAATCTAACAAGATGAAGGTTAAAGTGATTTTACAGATTTTTTATTGTTAGATAGGATATTTTCCCACAAATTTCGCTTTATATTATCTGTCTCACGATGTGATAGGGGACGATCCTATCGCCACATTCCTGACTCCAGGTTGATAATGAATCGAAAAATCCAATATCACTTTGCCCAATCCGGGATTTGAATCCGAAACCACAATTTTGAAAACATCCTGTAGTACAACTGCGCGACTGAGGCAGTATAGGACATTGTAATTATTTTTATATTCTGGCAGAACGTAATTATTACTAAGACACGACATATACACATACATTCAACATTCACATACATAGTCCTAGCCCACATAAGGATCAATCAAGTCTTGTGCCGTCGATATTAGAAACTACAAGAGACTTTTCGGTCTCACAAATATCCAAACTCGAGACAAATATTAGTGGACCTCACAAAAAATGTCTCAGTACGGGGAACGAACCCTGGCACCTCGTTATACAGCGTGCGTTTAACCAACTGCGCCAGGAGGCTGATAATGAAACTCCTTCGCAGTTACAATACCTGAAACATTGAACTGCTAGTTTTTTTTTTATGATTTATTTCTATTAAACTGAAAACTATTCAATATAGTTATAAAATCTAAAAGCCAACACGAGTACCAAAGAAAGTAATTTCATTTCTATTTTCCCTCTCTTGCAGTTTCCTCACACATTGTATAGGAACTTTTCATATCCGTTGAAGTGCACCCCCCCCCCCCCCTTCGTTTCCCCTTCCCCTTCTATCAACGCCTTCAATTTATTTCTCCTCAGGATGTGAACTCCAATCTAGTTTTTAATTACAACATTAATAGCTTGTTGGGTGTGTAGTATCCATGCTGGAATATTGAGAAGCTTGTGTTATTAGGACTATGGGTTAGGTAATGGGGTTATAGATGACTCGGGTTCGAATCTCGGATCGGACATTGGATTTTTTTATTTATTTTCAGCCTAAAATCATGAATATGTGCCCAATATGGCGATAGGCTCGCCCTCTATCACATAGTAGGAATGAACATACAAGACAAAACCGCGATTTTGTGATGTTTTTAACATCATCATGTTTGGGTGGTAAATGGCTAGTTTTTGATAAAACAATTAACCCGTGCGTACCATAGCGTCTTTAACATTAAAGGGTTTACATAATGATTTTAGGAAAACTATGTATTCACCAAATACGACGACAGGAAAAAAATAAAAAAATTACGCGTTTCTTAGTACACGCGCAAACCACCCGGGTACGTCTTCGGTAGCAGTCTTGATATAATCTGTATGTGTAGTATGAGAGATTAGGCGTTTTTGGCCCTAACATGTCCGTGGGTACAGCCACCAAACGTCCTCATCCACATGTAGTCATAATGATAATTAAAATCAAACAATTAACATCACAAAAATTAAAAACATGAGTAATTACAAACATCAAAGACGACCCACGTCGGAAAGTTTATGAATATTATAAAAGTGAGGAAGGACCGTCTGGTCGTAAAATTGAAGCAAATAAGAACCGAGGCGTGTCGGGAATAACAAAACCTTGTTAAAATTCTATACGGGTAAGTTAAAAGCGTATTTGAATAAAATATTTTTTCATATTGAAAAATTAATGGTGCGAATCAATTGGGATCGTAGTGCTTTATTTTTTAATCGAATTCAAAATAAAAAATTATTTCAAAAATTAAACCGACTTCAAAATTAATAAAAAGAGACAAAACAAAATTAATATTTTAACAGATCTAAAATACCTAAATAAGCCAACAATTTTTTGAGGTCGGCCTTAATGTTTGACTTTAGCTGGGCCCCGCGGTTTTACTCGCATAGTTCGTAGCGTGATGTCCTAAAGCTTATATAGTCGCCTAGCTGACACCGACCTCAATTTTTTTTTTGGCCTATATAGGTATTAGGTGCATTACTACTTAATTTATTTTGCAAGCAAGCTGGGTCCATTGGTAAATAGTTGATGATGTAAGTGGCTTTAAAATCCTTATGTGTACTTTAGTTAAATTACATAACTACTTGTAATTATCTCTAATAATTCGTACTGGATGATATAAAAATTAAATTTAGCTCAGGGTTCTGACGAAGTTTAACTAAAACTATTTATATAGTGAGCTAAACTGTAGGAAGGATGCTATATATTTCTATTATTTACTACAAACATAACTCCAGGGTTCAAACCCACGCCCCTCCAGCGCTTCACGAATGTACAAACAAAAACAATGACTGATAAAATTTAAATTGATTTTGATACACGCTACAAAATAGTACCCATCTGAGGTGCAATTTAAATAAATATTTATCTTCATCGACTTTCATGGAATGAAATCTGGATATTCTCGTAAATGCCATTAATTTTACATCATGCTGATTAATGACTTTATTTTTGTTTTAAATATGTAACTGGAGGCAGTTTCATTGCTTGTAACTGTCGATACTGTTTTTGCAAACTTCGCTTATGGTTGCAATAGTAGTAAACGAAATCTAGTAATAAACGTACTTCTTTTATAGCTAATTACTTTTACTAATTACTAAAAATAATTAGTATACCTGATATGGCCATAGGCTCGCCCTATCACATCGTGGGACGAACATACAAGGCAAAATGTGGGCGTCCTGATTACACCTCTACCAACTTAGTCTGAGAAAAAGCCGTGAGTTTCTGTATATAATATGTATAACTAATTATTTACGAACTGTAAGATGCTTGGGTGCTAAATAGCGGAGTAAATAAGGGGCGAAAGGAGTGGGCTTGGGTAATAACTCGATCTATAATTATACTTGAAAAGCAAAGGGCATTCTAGGCATTTTTATTATATCCATGTTTCTTTCTATTAACACAGCCTCCGTGGCGCAGTCGGTTAGACGCCGCCAGTGAAACGATAGGCCACGGTTTCGATCCCGCACATAAAGAAATGTTGTGCGGCCCACAAATATTTATTTCGAGTCTGGGTGTTTGTGAGACCGAAAAACCTGTTCCTGATACCTACGATACAAGACTTGACCTTACTTTAGGGTCAGGACTATGTATGTGACTGTTGGGTGTTATTTATTTATTTATTTAAAACATAGATGTGTTCCCGCCCAACAAATCGAGAGGACAGCTGGAAAAGGATGATCATATTTAGAATTTCCGTTATCAAAACAAAGCATATAACTAACAATTTGTAAAACAACTGTTTGAGTTCACTAAGTGTTATGAGCAAATATAATTTATATCTTTCATATACAGTTAGCTTTTCACTCACGCTTCGCAACAAATATTTATCTTCCACGTTTGTTCTCGTACGGCAGCCATTTGCATTATTTATCGTACATATGCCAAGTTTGAAAAGAGCGGTTACGTTTTGGTATAATTGTTTTGTGTGTAATCTTCTTGTTTATACGTACCTTGACTTCATTATATAGTATAAAACAAAGTCGCTTTCTCTGTCCCTATGTCCCTATGTCCCTATGTATGCTTAAATCTTTAAAACTACTCAACAGATTTTGATGTGCTTTTCTTTAATAGATAGAGTAATTCAAGAGGAAGGTTTATATGTATAATAAGTACATATTATTGTACAGAAATCTATTTGTACCCGGGTGAAGCTGGGCCGGGCCGCTAGTATATTATATATATATATATATATATATTTTATGACAACGAATGGCGAAACGAGCATTCCATTCGCCTACATTCGCATAGATGGTAAGCTATACGATCATTCATGGGCATTACCAAAACCAAACAACACCAAATTACGAAGTAATGCTTGGCATTATATTGCGCTTGCCAACCTGAGACATACGATGTTAAGTCTCATTATGTCCTCTAGGACTACTCAGAGTAGTAACTATTATTCCCGATACAATGTCCTTAAAACCAGAACACAACAGTGCATTTACACTACTGCATGACATCCTATCATCGTAATCGTCTTGTTTCTACGCGTACCTTGTCTTAAAACTGGAATGTTTGTACGTTGTTTTTTTTTTCTATTTAGACAGCTTATGCCTTTTACGAGTATCTTTAAATCTAGTGCCTTATCTAGCTCAGATTTCTAGTTAGACAGATAAGCGAGCCTTTGTGATGGTAAACGGTTACTGCTGCTAAAGGAATTTGCAATGCCAAGGGTATACTACATTCAATTCCCTCATACGTCGTAAAAACTTATTTAACGACAGGTCAATGCTCGAGAAAACCGAAGCAAGTCAATCCCAAAGCTTGCGCGTGCGTGGTAACATGTAATCATGTTTTAATTTCGTGAAATATATTTTGATATCAGTCGTTGAGTTCAAAGTAGAATGTATTACTAAAATTGTATTGCGTTTATCTTACTTCAAACCTGATAAATACAAAATAAAAGAGCTCACTATTTAACAGGGATTTGCCATTCTGAGCCAATGCGTTAGCCATTTCATTTATAGCACAAAGAAAAACTGTATTATATCCTGAAAGAAAACATAAAATGATCCCATTATAATTGCATATAAATATAATTGTAGCCTGAATTGAATAACTACTGGACATATTGAGACTTAACATCTTATGTCTCAGGATGGCGAGCGCAGTGGAATGCCAAGCCTTGCTTTGTAATTCAAGGTGTTGTTTGGTTTTGCTACTTTTTATGAACAGTCGTATCGCTTAACATCAGGTGAACGGTAACTCATGTCACAATTAATTGAAATAAAAAAAAAAATAACAATTCGTCCTGTTTTAACAACTCACTAACCAGTCTTGCATTTTACGTAACAAAACGCACAATATTCTACAAACCCCCTCTTGACTCAAAACAAAAGTACAATAACTTTCCACATTCCTATCTGTGATCTAGCAATTAAGGCCCCGGCAATAACATTCTCGTGGCAATAAGTGTTTACACCTACTCCAGACACTGGGCTTAAACTTTTTATTACCCTGCCTTTTATGTAGATGACCCGTTTTTTACTGCGATGTCCTAAAGGAAATTGAAACGTAAGAGCCTAATGTTCCGGGTGTCAATAATTGAGTTGAGTTTAATTTGGGTTGATGGAAAGTCGTTTACATCTTTCCAA
This sequence comes from Hyles euphorbiae, assembly GCA_023078785.2. Lineage (NCBI taxonomy): Eukaryota > Metazoa > Arthropoda > Insecta > Lepidoptera > Sphingidae > Hyles > Hyles euphorbiae. The sequence continues at coordinate 2,534,614 of CM041039.1, read as the reverse complement.
ATATACCCCATGTTTGGAAAGATGTATAGATACGACTTTATGGTTGTGCGTAAGTGAATACTACATTATGTTCTGTCACATATACGTCCCACTGCAGGGCACGGGCCTCCTCAATAATCGTAAGTTGTATTTAGAGTGGTCAGACCATAATATAGTCCAACATGCTGGCCTAGTTGGCAGGTTGGCGGACTTTACGTACCATAGATTTTTTTACAAATCGCTATGGTATGCAGGTTTTCCTTACCATGTTTTCCTTCACCGTTATAGTGCGTGGTGATTGACTATCAATACACATATGACTCCGAAAATTCAGAGGTGTGCCCTGAGATTTTAACCTGCGACTGCCGTGAGCATGTTAGAAGCCGCGTCTGGAACGTTTACCAATAGACCACCACACACTTATTATATTTCAATAATATCTTTTCGGTTATCCCCTATTTAACAAAAATAGAAATTGACATTATCCAGGCGACCTCTCACACATGAATACACATATCATACTTACCACCACTGACATATTTTATGCTTTATTTACATACGTCGAAAAATAACCACTATTCTTTACTTGCTATCAAATAAGTCCGGTTCTTTACAAATGTGGGTTCTTTTTGCACAACACATACATATTTTATTTATATTAACCCCAAAGATAAACTTCGTAACAGCTAAAAGACTTAGCTTAAGCTCGTGTTGGGCCGACCGTCTTATTGGCGTACGCATATGACATACAAATGTACATGCTTTATTTTTGTCTGTCTTTTTTATATTAAACGTAGCTTGATAAACTCAAGATGGTATAGTGTTGATAAATAGCGAGATTAATTGTCTATACTTCATCCATACATTATGTTGTATATTTTAATAATAGTAATTTCATTGCGCACGACAAGACTCAAGTCGCTCGCCTGATCACACTTGGCTATAAAGAGCTATATAACAATATGATAATTACTAAGACTACTTAGCATGCACTAGCATGGCGCTGCACTGTAATATCCCGGGGAATTAGTGCTCTTTTAATAGCCAGTAATAAAAGCCACTGACTACAATATCCTCCTTATTTCAACGCTTATACAATACTGATTGGTGGCAGAAATAGAAACTGGTAATAGTTATTACTATTTAGCTGCCAAACTGGATATATATTTATTCATATATTAGTTAATTACGTCAACAAAATACTGCACGCTTTTAAAGCAAATAAAATGTTTTTCAACAAACGTCATCAATTAATTGAAACGTGAAATAAAATAACCTAAAAAAAATATATTTCACGGTATCACGATGATATCTGAAACACCACTTAAAATAAATCACTACGCATCACACTCTTTATTACTAAAAACCCAATAAAGTAGCCATCAAAATAGCCAAGATTTGGCTCCAAACTGGACACAAATATTTGCAAACCAACATTCGGGTATCAAAACCTGAAGTCTGTAAGGAGGTGTGGCCAGCTCTTTGTCCGTCCCGAATTAGCAAGTGAATTACGTTAGCTGCGGCTGAAGGCCCGAAAAAAAACCAAAATTTCTTACAATTAATTTAATTAATAAAAATTATTACAAAATTAATTCTAACTATTGCTAATTCGACCGAGTTCGATACTCGAATGAATGATGTCTTCAATAAAATCGGCACGAGGCAGGAATCTTCGTCAGCAGTTTCCATTTGACGTAGTAACCGATGATGCGGGTGTGTCAGCGGTCTTCATATAGTTGAAATATGTATTTCCTCCACCCTCGGAACGGCAACTATTTTAAGACGTTTAGTGAAAATGTTGCCGGGATATGTTCTGGATTTCCACATTGTGATCCTGTTGAATGCTGCTGGTTATCTCTCTTGATTTTGTAATTCTGCATCTTGAACAAATTGTAACGTCTTGCTGCAACGACTATAACAAGTGCACTTGCACTTAATAGTATGGTGTAAAATGGTATGGTCGTGTGGTAGAGGATACTTGACTGTGCACCATCGAGTGTTACGGGTCCTTGCATCATCACCTTACTGTTAATAGTATGAAGTCCTTGAAGATCAATAGAGTTCAGTTTGACACGGGGTGAGATTTTGTCCTGTTTGTTTGCGTCGTACGGTATCTTCATAAACTTTAGTGGCTGTCCTTTTATTACAGCGTTATCGCTCATGATGGTGAACTCTGGCGTTTTCAGCTGACAGGTGGCTGGGATGTTGGCGAGATAACTTCCTCGCAGCGTTGTAAAGTCATGTCTTGCGCAGATTAATTGAACTTGCGTTTGGTTAGGAAATGACAAAATATAGTGCTGATCATCTAGTTTTTCCATAGCTTCTTTGTTCAAGGCGATCGCTGCAAATTGGCAGGAGTCTTCAATAACTTGATGCTTTATTAATTCGCTGATACAGTCAGGCTTAGTTCGGACCTGGTGGTTAATTCCCTTCTCGCAGATATACCACTCGTTCAACTTCGGACATTCTGTCTCTATGTACACGAATGATACCTCGTTAGTTACTATATAAGGAGAGGATGGGATGAGAGCCTGATTATTTTTATTTGGTACTATCGCTAACTTATATAATTCATAGCTTTCCTTAGAAACTATGGGAAATTTAAAACAGAAAACTACTTGTCTGTCAACATAGTATGACCCTGGTTTTATAATGTCATAATACTCGCGTAACTCTAAATTAAGGATCTTATCGTCACCATATATATCTTTAAGTTTATTTAGCATTGATTTTAAGACATCTACATCTATCATAGAATGATGTGCACTAGATGCATGGACAAAAGCTAAGGTGTTTTCTACTCTTATTAACTCTAAAATTAAATCGTCTATGTTTTCTGTAATTATACCTAAAAGTTGCGCAAACTTGGCATATTTTATTAAACTGTTTTCTCTATAAGCATCACCATCTAATATTAATTCTAATGTCATGTTGATTTTATTCTGGTTATCTATTAGCTGAGTTAGGGCATCAGAATGCTTGGACATCCATTCCTTACTAATACTGATATGACTGTTTAGTTCGGATAATACTTTATCTTGGTTACTCTGTAAGATTCTGATAGCCTCATTGTATTTATGAGCATCGTTATGGTCTAGATTGCCGGTAATACTTTTAATAACTGAACCCAGGCCATCTACAAGACCTCTTTTAGCACGCGTCGGTTCTAGAGTTTGTAAGTGGCTTAATACTTTGTCAAGTTTGCTCGCAAGATACTCTATTTGTACCTCATAAAGTAAGTACGTGCCGTTTGGCATTTGGTCCTGAAATCTATGGAGTTGAGCCTGTAACGAATAAGTTTTATCTCGGATGTCATTCAGTTGTACATACTGTAAGAATGTGTGGTAATGGATTGTTAATCTTGTTGGTCCCAGTTTATATGGAAGCAAACCTGGTCCTTCAGCTAAACTCTCAATTTTTATCTCCTGCGCTCGCGTCATTCGGAGGGTCATTATTATCAGAATCCTGTAACAAATTAGCGGATTTAGGGAGGCGTTTCAGGCGTGACTTGGCTATGGGTCCACGTTTCTTAGATGTATAAATGTGTATGGGTAAATCGGCAAGAACAATATCGTGCGTAAAGCGTGGTGCAATTTTCTGGCGGCTAGCCGCCGGGTTTTTTATATAGACCGGTTGTTGAGGTGGGTATGAAACCTCTGGCTCGCGACTTTTGTTCCTATTTTCTATGATAGCGGCTCTATTAGAAAGGGATGATTCGTTAACTATATCATATACTTTTTTCATTTTATCTCTATGGGTTTGTATATATTGTTGGAGTAATTGTTGAGTTATATCAACATCCAGACAGTCTCTGGGATCAAAATGACCTGTTAATAAGTCAAAAGGTCTGCATCTAGTGAAACTATGGATGGAGCTATTGTAGGCAATAATCGCATAGGGCATAACATTAACAACAGGTTCATTTTTATGCTGTAATTTTAATAATCGTAGATGCTCTAATATAGTGGAATGGAACCTTTCGATATTTCCGTTATCATTCGGGGAATGAGCTAAGATTCTATGGTGGTTTATTTTATGTAGTCGGGTAAACTCTTGGAATAATTTATTTGTGAATTCGGTTCCGTTGTCGGTAACGATAGTAAGCGGTACACCATGGTGCGTACAGTATTGTAAAAGTGATTGTAGGATGCTTAAAGCTGTTCCATCTCGTAAGTGGTAAGCTTGCCCGTACTTAGTGAAAACGTCTACAAAAGTAATATATTTTTCACTTTGAACTGTAAAGAGGTCCATGTGAACGATTTCAAAAGGTTTTGTAGCTGGGGGAACTAGGTTGAATTGGGGTCTAATAGGATTTCGATCATATTTGGCCTGACCACAAATTGTACACTCATTTATGAATTTAGTTATACTATCTTTCATCTTAGGCCAGTAGTATTTTCGAGACAAGGCTAGGTAACATTCATTAATGCCACGATGGTTCGTTTTTCCATCGTGATAATGGCGGATAATTTCTTGTTGTCGCAGATAGTCTTTAACATTTTCTACTTCAACTTTTGCTAAGGTCAGATTCATACTAGAGCTTTTGAACGCGTTTTGTAGGATGGGAATTACCGAATAAAAAGCAAGAGGTGGATTAATAAGAATAGCCGTTTTAATTTTTGGATTCACGTATTCCTTCACAGCATTTATAACGTCCTCTTCTAGGTTAGCTTCAGATAATTTGTAAACTAATACGTGTATGGGTTTCAAATGGTTTACTTACCACAGGCTTACGTTTGATATCGTTAACTATTGTAAAGCAGATTTGACGATGAAATTTATTGAGGGGCTCATCCGTTATGGGAATTTCTAATATAGGATGTTCATTACTGGTATGTACTGTTTCTGTAGATGAATTAACATGGGAAGCTATATTTTCAGATGGATTCCCTAATAATGAATTCAATTCGTCTATTTCCTCAATAAGCGATCGAACGTCTCCTGTATGAATCTCTACACGTGAGAGAGCATCAGCATTAGTATTGTGTTTGCCCTTTTTGTATATGACTGAAAAATCGAATTCACTTAGTTTCAGCCGCCATCTAGTAAGACGTGAATTTGGCTCCTTCAAATTCATCATCCACTGTAATGGTTTGTGATCGGTGATAATTTTGAATTTTCGCCCAAATAAGTAGGGACGAAAATATTTCGTAGCCCAAACTATAGCGAGAAGCTCCTTTTCTATCGTACTGTAGTTCATTTCACTCTCGTTCAGAGTCCGAGAGGCATAGCATACTGGTTTATCGGACCCTATTGGACCTTGGGACAGTACGGCACCTATGGCTACGTTAGAGGCGTCTGTAGTAAGAATGAATTCCTTACTAAAGTCAGGGTACTGTAAAATGGGGTCATTGGTTAAGAGAATCTTACATTTTTCAAATGCATTGATGTAGTCAGCATCAATGATAACTTTATGACTCTTTTTCAGACACTGAGTTAGTGGCTTAGTGATCCGGGCAAAATCTGGTATAAATTTGCGGTAATATCCAAGGAGACCCAAAAATTGTTTGATTTCTTTTGGCGTTTTGGGTATTGGATATTTTTGAATGGCCGAAATTTTATCCGGGTTGGGTTTTATCCCATCTTGGCTAATAATATGGCCAAGATAAGAAGTTTCCAGCTTCAAAAACTCAGATTTGTCCATCTGAATCTTAAAGTTAGACTCCCGCAATCTTTGGAAGACTTTCTCGAGATTAATCATGTGCTCTTGAAGAGATGTGCTGAACACTATGATATCGTCGAGATAGACTAAGCATACTTGATTTTGGAGCCCTCTCAACACGTTATCCATTACGCGTTGGAATGTAGACGGAGAATTTTTCAGTCCCATAGGCATTCGAAGGAATTCGAAGTGCCCGTGTTCGACATTAAATGCGGTTTTCTCAACGTCTTGGGGGTCCATTTCAACTTGGTAAAAACCGCTTGCCAGATCCAGTGTTGTAAAATATTGGCATTTACCAAGTTTGTCAAGTACGTCGGTAATGTTAGGTATGGGGTATCTATCGTCTAGTGTCTTTTCGTTGACTTTACGAAAATCCACTACGATACGCCATTTCTGTTTTCCAGAGGCATCGGCCTTTTTGGGTACTACCCAAATAGGTGAGCTCCAGGCGGAAGCAGATGGTCGTATAATACCCTGTTCCAACATTTTTCCGATTTGGTCTCTAACTTCCTGACGGTGTATAAATGGGTACCGATAGCTCTTGGTGTGCACTGGCATCTCATCGGTCGTCCGAATCCGATGCTTGATCTTGTTAGTGAACGTTAGAGCTTCGCCCTCAACGTAAAAAACATCCGAATAACGAGAGCAAAGGGTTATAAGGTTAGCCTTTTCCTCTTCGTTCAAGTGATCCACCCGTAACCGTGAAATTACATCTTGCGTGCGGACCGATGGTTGTTGAGTACGAATGCACTCGGTATTAAGCAACTCAGCTTGCGTCGGCCTATCGAGTGAGAATACGATGTCATTCGGTGTTGGGTTCTCAACCTCCAGATAACCTCGGCTGTTTTTTACGGTGGTTATACATTCATGGATAATACAGTTGCAAATTGTTTGTTCCCTTACAAAAGCTTCACCGTCTAACACGTCTACCGGTATTCGGAGAATTTTTGAGGAACCGGATGGTATAATGTCCTCATATAAATTAACATTACGCGAATTGTAAAAAATAATAGGGTTTGAAGCAGCGCGAGTTAATAATTGACCTTCTCTTAAGTCTATACATGCCTCCCATTTACTTAATAAATCTAACCCAATGAGACCGTCGAAATAATTATGAAATTTATAAATGAACAACTTCATACTATCATCATCATTAAATTCTGCAAAGCTCGGCAAGGTTATGGAATAATCGTTCTTGCTGGTAGCATGTATGTTTGTTACCTCGAACGGATCAAAGTTAAGAGGAAATTCCGAAAAATATTTTTTTACAGCTTCGGGGCTTATAAACGACTGGTTAGCTCCTGTATCAATTAAAAATTTTAAAGGGGGGTTCCTGATTTGAATATATGGTAACTGTCTCTGGGTTTGAAGATTAATTTCTATTTTAGTTTTTGTGATATCGAAGCCTCGTGAAAATCCTGTTCTGAATGATTGGGGCCCGGTTCTTGACTAGGTTCGTCAGTCAGTTGATTTTCGTGATTTGGTGAATAATATGAAAAATCGCGAGCAAACCCGTGTGTATCGCTAGTATCATAGTCGGCATAATCCGTATAGAAATTGTACGCCGGTTGGTAATAATCGTAATATGAGTAGTCATCGTACGTCGCTAGTTCGTTCATATTTAATTCTCGGGATTTAAAATAATTGGTCGGTGGAGGGTTCCCTGACTTACTCCAATCATGTCCCGTTAACATACTAGTATGCGGTAACATCTTAGGAGTATAGTGTTGGACTCCACTCATCGGCTGAGGGTGTCGGGGTGGTTGCGGATAATTACGTGGTGGCATTTTGAAAACGTTACTGCGGGGGTTGTAATTAGGGGGTGGTGCAGCAAACATTCTATGAGTATTGGATGGCATGCGAGATTGCGGTTCTTTAAATTTGAAAGGCTGCGGCGGCGGACCCATGGGCCCTTGCCCTACAGGTGCAGGCCACCTAGGTACCGTGGGCAGGTAATTCGGAATACGTGGGGGTGTAAATGGTATTGCCACTGATGGCATATTGGCCCTAGGCGTGGGGTGACTTTTCGTCGTGTCACCACGTTGTTGGAGGTACATAATGTTCAATTCCTCTTGCACATATTCTAGCGCCTTTTCGATAGTAGCGGGTCGCATACAGCGTATGCGGGACCCTAAAGGCTCTTTTAATCCGCGAACATAGGCCTGCATAGTAACCTTTTTATATAACTCACGTTTCGCTTCTATAGTGGTTGGTATAGTTTCATGCAACGTGACATACGTCATGATGGTGCTAAATAGAGTCTGGCAATGATCATAAAACTCTTGGGGTGTTTTATGCCCCTGTGTGGCTATTGAGAGGTCATTGTAAAGGGCCGTTTCGTCCCTCTGATCGGAGAAATTATTTATAAGCGCGGTTCTAATGCCCAACCAATTATCAGGAATACCATTAGCATTAATTGTACATGAGGCGGTACCAGTTATCTTATTCAAGATGCCATTAATTAAACATAAATTAGGAAAATCACTGCCTGGCGACTTACTCATATATTGTTCGACGAGTTTGTCGCATATTTTTATGAATCGTGTAAGTACATTGGGATTACCATCGAACTCCGGGACAAGGCGGAGAGCCTTAAAAATTGCGTCCGGGTCATGGGCCATGTTTCTATTACTATCTACTACTTGGCGGCGAGTCTGCGGTGATTCAAACTCCCGACTACTAAAGGCTCTTGGATGATAAATTTTGAAAGAGGAAGATTACTAGGAAACACAAGGAAGTAACACGAGATCAATTCAAGTGTACTTACAGTAGCTTCATATTTTGGTTTCTTCCGAGAATCGAAGTCTGGATTCGCCTTCTTGGTCTGCAGCAGGTCCGTAGATTCAGGATACTCAGCAGCGCGACTTGATAGCCAGCTCGGGCGGCTCGCGAACGCGAATTCGAATTTTGAACCCTATTATTCGCGTACCGGCCCGCGAGTATCCTACCGACTGCGCCAATTACGTTAGCTGCGGCTGAAGGCCCGAAAAAAAACCAAAATTTCTTACAATTAATTTAATTAATAAAAATTATTACAAAATTAATTCTAACTATTGCTAATTCGACCGAGTTCGATACTCGAATGAATGATGTCTTCAATAAAATCGGCACGAGGCAGGAATCTTCGTCAGCAGTTTCCATTTGACGTAGTAACCGATGATGCGGGTGTGTCAGCGGTCTTCATATAGTTGAAATATGTATTTAGTGCGTAAACAACTAGGGTGACCACAAAACATGCACTTGTTAGTAAACATTGATTGACGTCACGAGACTCGATGCACAACGCACTAAAATGACTCGTGAGTCACTGTGAGTCATTCTGAGTCATGTTGACGTCGATGGTTTTTGATGGCTTTCTTAGCGTTGTTGGCAGTGAAGCTGAGTGAAACCCTTGTTTAGACAGTTATGATTTGCATTTGGAAATTATTTTACTAGCAAAAAAACTGCTGGTGGACCGTTGGTCACCGCTTTTTGTAGAGAAAAGGAAAATAAATAGTGGAACAGTGAAAAAATCAGTCGCTGCTTATTTTATTTTTTTATTGTTTTTCCTTATATTGTGACCAGCCAATTTCTTCCATGGTTCCTATCATTCCCGTCCATCTTAAGATTGTCTGAAAGAAGTCAGATATGTAAACACTTTGTGTTATTATTTCTGTTATTTATTTTGTGAACAATAAACTATTTACAAATAAATTCAGGAAGGATTTTCAGGCACCGTGTTCTTTTAGGTTAGTTTCTTTTTTCAAACCGTTACACATATTTCTCCTAATATATTCATGCTATTAATAATTCTACCCATCCAGTATATGGCTGAAAGGCCCGTTCAGCGGTCCAATAAACAAATGGTTCCAATATTAGCGCCATCTACCGCCAAAATAGACAAACTATAGACCACATAATCGACTCTGTCGACCACACTGCATTGAGATTAGAGACACGCCTTCCGTCCATCAAAAGCGCAGCTGATGCAAGATCTATTGTAACAGCTGACGTCAGATCAATATAGACAAACTATAAACCACCTCATCATTGGATATGCCAACCGCACAGCATTGAGACACGCCTTCCGGCCATCGAACGCTTAGCTGATGCAAGATCTATTGTAACAGCTGACGTCAGATCAATAAGAAGCATTGAGTTTGAGTTGCATGTCAAACCTATAAATAAATTCGTTTTGATTGAATTTATGTGTGTAACTCAGTGAAACTTTATGAACTGCCTCAGTGGTGTAACTATACCGCGGTACAACTGTACCGCGGTATAGTTATAAAGGTCTCGGGTTCGAATCCCGGGTCGGACAAAATCATATTAGATTTTTTTATTCCTTATGAGCGCGGAGTTAGGACTTTGTGCCCGATATGGCGATAGACTCATCCCCTAGCATACTGTAGGAAAAATACAAGGCGAAACGTGATCATTTTGATTGCGCGTCTGCCTACCCCTTCCGGGGACGCGATTTTTTGTATGTCCATGTGTAAGTGTTTAATTATAATTGCTAGCTACGTGTTATATTTTTTCATTAAGGCGTATTATATCTGTAAATAAAATCTACTATCTATCAATTTTAATTCATTTACTCAAAGCGTGTCTCCTCTACACAAAATAATATTTTAAATAATGAATATTAAATACGCAACAAATACTGACCATCCAAATTGTTCTTCAATAATTTAATTTACTAAGTATTGTCTGAATCCCAGCCTTCACAAAATATCTGTAAATAAAACATCTGCACCGACATTTCCGACAAGCACACGCAGCGAGCTTCCGTCTGACGTCGATTTCGACTTCAATAGATATTACGTCAGTGCGTATTGGTGGCGACTGGGGTGTGCTACTGTTAGTTCTTGAAGTGGATTTTAAGTTTATTGACTTAATTTATAATAATGTGTCTAACTAGTTATGCTCAGATATTAATAGAGTAATGTATTTAATAACAAAGTTGCTATTTTTTTTTAAATGGGTACATACCGTGTTACATAAAAAAACAAAGCATCAATTCCATATTAATTATTCTTGACTGTACACAAAAAAATCATAACAATATATCATCATCATCATAATCAGCCCATCCGCGTCCACTGCTGGACATAGGCCTCTCCTATGGCACGCCACTGGGTCCGATCTTCAGTCCAACGTCTCCAACCGCTACCAGCCAATTTTCGGATATCGTCACTCCACCTCGTTGGAGGGCGTCCTACACTACGCTTGCCGAGGCGTGGTCTCCACTCGAGAACACGTCTACCCCAACGGTTGTCGGTTATCGGCATATAGAACATGTTTGCAGCTGCGTCTGATCCGTTTACCAACAGGCCACCACGCAATTTTAGTAGTGACTAGTAGACTAGTTATAATATTACACGGTAATTTACATATGTATATTGTAAAGAACATTGCACTATTACTTTAAAGACCCTGATTAAATTTCCACACTCAAATATACTGAATGACTAAACTAGTCTAGTCTCTAGAGACGATTTATTTTTAAATTAAAAATGTTTTAACCTTGGTAAAGGTTGCATTTCTAAAACACATCCACTACATCAAATCCTGAGAGCTAAGATAATGAGAAACGAAGCTCGGCGAATCTCCGTTCACTTAGCTTTTACTAAGCAACTGCTTTTACCAGATAAGAAGAAAAAATAAAGAAAATCGACGTAAAAGAACATTTTTGGTGTAAATAGTCTAGGGTCTTTTGGTACATGCAAATCGATGGTTGGCTGTTGTCAATATATTAGGAATAGTTTTCTCTACTTAAAGCATTGAACTGGGAACTACAATAAAAAACCAAGCGATCACATTGAGAAACGGTTTACGATTAACGGTTCACATAACATATTTTAAGACACAGAGTGTTGCCATTCTGGAATGGCCAATGTTACATATATTACAACACCCACGACACAAGACTCGATCTTAGACTGGGATCAGGTCTATGTATGTGACTGTTGGGTTTGTTTGTTTGAAATATTTTTTCTTAATACAAACCACATGCATTTATACTCATAGCCTAATAGGATAAAAAATGTGAACAGAGAAAACTGTTCCTAATATTTTGATTACAGTATGATAACCACACATTCTCACACCAAAAGAACGTAAACGTTCTCTAGTGGGTTTCTATCAATGACATTGCTGAAAAGTCAATAATCCTTTTGTGCTCTTTGTACAACCTGTTTTATCTTTTATCCAATTATTTGAAAGAAGAAAGAAAGAAAGAAAAGACCATAGCAAGAGTTTCTCGCCCGTTCCTCTCTTTCGAAAGCAGCCTTGTGAACCATAATGCAAAAAAGTTACTGAATCTAAATAATGTATGACATTTTATGGATTCAATAAATATTTTCATTTCATTAATGTTGTCAAATACATGCAATAAAAGCATTTCATGTATTAAATATTATCATAATCCACTGAATTACGAATTTTGTTTAGTATAAAAGGAATGCTGTTTCAATTAATTAGTTGCATGTTTTGAATAAGCTAATATTAAATGAAACTAATAATATGGAAACAGTTTTTTTTTAATTAAACAGCATTGGCAAATTAATGGCTCATACCAGTGACTAGCTTGAAAAATCAATGCGTTCGTCGTATTGCGGATATCCATGAAACTAATGGGTTTTACCGGTAATGGTAAAAAGCGATGTACACAAACAGCCTAACCCACCCTCACACCTGCCAATACAACTCCTATATGCTAGGATTGAATGGCACGCATTTTTAATTTTAATATTCGTATACATATATTTATTTTATTCATTTATATATACTTTAGTGAACACCACACAACTTTACAGAAATAATAACACAAAGCGCTTATAGTATATGTGAAACAAACGGCGGTCTTATCGCTGTCGCGAATTTTTCCAGACAACCTTAAGATCACGGAAGAAACTAAAAGTGGCTCCAGAAAGTCAGCGATTCGAACCCGCGACCGACGTGAAAATGTTGACAACCTCGTATAACCATAATAATTATTTCAAATAGCTATCGTCAGTCGCCAATTCATATTCTGTAAAGCCGAGTCTAAATACAATCAGGAACAAAATGATATTTTATCGTGCCAGAAAAAAAATCCCGCAATTTAAGGAACGGTATACTCCATCCAACACTCGATCTAAATGTACTTGCAGTATACGGCACAGCAATGATGCAATGCTTTAATAATATTCCGTTTACAAAATGCTTTATTATTAGCGGTGCTAAGTACGCACAGGGCCGTAGTGGAAGCTGAATTAATAATAGAGCAAGAGCCTGTGGCCGACAGGCATTCGTCATTTTATAAAAGCTGAAAGTTTATCTGCGCATGCCTCTAATATAGGTATCACACGATCAGTAATTATGAAGATCGTGGTGGCTTTGGGAGTTATCAGCTTCTTTGTCTAGCAATATGAAAGAACCTTCAAGGGTGTCTGACTACCAAGGAAATACCTTTTTATAATTCCTTTAACATATACATACACATACATAAACTTACGCCTTTTTCCCAGAAAGGGAAGACAGGACACTCAAATTTCGCCTTGTGTGTTCCGTCCCAGGATGTGATAGGGGGCGATCACCATATCGAGCACTAATTCCTGGTTCCAGGATGAATATAAAAATCTAATATAGATTTGCCCAACCCGGGACCTCTTTGTAACCGTACTGTAGTACAACTACGCCACCGAGGCACAAAATATATAAAAGATCAGTTTTTATAAGTTTGGAAAATTTCATTTTATTAAAGTTTGAAGATATCGTAATATTTAATAATATGTAACTTTCAGCTTTCACAAATGACGAAAGTCTGGCGGCCACCGGCTCTTGCTCTATAAGATATAACGCTGATGCTAAAGTTTATATTAAGAAGGACTTTAGAAATATTATGTTGGGAAGGTTTATGAAAGAAAACGCGATTTTCTCATTTTCGACCGTCCTTGTGAAGGTTGCAGCAAAATGTTGCATGCAAGTTGCTTGTAACAAGTTATTTAGGATAATCTTGGAAGCTATCACGATAACTTGTTGACTAAAGTAAGATGGACTAGCTAATAATAATAATAATCAATAACTTTACGGTCAGTCACTATGTGTAGATTATCATAGTAATTTTAAAGCACCTCTATTTTTTCAAAAAACATGTGTTCTAATTTGTAATTTCTTTTATAACAAATTCCTAAAATATTTTATATTCTAAGCTGACTACGCCCCGTTGAGCCCTTCAGCGGCGTCTGTATAAACAATTTCAACGCGAAATTTCATCGTCCATAATCAGACGAGCGTAGTTTATGAAATGTACCATTTCCATACAATACAGCTAAAAATAGTAATTACGAAGCACGAGATTGCCCAGTCGTTTGACACAAAAGTCTTGCAAATGGCTCCCTGTTGAAAACTAGTCATTAACACGGTATCTTGGATATAATTGCGATAATTATTACTAACGGCAACTTTTGTATAGCTTTAACTCTCAAGGCCTTTGATAATATTCTTCAAAAATTGAGAAAGAAATTGGAACTGATTTATCGATATTTGGCTTAATAAAAGCTTAGAAATTTACCAATAGTTTACTAATCGCTAAAGGGTGAAGATCCTTGGTAGTCTTTGGTCGGTAGTTGGAACTTGGACATCTTGCCTTCATCATCATCATTATCTCAGCCACAGGAAGTACACTGCTGAACATAGACCTCTCCTAAGAAACTCCACATAGATGTTGGAAGTGGTCTGCATCCAGCGACTTCCTGCAACCTTAGCCAGGTTCTTCGATCACCTTGTAGGCGGGCGTCCAACATTTCGCTTGCCTGTGCGTGGCCTCGGCTCTAGAACCTTTCGGCCTCAACGGCCATCGGTTCTATGCGCCAAGTACCCGGCCCTCTGCCACTTCAACTTGCCAATCCTATGCGCTATATTCGTAACCTTTGCTCTCCAACGAATATCCTCATTTCAAATTAGATCCTGTAGGAAACTACCGAGCACAGCACTCAGAGCAAAGTACTACACATCTTGTCTTGATCACTGTTAATGAGGACAATGTTATCAAACTATTAAGGCCGTTCTGAATTTGAAATACATAAAGCTTAACGTCGGCTCTAAATGCTATAACATTTACTATATGTCAGCTCGACATACACACATCAAAGCAACCTAGATTGCAAAGTTCAAACAGACATTTGTAAGGTCTCTATTTTGCTTGATTCTAGTGCTAACCATAGTTCGCCTATGGGTACTTTTTATAGGGCATCACGCTTGGCACTATTCTAAGCCAGCGTATAGTCTACTGTACGGTCTTTTCCCTCGCAATCGTATTCTCGGTTGTAGTAGAGGCCTGTAACATCCCATACTCCATGCTATGCTATTAAACGAGTGCTTGAGGTTCTACAAGCGAGATGCTTGATTGAGTACTGTAATTTTAAGTCATCCAACCATCATCCAAAGTAAGTCCACTGCTGAACATAGACCTCCCCCAATGATTTCCACAGTGACCTGTTGGAGGCAGCTTACATCCAGCGACGTCCCACGACCTTCACGAGGTCGTCTGATCACCTTGTGGGTGGACTTCCTACACCGCGCTTTGTGCTACGCGGCCTTTATTCGAGAACTTTTAAAATAATTAATGTAAATGGTGTTAAACGTATTAATTAAAATAATTACATTAAAATAATACTATCCATAATCCGTAGCTGATACAGGCACTAGTATTCATACTATCAAGTGCATCGCTTTGTCGTATCAGTACGAAAATAATATTAAAAAAAAACAGTTAAATTTGAAAAATCCACCAAGTTAGCTTCGTTTTCTGATTTTATTACTTTACCCATATGTATTTATTTAAGGAATTACCCTGGTATTTTGAAAGAAGTTTTTTTTGTTCTGAATTAAATTTAGCTTCACACCGTGAAGCCAATAAGCACTGCAGAATTCCAATATACGTTAGAAGACCAAGTTTTATAAAAATATCCAGAATGTTAATAAAATATTCCAAGCTGTTCTTTTTAAAGAAAAGTTTCCAAACTTCAAAATAATCTTGTTCTAGTCACATGTTTGGCCCTAACAAAATCAAACTAATATCTAAACAGGCATCCATACTATTGGCCATTTCCAAGAAACTTCATGGAACTTCAGGTAAATGGCAAGTTCGCTAGTTCCCTTTGACACATTTACTGGCAACCGTTCGCGCCATTTCATTGGTACTGAAGCATACTGTTCGTACACATCTAGAAGCGAAGTTTGACTGCACATCTAGGTTGACCGATAGTGTGAATGCGTGCATAATTGTTTAAAGGCTGCTTTTGGTAGCATCAAAATTGCAATGTTAATGTAATAGTACATACATACACAAACTCGCGCTTTTTCCCAGAAGAGTTAAGTAGAGGCGCTACCAGGATTCGCCTTGTGTCTTCCATCAAACGATGTGATAGGGCGCGAGCCTATCGTCATATCGAACACACTGATCCCGGACTAATACTGATTAAAATATATATGTGGAAACTTGTAATTGGCATGTAACTACTATAATACCTATTATTTGTTATTAGTTCAATTTAGCTGTAAGTTTCCCTAAGAGAATAAAATTAAAATAAAATAAAAATTCCGATACCACTTTGTCCGTCCCGGGATTCGAACCCTTAAAATCATTATTGTAATCGTACCGTAGTACAACTGTGCCACCGATGTAAAGAATAGGAAAGTGGATATTTACGCGATGAATTATGATAGGTTTGTTTATTAGAAACTGCGGCAATGGTTAATTTAACACAGCTGTTTTGATAGATATGTTGTGAAGAGTTCTGATAATTTTGCTTTTATTGTGATCGTCTAATGTCGCCTGGTTGCTTACTGATAATAAATAATAGATAAATAAATAATAAAACAGTATCAGTATAACAATACATTACTATAGCAAGTAATTTTAACATAAACATTTCACTGCAGTTCTGCACTAGGCTCTTGGCCTGTACCGCAGATACCAAAAAAGAATTATAATATCATAGTATTCTTATTTTTGTTATGGTTACTGGTTAAGTTTATATCGATACTTTAAATGTCAAATGTAATTGTGCGTTATTAATTCAAATTTCAGGTCGATCACTCCCAAGAAATCACTCCAGTTACTGTTTAAATAATGCCTTATAAGTGATCAAGACTAAACTTTTTGCAAAATCTGAATCTTGTCTATCTTTGGTGACAATTTGCAAGCGCCTTTTAACATTCCAATACCAATTTTGAAAATTGGCGACATATCATCCAATTTCGCATGAAACTCAATCTGAATAGCTGCCAATATACGACCTAGCTATATACGTATCCTCGTATACTTTTCCATCGAATACTCCATGTGGCTTCCTGCCAACGACTGGCTCTTAGCAGTTTAATTGGAATTGTTTTTTCTCAGAATCATTTGCTCTTTTATGTCACTACAGACGTCAAAGAATTCTAGAAACTCTTTGATATGTTTGTTTGCCAATTTGGGGCAAAGGGCTTCTAATTTGTTCGGAAAAGGTATTAAATAAGCAATAGATTTCGGTTACTTGGAAATTCTAATGTATTTGCGGTATGCCTACTATTAATGTTGCGAAATAAATGCGATATGATAAGGACCACATTCCGTGTCCCGAACTCATTGCGTATTGTGTTCAATAATACTAAAAAACACCACTCAGTGTAATAACTAATATGGTTTGCATAAAAGTTTCTTAAGTGCGTGGTGGCCTGTTGGTAAACGGACCAGACGCGGCTGCCAACATGTTCACGGTGGTCGCGGGTTCGAATCCCAGGGCACACCTCTGACTTTTCGGAGTCATGTGTGTATTGATAGGCAATCACCACGCACTAAAACGGTGAAGGAAAACATCGTGAGGAAACCTGCATACCATAGCGATTTATAAGAATTTCTATGGAATGTAAGTCCGCCAACCCGCACTAGGCCAGCGTGGTGGACTATATGGCCTAACCACTCTCAATCGTACTTTCGATTGTAGAGTAGGCCCGTGCCCTGCAGTGGGACGTATATGGGCTGATACGAAAAGTTTCTTAGATTGACGCCAATTTTACACATTGAAATAAAACTAGATTTTTACATTTTTAACTTCCCGACGTAACCATGAATACTGTAAAATAATTAAAACAGCGGGTTTAATTATACTGAACCCAATGAAAAAAGAACCATTGGAATCCTACTAAATTTTGAAGAGTTCTACACTCCAGGTCCGAACATGATCATCAGATCTTCATGTTGTGTTCCTGGGATCAACCCGTCAATACATTCTTTCCAATGAAAAAAAATCACTAAAATCGGTTAAAAGCTGCCTAAGATATTAGAATTTACGTGTATTTTAATTTTTCACCTACCCCCCCCTCTCCCCCACTCCTTTTTCCCTCTCTCACTGTAACTTAACTTTTATAATAAACCTAATGCAAAAAGAACCATTGGAATCCTACTTAATTTTAAGGAGTTCCCCTCTCCAGGTCCGAAGATATTCATCAGATTTTCACCATATTTTTATGGGACCAAATGACAAGCACCAGCTTTCAATCAAAAAAAGAATGGTCGAAATCGGTTCACACAGTACAGAGAAACGAGGTAACAAACATAAGAAAAAAAAGCAACATACAGTCGAATTGAGAACCTCCTCCTTTTTTTGAAGTCGGTTAATAAATGAAACAAGATCCGCGACAAAATTCATATGACCATGGAATATTTTAATGCATCCGCGGTTCTCTACACAATGTATTATGTCAGCCCATATACGTCCCACTGCAGGGCACGGGCTTCCTCTACAATCCAGAGTGTTATTGAAATTGGTTAGGCCATATTTTCCATCACGCTAATAATTAGCTGTGTACACACCCTATAACACAAAAAAATCAAATTAACTCGGTCTTTTGTTTCCAGGCATAGTGAACCGCGGGGATTCGTTCCGTCGCCGTCGCTCGCGGTCAGGCAGCCTGGCGCCATCGTCTCCAGCACAATCAGCTCCTGAGACCACGGAGAGAAGACCAGTCGCCTGCCACCGGGTCGCCATGATCGGAGCTCCTGGAGTCGGCAAGACAGCGCTCATCAGCCAGTTTCAAACCAGCGAGTGTATTAACGCGTATGACAGGCAGAGAGGTGAGTACTTTTTAAACTTGGAAGATATTTTACATTTCAACAATCCAATTCATCCTGTTTGCCATGGAGGAATGGCTCATTGCGATATGGCCGCCATATTTTGATTATTCATATTTTATTATTATAGAACTAAGATGTACAATTAATAGTGTTAATTAATAGTCAAGATGGATAGTTAAGAGTTGATATGTTAGTAAACAAATCTTATTGGTTGATGTTTGTTGGGACGAATTTTCTTCAAAATGGACAGATAAAAAAAATAATTAAAATAATTGGAGTAATTAGCTTGCGATAAAAGGAGAGGATATAAAAATTAAAAAAAAAAGATTATAATAATGGTTTTTTTGACTCAAATTGTGTCCATTTTTATTCCAATAGTAATTCACTTACCACCACATATTTATAAATATGCATTGCTACGAGATAAAAACTTATCAAAAACATTGTCACTAACCTAGATCAGCTTTATTTTAATGTTTGGCATTTACTATGTTTTATTTCGTTCCATCTTACATAAGTCCTTTTTATCTCCCGTCTGCATACATCCTAGTTATATCCACTTGAACGATCACCAGTCACTTCAGGAAGCTAAGTTTATTACCAAAGGGGAATGCACTTGACTGTCGCAGAGCCCTCCTTGTTCTACGTCACTCCAAGACAAATTGATGGCTACAATGCAATTACCCATAGTGCAACTGACTTTTAATTACCAATTTTTATTTTATTTAGATAATAATATATTCAGGGTGCTAGACCCGTAATACGCGGTACTTAAAATTAAATAATAGGCTGAAAATGTTATTTGAAAATCTCATAGTTATTTAAAAAATGTATTTAGCATTAATTTTGTTATTACTCTGAGTCATAGAAAATCCACAGTTCAACAAGGGCTTTTATTATATGATAGGAAAGCGACCTGCTTCCAGCCATATCCTATATTTATTTTATTCAAGTACTTAATTTATAGGTTTAGATAAACTCATATTAAGACTTAATACCTTATATCTCAGGTTGGCAAGCGCAGTGGAATGCCAAGCATTGCTTTGCTTACTTTTGCTACTGTCCATAAGCGGTCGTATCACTCACAATCAAGCGAATGGCAAACTTCATTCACTGAAATAAAAAACCATACTTGAATTGTTATTTTCCAGTAAACGATCCTTAATATCTAAACTAAGATACATATTTCCTCGCACTCAATTGTAAACCGATACTGAACAGTGTTTCAAATTCCTGAGTAACAAGTATGCTACAGACTACAATTGCGTCTCAAGTGTACTACAGACTACAATTATTAGTGAAGTGGAACTTGTTTCATGTAGTCCTCACCGCTCACAATGCGACGCTCGTGTCGTTCTTACAAGCGCTAAGTTAGGGACTTTATCTTTATAGAGCATTGAATGCTGGCGTTTTTTGTATTAATGTTTTAGGTTGATATTTATACTAGATACTAGATATGGTTATAAGCTCACTCTGTATATTTTGGGGTTGGAACAAGGTCACAAAACCTTTAGGTGTGACTAGAGTCACCACAGGTCTATTTTGGTTGAATAACTTTATGAAATAATAAAATTAATTAATTTGTCAATAGTAGAGCACTGCACTGGCCACTTTTCGCTATACTTTTAATTTATCACTGTTAAGTTATTACTTTATCACAAATACCAACGTAAAATAATATAAAGCTATCCTTTTGTCACAAAAAATAATAATTAAACCCTCATTTGCAACGCACCATAAATATATTTTTACACAAACCTTCACCAAAAGTTTTTAGCTTCCTTTTATAAAACGTGAATCCACGTTTTGAATAATGTCAAAAAACACAGCTGGGTAAATTGCGAGTGGGGAAAACACAAGGAGCGTGATCGCCCGGCGCGGAGATAAGCGTAAGCGTTCTGTAATCGTTTTTGTCGTCGATGGAACACCTGCTTTTTGCCGCCCCGTCGCGTCGCTAATAGCATTGTGTAAGTGGCTTGCGCCTTGCACGTTCCACAGTTAAATCGTTTGTGTTACCTTTTTAATATATTTATTCGCACTTTTGCAAGTTTATTTGTAATGTAAATAAATGGCTAATGGTTGAAGAGTTAAAATGAAAAATTGAGCAATGTTTTTTAGTTACAGGATTACTGTTTCTTTGGTTAGTCAGTAATGTTACTAAATGTTTTCAAGCAAATTCACAATAAAGAATGTAGTGGAAACCTGATAGAATTTATAAGCACTTTTTTAAGATTATGGACAGAAAATATATTAAGATTGTCAACCAAAAAATATCAATGATCGAAAACAAATATTTCGAAGACGAAAATGACCATTGTTCATCCCATAAACCGTACCTTGTTTTTCTTATTCTTAATCATATAAATAAGCCCATTAGAAAAAACATGAAGACGAATAACAAATAATTTAATGTCAACCTGAGTTAATTTTATAATAAGTATTTAATAACTGCAATTCAAGCGGAACTAACTTAACCACATTTCAAACAGCTGTAATGCTGACAGTCGGAAGTAAGTAATTATCTCGCCATTGAATATTCTAACCTGCACATGACTCTCTCGACCTGTCTAAATTTAATTATACTGCGGTTTGTGGTATATTCCTTTTTACGTTTTAGATATATTCTGCGTATTTTTATAATAACTGATGGGTTATAGGCAGAGTAAAAGAAGTATTTATATAACAGTGAAGGATTTAATATATAAAGAATGCACAGACATTAGCTTCGTAAAGAATATGACAAGTGCGGATGGAACAAACTACATTTGAATTAATTATTTCGTTTATACATGATAGTAACCAGTATTAACAATAACCAATTGAAAGATTTTGGATTTTTTTGTTTTAAGTGGAGATAAGGCGGGAAATCGTTGTTATTAAAGTAAGTAAGAGGCTACATAACTTGCGAACGGGATACTCACAAATAAATAGTGACGTAATTCGGAGTTATACACTGTATCATTTTAGGGGAGTATGTATCGATTTTTACATGCAAAATATACACCTATCCTTACTAATATTATAAAGGTGAAAGTTTGTATGGATGTTTGTTACTCTTTCATGAAAAAACGGCTCAACAGATTTTGATGAAATTTGGTATAGTGATAGCTGACACCTTGGATTAACACATAGGCTACTTTTTATCCCGAAAAATGTAGTGTTCCCGTGGGATGAGTCAGGAAACCAAATATACATATTTTCTACTCTTTCAAATTCAAATTGTTGGCACGGGATGTCCTCTCCTACGGAAGGGAAATATAGTCGACGGCACGCGGGAAATATAGTTAGTAGACACGCGAAATAATATGTTCTTGATGTGGATTGGACTCAAAAACTATCTGCACCCGGGCGAAGCCGGGCCCGACAGCTAGTATAATATAAAGTCCTGAGTCGTAGGTATTTTGAAACTACGAGCTGTCTCGGTCTAAGGACTTATACTCAAATATTTGTGGATTTCCCATTTTCTAGGCGGGATCGAAGTGGCGGCTCTAGTTTCGCAGCCGTCGTCTAACCAACTGCATTCGTCTCTTGGCTTGCGAATGCAGAGTTGTCGTGCTATTGTCAAAATATTAGGAACAGCTTTTCTGTTATCACATTATATTGGATATGTATAGTATTAACTATTAGATGACAAGTATCAATGCTTGTTGCTTATACTCGAATTAAGAAAACATATCCCAAAGAATGTGTTAAATATACAGGATATCAAGACTGCTATCGAAAAAGCCGGGTTATCAACAATTATTTCTGTGATCTTTTAAATATCATCGTGTTCCATAGTTTTTGCTAAAATAATAATTTTAACCTTTACGTACCATGGCGCCTTTAAAAATATAAGGGTGCACACTATTTTTTAAATAAACTATGTGTTTACCAACCAATTTACATTTTAAAATATTATTCTAGTTCCAAATTTCACACGCCAATAGAAAATAGATGAAGTTTACACAACGTTGTTCATTATAAAAAAATGAATGCCTGACAGTTTTATCGATCACCATCGGCCAGTTCAGTGCAGCGTTAAAAGTCACACTAAAAATAAAATAACAAGAACATAAATGGACACTCTCGTAGTTTTTAACAATTTCTCGACAATGTTGGCGCTTTATTGAGAAGGAACTTCATTAGCTCGAGCACACGTTTCTTTATCAGGAGTTTTTTAAATTTATTTTTTAGAATAAGGTAAGATCGCGTCTTATTAAAGAAGCGAAAAGGTTAACAGCTTCAATTGGTTACTTTAATTAATCAGTAATTTAGGATAGGTTGATGTGTAGTTCAATAAAAATGTATGGTTTCAATTTTGTCATTTTTTAACTTCCCGAAGTTTCGATTACTTTACAGCTTTCATGGTCACAGGGTGAGTTTTTAAATATGTGTTTATTAATATCTAGCAAAATCAGCGGCTATAAGGTAGCGCCAAAAATCTTATATCATGAACCTCGACCAAGACGGGCGATTATTCGACGTAATATGTCGTCATATTATATCGCCGACATTACGTACATCCTGACAACTTGTTATTGTTAATAAATGTAACACATAAATATAAGACATTAAATAGACCAAATGTTGATAACACAAGCTTGGCATTAGAAAAACACGTCACCTGCCACATCAGATACATCCACAAAACACTTTATGAATTATTAAATCCTAAACTGTACACACGTAAGCCAAGACAAATGGGCAGGGCTTGAAAACATTTTACGTGAAATCGATTTTGTTTTAACACGTCACCTGTTTTAGGGTAAGATATTAAAGATACTTTGTTTACTTCTCGGCTTATACGCCGTAAAGCCGGTTTCTGCTCCAAAATTTATGTTACTTAGGAAATTACAAGGAAAGGTTATCGTAAGCCTTATTTAACAGAGTTGCCAAGGGAATTATAATAGGGAGTAAGAATAATATGTTAATTATGTAATAATCATGAACACTACATTTCTGAAATGATATTAAAGTGATATTTTATTACCAAAATATTTGAAATTTATTGAGTTCTAAGATACGTGAATTGGAACTGGTTTAATACATCAACCCTCTTAACATTAATACATATTATATAAATATCTAGTAATACGTATTATGTAAATCCAATAGACTTTAATAAATCTTGAAAAATATAATCCTTATACAGGTCGTTGAATAAACGTGTAGACAGTTTACAAATATAGTAATCGAAATGTTAAAGCATGAAATAAATGGATGGTGAATATTACGGGTTATATTTTCTTCACATTTTAAGATAAAACTGTCCTAGACGCAAGCTCTGTATTAGTGCGACCTTTCAAAACGGTTTTAACTTTACCCTAGTCCCTTCAAGGCTAGAAGTTTCAGGGCAACTTTCTTCACAAACGTAATTAAACATGCTTATAATACTTAATTTGACAAACGGTCAGAGCTGGTAAACAATTTCAATAAATCAATTAAACCCGTTCGTGGTTTCATGACGGGTCGGAAAGACCGAACATATCTTTAAATCTAAAAGGGTTATAAATTCATGTATTTTTTGAAGGCTGAGTGATGGTATTAATTTATGGCCCAAATTAAACGCGGTAATCCTTGAAAAATGGGCTGCGTATTTTTTGCGTAATTGGTTTTGGTTATAATAATTCCATGATTTAGGGTCGAAACGACCGATGGGTATTTTCATCGATGCGATTAAAAAGTTGATATGAATAATGAATCTCATATTATTAACCGACTTCTAAAATTGAGGAGGTTCTCAATTCGTCGGAATTCCTTTTTTTACATTATTAACATATATGGTTTGATCAAAGATGAGATGAGAAAAGAATTTGAAACATCCTGCAAATATAACTTTTGTGTCTCATACATTCATACCAGTTATTAAATGTTACATTTTACTGGCCTGAGACTTTAACCACCATTTTCAGGTAACCTTGTCAGAATTCCGACAACCTAATAAAAAAAAACAAGTAAATGAAATTAAAATGTAACCTAAATACATGAAAATGTTTTCCAGCATTTTATATTTTTCAAGTTTAACAACGTAATAGCCATTAGTTTTCGCGTGAAATAATAAGTGAAAGATGAAGTATTCCTCGGTTTTGTTAAAGAAATACCTTCATCGCTTCAAACTCGGCTCATTACGAATGAATTAAATATTTTCACACTTTAATTGGAAAATGAGAGACGTGGCGGTTTTGTGCGACAATTTCCATAGCTACGTTGAAATTATTTATTCATTTCATATTTTAAATTAATAATTTGAAGTTACGTTAAAAATGCGAATGAATAAAAGTCGTTATTTTCATTGCGTATTCAACCTTCACCAGTATTTAAAATTACAATTAACTATTTTCAGACTAACTGATGATGATGGTGCTACCCAATGTTATTTGCAGCATGTACTACCTCCAACAAGTACCTCCCATACCTTGAACCGGTTCGTTTCTATATTCAATAGTATTTTCTTTTTATTTCACAAAACGTCTATCCAAAAAGATTTCATTCCATCAAATAAAACGAAAAAATATTAGGAGTACAAATAAGTTTCCGCCGTTTTGATACAAACGACATGGCACGAGGCTTACCTTATAATTCGCAGATGATAACCGGCTTGAAAATTAGGTTGCTCATTCAACTGACCACGCGTCAACATCCCCAGCAAAACCGAATATTCATGAAAAAAAATCATGCTGTGTATTTGGTGGGATCAGCTGAGTGTGGTATATTACGAGTTGCTTAATCCAAGCGAAACAATCACTGGAACTCTACCAAAATATAAATATAAATGTTCCCGCAAATGAAGCTTATTTGGATTAAATTTAGACATTTTTGGATTTAAAAAAATATATGATGCTAATACAAATTTAATAATATGATAGAGCTATATTGTTCTTGAATGCCCAATCAAATTTTCAAGCCGGTTATCATCAGTGAACTCTAAGGTAAATCTCGTGCCATGTCATTTGTACCAAAACGGCGGGAACTTATTTGTACTCCTATTATATTTGATACTTAGATCATATTCTCAACAATCCTGCCTCGGTGGCGTAGTTTTACTAGGGTACGGTTACAAAGCTGAGGTCTTGGGTTCGAATCTCGGGTTGGGCAAAGTGATATTGGATTTTCAGTTAATTTTATCAGCCCCGAGTCAGGACTTTGTGCCCGATATGACTATAGGCTCGCTACCTATTACATCGTGGGACGGAACATACAAGGCGAAATGTGGGAGTCCTGGCACCTCTGCCTACCCCTCCTGGGAAAAAGGCGTATGTTTATGGATTAAAATCCATATTATCCAAGCAAATGTAATAAATACTCCTCCTTTGTAACAACTTGTGGTGTATTTCAGTTTCTTCACACTTAATTACACAATAATTTAAAATAGAATAGTTCCTGTAGACAACCTTTCAGTTTAACAGCTCAACTAGAACTCACTAGCAAAATGATCGGACTATTCGAACGTCATGTTTCATTTCGGTAGTTTCCTTCCCCTTTTTTTAAAATCACATTTGTAGTTACTTGTATAAATGATTTGGTTTTTTAAAAAATAATTATTACATTATAGTATTTCTAATTATAATATGAAAACTTAATATCTATTTTAAAGAATCATGACACAAAGTTTTATCAGATAAATATATTTATCCATCTGAGTTAAGATGGATAACTGACATGATAAAGGTTATATTAATACAATTCAATACATGAAACAGCGGGGAGTTAAGCAACAAAATGTAATAATAAAATGAAGAAATAGACAAATAGTTTATTGTTTACCTATCTGAGTGTTTCTATAAAACATTGGAGGCACAATCGGTATTTAATTGAAAATAGCCAATGTATCATTACTTTCCGTCGCCGCAATGCTACAGATAAGCATAGATCTCCCCGAAAATGTACAAAAACAGTGCACCCAAATTGGAAATACTCTATATAAACTTACAAAGATTTTAGTTCAGTTCAGTTGGATGTCAAGGCCACTTTATTAATTTATTTGATACTAGCGGCCCGGCCCAGCTTTGCCCGGGTACAAACAGATTTCTGTACAATAATATGTACGTATTATACATATAAACCTTCCTCTTGAATCACTCTATCTATTAAAAAGAAACACATCAAAATTCGTTGCGTAGTTTTAAAGATTTAAGCATACAAAGGGACATAGGGACAGAGAAAGCGAATTTATTTTATACTATGTAGTGATGAACACTCAATAAGTTCCTGTAAGTATCCTGGAACCTCGCTCAAATATATCAAGCAAACACCTTTCTGTAAAGAATATAATTTATGATGATATAATGAAATATGAAATGACTTTCATACGGGTTTATTCATGTCGTATGATTTCGTATCCACGATGTTCTTAAACATGAAATAATAGAAATCATACCTGTTATAATTTCATCAAAGGACTTTTATTAATTAAATAATTAACACAAAACCTTTTTTTAGAAATTCCTCAAATTTTCAATAAATTATAATAAAAGTTAACTTTGTTTAACAAACGACCCATTTTTTAAATCCATTAAAGGGAAATTTGGTAATGACAACATTCCGTTTAAAAGGATCCTTTAACAAATGCGTCGATTTTTTACGCCGGCCTCTGCTCACGGCCGGTGAAAAAAGAATTATTAATGGCATCAATTTTATTTGCTATGTCAGGTAAAAATTATCCGGGTGTATTCAAATAGTAAAATATATTTTTTTGTGAAAATTTGTGACACCCCTAGAGGTAAAATTTTGTTTTTTGTTTGATTCGAATCAAGTCTATTCGCATCAAACATGTTTTTTCGTGATATTAAACATAATTCGCGATTTAAGCTAGTAATAAGCTAGTGATAATTCAATTTACTTTTTAGAAGCATACAGAATTGTTAGTTCCACTGCAGGGCACGGGCCTCCTCTACAATTCGAATTACGATTGAGAGGGGTTAGACCATATAGTCCACAACGCTTTCCTAGTGTGGATTAGCTTTGCATACCATACTTTTTTTTACAAATCGCTATGTTGTTTAGGTTTCCTCACGATGTTTTCCGTCTTCGTTACAGTGCGTAGTGATTGACTATCAATACACACATAACTCCAAAAAGTAAGAGGTATAGCCTAATCCTGCAACCACAGTGAACAAGTTGGCAGCCGGGTCAGGGGGGTTACTCTATAAAAACCATACGAATTTCAAATATTCAGATGTTCGACGTCCGGAGTAAGATGTAAGATTTCCACTTCTAAAAATCAATACTTTTCTCTATTATACTGGTAATTTTCTCCGAACTTTATCTATGGTTCCGACGTACGATAGAGAAATCCAACATTGTGTGGAGTATCTAGGCATATTAGTGAAGTTTTGCGTATGGCGTTCGAATATTCGAAGTTTGTATCGTTATTATAGAGTAGCCCCCTGGTCCGAAACGAACAGGCCACCACCCACTTTTTACCTAGTCAACTACAATATGGTACACCTACCCGTATCACCTATTGAAAAAGAAATACAGGCGCATTTTCTTGGCCATTAAAAATAACTTATAGCATTAGAAAGGTTAGCTGAGCGGACTATCGATCGCCTACCCCTTGTCTTGTAATGGCGTAACAAATGCCACAGTCCCTCTGCTTCATATATTGATTCATAATTTACTGGTATACTGGATATATTGTGTAGTAAACTGAGATCGCTAGAAGCACAAATATGAAGGTTACAGGAAGTCACTTGATGACCCGCTTCCAATAGGTATATGTGGAGATCCTTGGGCCTGTTTAGCACTAGAATTTCAGTTTTTTTTGTCACGTATATCTTTACTGGTGGTAGGTCTCTCATATGTGAGAGGCCGCCTGGGTAGGTATCAGCGCATTGTCTATTTATCCCGTCAAATAACATTGTTTATGAGCGGTCGTATCGCTTACCATCAGGCGAACGGCATGCTCGTCTCGCCATTCATTGCAATAAACAAAAAAAGCTGTAGGCCCAATTCACATTTCTTGCCTCCGTTTATTTTCTCCCCTCCCGGATTTTCCATCACGCGATCTACGATCTAAGTGATTGATGTTTATAAACGGTAATCACTTACGATCAGGTGAGCCGCTTTCTTATTTACTAAAATAAAGAATAGACCGAAATGTTTCGTTGAATCAAACTGTATTACGAGTAGTCTAGGCCCTAGGGTAAGGCTTTCATTTTCTTAAAATATGGACATCAACATTCGCGTGTATTAATAATCGGCACGTAGTAAAACAATTTATTATCAATCTAGAACCTAGATTTTACATTATTGAATTACATTTTTAAACCCACAAAGAATTAACTCATAAAAAATTAATACCTATGAAATGTGGTACGTGTAACCACACTCATACTAGGATAACATAGCACAGCAAAGTCAATATAAAAAGATCATAACATTCCCAGGAACAATAAAACAGTTATCAGTAGTATAAAGAGCATTAACTGAGATACAGGCAATATGGAGCCGACCCAAACATATTGGGCTATAAAACACGCGGGTAATCGCTCGCGACGTGATCCAATAGTAATTGATACGAACCGCTGCGAATCTGTAGTTATTCTTTGTTTAAAGTACGCTTGACTTTATTAGGTTACATCTGTAGCCCTGAAGAGGTAGGTAGTTTGCCGAGCTTTATAGCCAGCCCAGAAACGTCCAACGCAGGGTATGAGACTCCCCTACAAGCAAGAATATAATTGATAGGAGGTAATCCCTGGTCCACCACGCTGGCATAGTGCGGATAAGAAATTCTTTTAAGGTCTTTCAGCAGGTTTCCTACGGCTAAGAGACTACCAATGCATACATCACTTTGAAAACTTAGAGACCTATCTTGGGATTTAAAATTTTGCAGACAAATTATTTAGACATCATCTTCACTTCTTTGTAATACCTAAGGCAATGTTTCATTTACGCGATCTCATACGTACATACATAAACTCCCGCTTTTCCCAGAGGGCATAGGCAGAGACAGAGAGTAGGCAGGAAAACCCACTTTTCGGACTATGTGTTCCGTCCCACAACGTAATAAGTACGGCTATCACAATATCGGACTAAAATTTCTGACACTGGGCTTATAATGAATAGAAAAATCCAATATAATTTTGCCCGATCCGAGAATTGCTGCCACCGAGGCCGTCTCGCCACCTCGTGATAAGTTTTAGCATACCTGACTATCAACATATATTTCCGATAAATCCGTGCGTGTGTGACTACATATCATTAATTTTGCCAGTTAGGCATGACCGGCAGGAAGACCTATGGAATAAACTAACCGTGAATAACTATGATATGAGGTATGGACTGTGTGCGAGTGGATTCCTGTAACGCGCTCTCCTATCTACTAGCCACATAGGATTCACGTGTCAGTGACATCGAAAATTCAATCAGCCGCCTACAACCGCCATCATCCGGCCCACATCACTTTTTTTTCTCACAAGATTAATACCTAAACGCAGCTTCATCCACTTGCGATGTAAACTTTTGAGGGGATACACAACTGACTTTATGGGAAGGATGGGAGGAGTCGATAATGTTACCTGTAAGATATTGTACTGTTGAAAATATATAAAATAAAATAAAAAACTAAAAAAATGTTTATACTGTTGTAATGTTTATTGTTTTATATGGTATTTAGAAATTTAGTCGATAATATATATTATACTGTTATAATATTTTTTGTCTGTACATATTAACGTACTTAGAATTTGGAATATATTGTTAGGTTGTTCTAATTTATAGATTTACTCAATAAATTGGATTATATTTTACTACAAAATTATGTAGACGAGGTAACAACCTACCAGTACAAGAAGTCTGGACAAGATATTCTAGTTATAGTTGACAGCAACTTATTCTTGTTAAACAAAGATCTGTCTGAATATGTATCATGTTACATAAATTCACGCCTTTTTCCCATAAGAGGTAGGCAGATTGCTGCCAAAATACTTACGTTTCGCCTAGTGTGTTATGTCTCACCTTGTGATACAGCCTATTGCCATATTGGGCACAAATCTCTAGGCTGGTAATAAATAGAAGATCCAATATAATTTTGTTTAACCCGGGATTAGAACCCGAGACTTTAGCTTTGCAATCATATTGTAGTAAAAGTACGCTATGGGGGCAGTTAATTAGGTTATATACACAAAATAATAAAATAATTACTATCTAGAAGTATAAGCTACCCATTTAAGAAGCCATAAATCTAGACAAATTGTCTTTATAGCCAATGATAATCGATATTAAAGCGACCGTAGAAGAATGATAACATAATGACCTATTAGGAGCCAGTTAATGGCTTTTGTGGGAGTAAAATGAGATCAATTTGTACTGAATTAAATCTTATTAAAAACAATAAATGAAGTTCGTTGTTAAACATTTCAATCTAGTTTTCCTCTTTAGCATTATTTAGTTGGTTGATTTTCACTCAAAATGTTTAATATTTAATGTACGTAAATAATCATTTTTTACTAGTGGTTTGGTCTCTCATAAGTCAACCACCGTAATGTCTATTTCTCCCGCAAACAGCAGAGACCTACCACCAGTAAAAATATCCCTAACTTTGCAAGAAGAGTTCTCAATTTTGATATCTTATTACATTGTTCTTAACTCTCAATAACACGATGAATCGACATCCTTCAGACAATTCTTCGACTAGAACGCACCCCTATATCACTCTTCGTAATTGACTGCGGCGAAAATTTCCGTCTCAAAGGGTGATTTCTTTCTATTTAATATATTTCATTGCACAACTGTTTTGTACAATATTTTTTATTGAAATCATACTATTAATCGCGCGTCATCGCTGAAAGCATTTTAAAAGCTAATCGTAAATATAGATGGGGATTTCGTCCATAAATTTTGCACCCATTTTATAAAGCGTTGACGGTTGCAATGTTATAATGGAATTACGGTATGATGTAATGTTTTGTGGTGGTATTTTGACCTATATTTTTTGCCTACACGCATAATGCATCAATATTCCATAGTGAACTTTGCACGTTACTCACTTAGGTGGTATACTACCGACTAAATATGTAGCGTTATAAAATTAATCAGTGCACAATCGATTTAAGAACTAAGAGTAGGCCATTCAGTACATTTGGAGTTTCGACCAGACGACCATGAAAATCGCACGAAGATAAATATTAAGTTAACTTAATTTATTACATTATGTATAAACTGCGATAAATATATTACCTTAATTTTTATGAGACTTTCAGTAACGTTCCTGTTCATATATAATATTTATGTCAATGCTGTCGAGTGACAAAAGTCTATATTTTCACTACACTACATCGAGTGTTTCGTATTGCATTTGAAATATGTACCTATATATATGTGGGATAGGTGAGTGTGGTTGTGTATTCGCTGTCCTTATTGATGTATCGTGTTCATAAAGAGTCATATTAAATCAAACCACCATATAAACTAATACACTTTATTATACGACTCTACATTGTGCCGGGCGTAACCACACTAACTTAGCAACTAAACAAAGTCATGAAATGCAACTATGCAATTATCTATACGCGTGTCTCTACATACACAACAGAAACTCTAGACAAATTATTAATGATTTTCTACCGTTTGCTAGACAAAATCATTTAATTATCCATTGTGTTTCCGCTTGGACATAACAAATGATTGATCAACACAAAAGCCGCAGTGTATATTAACGGTACACCCGAAATTTGATAATTGATAGTCAATCACCACGCACTAAAACGGTGAAGGAAAACATCGTGAGGAAACCTGCATACCAAAGCGATTCATAAGAATTTCTATGGTATGTAAGTCCGCCAACCCGCACTAGGCCAGCGTGGTGGACTATATGGCCTAACCACTCTCAATCGTATTCTCGATTGTAGAGTAGGCCCGTGCCCTGCAGTGGGACGTATATGGGCTGATACAGATACAGAATGGGCCACAAAACCTAATCAAAACATTGGCTTTCCCCAAACAAAAGGCGCGATGTGGTCGACAAAAGCGTTATATCGGTTGAGTTATCTGTATGATAATTGTGACGTGACAAGGAACTATTATTGTTCTAACACGGCAAGTCGCGTGTTGGACTTAGACATTGAACTGAGAGGGTTCGTGGCGAGGGGTTAAGGTTTATTATTCTCTGTAAATAAATAGTCACACTTCCAAAGTGAAATACAAGACGTGTTTCGTAGGTGTCAAAAACTGATGCCCAGTTGTGTCCTGTTGTAGAAACTGACTTTTCCCATAACTTTAACTTTACATTGACAATATCAATCCCATACTTAGGCAAACTTAAATGTATGGCAATAACATTCTCAAAATTATAAAAAACGTTAGTCAATTTTTGCAAACGGATTTAAGAGATACTTTTTGATTTGACAACATATTAAATAGATATTTGTGAATATAACACCCAATAGACTAACTGCGTGTATCAAACATGTAGCATCATATTTCACAAACTTTTTAACCAACTCGTTCAAGAAGAATACACGGATTTTTATAATATGTGTGTGAGTGTATCTGCACACATTATTTAACAGTAAATAAATTTATGAAATTTAAGTGATTTAATATATGCAGTTATGAATTTGTTAACGTTTTGTAGTTTTGTTACATAAAATTGAGTCGGACATGACACTGCAATGTTATTCTGCTAACACGCTATCTCGCGTGCCTATTTATAGGACATTGAACTTATTGAATTTGTGAAGGTTTCTCATAATTACGATGGATTATTTTAGTCAATTGTCTCACACTGAAATCGTGGTAATACAATTAAGGAACTGAACTAAATCTTTGGGCGTTATTTCTCTTCTTGCCATCCAAGATCCACGTGTGTGGATAAACATAACTATGGCTTGACATCCATTTCGGCTCAAAAAGAAACCTTTATTGTATTTAATAATTCTTTGCGTGAAGGCATATTTCCTTCTATTTGGAAAACGGCACATATTTTACCAATTCATAAAAAAGGATCCAGGACGAAAATTGAAAATTACAGAGGCATTTCTATATTGAACACGATCGGTAAGATTTTTGAAAAAATAGTATACAATCGCATTTATCCTACAATTACCAGAGGTATTTCTTCCCACCAGCACGGTTTTCTGAAAAACCGATCCTCTGTGACAAACTTGATATTATTTTCTGATTTTGTTTTGACGAATATGTGCGGCGGTGGTCAAGTCGATGTGATCTACACGGACTTCGAAAAAGCTTTCGACCGTGTAGACCACTCCATTTTACTTAGGAAACTTTCCGAATTAGGCATTCATGGCGATCTATTCAGATGGATAAAATCATATTTGACAAATCGATCGCAAGCTGTAGTGATTGGTGGACACCGTTCAGACTTCATTATAATTCCTACTGGTGTCCCTCAGGGATCTCATTTAGGCCCCTTACTTTATAATGCGTACATATACGATATAACTAATTGTATTAAGTTTTCTCAACATCTAATGTATGCAGATGACAAAAAAATCTATTGTAAAATTAATTCTATTCTTGACTGTACTAACTTGCAAACCGATTTAAATAGCTTAAGTAAATACTATGCGGATAACAATATAACAGTGAATGTACAAAAATGTCAATCAATCAGTTTCTCTCGTAAAAGAAATCCCCTATCTTATGACTACAATTTTAATGGAATTATTATTGAAAGGACCAGTATGGTAAGGGACTTAGGGGTATTTTTTGATAATAAAATGTTACTTAGCGATCACGTTGATGCTATTACGGTCAAGGCATTTAAAAGTTTGGGCTTTGTTATTCGTAGCTGCAAATCATTCAAAAATCTCTCAACAGTCAAATCTGTTTATTTTGCGTACGTACGTAGCATCTTGGAGTACGCTAGTCAGGTATGGTCGCCTCAATATTTAATTTACATAAATCGAATTGAGAGTATTCAAAAAAAGTTTATTAACCACCTTAATTACCGTCAGCGAGCTGCGGCTGTGTCTTATACAGATGATTGTCGCAGGCATGGCCTTCTCACATTAGATGAAAGACGTAAATTAATGGATGTATGCTTTCTTTACGATATTGTCAATAGCAAAATAGATTGTGAAGAACTGGTGGCGGGTGTGGCGCTACGGGCACCGTTGCGTCTCACTCGCCACACGCCTTTACTTCATGTGCCTGCTCGAGTGGCAAAATACGCAGCTAATTCCGCACTTGCTAGAATGCCTCGGATTTATAACACCGAATTTGCGGATGCAGATATTTTTTTTTATAAATCAAAATCCAACTTTAAAAAACACATTATACAAGTTATTACAGACAGATAATTTAATAACTAAAGTATATGTTCAATGTTGCACAGTATCACGTTTTATTTTACATAATTAGGTATACCTCACCCTCCTTTTTATTGTTGTTTGTCTTTTTTTGCAAACCTTTATTATTAGTGTCATAATTCAAGGTATTAACAACTCTTATATTTCTTTTGTAATGTTTCTGTGTTTGTATGATTGGTCTACCTTGAAACTGACGATTTTTTTTTTTTTTTTATGTTTTGGCCTCTCACACTTATTAATTTTGTAGTCTAATTTCATATCTTAATTGTTGCTTTTTTTATATATCAGCGCCAATCAACATATTATTTGTCAATAATTTGAAACCTATTATTAGCCTTAATTATGTGTAAGTATAATGATATGTAACTCTTATTTGTAACGCCGTTGGTTTCTTTAAATAAATAAAATAAATAAAATTCCAATAATCGATTTTTCTTTTACCATAGCATAAAGAAGCTAGTAGGCTAGACACCATAATTAAACAGAATGCCGAGCAGAAATAGTTTAATGTGAATTCATATTCTAATAAATTAGACTACATTGTAGTACCTAGAGGTACAATGTGGCCAGTTTCTGTTTTTTTGCAGCCAAAAGAAATCCACTGTGGTTAAGAAGCCTTTTCCCAGTAACTTCTTTTTGCCGACCTAGAATTTTAAAATATCAATATTATTGTTATAAATTAGCTACTATATACAACGGTAGTACAATGTGGTAATACATTTGTTAATATTTGTATTTTGTGGTTTTATTATATAATATTTAATCGAACGTGACACTGCAATGTTATTGCGCTAACACGCTAACTCGCATGTTGCTCAATGGGATATTGAACTTCGTAAATCTGAGGTACCTAAGTAGTTCTACGATAGAATAAAGGATTTAGATATTTCAGATAACATTTGATTACCTTTTTAACAATTAAAATATTATAACAGTATTAAAAAGCTTAGATTTAAAATTGTCGTTTATCTTATATCTGATACCACTTAATTATGGTCTCACTAAATTAAGGTCGTTTTAATAATTGTAGAGTTATTAAGTTTTTACAAAGATTAATATAATAGCTTTTTAATTTGATGGACGTGACACATCACACACAAATTACATTTTCCTACAAACAAGAATGGTGCTCGACTGGCGTTTTATTTTTGGGGAAGTACTTAAAAGTACTTATTGCAATTGGTATTGCTGATTTTATATCGCGTTATATTGTTACGGCCTTGTAGATTGTTTTAAAACTGATTTTAGCTATCGAATGCTTTGTCTTCTTTGCTCAAACTGAATTCAAATTTCATCCGTAACAGCCATAAGATTCCATAATTAAAATAGATTTTAAAACTGTCTATGAATAAGTCCGTTAAAATATAGGATGATTAAAAATAACAAAGCTAAGCATTTCTTTGTAATTCCAGGTGTTGTTTAGTTTTGCTACTGTTCATGAGCGGTCGCATCGCTTAACATCAGGTGAAAGGCATGCTCATCTTACCATTCAATAAAATAAGAAAAAAATAAATAACTTATTTTTACAACGGATTAAGATTTAAAAGTGCAGCATTGTGCATTTTATGTATGCTTTATCTAAATTATGTATGCTACGTGTTTTGAAACTCTGTCTTAATCAATAACTTTTAATGCAGTACTATAAAGTTTTATAAAACAAAGTAATATTTTGTCGTGACATTATATAATTATTCTGCTATTACTCTTTCTTAAATTAAAAAAGACAATTTTTAAGTTCAAAAAATAATTGATAAAGAATGTTAAAACTGAAAATATGTGAATAAGATTTAAAAATTGAAAATAATTGAATAACACTTTATTGGAATTGTTAGAATATAGCACTAAAATTAACGTCATGATCTTAACGCCACAGCAAGAAAATTACGTAAAAGGTAAAGATACTGTAACGAATTTTTTGATATTACACCTGAAATAATATGAACTACACAAGGTCCATAAGATTTCATTCAAGGTTTTTATTAAATTTAGGTTTGGTATTTCTCAACCTCCCGCTATTCGACATTTACATAAGGTCGGTGTAGTTGGCTTATGATTTCACGACGTGCCACCCACTTAACATCAACCCTTTCGGAAAATTCAATTCAGGAAAAGTCAAGATTTTTCCAACCGTGAAACACGCAAAGTGGTTTTCCGAGTTGAAATTCGTAGTTCATGGAGAAATTGACGAAAGTTTTTATTATATTCGTAGTTACCTTAGCAACAATGAAATTCTTGACTTCGTTAAAATAAAATCAATCAAATTAAACATAATACTTACTTCCATACTATTTCCAAGTACTTGGGTGTAAGTGGTTCATTTAAGGGCCATAGCCAACCTCTGCTGCTTGCGGTCCAATTTGCAGACCTTGAACGAGGCAATGGCGAAACTTTGATTCCCAATTTGTGGGTTTTGGGAAGCACACGGTGGGTCGGCCCATACAATACCAAAAGTCCGTCATATCTTACGGCATGGTAAATGGAGGATGCCGAAGATTGGGCGAAATGCAGGAGATGTTTCATAAAGGCGAACCCTGGCACCGGCCGAGATAACGCTAGGGAAAAGAAAAAGATGCTGAATAAGTTCCTCGTCTAGTATTAAAATGTTTACAATTAAATGAATACGCATAAATAGACTAACTAATAAATCTCGTTTTTTCGTAACATCATTCAATTGCTCTTTATCTCCACCAATTATGCTCACAATTAAAGGCACGTAACTCTGCCAGACATTTACCACCAATTTGCAAAATCTGTTCCAAAATCCATTCAGCACCCAATTTTTCGGTCGATACAAAAAATGAATAGAATGCATTAAAGGTAATATCCGGTCACTCAGTCCAATAATGGCTTGGGTAGACACGTCAACCGCAGAGCCCTACACATCTATATCTATATAGATATCTACATAGGTACCTATATAGATGAGCATGTCGGTCTGACGTTCAATTAGGGATGCATTTACCGTCATGATGAGAATTGCCTATCACTCATTGCGGTGTAGGGAAAAAAAATCATAACTTGAAATTATGAAAGATTGCTGTTGATTGAAGATTGTATTGGTAAGGCTAACAATTTGTGAGAAAATCGGTTTTAATTTGTTTAAATGTTGTGTTTTGGGTCCAAATAATACATTTAAAAAATGCAGTTTGGCAAAAAAAGCCCTGTTCGATCCTAGAGGGGAATTTTGGTATCTCGAAAGGGTAATGTAAAAAGGCAAAGGTCAACATAATCATCGTAAGTTAAATAACAAATTTAGTAATAATATTCTCCTAAATCCTAGCAAAGTTTCCAATTATTTAAAGTTTTATGCAAAACATATACTAAAAATTCTGAAACATCGCGCTGCACGTTGCTTATTGCGAACGCGTTTTTTTTTTATTGCAATGAATGACGAGACGAGCAAGCCGTTCACCTGATGGTAAGCGATACGACCGCTCGTAAACAGTAGCAACATTCCACTGCGCTCGCCATCCTGAGACATAAGATGTTAAGTCTCAATATGTCCAGTAGTTACTCTGGCTACAATGTCCTTCAATCCGAAACACAACAGTGCATTTAAGCAGTGTTGTTTCACGGGAGAAATATACATTGCGGTGGTACCTACCCAGATGGCCTCTCACATATGAGAGACCTACCACCAGTAGAGATTGTTTGCAGTGTAATGTAAGTTAGTCTATTTTCTATTTTATTTTCTTAAGGATATTTTTTATCATATTATTTGAAACGGAACTTTTAAAAATAATACATTAAATATCCCTTATAACGCCTTTATTGATTGGACAAAGCTTTTTCGTCATTTTGTATAAAGCTGACGCTACGGTATTGTGTTGTTGAGAGGTTTCTTGGTCTCACAATAAAGACATGAAACAAATTACAAAATTATTTTTTCTTGGTGTGGATTCAAACAAAACTCAATTTTTACATATTCTACTACTGGTGGTAGGTCTCTGATGTGTAAGAGGCCGCGAGACCGTCTTTTTTGTGTTTTGGTCTGAAATTAACTACTCAACAAATTGAGACTTAACATCTTATATCACAGGATGGCGGGCGCAGTGGAATGCCAGACATTGCTTTGGAATTCAGTGTATTGTTTGGTTTTGCTACAATTAATGAGCGGTTGTATCGCTTGCCATCAGGCGAACGGCATGCACATCTCGCCATTCATTGAAATTAAAAAAACTTTATATGAACTACCAGTTTGCTATTCATCGTCTAAACGAATATAAAAATTCTTCAAAACTTAGTCGATCGCAATGTATATGTTATGGGCCAAGTGATTAATCGGGCAGTATTCATAATGCCCGGGCAATATGAATACTGCTCAATAAGAGCGGGCAATGTGATTATAACCAATCAACTTATCACATTGCCCGGGCATTATGAATAATGCCAAGTGCCTATTGGGCAGAGTGATGTAAAGCGAATCAAAATCAAAACAATGAGCCGAAGTGGTAGAATTTAGAATAGGGCGGCACGAGGGGGTGGGTTGGGAGGAGTGGAGGGGGAGGGGGAGTGTCGCACCTCCCCAGGTACCACTCCCATGAAAAGGTAACGCACCATTCCTGAGAAATATCTATTATAGCAACCTAACCCATAAAACACTTGTCCACTTCCCTCCGTGCAATGCGGGTGACAAAACAATGAAATAAAGAGGTAAATAACTTTGCAAAAAGACTTTTACAGCCGGAGAAGCCAGCTGTAAAGCACCACGGATCAAAAAACACTTGTTGTCAATACAAATTAACTTCTGCATCGTCTCCGGCGCTACGGGAAGTTCAACCCCTTCGCCCTTGCGTAACAAAAGATAGGCACCCATGCTCACCTCCGCAGCTTCGGCTTTTATATACACTTTCTAGGGTCGGTAAAGACTACGTGAAGTCGGGGTGTTCCAAGTCAGTTTTGGGGCACAGTCGACCTAACTTATCCATAAAGTGGGTACACAAATTTTCTTCTGAAGATAATGTTTCGGACGTTAAAAACCAACTAAACATAAGCAGATCAATTCAACCTTTCTAATTTATGGGTCTATCGCAGATGCTACAATGCGGCAGCGCACCACGTAAAAAATCACCTATTAATCACATTGCCCGATCATCATGTAGCCATATTCATAATGCCCGGGCAATGTGATAAATAGGTGAGTTTAGATTGTAATTAATCACTTGGCCCGATATGGCTCGGCAATATTTATACTGCCCGGGCATTACGAATACTGCCCGCATTTATCACTTGGCCCATAATATATACATGGCGTTTCAATAAATAACGAAAAGCAGTCAATTATACATCATGTTGATTTTCCAAGAATGTTTAATAATGTCACCAATATAAATAGACACAATTCTAATAAATAATCACGTACTAATACACGATAATTCCACGTAAGAACTGGCTACCAGGAAACTTATTTGTACGTCAAAATATTCCATTAATCTTATACATTGTTGGCAGCTCGGGACCTATGCCACTAAAATTATGTACCAGTACAATGTAGCTATAGCCGTTCCATGAACGAATCATGCAATAAAGTATTCACTATGGATTATTACAAATTATTCATCATCACCATCATCATCATATCAGCCACAGGAAGTCCACTGCTGAACATAGGCCTCCCCCAAGGATCTCCACAGTGACCTGTTGCAAGCAGCCTGCATCCAGCAAACAATCCTACAAATTATTACAAAAGTTTATTATAGTTACTGTTGGGGCCGAAAGGTTCTGGAATTATGAAAGTTACCGGCCGGCTATGATAGAGTCCGTCAACCCGGACTAGTCCAGCATGGCGGCCTATATGGCCTTAACACTCTCAATCGTACTCTCGATTGTTGAGGCCCGTGCCATGCAGTGAGACGTATATGGGATGATACAGTACAAAAGACGGCAGGCATTTTTCTATAGTCAACAATAGTCCCACCATGTGATAAGAGGCGAGCCTAGCGCCATATCGGGCAGATCAAAAAATCCAATATCATATTCCTCGACCCGGGATTCCGACCCTAGACGGCTTTGTAATTGTACTACCGTAATATAGTTACGTCACTGAAGTAATTAGAGAAAATCTATTCTGGGCTAGTTTTGATTCGATAGTGGTGCGTCGGCCAAGGTATGTCTATGCCAGAGGTCGGCAACCTGCGGCTCTTTGGGTGTGAAGCTCTTTAGTTCCATACGCCATTATTAATAATTAAAAAAATATACATTTAAAAAAATCTTTTTTGACACAGGGCATTTTGACAGCCTCCGTGGCGCAGTCGGTTAGACACCGCCTGTGAAATGAGAGGCCGCGGGAATCGATCCCCGCAGCGAGAGAAATGTTTGTGCAGCCCACAAATAATTCTGTCGGGTCTGGATGATTGTGAGACCAAAAAGTCTCTCATAGTTGACGTCGTTGAGTCGACACAAGACTCGATCTTAGTGTGGGGTCAGGACTATGTATGTGACTGTTGGGTGTTATTTATTTATTTATTCTGAATCCATTGTCT
Source organism: Hyles euphorbiae (assembly GCA_023078785.2). Classification (NCBI taxonomy): domain Eukaryota; kingdom Metazoa; phylum Arthropoda; class Insecta; order Lepidoptera; family Sphingidae; genus Hyles; species Hyles euphorbiae. The sequence goes on along the minus strand of CM041039.1, from coordinate 2,493,154 downwards.
GTACCATTTGTATCTCTGAGCCACTTTACTAACGTTTTTTATCGCACCCGTACCACGTGACCTCACTTTTGCCAGAAAAAAATAACTTTGTAAAAGCTTAGAATCTAAATTTTAATACTTGAGTCTTCCGAGTTAAAAAGTCACCGACCCCTGGTCTATGCGAACGACAGGCGATCGCGTGTTCGACGTGATTACGCTGGTAGCACTGTGACATGACGCGCGGTGACAGATCGTGATTAATTAATTTATTTGAGATACGTTGATGGTTTTATTGATGACGCTGTTATACACAGGAATTATAAGTTTACTCATTATTTTTTGTTGCAATTAATGGCGACATGGCTCACGGACAGTAGTAAAACCAAACTACACCATGATTTAGAAAGCAATGCTTGGCATTGCACTGCACTCGCCATCTTGAGACCTTAGAGTATTTATATATAGAGGGAGCGCTGTCATACATTCGCGATTTGAAAAACGTAGATATTTTCTTGTTCGTAATGTTGGTAGCGCTCCTATATTAGTAAAAATTGAATTAATTATTTAGCAATAAATTGCTATAAATTCCTTTATTAGCCGAAATTATATTTAGCTATTATCCTTTTAAAACGAGTTTGAGTGGAATTAAATAGACCTAAACTACTTATTTTTAGTTTTTTTTTTCAAATAATTTATGTATTTTGCACATCCTGTTCCAATATTAGCCAATAGGAGGGCAGAAAAAGGTGGCCCGGCACCACCACTTTTATCTACGTTTTTGAAGTACCAGCGCTCCCTCTATATATATATACTCTAAGCTTGACACATAATATGTCAAATCTCAATATGTCCAGTAGTTAATCTGGCTACAATGTTGTTCAGAACACAACAGTGCATTAACACTGCTGTTTCAGGAGAAATAGATACTGCGGAGGTACCAGTAAACATTAGAAATAATTTATCTTTATTTTATAGGTTATGATTCGATTGATCTTTCATTTCTTTTCAGACGGATGAGTTCGGCATACCCCGTCTACCGTAGGCAATGCACTGAGGATTTTCCCCATAAAAACAAAACATGTTTTGATTCGATAGTGATACGGCGATGTATGTGTGCGATCGACAGGTAGCGTGTTCGACGTCATTAGGTTGGTAACAAAGTGACGCGCGGGGCGGCGACACTTCGTGATTAATTAATGGATTTGTGTCACGTATCTTCAATGGGTTTTAGTGAGAGTATTATACAAATAGGAACTAAAATGTTTTTTGTAAACAATTTTGCTTTCGTAGTATTATTTGTTTATTAAATTATTTCTAGCCCACTGCAGCGCAAGGGCCTGTCTGTTCTTAATTCACTCCTCTGAATAAATATATTTTGCAAACCAAGTAACATAGCGAAACATGACTATACTGTACATATAATAGTTATTTAAAACTGCAAAAATAAAAGAAATTGCCTATTGTTGTTTGCTGTACTGTATCAGCCCATATAGGTCCCACTGCACTCTGTAGGGCACGGGCCTCCTTTACAATCGAGAGCTCGATTGAGAGTAGTTAGGCCATATAGTTGTTTTTTTTATTTACGTGCAACTTATAGCGCTACATAGCATCATAGCTACATTTATCTTGATTTACGGTCTTTGGACTGTTGGGGTTTAAGTCTAAGTCAAGTATAGTATACTGCCTGTGAACTTTCGATTCGAAAACCATGAGTAGCCAGGGCCATTAATTTCGGAAAGGTTAATGGTTCTAGATTTGAGGCCACGTACTGGCAAGCGAAGTGTCGGCGCTCGCCTACAAGGTGGACGGACGACCTGGCTAACGTTGCAGGAACTCGTTGGATGCAAGAGATCCTTGTGGGATGCCTACGTTCTAATTTCTAGATGATGATTTAAATAATGTCTGACAGCCATATTTGAAAGCAAAATTAATTTGTTACGCTAACTGAACATACTCAAATAAATTCGCGCCCTTTTCCCAGAATGGGTAGGCAGAGTTACTAGGACACCCACGATTCGCCTTCTGTGTTCCAATCCACGATGTGATGGGCGGCGAGTCTATCGTCATATGGGCTAAAAAATCCTGACTCAGGGCTGATAATGAATAGAAACATACAATAACACATAATAACACAACACACACAATTTACCTGACCCGGGATTTGAACCCGAGTCCTATACTGTAGTTCAACTGCGCCACCGAGGCAGTCACGAACGCTAATTGAAACCACAAAAATAGAGCATCCATGAAAAATTTTACGTAAAAAATGTCACGTCCAAAAGAAATATTAAACGGTACAAACAATAAGCATTTGATAGAACAAATAAACTCGTGTCACATTGAGATCGCTGTGAAAGTAATATCTATACAAGAAATTGTTTCACATTTTCTCTTTTTATTGAGAGACAAAGACAGCTGAAAATTGCTCAAACTATGACTTGTCAGTTCATATTAAAGTGTCTAACGGCCGATGCCAATAATCAATCGAAAAAATTAGATTGAAGTCAATCTGTTTTGTTGTCAATTGTTTTCTACTTTTCGATTGGTCTCCTGTCATGTTGCCATAGTTTATTCACTACTGAGATTGATTATTGGCAATATAGTATCAGAAAAACGATTGAGCTGTCAATCTAAAACGGCAAATTTTGGATTGGGTTTGTTTATTGGCAGCGGCTGTAAGTGTGTTTTGGGACATATATATTTTTTTCTTGAATTTACCTCAAACCGAGTCGTTTACATCTTACTGTGCCAACATATTAGATACATTTTATAGACAATTGCACACTAAGCAATCACACCACTTTGGGTGATGCAATAATCAATTATTTACATTCAAATTTTTCAAAAAATTTAAATGATATGTTGCAATTTTTTACATTCAAATTTTTCAAAAAATTTAAATGGTAGGGAAGTGATGTGCCTACATATTAGATACCTTTTATAGACAATTGCACACTAAGCAATCACACCACTTTGGGTGATGCAATAATCAATATTGTATTCATAATTAATAATATTTGTAATAAGTGCCAGTCGCTCTCTGAACGTTGTACTGTGTATATCTACTTTCAAATATAATACATTTATTCAAGTGCTCTTCGTCATTTGTGTCCTACCTTACACACGCGCCATCATAACACACCTTCACAAAGAGACGAAACTTGTAATTTTTAAACTTATTCGTTAAATCTTATATTGTACCACATTTAGGAGTTAAAATAAAATTCAAAACCTAAACAGAGAACCAAAAAGGCTAAAAAGTTAAATACTGCAGTAAATTTTGTCGTTTTCTATAACTTTGCTTTATCCTCTGTGTTTATCCTTGAACCTCGAATAATTTGCTTTCACGATGATACTACGACTTAAACTCTGGAATCGCTTAACAATTCGACCTGCACGGACTCGAAAAACAACCGTTAAACTATTATTTTATTTGCCTAAACACCTATTGTATCAGCCCATATACGTCCCACTACAGGGAACGGGCCTACTCTACAATCGAAAGTACGATTGAGAGTGGTTAGGCCATATAGTCCACCACGCTGGCCTAGGGCCCTACTATATAAATCCGAAACGAAGTTCGAAACTTCGTGACGTTTTTCGTTTCGAAACCTACTCTGTATCACGAAATTCGAAGAATTATTCCAATATATCGGCAATACGAACATTTACAGAGTAGGTACATTCGTATCGTCACAAACTTCGTTCGTCCGAAGTTTCGAACTTCGTTTCGGATGAATATAGTAAATAAAAATGTAAATGTTCGGATTGCCGATATATTCGAATCATTCATTCTTCGATCCGAAGTTTCGAATTTCGTGTTACAGAGTAGGTTTCGAAACGAAAAACGTTACGAAGATTCTTCGTAACGTTTTTCGTTACTTCGGACTTATATAGTAGGGCCCCTAGTGCGGGTTGGCGGACTTACATACCATAGAAATTTTTATAAATCACGATGTTTTCCTTCACCGTTTTAGTGCGTGGTGATTGACTGTCAATACACACAAACACTGTCAAAACACCTATGCCCAAACAATATTACTATTTTCCCTAAAATAATTTTCAAAAGCCTACTCAATTAAAATCGTCTGGCTTTGGAAATTACTAGGGAAATATAATTTGAAATTAATGTAATTAGGTTATTGACGAATTCTGTTTGAATTCTTTGTAACGTCGTACATCGTTATAAGGCGCTAATGCCCTTATTCTGACCGTTGGCTCTATATCCATTTGAACAATGTACTCTGTGTCGTAAACAATTAATACTATTCTCAAATGAACAAAATACAATTTAACCTCACCATAAGGATAATATTCTGAGGTATAACCGCCAAGTTTATTTAAGCCGGCTCGGCGGCCAACAATTTTAAGCCACTAATAGGCTTATCGGTAAAAGTGAAACCAGGTATTGCTGTCACGTAATTCTGGGTGTTTCGGCATTTTTCGTATGCTCAAGAAAAATAATTCAAATATAACACCGGAAATATAAAAGATACTTTTGTTTTCAGGGTAATCGAATACATTTCTAGAAGGCGGAATTCGGCGGATCAAATAAAAATATGTTGATATTTTACTTATCTTCAGCAATTCTAAATACACGATACAGAACATAAAATATGTAACAGTCATCATACTCTAATAACTCAATACCTCATGCACTTATTTACATATATATGAACTTTTAACATGTATCAAAACCTATACGTAGATATATTTAACATACTCATAAAAAATTATGTAATCAGACAAATAAAATGTACTTATTTAACAATATTAGAAAAAAAAGACGTGTCCATTACTGGTCGTATTTTAATTTAAAATTGTCTACACCGGTATTAAAAATAAAGCGATGATATTATGAAGACATGCCATTCAGGTTGATATTAATGTACAACTAACAAAACGCTGCTCCTGTGTCTAAGCCCACAGTTCACTACAGGAACCCAATCAACGTTAGACGTCATTTCAAAACACGTCATTTTAAACGTCAGTGGAATATCGGGTTCAAATAACTTTCCACGTAGTGCCTCACTTGTCATACGTGGCGTTCAATGGATTTATAAAGGTGCCTCCGCTAGTTAATTTTGATGTACATTGCTTGTAAAGTTGGCATGTTATTTGGAATTTGTATGTGTTATTGCGGACTACTTAACGCCTTAAAGTATAATTTTGTTTAAAATTATTAGTTATAGTGCCTGACTTATTATACCTAACGTTCAGTGTTAATTTTGATGTACATTGCTTGTTATGTTCGCCATCTATGTTATAACGAATTTATGTTTATAATTGCTGGCTACAATTAGAGACTTTACGTGTTATTTTCCGACATATTATGAGTATATTGAGGAAAAGGAAAAGCATTGATTGAATTTTGAAAGTTTGTTGTAATTTGACAGGGGGTGTCTTTCAACCAAGAATCATTTAATTAAATGAGTTTTATAAGAGATCTTCTTCGGATAATAAATCGTTACTGCCCTTACCATTCAGTGACCATTACAAAAAATTTGTTATTAAAATTTTATATCAAAGAAGTAATTTAAAGAATTTATCTAACACTTGAATGTCTAATAAAAGTATACGTAATATACGTATACTTTTATTACACCATGGAACTGTCCCAATCGGTATTGTAATGATATATTTTAACGTAAGTGCCAATTAAAGTCTCCGTCAATTTTCCTTTCAATTAACTACGGAGACACAAAGCGGCGTCCCGTCCGAGTCGAATTGGCACATTAATATCATCGGAATATTCCTCTTTTGTGAAAACATTTGACAGCCTCCGTGGCGCAGTTGGTTGGAAGCCGGCTGCGACCGAAAAGTCTCTTGAAGTTCCCAGTACTCACGTCACAAGACTCGATATTAGTGTGCAATCAGGACTTTGTTTATGTATGTATACTGTGGTATTTATGTAAATATTTTAGAAAAAAATAATGAGTATATTAAAATTTCACGTGCTGTATCATATTATTGTTATACAAAATTTTCCAACCCACTATAAGTTGGTGTGGTGAATTAAAGGCATGTTCTCTTAATCTTTGAGGAAAACCCCGTGTTTAGCAGTGGAACACTTAAAAATATGAAACTGCGAGAAGTTCACTGTTGAACATAAAAAGACCATAAGATCTACCCTAAATGCTTACCTAAGCTGTTAAAAACAGGTACAAATATATGTTCCAATCAATCATACCTCTTTTGTATGATTTCATGCGATTTTTTTATACCAAATAGAGGAAGTTGCATCAACAAATTCAAAAGCAACTGAAAGAACGGAATCGCAATGTCTGTTGTAACATCCATATTCCGCGAAGGAGAAACTAAATATAAACAAGAGCATACAGTTTCCAATTACCTCTACTTTATACTGTGTTTGGTGTAATTGAATGCAATGCAAAATTCTTTGTAAACATAGTTTATTTCTTCTTGATATGAAACATGTGGATCCAGCATAAGTGAACTCGTTAAAATTAGTCAATGTAATGTAAAAAAGAGGAAATAACAATTTGACTTCCTTAAATATAAGGAAGAAATACATAAAGTAAATGTACGCGAAATATTCACTATCCCATCTACGGCAGGTTTATGGATATCCTTATTAAAAGAATTCATTCAGCTAAATAATGCAAAACAAGTTAAAATTTACTTACTACGCTAACTTCCGATGAAAAGCCAGCGTGTTGTTCGGACGCCATGTCGTATAAGTATAGATGATACTCGTATATGATTTTTTTTCATTCATAATAATGGCGATCAATTTGCATCTGTTATGCATATTAACTACGTACTCCATAAAGGCATTTAGTACAATAGTTTCTAAAATTTATGTATTGAATCCTTTTACTCTGTACAGAGAAACAACAAAGTAATCACATAATAATAATAGAACAAGTGGCGGCCTCATCACACTAGGTAATTTCGTACAGGCAATCATGGGATGGATATTTAAATACGGGAAAAAAAGAAGACATTTACGCGAATGTTACACATTGAAATAAAACAAACTTTTTAAAATGAACTTTTTAACATGAATAATTGTTAAAAGAAGGTAATTTTCGTATCACTAATCGGATGACTAATACCTCTGTCCGCCCCGTGACCAAGAAAGCTGCAATATTAGGAAGTTAAAAATGTGAAAAATTAGCCAAATTCGCGATAAAATCTGTAAAAAATAGTTTTATGTCCAGGTACTCAGTACGTCTTATTTTAAAATAAATATCAATATAAACACAGGAGCAATAATTCAAAGGTTTTTAGTCACGTAACCTCGCCATTAGACTATTATGCGCCTTCCTGGATTTCCCCATTTAAATTTCCCATTAGGCTTTAACGTCTAAGTGACTTAATGACTTCACTAAAAATAAAATATATACTTTGAAGTCGCTTAAAAATAGATTAATACGTACTGCAGTATTTACTTTACTGGTTGTAAGTCTCTCATTTGTGAGAGGCCCTCTGGGTAGGTACCACCGCAATTTCTATTTCTTCCGCCAAACAGCAGCCTAAATGCACTGTTTTGCTTCGGATTGAAGGACATTGTAGCAAGAGTAAAACTGGAAATATTGAATCTTTGCATCTTATGACTCAGGATGGCGTGCGCAGTGGAATGCTAAGCATTGCTTTGTAATTCAAGGTATTGTTTGGTTTTGCTATTATTCGTGAGCGGTCGTGTCGCTTACCATCAGGCGATCGGCATGCTGGTATCGCAATTGCATAAAATGAAATTTTGCCAGCGTCGTACTACACAAACCGAATTTTATATGTATATTATGCCGCTTTAGGACACACGGGCTCTTGGTCCAAATGTGTGTATTGCTATCTAGGTGGATAATTCTACTACTAGCAAACTAATATACAAAAACATATAAAGCTAACAAAATAGTGGGTACTTAAACACGTGATGCATATTCCACCAGAAATAAAACAATGAAATACAATCAAAATATAAAAACTATCAAAATATAAGTACATTGAATAAATCATTGAGTTTTTTGGAATCGTTCCCAGCTACACGTGTATTAACGAGTCCACTATTTCACAAAAACGTACCTAAACTCGAAACAATAGCATTGTCTTGGCAATGCTCCCGAAAACTTATAACCCTCATTTATTTTATTCAATTATTTTTTTGTGATTTTTTAATCGACTAAAAAGTTGAAGGTTTTTTTCATCGCTAATATTAAGATCTTTGTTGGGTTATTAACCTTGTGATTAACGGCCGATGCCAATAATCAATCGAAAAAATTAGATTGAAGTCAATCTGTTTTGTTGTCAATTGTTTTCTACTTTTCGATTGGTCTCCTGTCATGTTGCCATAGTTTATTCACTTCTGAGATTGATTATTGGCAATATAGTATCAGAAAAACGATTGAGCTGTCAATCTAAAACGGCAAATTTTGGATTGGGTTTGTTTATTGGCAGCGGCTGATAGTAACTAATAACCACTCTCAATCGTACTCACGATTGTAGAGGAGGCCCGTGCCCTGCAGTGGGACGTATATGGGCTGATACAGATATAGTAACTCTTGCGGATTTAAAAAAAAAATCGGATAAGCAAGGGATAAACTTTAGCCCTTTAAAATTTACTCGATTATTTTGAATAGCGAGGTAACTATGACAACAAAAGAATGAACAAAATAATCAAGTCGAGTTCAAAGCCTTGCTCTAAAGTTAGTCCTTCACTTATCAGAGTTTATTAGTAAGACCCTTGAAGTTTGAAGAGAAACATCTGTGCCTTATATTGCTGATGTGAAACAATCTCACTGGTGATTGTGTTACGTTTTTTTAGATTTACTCGAATGTAACACATTGAAATAAAACTATAATTTACGCATTTTATCGCGAAATTGGGTTAATTTTTACATTTTTGACTTCCCGATGTTTCTATTACTTTACAGCTTTCGTGGTCACGGGGCGGATTATCCGCCCTGTAATAGTTATATTTCACTGTGTTACTTCATAAACCCCCTGTTGTACTTTTTAATGAAATGCGATTTGTTAAAAATAGAACATAACGCCAGTCCGGCTTAGATAAAGATTTAGCCCAAATAAGACGCATCGATTTTCCAAAACCCAGACCCGAAACCGTCGAAACTTCATTTGATTAATATTTAACATTTCATTATTATTTTCTATAATTGGTTTATTGTAAAGTTCAGAATGCAATGTGCACAAAATAGTTTTAATTTTGATAGTGTGTATCATGTTGGATAATATTAAATAACTAAATAAATAGAGGATTAAACCTGCAGCCTCTCATTTCGTAATTAGCTCTAAATACACCAAACACTCCGCGGAATAATTAGACTGTAAATCTCATGTAAGTCTAACGGACTAGACGCGACTGCCAAGTGCCAACATGTTCACGGTGGTCGCGGGTTCGAATCCCAGGGCACACCTCTGACTTTTCGGAGTCATGTGTGTATTGATAGTCAATCACCACGCACTAAAACGGTGAAGGAAAACATCGTGAGGAAACCTGCATACCATAGCCAATTTATAAACATTTCTATGGTATGTAAATCCGCCAACCCGCACTAGGCCATCGTGGTGGACTATATGGCCTAACCACACTCAATCGTACTGTCGATTGTAGAGGAGGCCCGTGCCCTGCAGTGGGACGTATATGAGCTGATACAGAAATCTCATCTGTATGAAAAAAAAACAAAGCAAAGAAAACAAACAACTATCCACACATCATCTCATTTGTTTGTCCACAATTCCGTGGCGTATTATTAACGCCTCCATTAAGACGCAAATGTAGAATGTGTCACCGTCATAACACTGCGGAATACCGGAACCGATGCCGATCGGTGCCAAATTCCGCGCATACCGATACTAATGCTTATGTTCACGCTACTGCGGGGTGGTCAGTGCGGTTGACTGTATAATACTGGGTATAACGACCCACTGAAACGAAGTTAGGTCATAGTTTTTGTGAATTCAGGGTTGTCACTTTAACAAGTAAAAATTTTTTTCGTTTGTATTATTTCAGGCACAGGCGTGTGGGGTCGATATTTTCCCGAGTTTTTGATCCACACTGCACAAGACTAGCACTTTTTAGGGACATGACTATGATTTTTGAATGTATGTATACGGGTTATATCAAGAATGTTACCGAAAACGAAGCCTGTTGGTAGTTTTAATGACTACAGACATAATGAATTTAAAAAGTTCAATAAAAACGCGACGACTTTTTTGTGATGTTTTAAATAGATATTATCGTATCTGGGTGGTAAATATCTAGCTCGTTCTAAATATTATAATGTATTAATTTACAAAATCAGTTTAACTAATGTTACACAATATTTCAGGGATATCAAATAGACGGAAAAGTCAAGATAGTGGAATCATACGTATTGACAGATCTGCGGTAAATTCAATCGCCAACAAGCTGTTGCTTCATGTCGGTTCGTTGGTTTTCGGTGACAATGTTACCAATGATATTAAGCTGGTATATCAACTATCAAAAGTATAGCGTAGCTGTATTATTGAATTATCAATGCCATGCTTACAATACGTACTAAAAATCTGTGGAACAAATTTCAAGCGGCAGCATTTCCGGACAAATACGACCTAGCGACATTCAAAAAACGATGGTATTCCAACCTTAAAGGCCGGCAACGCATCTCCATGCCCTATGGTGTTGCAGATGTTCATAGGTGGCAGTGATCACTAACCATCAGGTGAACCGTATGCTCGTTTGCCCGCTATAATATTGATATATCTTTTATATATGGTGTTCGGGTTTGGGTTTTATAACAAACACAGGAGTCTCCAATCTAGCAGGTTTTATTAATCAACCTTGCTTAAGACTAGTGATTTCCATACACAATTATTATAATCTTAATCTAATGGATGTCCCAATACGCAACCAAATTAAAAAAAAAACTTTAAAAGTCTTATCGATTACAAAGTAAAAAAATCGTAACGTCTCTACTGGTGTTTACCGGTTAGGCAATTAAACAAATTAATTTATTTTAATTTTGATAGATTGTTGTTTTATCCGAGTATAACGGAAGGCAACACAAATCCGCGATTAACAAAGGCAAACAGTGTCCGCGATCGACTGTCGACCCACCCCTGGAAGCTTATGTAGGCCCCGAAAATCGCGACTATTAAACATTTTATTTACACAATCTTCGAATTCAAGGCTTCACAAATATGAAAAATATAAACATATATATGCCATATGAACGGAAACTCTGCATTTACCACTATTACGGCAATCTAGACCTTGAGACTTGAGACTAGAATTGGTGCTTCAAAATTAATATGGAGCTTTTAACTAGTGGCTCTAACGGAGTTAAACTACAATCTATAACAAAATGATTTTTAAACGGTCGTCAAAATTATGACAATCAAACAGACCGCTAAAAGCAGTTTCAATGCACTGTTGTCTTCCGTTTTTTAAGGACGTTGTAGCCAGAGTAACTATTGGATATTTTCAACACCTTAGGTCTCAGGATGGCTTACCATCAGGTGAACGGCATGCTCATCTCGCCATTTATTGCAAAAAAAAATATCGACTCGGAACTAAATAACTGCACTTGTTGGACTCGAAACATACTTACGTATATAACTATTATGGGATTTCTATCACTATATATAAGTAGCTATGCAAGATAAAATAATGTAATTTTACCAACAGCAATAAGTAAATTTTATTTTACGTTGTATTTACTAACGCTAGTTTTAAGCAATATTTTCGTGAATTGTACGCGCCGTGTTTGCCGAGACGCCAGTGATTTGGCATCGGCGTGGCATCGTGATTGAGTGGCACTTGATGCCTACTATAAACAACTCACATATTTATCCACCAATGTCTCCCAAATTGCCAATGACACTCATTATTTTCGAAGTTTTCGAACTTGTCCATTGTATTTTATACTAGCAGCTCTGCCTGGTTGCATACGCTTTTCAAAATGGCGGCCAAAATGTTCGGTACCGAATAAATATCTTTTTTGCTTTCATAAAAAAATAATATATCTTTTTTCTGAAAAGTATCCTGTTACTTCTATTACCTCCAAAAATATGTGTACAAAGTTTCATGATGATCGGTTTAGTAGTCTTTGCGTGACAGCGTCACAAACAAACATACATTCACATTTATAATATTGTATTATATTATTATATATTATAAAAAGGATTTGTATTTGTAGCGCCAAGAGTTACACAACCAGACGAAACAAACCACAAAGAACGAACCGTCGTTCTTTGTCTTAATTAACAATAACATAGTGTTAGTGAATGCAACGTATAAAATACCGTTCACATATACAGTTCACAGTTAATTCATGAAAAAATAAAGAAAAGATCTTAGCTTGTTATTTCGGGTGAGTGGGAGAGGCAACCGGGAACGAAAGAGAAGGAGATGACGAAACGGGTATTGGGGATCCGGCAATCTCATTCATCGAATGTAAAAAAACAAAACTGTCGCTTTACTCCGATTTCCCGTGAGACAGTGGTACCGCTCCCGACAAGCCTACCCATTCATGTTTCGTCATGATTGACAACAGAGTGGCTCTAACACATCCAAAAAAAAAATAAAGAAAATAAATATATATAAATATTATCTAAAAATTATTTTGCCTTTCCACTATGCATCGCATTATTATTATTTTTTTCCAGTACATTATAAAATTTACTCACGTTAAACAGCAGTGTAAATGCACTGTTGTGTTTCGGATTGAAAAACATATTTACATCTTATGTCTCAGGATGGCAAGCGCAGTGGAATGCCAAGCACTGCTTTGAAATTCAAGGTGGTGTTTGGTTTTACTGTTCAAGAGCGGTCGTATCGCTTACTATCAACCGAACGGCAAGCTCCTCTTACCATTCATTGCCATAAAAAAACGCTAATGATCCAAACTGTTTTTTATATTTCTGATGCCATAATGAGAATATGCAACATGTTTTTATATTGTGTCAAAGATATCAATTTCCCCGCATACACGTTCCTGAAAGCTCTCATAAATTCAGAGTTTCCGACCGTTTTCACTTAACGAATGAAATTTCGACATAAATTGAGATTTTCTTTGAGTGCTCCGCCAAAATTGGGTCGGTGAGATTTCAGCGTGTTTTTTTAGTATATTCACCAAAATTTTAGCAAAATACGAATCTGTTGAAAACACAAAATTAAATAGAGAACCTCACTTTCGTTGTAATTATTGAAACAGTTTTAAATTATGATAGTGAAGATATTTTATCTCCGTAGAATTTTGTTATTAGTAACGGGTATATCTAGATCCACCACTCTCAATCGTAACCTCGATTGTAGAGTAGGCCCGTGCCCTGCAGTGGGACGTATATGGGCTGATATAGATATAGATATCTAGATTGCAACCATAAATGAAGCCAGGTAGTAGTTTTAATGGCTACAGATACATGCAATTCAAAACCTTCGCATAAAACATAACGTTTTTTTTTTATTTTAATTGTATCATCGTGTTTGGGTGGGAAGTAAATCATTTTTGCTAAAATAATATTTACACCCTTACGTACCATTGCGTCTTGTAAAATAAAAGCGTGTACAATCTTATTTTACTTCAAACTATGTAAGTATTTGCCACCCATACGAGGAAAAGTAAAATTAAAACAAAAATATCTTCGCTAATTTACACAAATGTTGTATCTGAAGTCACTAAAACTACCACTGGACTTCGTTTTCTAGAACAGTCTGGATATACGTTATAGTAGAATGCAGTAAGCTGGTGATCTAAACTATGAAATTGAAAATCACGAAAGCCATGTGAAAACTGAGTAACACTGTTCAAACACATTTATTGTATAGTTTTTTTTTCTTTTGCAATGAATGGCGAGGCGAGCATTCTTCACCTGATGATAAGCAATACGACCGCTCATAGCAATAGCAAAAACAAACAATTAAAAAGCAATGCTCCGCATTTGACTGTGCTCGCCATCCTGAGACATACGATAGTAAGTCTCAATATACCCAGTAGTTACTCTGGCTATAATAGCCTTCAAACCGGTACACAACAGGGCATTTACACTGCTGTAAAACGGGAGATATAGATATTGCCGTGGTACCTGCCTAGGCGGCCTCTCACATGAGAAAGAGCTACTACCAGTAACTTTGCTGGACAATATTATGAGATATAAGTACAATAATTTATATTATTTTCAGTATACTTTCCATTACGTTACACGTCGAACGAAACCTAATTCTTAATCGGTTTATTGAGAACGCAAAGAAATTTATTATCATAAAACGAACCATCACACACCACCACACAACAAATCAACAAAATATAGAAATAATATCAATGTAAAATAAAATTATTATTAATTTTGTAACATATTGAACATGGATTTAAAAAACAATCTATATCGCAATTTGCAATGTTTATTTTTTTATTTATAGCTCCGAATTTCCAAACTTTATCCACCGATTACATAATCCCAATAAATTCAAAATATGAACAGTATTGTTCACGCTAGCACAACCTCGGAATGATGAAATAAAATAAAAGATTTAGCGGATGTTGCAAAAAAATATTACACATTTATTGCTAAAAACGATCAGCAATTCATAGAATTGTTAATTGGATTTCGACGGAAATATATTCATGTTCTGTGGCAAAAATAAAACAGGATTTTCTTGTATCCATTAAAGCAATTAAAATGATTGAATGAAAATTTTTGGCCAAGGAGACGGGAAGCTATATTCCGATAAATAAATAAAATAAATAAACATTCACAAACATAGCATAGACGAGTTGATATCGTTATTAGTAATCGATGGACATTTATACATGGTATATTAAGAGCGTATACACCTTGCGCGCAAAGTCAACTATAGGTATTTCTTCGTTAATTTCACGCACACATAAGCGACCAAAGCTGTGTGCGTAGAGCTGCCGCGTCGGCTCGCTATACAATCGGCTCAAACAACTTTGATCCGTGCGCTTCAAATATTCAATTGAAATGTAACTGTAATATAATATCATAAAAATATTTTATTTGCATTATAAGTAGACAAATATTACTGTGCAAGCAAAGAATAATACAAATTTTGGATACTAATCATATTTTCGTTATTATTACATTGTTAAGTTGCATTCAAATCAGTGTTCAATCAGTAGACACTACGGACATTTTATTAATCATTTCGTATTCGAACACATAAATAGTGTTAGGGGCCTTACAACTCCTTACAATTACGAAATATATTTAATTTTATATTACAATACATAACATAATTTAGCCTCGGAATTACGTCCCATTATATTACCTGAAACATAATTTATACTCACTACAAAATCATTGTAGGTAATAAAAATAATTAAATATTTTACTACCAAAGTACTAAGATGTGGTAATCGCATTCCGCGCGTGGCTATTTTTACTACGCGCGGCATAATCGACTGCAGCCAGGCCGGAGCGACGAGCGATACGTCCTCCCTCTAGAAGGCCTTGCGGCGGTCTGATTTGATCCACGTCGGACAGCGTGTTTTATAGTGGTTTTTAAAAAAATTGTAGAAAACATGAAAACTAATTTTGTTGAAATATAAAAATGGTAATTTATTGATAAGATGTTCTTCTATTATAATATGCAATTGCTATAAAAAATTATGTACGATAAGTTGGTGAAAAAAAATATGTTCTTGACGAGACTTTCTGAATAATTTCGCATTGTTTAAATTTTTATTTTTCAGGAACTAAACACAAAAAGATTATTTTTCTCAGCAAAATCCCTCCATAAGGGTCTTATTAGTCTGATAATATTTTTATTTTCATCTTATATTTAGTGGTTTCGGATATCTTAAGCTTCTAAATTGCCATTTAAAGCCTAAATAACGAAACTTGTGTTCAGTAATCCGTATAGTACTCACAAATTATCCATCAATCTATAATGTTTTCCACCAAAATCCCTAGATGACAACCTTTTCTAAGAACAGTACTAATTATTTTTCCTTTAAATTGTTTATTGGTGGCTATTAACTCATTTGAAAAGTCCTGTTTTTAAGCCAAAAAGCGCGTGCAGGGTATAAACGCTCTTAAGACTGCTGCCGAAAACGAAGCCGGGTGGTAGTTTTAGTGACAAACTGAATGCAACAAAATATTTCGCGAAGAAACGCGTCATTTTTTTGTAATTTTATAAATATCTTTCTTTTATACGTGGTAAATCCATAGGTATAATATAAACCCTAGAGTACCATAGTGTATCTAAAAATATATTTTTTTGAAAAAACTATATATTTACCACTCAAATACAACGATAGCAAAATAATTACAAATATTGCAAAAAAAATCGTCGCTTTTTTTGCAAAATTTTTAGTTGTATTGTGTCAGAAGTCACTAAATCAACCATCCTGTATGATGTAAGAAGTCTCTGAATACAGGCTACTATTACCAGGTTGCTATGGAAACCTTTTGTTAAGCAGTGGGCTTCTTATGATATCTTAAAAGCCTATTTCCAGTAATAAACTATTTTTTTTTATTTTTTTTTTATTTCAATGAATGGCGAGACGAGCATGCCGTTCGCCTGGTGGTAAGCGATACGACAGCTCATAAACAGTAGCAGAACCAAACAACATCTCGAATCACAAAGCAATGCTTGGCAGTCCACTGCGCTCGCCATCCTGAGACATAAGATGTTAAGTCTCAATATGGCCAGTAGTTACTCTGTTATTTTAAGGACGTTGTGATGATAAAGATGAAATAATGGATGTTTTCTTTCCAGACACAGACAGTACCGAGCAGAAAGTATCGATTATGCTGAACGGCGAGGAATCAGAGTTGTATTTCGTCAACTGCACCAGCACAAAGGTAAAGAAAATCACAACTTTTACTGGTGCCAATAAAGAATGAGTTATTTTTATGGTAATGGTTTACCTAATTAAAACCGAATCATAAGTCTTGAAAAGTATAGAACGTTCCCCTCCCCTTTTAGAATGGAAAGAAACAAGTGAGACTGCGAATATATTATTGAAATATAACTATTATTTACGGTTTTTATCGCGGATTTGGTTGAATTTTTACATTTTTCAACTTCCCGACGCGATGTTTCGCACACTATACTTTAGTGCTTTCATAGTCACAGGGCGAACTAAGATATTATTCGTCCGCTCAGTAAAATTAAACCAAATCCGCGATAAAATCCATAAATAATAGTTTTATTTCAATGTGTAACTTCGCGTAAATCTACGAAAACGTAATGATTACTAAACTGTTTGACAATTGTAATCTTAACTCGGACTTGTATGCGACAGTTTTAACCACCTGGTAGAGCCAATCCCTTTCATGCAAATCGAGACGTAATAACTTATGAAATAACCTTGCATTCAGCAGAATAATTAGGTGCAATTAAAAACTCAACTCCGCAGCCGTATCAATTATTCGACAAGAATACTTTATTAAGGAACTTTGCAATGGTATGAAGAATATCAGCTACAGCGTTTCATGTTACCGGAAATTGAAACATCCATTTTGAAATCAATGTTAGTGCGCGACCCAATTCAGTTTTGATATTCGAAGAATTTTGTGTCCGTGTTTGTAAGTTTATTAACGTGTTCCAGTGATTCCTTGCATTTCTGTTGACCGGCTAACAAGGTAGCGGTATTATAGATCCGATCTCAATTTTCGGAAATGATATTCAACCGCGATGTGATAAATCATCATGATATAGTTTATTAAAATCACAAGCAGTCACTAGAATCAGGCCAGTTCATTGTGTAACTATTCGCGACAGGATTATGTTCTACAAAGGATTTCTTGAGATAAATCACGATGATTTTAATGTATACTTTTGGTGTAAAAACAATAGGGTATAATCACATGACGGTATTCCGAATACAATTTGTATAGAAGCGGCTATCCATCTCACTCAAGACCCGATTAAAATAAATCTTGAAATCGAACTCATAACCTTCATCATTGCCTTTCCATTCCACCAACTAAGAAAAATTAAGTCAATAACCCAAATTACGCTTCTAGGAAGAGATCGAGAGGTCAGAACCACCAGACGCGTTCGTGGTGATATACTCTGTGGTGGACAAGGCGTCGTTCCAGAAGGCTGAGCAGGAGTTGGCGAGGCTTCTTGATTGTGACATGCTGCGAGCCAGGCCCGCGCTGCTCGTCGGCAATAAGATCGACCTGGCTAGGAGTAGAGCTGTTTCCACACAAGGTGAGGCTTGAGCTTATAGAAAGTAGATTACCTATATCATATTTACTGGTGGTAGGTCTCTCATATGTGAGAGGCTGCCTGGGTGTGTACCACCGCAATGTCTATTTCTCCCGTCAAACAGCAGTTTAAATGCACTGTTGTGTTTCGGATTAAAGGACATTGTAGCTAGAGTAACTACTGGACATATTGAGACTTAACATCTTATGTCTCAGGATGGCGAGCGCAGTGGAATGCCCAATCATTGCTTTGTAATTCGGGGTGTTGTTTGGTTTTGCTACTGTTCATGAGCGGTCGCATCGCTTACTATCAGGCGAACGGCATGCTTGTCTCGCCATTCACTGCAATAAAAAAAACCTATACCAGGTCAAGCGAACATCTATCAAAGTGCCATTTTTTATAAAACAGAAATTAATAAGTGTGATTTCAATATTATTAGGAAAGATTCGCTATAATGCAATTCAATAAAAAACAACAAACGCTGAATATGTTTCTAGTTTTTTCAGTGGTTAATGGAACTTTATGATCGGCAACGTGCTCACTCAAGATATAATGTCGCGTGCCTTCAATGGGACGCATGCTATGGGTTCACCATCCCTGTCCTACACAATACACTTTAATATTCCACCCAGTACCTAAATACACGTATTGCGATGTTAAAGCGTAAAATATTTCATAATTTTCAGCCTGCTTCCGTTTTCTTCTTTTTGGTCTATTCCAAGCTCGTCCACTTCGTAATAGGGAACATGCACCAGATTTTAAAATAAGTCAAAATATTTTTTTTGTAATCTTTATTAATATAGAAATATACCTTAAAGATATTTTTTAAATTTATCAACTCTAAATCGGTAAAATAAATTACTTAAAAAATGACATTTCAAATTTGCCGCGTATTTTTCCGAAACGCGATCTATTGCTTGAAAAGGAAAGTGACGACAATGGTCACGTTCTTATGAAGTTTTAGCTTGTTGTTTTACGTTTGTTTATGAGTTATTTTGTTCTTTCTTTATACTATTAAATAAAATGGATTATTTTGTCACGAAATACAGTTCTGTAGCAATTCATGAAAGAAACTTAATCCAAATACTACGTGATCCAAATACTCATATCGTGACCTTTGACGTCACAGCGAGTTCGCGCCAACATGGCGTTTGAATGCTTCGAAACTGATAGCAGTTTTGATTATTTTTTTGTACTTTTTTGATTGATATTTTCAAAGACTTATATTTTTTTCCGATAATGTAATAACATACAGAATTGATTAAAAATATAAAAAAATGACATGCATATTCCCTATTGAACCAGTCATATCAAATATTAAAACATTGCAGATTGGTAAAATCTATGAATTTTAATTAATCTTATACCGCTCTCAACGCGTATTAAGGAATACCAAAATTTAAACTCCTTCCTGCGAAGTTTTTGCCATAATTTAATATTCCAGTTCGAGCATTGAGCTAAAGTTTTCACTTAAAATTTGTGTATACTTTAGTTAACTCTGAAGTTAATTTTCGAACCCTTTCAAGACTAAACATACAGATAAACAACAAACAACTATATTGCCAACTCCTAAGTAACCAATGCTTAGAACTAGCTTTAAATTCCCTTCATACTCCAAAAGGAATGTTGATTAAAAATTACAGAATGAAGGTAGTTTACCAAATGCCTCAGTTAAAACAAGATTACATTACAACGAAGGCATTTGAGGCAATTAGCACAATTCAGAAACCGCAATAAACATTCCGTAGCTCGTAATAAAAATGAAAACATCAGAAATACTAAAAACAGTCACGATACAATAGGTAGTAGATATCCAGTATCCGGAATTTGTACTTTGATGCAGTCCTGTTTTTGGTTCGTCTGCCAAACTACCGGAACGGATATCTGATACAGTTCTTGTCGATGTTGCGGTAAGGTTTTGTGATTTACAAGTTACAGTTTGGGTTGTAAACTGTACGGATTATGGTAATCCTGATTCCCGACTATCGTAGTGAGAGTTCTGTTGACGTAGTGACGTAGCTTATTATTTTATGAGCTTTGTGTACAGGTCCTTCCATGCCTTTGGGGAACTCATTTATTTATAAACACTTTATTGCACACATAAAATAAAAACAAATACAATTGGAAATCACATGTATAAAATTAGCAATCTTATCGCTTAAAGACTTCCTAAGTTTAAAATTATGTTCAATTCTATTTCTTTTATAATTATTCGTCTCTTATTTAAGTTCCAATTTGTTGTATATCGAGCATTAATTTGGATAACAAAAGTGCAAGTCAAGGTAAAAATAAAAAATAAAACCAGAATACTTAGCCATGCGTCGTAGACTACAAACTGTTACCACTTCACAATATTTTGTATTAAAAAGCAAGCTACAAATCCCAACATCAAATCCGTATTACCAAAATATTGAACGCACAACAAAAACACTAATAAAAAATTATCTCACTGAGGTCCATAATTTTGCGACCTTTTCCTCCCAGCTCTTAATACTTCCTTAGAAGATAAAGTCATCAGGAAACCCCAAAAAACCCGTCTAAAAGCTAATGGAATTACCGGGGTCCTCACGAAATTATTTTGTGATTACTCCGCGCAAACTGATAAAAGAATACTGCTACACAGGCTGGACTATACGGCGTAAACACTCTCAATCGTACTCTCGTTTGTAGAGATGGTTTGTGCCTTGCAATGGCACGTATATGGGTTGGTACAGGTACAGAGTGAATTTTTAGTGGGCGTGGATGGCCAGCTCTGGGACTATTACTCCGCAGAATTTGATCCTTATTAGCAACATTATCGAATGGTGTATTAATACAAGTTGTTTATTATTTTCTAAATCATCTAGTACCATTCTCCGATATGAATATAGAATTTGAAAAATATAATTAAGCAGTTTTAGTTTTCAAAATCGGGCTCGTACTTTCTGCGACGATTGTGCTGTCTATTTCGCAGTTTCGGATTTGGCCAGCCGTGCCCACTTGAAAAATTCACGCTGTATATTATACAGTAGGCTTGGACTAATAAAGAAGAAATTATGTATAGTGTGTGTGAAATTACTGTGAAGGAAACCACCCAGCCAATTATAAGGGCTGCATTGTGTATAAGGAGTTACAAAAGATGAAATATCCAATTCCTCGTCTCAAAAAACAAAAGCTAACTAAACCAGAAATCTTACAGCCTTGTAATACAAATCAAGGAAATGTCAACCAAATTAAAAATGCAAGAAATCCAGATGATAATTATGCAGCAGCTGCAAGAAATGAGCCCAAAACACAGTTATATAACCAGAATACGCCCAATACTGAACAGCTTATATCTAACGCCCTTCGCACCTTTAATGCATCAATGCAGACCCTCATGAACCAAATGCTTAAAATGACCCAAATGTTAGTAGATCTCATGTCAAGATTGCCGCTAAATTCACTGCCCTAAAACTATGCGTATGGAATGCTAATGGGCTGTCCAACCACTCAAATGAGTTAAAAACATTTCTTCTAATAAACAAAATTGACATTATGCTTATATCTGAAACTCATTTTACAGCTAAGAGTTTTATCAAAATTCCCGGCTATACAGTATACCATACCATGCATCCAGATGGAAAAGCACATGGAGGTTCAGCTATCCTTGTTAAAACTAATATTAAACATCACCAATCTCAATCTTACTGCAAGGATTACATCCAGGCAACTAACATTGTTGTATGCGACTGGATTAGCAACACCACAGTGTCAGCACTATACTGCCCCCCAAGACATACAATCAAAGAAGGTCAGTTTAATGATTTCTTTGACACCCTGGGTAATCGTTTTATAGCCGGAGGTGACTATAATGCTAAACATACTTTCTGGGGCTCTAGACTCATTTTGCCCAGAGGTCGTGAACTTCTCAATAGCATCTTAAAAAAAGGTTGCCACGTTTTCTCGTCAGGCCAACCAACATACTGGCCCGCAGATACACGAAAAATACCAGATCTTATCGACTTTTGTGTAACCAAAGGAATACCTGAAACTAGTATATCTTGTAATAGTTGTTGGGATTTATTATCAGACCACTCACCCATAATTGTCGATTTAAAAACTGATCTTAAAGAAACCATTAAAAAATGCACACTACATAACAAGAAAACCAACTGGTCCCTTTTTCGACACTTCCTAGACGAAGCATTTAAAGTACCCATTTCATTGAAAACAAAAGAAGACATAACAAATGCTATTGAGTTTTTAAATATAAACATACAAAATGCCGCATGGAACTCGACTCCACTAAATCAATATAAACCTGGAGACCTACTAGTCGCGCAAAAATTATTGGATTTAATTAAGGAAAAAAGAGCGATCAGAAAGCTATGGCAACAAAATAGATGTCCTGATACGAAAAAAAGATTCAACCATAAAGTAAGAGAACTAAAACAAGCTTTAGACCACGAACGTAACGCCGGCTTCCAAGCATATTTGAAAGGTCTAGACTCGACCGCAGCTACCGATTACTCCCTTTGGAAAGCCACTAAGATAATCAAAAGGCCCATAATAGCATGCCCTCCACTTAGAAAACCAGATAACAACTGGGCACGTAGTGATCAAGAAAAAGCTAACGCTTTCGCGGAGCATTTGGCAAAAGTTTTCCAACCCCATCCTTATGAAGGTCACTCCGAATGTGAAAAGAAAGTTACTGATTTTATTAATACCCCTGATCAGGATGATGTCGAACCCGAAAAATTCACAAAAAAGGAAGTAGTAAGAATTATCCGAAAAGCAAAGCCTAAAAAAGCTCCTGGATACGATCTCATTACAAACAAAATCTTACAAGAACTACCAGAGTCTGGGATAAGACTACTCACAGCAATCTATAATGCCATCACAAAGCTAAAATTCATCCCACCACAATGGAAAGTTGCCAAAATAATCATGTTGCAGAAACCTGACAAACAACCTGACGACCCAAAATCATACAGACCAATCAGCTTACTGCCGATACCTGCGAAAATATATGAATCACTTATATCGCTTCGATTGACACCATTAATAGAGCAACGCAATTTGATTCCCAACCACCAATTTGGATTTCGTAGTAAGCACAGCACCATCGAACAGGTTCACAGGCTTATAACCGAAATCGACAAAGCCTTTGAAACCAGAAAGTACTGCGCAAGTGCATTTCTGGACATATCACAAGCTTTTGATAGGGTCTGGCATGAAGGCCTGTTATATAAGATCAAGTCTTTTCTTCCAACGTATATGTACAAAATTCTGAAATCATTTATAGAGAGTAGATACTTTTTTGTCCAAAATGGCGAAGCATTCTCAAGACTCTACCCTATCAACGCAGGAGTGCCGCAAGGCAGCGTGCTGGGGCCTACGTTATACCTGATTTATACCTCTGCCTTACCCACTCCGGAGTGCATAACCACCGGTACCTTTGCCGATGACACTGCAATTTTAGCATCTCACCAGGATCCCATTGAGGCAGCGAGACTACTACAATGTGGACTTAATGAAATATCAGTTTGGTTAAAGAAGTGGAGAATCAAGGCTAATGAAACTAAATCTGTTAACGTGACATTTTTTTTTTTTTTTTTTTTTTTTTTTTATACTGGCCTGGCATTGCACCTGATGGAAAGTGTCAATGCCGCCCAGGCAGAGTATCCATTGGCATTGGACGGCAGTCCCATGCCAATGGAGACAATTATGCCGGCCTGCTAAGGTGCCTCTTCACACCGCGGCGGAAGGACCCAGGATTGTAGGAAGGAGGGAACACGTACGCCGGCAAACAATTCCACAGCTTGACGGTGCGGCACAAAAACGAATTTGAGAACCGTTTGGTTCGCGCCGGGATGGTGTGGACCGTCAAGCTATGGCTTCGCAAGCCAGCACGCGTGGTTCTGGTTAGGAATGGAGAGGAGGGGAGCAAGTTGAACAATTCTTCAGAGCACTCACCGTGATACAGGCGGTAGAACACGCTTAGAGAGGCGACATCTATCCGGAGTTGTAGCGACTCCAAGTTGCTCGTAACGTCTGCATCATTCACAATGCGGATGGCCCGCCGCTGCAATCCATCCTAGGCATCGAGCAGGTATTGGGCGGATCCATCCCAGAGGTGCGAGCAGTACTGCATACCCGGCCGGACCTGCGCTTTATATAAGCGACAAAGCTGACCGGGCGTGAAAAACCGACGCACCCTGTTCAGGACTCCAACCCTGCGTGATGTGGCAGATATTACGCCCTCGATGTGATTCCTTGGATTGAGATCACAGCGGATATCCACACCAAGGATACTCAGGTCATTCCGCACTGAGAGGGGAGTACCCTGAAGAATGGGGAGGGGAGAGAACGGGGATTTTTTGCACGTGAACGCACACACCTGGGTTACACTAAGAAGAGGGGCTTGCCCACCCGTAAAACTTAACAACCTAGAAGTGCCACAATCTTACCACGTCAGGTACTTGGGGATGCACCTGGACAAGCGTCTTACTTGGCAAAAACATATATTCACAAAAAGGAAGCAATTGGGTTTACAAATGCGAAAGCTGTATTGGTTAATGGGCCGCCGTTCACAATTGTCGCTAAACAGCAAGCTCCTTCTCTACAAGTCAATACTTAAACCAATTTGGACCTACGGAATTCAGCTCTGGGGGACGGCGTCCCACTCCAATATTGAAATTATACAAAGATTCCAAAATAAAATATTAAGGATAATAACCAATGCCCCTTGGTTCGTTACAAACGACCAACTACATCATGATCTACACATGGCCACAATCAGGCAGGAAATTCGTCATTATACGAAAACATACAGCGAAAGAATAAAGAACCACCCTAACATCATGGCCAACGCATTGATGGAGAAAAGTTCAGAAATTCGTCGTTTGAAGCGGAGGATGCCACAGGACACTATTAAATAAAAAGAAAATTAAGTAGGATGAGACACAGGTCGCATTCCGAACGTGACAAATTACTAATCCGCTAAACCAGCTGTTGAATGTCCCAATGGAGACAGATTGCAGCGTAAAGGAGAGATAAAAAAAAAAAAAAATCTAGTACCATTCTCCGATATGAATATAGAATTTGAAAAATATAATTAAGCAGTTTTAGTTTTCAAAATCGGGCTCGTACTTTCTGCGACGATTGTGCTGTCTATTTCGCAGTTTCGGATTTGGCCAGCCGTGCCCACTTGAAAAATTCACGCTGTATATTATACAGTAGGCTTGGACTAATAAAGAAGAAATTATGTTGGGAGAATAGAGGATTGAATCAGGTATTGCGCAGTAGTTATAGATGTTATAATTTTAACTAGGGTCCGTGTATCCATGTTCCTTATTACATTTTGGCAGCCTCCGTGGCACAGTTATCAAAGCCGCAATTTCAATAGCTGTTATTACTGACACAACATTTTAGGTGCTCCACAATTATTTATTTTAGATCTGAGTTTTTATGACCCAAAAAGTCTTACGTAGTTCCTGAAACTCTCGACAAAGGACTCGTAATCACTGGAGTCAGAACTACATAAGCGGTTGTTTTTGTTTTTTGGTGTATTTATGTATTTAAACAAAATTCAAATACTTAAAGCATGTTCTTTTTGCTATAAACTTTTGCATATTATTTACAAATACATACTGTGTCCAAAAAATAAGGTGACATTGTATTTATTTTGATAATTATTTATTTATTCTTCCAAATCAATTTAATCCCCTTCAAAGTAATCCTCTCCCGATGCAATGCACTTATGCCAACGGATTTTCCAACATTCGAAACACTGATTGTAGCCACTTTCCGGGATGGCCTTCAGTCCCGTCTTCGCTGCGGCTTGAATCTCCTCTATCATATCAAAACGGTGTCCCCGGAGCGGTCTTTTGAGCCTGCTGAACAGGCAGAAGTCGCACGGCACTAGATTAGATGAATACAGGGGTTGCGGAACGATATGGGTTGAGTTTTTGGCGAAATTATCTCGAATTACTAGTGCAGTATGGGACGGTGCATTATCGTGGTTTTCGGTACCAGTCGAAATGTGACGCGCTTGAGGCCCAAACATCCTTTAAAATGGTATTGACCGAGCCTTTCGATATGCCAACCTCATCAGCAAGGTCTCTAATCGTTAATCGACGGTTTTTCAACAACAAATCTTTGATTTGTTGGACGTGAGCTTCGTCGGTTGAGGTTGATGGTCGCCCAGTATGCTCTTCGTCTTGGACACGTTCACGGCTGGCTTGAACTCACTATACCACTTGTAAACATTTTTTTTAGACATAGCCTCATCACGAAAGGCTTTCTGCACCATTCTTAACGTATCCGCAGCAGAAAATTGACTCCGCAAACAAAATTTCATGCAAATTCTTTGCTCAACAAATTTCGACATCGTAAAAAACGAAAAACTCACTTTTAGCAGCTCACAAAATGACGCGTATCTCAAACACTAATGAATATTTTGACATGTAATTTGACATGGATGTCACTGACAGTACTACCAAACTAAAAAAAATAATAATTCTCCAAATCATTCGACGCGCGCAGATTAAATTCAAAAGTCACCTTATTTTTTGGACACAGTAGTATACACCCAAATTGCGAAACATAAAAGGCACTGTTAAAGCGACGGTGAAACAATAGCCTGCGGTTACAATCCCCGTACCATCACAAATGTTTGTGTAATCAATGTGTACTCGTGAATGCCTCGGTGGCGTAGTTGTACGATACGGTTACAACGCTAAGTTCTCGGGTTCGAATTCTGTGTCGGGCAAAGTTATATTCGTTTTTTCTATTCATTATCAGCCTGGCGTCAGGATTTTATGCCCGATTTGACTATAGGATTTCCTCCTATCACATCGTGGGACGAAATAAACAAGGCGAAACGTGGGTTTAATTGTTAAATGTTACCAGTTGAACCTTGCCTACCCCGTCTGGCGTGAGTTTACGTATTTTATGTTTGTATGTATCGATGCATATAAATTGTTATAGTTTAGTCAGTATTATTTTATAAATGGGCAAGGAATTTTTATTTATGGTGCGTTAAAGAAAATGCAGTGGAATCTAATCAGAATATGTAGTATGTAATTACTTGTTCATCTTGCATATGTTCCAAGCACATTACAAAACACAACAGACTGAATTCAAAACATAACACTTTTTCTTAAAGGGCCGATTCATATGCGCTTTTTTAAAATATTCTATCGCCTATGTTAATCAGGGATAATGTAGGAATGCTGAAAAAATATTCAAATCAGACGAATCGTTTCATGAGTCTATTCAATGCAAACAAATCTATATTTTCTTAAGTTTTGTTTGGATATGAATAAAACACCTATCAAGTCTACTTACCTATAAAAGTGCTCAGAAATGCAAAGACTGCTCCAGAATTCTATTATTTCAGTAGAACTCTGATCGATTACCGGCACCAAGTGGCTCTCACAATGAAGTAATAAATGTTCATAAACATTCGGAATACGGCATTGCGACAGAGCGACGAACGCTCCGATCGTTTTCCGATAAACTAATGCCTAAGAGCATATTAGATCGGGGATAACGTGGAACTCACATTCAGGTACAAGTTAAAGCAATTCATCTTTTATACAGTCAATTCTATCTTGATAATGTTGGTTTAGGCACAGACAGGGAGTATTTGTTGCTTAAAAGATGTTTTTTTTTAGTTTAAACTTTTCAATGTTAGATTTAATAGATTTTTTATTTTTTAAATGGCGAGACGAGCATGCAATTCGCTGATGGTAAGCGATACGACCGCTCATGGGCATTACATCATGAGTTAAAAAGCAATGCTTGGCACTCCACTGCAGTCGCTATCCTGAGACATGATGTTACGTCTCATTTAGTCCAGTAATAACTCAGGCTTAAATTTTCTTCAAATTGCAACAACACAGTGCATTTACGCTGCTGTTTGGCGGAAGAATTTGTTGGTGTTAGGACTTTTGTATCCGTAAAACCATGGAATAATAGTCATATTCAAACACGCTAATGTCATTGTAGGTTCTGCCAGTAAATAATGAGATAAAAAGCAGGCCCGCTTAATGTATTTCTCGAGAGTAAATACTTATACGGTGGTTTCGTAATAATGATAAAATTCTAGTACAGCGTGAAGTTAATAAAAAAACAGGAGTTGACACTTAGAAATGTGGATTTTACTAACATCATAAAAAACAAAGCAAATTATTGAATTAATTAATGATCAGGATAACTTTCTTTGAGACCTAAAGCATTATAAGCATTATACTAACAAACAAATGATTATTGTATTGTATCTGCCCATATACGTCCCACTGCAGGGCACGGGCCTCCTCTACAATCGAGAGAACGATTGAGAGTGGTTAGGCCATATAGTCCACCACGCTGGCCTAGTGCGGGTTGGCGGACTTACATACCATAGAAATTTATATAAATCGCTATGGTATACAGGTTTCCTCACGATGTTTTCCTTCACCGTTTTAGTGCGTGGTGATTGACTATCAATACACACATGACTCCGAAAAGTCAGAGGTGTGCCCTGGGATTTGAACCCGCGACCACCGTGAACATGTTGGCAGTCGCGTCTAGTCCGTTTTACCAACAGTGCCCCAAGCAGGAACATTTGGCTCTATAGTATAGTAAAATTTTGTATGGGAATTTGAACAGCGCCATTGTGAGCGTATTTGGAACTAAATTATGGCAGCAGGAAACGTTTACGATACTATAGTATGGTAATAACAATAGTTTTACTATACAAATGTATGAAAAGTGGTAGCAGGAATAATTTTTGACGTATAGTATCGCCGATTTACTATCGAGAAATACGATTGTTTTGTCACCGACATTTTTACAGTGAGAACATTATCGACAGTATATTTTTGTATTTCTACACATCAAATTAAGGAAAAATGTGTTAATTACGGTCATGCTTAGTGTTTCCCGATGCCTTAGTGTTATTGTGTGTAATTATCTACTCCGCATTACGCTAGCTATATGAAATTCAATGCTGCGATATGAAGTTATAATTATTGTGATACCTAACTCAAATATGAAGGTTATTTCTGTTTGGAATCGGAGCAACGAACTTGGGAATCATGCGAACAAGTATGAGGATATAGAAAGTCTGGAATTTATTGTAAAACATACCTAACCTGAAACTGTAAAAAACTTATAAATAAAATATTTACATGGAACTTTGATTTTCGTTTTGCGTACCTACTTAATCATTTTATGTTATACTTATAAGCTTATAAGTCAATGTATAGTCGAGCAAGCTCTTAGGGCAGAGAAGTGTGAGCATATAATATGTGAAAATAATTGCCGAGGAATTTAACGAGCAAAAATATAGAGAATACTTTCATAAAGCTCTCCTCCTTAAAAATGTAGAGGGATTTTATAAAACATATGTACATATCTTTATCTATAACTTAAATAATATGAGAGTTATTAATTTGCATTAATTGTTTGACAACTAATCAAAAAAAAATTGCTACGTTCGGAAATCTAAACGCATAATTAATAGGAGTCATTTTTGTATATTGCGGAATAAAAGCAAGAAATATATATTTGCTTATTAATTTATTTCCATAACCTTTCTACGCGACATTACTGCATGTTTTATATTTTTTTGTTATTTTATAATAATAATAAATTAATGTACCCACGTAGTGAATGACAATTCCGCACGAATCATTCATTAACATTCGTTCATTACCCTAGGTTATCTGTCACTATCGTAACGTAATAGTATCGAGTTCACGAGAGTATGGTTAATCGATTCATGCTACCGATATGGAGTAGTAATAGTATAGTAATCGTTGTCACGATACTATTACTATACGATACTTCAAAATGTTCCTGCTTGGGGTACAGGCCACCACGCACTTTTTGAATTAAATGATTATTATCATCACAATAAAATCATATTTAAATATCAGTCAATTCTTGCTTCTGAATTTCCCATCACGGCTGAGATGATTAGACTAAGTTGATTCAACTTATTATCCGGCATTACGGAATATTGCGGCCAGCCATATTTCCCGTGGGCCGGCCTTTCTGATGCCGACATATTTTTCAAAGCGGAAATATCTTAAGACGTGCTCGTTTTATAATAAAAGGTTTAGATGTGTATGGATACGTAAATTTTAATTCTCGCATTGGTGCGAGTATTGTTTTAGATCGGTATTTGGTTATAAAAATTCTAAAGTTTTACGAAGATTATTTATACCATCATTGTAGTATTATCAAAATAGTATTCTTTTCATAAGTTCTTGACTAACATTTCATCGTAATTTTGATATTTTTGACATAGTAATTTATATATTATTAGTCTTGTTTCTGGTATAACCAATCTACTCTTGTTCACAGACGGCAAGTGCCTGGCCTGCACATATAAAGCGAAGTTCATTGAAGTGTCAGTCGGGATCAACCACAACGTTGACGAGCTCCTAGTGGGCATCCTTAACCAAATCCGGCTGAAGAAGCAGCAGTATTCAGCAGAAGGAGGTCGAGAATCCTCCCCAGCCCACTGGTACAAATCCAGAGGAGTGGTGCGAGCCAGCATGAAGGCCAGACAGATGTTCACGTGGATCTTCGGCAAAGAAGACTCCAAGTTTAAGAACTGTGAAAATTTACATGTCCTGTGAGTGGAGAATGACGGACCGGTGTTCGTCTAAACGGTTCATGTACTTAAGTGATGAGTGGAACGGAACGTGACTTCTGTGTTACCATTTAGGTTATTTTTTTGTGTTGGCAACACAGCTTATCGGCTGCCAGTTTGGTTTATTTATAGGTTTAGAGTAATTACCTCTTTATAGGTTAGTATTTTATTTAACCATTTTATTTAGCTAAAATATTCGTAAATGTAATTTTACGTGCACAAAAAAGTCGTCATAACTCCAATGGCGGGAAGGTGTGTTGCCAACAATGGACGCCAACTGTATGGTATTTATATTATTAATGTGCCAATTTTTGAGAGAATTTAATATATTTAGATAGCGTCATGTTTAAGTTAGTTTATGTATACGTAAGTTGTATCAGTATTGTCCCCAATGGTGCGAGTAGGCGATTTTTAATATGTTAAGTGTCGGTAAAAATCGAACCTAGGACTATAAACATTTTAGCTGGCAATCGAAAGAGAACAAAGTTAAATCTTTGCCTGGAGACAAATTATCTTAAAATATTTGCATTGCATGTGCTTGAGGTGGTCCGCCTTCAGTAGTTTCAGATAGTTACAACAAACGCGGGAATCTTACTGTGGGATGGTAAATCTAGAAATTGTACGTGTCTATTTACAGCAATGGATATTACCATATTTATTTCGATCAAGATAATATAATTTTCCGTAACATTTTTGTAACATAAAATACTTCAAAAAATCCCATTCATACAAATTCAAAAACACGCGTTATCCCCATTTAATAAAAACAAGGATGGCCGTAGTGTTTGATTTTTATCGACATTATCGACATCGATAACCGTTCGAGCACCGGAGTTATCGAGAATATCAGCAATATGTATAAGTGATACTTATCTTGTAGATTTATACGTTAATGTTATTGGACCATGAGCACGTGTATCGTACCTGTAGTGTATATACATACATACATATGTATCATAAGCATAATATTAGTGTTCATCGCTGTAATTGAATGAAGCCTCGCTGTTTGTATGTTATGTTTTCACGCCTAAACTATTGAATTAATTTTATCAAAACTTTCTATACACGTTGTTTAAAGGCTGACTTAATGCCTAAAACTCTCTGTCAGTTTACCTCTGGGTGATGCAGAGATTATAAAAATGAGGTGTTATTAAAGTTTGATGGATTTTGGTGGAACTATACGACCAAAATCAACGAAAGGCTACATGATAAATCTATGTCATAAATATAGAAGAATGACCTAATAAGTGCTTATTGAGAAGAATTTGAATTACAGCGATAAACTATAAAAACCTACGTAGTTATTTTTAATAAATGTTTCTGGGTCCATAATATTCCTTCCATCCCAAATATTAAATATATATCACAATGTTTGTCATTTTTAAAAAGAATTTAAACGACTTTGACATTAACGTGATAATCCTAATAAAAAAAATAACCTTAAAATTCCTGGCTTAAAGGATAACTATCCATGATTTAAAAGTGCAATAATATCCAAATCCGATCATGCTCTTATTTACAATTTATTTCGGTAATGTGAAAGCCGTGTTAAATAATAAAATCCATTAAGCACAAAGGCACAATATTGTATATTTATCATGGTTGAATATGTTCGATCTACCCGCGTGTATTCCTCAAACTTGTAAGGGTAGGTGCGGAACTCTGATTCTGGATTTACTAGAATAATCTGGAATATTTCTTCACATCTTCCGTTGATTTTTTGTTTTAGTTTTTTTTCCATGATGGAAATTCCTCCATCGTATTTAATTATTTAAAAATAAATAAACCGTCAGTCATATTTATTAGCCCTCCGCCTAGTGCTGATTCCAATTTCCATTCTAATTAATTCCGATTCTGAGGTCCGCAACTTTCCCAAAAAGTATTTAATCCCGAAACGCTTTTAATATAATTAATGACGATTTTATTCATGATATAAGAATGTAAATATAAAACTGCGAATGCACTTAAGGATTTGATGTGGTACATAAACTGTAGTTAGTATTTTACTCGTAACGTATAAAAGTTAAATTTTATAAAATTTTCGAAATTTTACATCTCTATAAATTAGTTTCATTAATCTCTCTATATTACTTCCATTGTATAACCTAAAATTATAAATATAAATTAAAATGTATAATTTAGATGAAAAATTATCAGCTTATAAAATAGATGGTTAAACTGTCATAAAAGTGAGATCAACTTTCAAACTGATAAAAAAAAATTGCATAAGTATGCTTTTATTTTCAAGAATCCATTTTTAACATTAAATGACATTTCTAGAAAAAAAAAATAACTTGACATATTCAATAATCATAAAGATTTCGTTGAATTCTTATTAATAGAAATATTCGTCAAGCTGTCAAGTATAAATGCGACACACAGCATGTAAACATTAGTCTAGTTTTGCCACATTGGCACTTTAATCTAGCTCAAAAGTGAACAATTGATCAGACTACTTTACAATTTATACTCTGTATACATGGTATCCAGCCATTGAGAAAACTGATATTAAACATCAATAGACAATGTAAATATAACCTTTTTGTCCTTTTCACTTTAACACCTTTTGAATTACTATTCAAAACAGTGCCTTTTTATGTGTATTGTTAAAAATTATACCTTTACTATTTCTGTTAAGTGTTTGTCAAAGTACCCTAGTTATTTAATATCCTCGTATATATGTACGTTCATTAATTAATGTAATTAAATTAATATAATTAAGCCAAAGAGTGGTTATAATGATTAATTATAATGCATATCTCACTACTTAGGATATAAAAATACTTTGTCGAACTTTGGAATTACTTGACACCAAGTAGGTCCATGTAAGCATATCGAACAAGTATTTTTTAAATCTCATAACGTTATTAAGTTTAAAATTATTTGATATATATTTCAACTTTTAGTATCTGAATGTAAAACAAATTAAAAAAAATATTTCACTTTCAAACCCTTTAACTTAAATCGGAATTTCAATGAAAAAACAAGAGAAGAAAAACATAATTCATTAAGACAAATTAATCTTGTTTTTAATTATATGGATACAAAAAAATAGAAAATAATAATAACGTTTATTTATAGTAACAAATTAAAAAATTACAAAAACATAACCAGAAGTCTGCAAACAAAGTCTGTTTCTTGAGTTATTGCAATAAAAAACTTCAAGTTAATCAAAATATTTTTCCTTGTCGATATAATAGGTCACAATTTTCTTTGACTAACTCTCTCCAGTTGACCATACAGCCTGATACATTGATGCAAGACCATCCTACAGATCGGAGGATCATTGAGAAAGGGCGTAATACATCGGTTTTGCTATAGCAAAGCAATACAACTAAGTCCGGTGAATTCAGCACATGTAAGGGCAGTGTAGTGCTGGGAGGTCTGCAATATCCAAAATCTGTGCCGGAAAAATTACGCGGCTTATAGAATTGTCGTTTAAAACAGAAATACAAAAATTTAAATTATCTGTGTACACATTTTTGCTCGATGATTTGTATATGTAAATTGATAAGCGTATTTTGACCGGACTAAGGCATATTTCATCATGGTCATCCCCTCTTGACCTCTCGTTCTGTAGGCGGAACGTGCATCAAATAACCAGTATAACATTTGGAACTCGCAAAACTAACCGTATACGTAAGTAGTGGGAGTTATTTTGTACATATAATTTCATAGTATATAAAAATGTATGCATTTTGCAGAATGTATGAGCTTTTAATCTTACTAGGACCATAATATATTGGAGTTACTGGAGATTTTTTATTTAAAAAATATAATATCATAGTTGAATAATTCAACCTGTTCTGTTTAAAAATAGAATATTATATCATGGTTGAATACTTCAACCAGTTCCTTTCATAAATGGAACCGATATCATAGTTGATTATTAATTGGAAGATAATTAAAATAAATATTTATGTACATGTGTATATTATAAATGAATTTGAAGTAACATCAATATTGTACTGTGGTCATTAAAATATCACAATTTCTGTATAAACGTAGCTAGAGTGTATTGTAAATATATGATTGACAATAAATTTGATTACTTTATGTGGTTACATTTTCTTTGTATTTATTCGTTTTCATATATGTTCATTTTCTTTTATATTAATTTTAGATCTGTTGCTGAATTTCTAATAATACTAATAAAAATAAAAACAATATCCTATATTATTCAAACAAAATAATAGTAATTCATTATAATACTAATTATAATTAATATTATTTTAATGTTATAATTACTGATGTACACAGTTACATAAGAGTACAAAGCCCGTCCCTCTTGCTGATGCGTGACTCATTCATCATCATCATCATTAGCCTATTCGCATCCACTGCTGGACATAGGCCTCGCCTATAGCATGCCACTGGGCTCGATCTTCAGCTCTTCTTATTCTTTAAAGAAACTCGATGAAAATACAAAGATATATCAAAGGTTGTAGTTGTAAAATGTTACTTGCAAAATATATTCAAAAACAAACTCAGAAAGGTTATTTAATCGACGGAGCTAAATTCCATTTTGGAATCGACTTATTTATTTATCTTTATTCTTAATTGTACGAAAAATATACCAGTGTAGGTACCAATAAACAAAGTATAAATTGATGTCTTATCGCACTAAGGCAATTTCTACCAGGCAACCATTAAATAGATATACGAGAAGAAAAAATACAGAAAATTGTATAATAAAGAAAGGTTAATCTCAAACAATATATTAATAATAAATAATAAGACTTACTAAAGCGTTTTCAATTATCCAAAGTTTATATAACACATAAAACATGCTATCCAGTTGTATCAACTTTATTATTAAATTCTCTACAAATATGCATACAAATTATATTTTTAATACTGAAGAGGATCTCGTTAGAGCGTTCGTGGCAAGCTCGTGAATTTGCATACTAAATGTTTTCCTCGTCGCCAAGCTACGTGCAAATAACTGTATTGAATAGATAAAATTACTTGGAAACTTAAGAATACAAAGGATTAAAATAAAATTAGATAAAAACAGATTACAATTAATACAAAAAACACATATGGTTAAAATATAGTATACCATAAACGTCTCACTGCAGGGCACGGGCCTCCTCTACAATTGAGAATGGTAAGGCCGTATAATCCACCACGCTGGCCTAGGGCCCTACTATATTCAACGAAACGAAGTTCGAAACTTCGGATGATCAAAGTTTATATACGATACGAATGTACCTACATAAAACTTATGGTCGTTATTGATTTATGGTCGTAACCATAGACTTATAGTTACGGTGTACGTTATATATATACATTCCTATCGTATAAAAAACTTCGTTTGTCCGAAGTTTCGAACTTCGTTCCTTCGTTCGTTCGGATGAATATAGTAGGGCCCCGTGTGCGGGTTGACGGACTTTTAATTCTATGGAAATTCTTACTTATCACTATGGTTTGGTTATGGTATGTAGTGGTTTCTCACCATGATATAATATGTCATTTTCAATAAATTAATTTTTTTCTGGACCTTGTAAAAACCAGCGGAAAATTTAATTTTAAATACAGTGATAAGATCATGATACACTCATATACAAACACAAAACCAACGACACATTAATTTTTCCATCATTATTATTTTGCCAAATCGAGCACAAATAAAATATGAAATTAATTCTTTAACAAAATCGAGTACAAATAAAATATGAAATTAATTCTTTAACCTCCAATTTTTGGATCTCAGTCAAAATTCACTGAACAAGACGCAATTGCAAAAGTTTATTTACCTCATATTTCTATGACACAGTGGTGCCTCTAACGACATACAACAAGGCATAACTACTCTCCATACGTACAGTAGTGAAATAAATATTGATAGAAACAAGTAAAATTTTAGTCAAATGTTTGACGTCAAACGTCCATATAGTATCAAAGCAGACACTGTAATCAATTCAGATCATAAAAAAACATATTTAGGTCAACTATGGCTTCACTCGTGTACCGATCATTCACGCGTGGTGACTGGTGACGTAATAACCAGTTACGTTGACCCCTGGAGTACGAAATGTATTATATAAATGTTAACTATATCCATTCAAGCGAGGCTTTTGAATTTAGGAAAAAAATAAAGGCAAAGGAAAATAAGCTGTCTGATTTGAAGTGTTTAATTATATCTGACAGCCTTCGTGGCGCAGTTGGTTAGACAGCTGTGAAACACGAAGACGTGGATTTGATTCTCATACCGAGACAAATATTTCTGTGACCCACATTTATATATTTCGTGTTTGGGTGTTTGTGAGACCGAACAGTTTCTCATAGTTACTGATACCCACGATACAAGACTCGATCTTAGTGTGGGTTCAGGACTATGTATGTGTCTGTTGGGTGTATTAATTATTAAATAATTATAACCATAGCCAATGAGTTAAGCCAGACGATAGAAAGATAACGGCATTGTATTTTTGTAAAATATCGTCAGCAGTTCCTACACTAAAAACAATAGATCTATTCACCGGTCTACATTTATTAACGCTTTTAAAAGAATCCAACCGAATAATAGCACATTAGATATAGAGATTTTCTCACAATACTGTCAGCTCAACTAGGAATAATTAACTAAAGAGTACTCTAAGATCGTTCCATTTTTATGTTTATTTTCTATGTTTATTTTCAGATCATGTGTGTCTCATTATCGATAAACAACTTTCTCTACGATTAATAATCTTCTCAAAAGGTCCAACCTGTTCAGCCATTCTCGAATTTTGCGAATGAAAATCCAGTGAGCTACTTGTTATTTATTTATAAAAAGAAATATTTTTTAAAGCTTAAAAATATTTTGTCTCGTATATCTTTATCCCCGATATCACTACACACATATGTACACATAGTATGAAACAAGTCGCTTTCTCTGTCCCTATGTCTATTTGTATGTTTAAATCTTTAAAACTACGAAACGGATTTTGATGCGGTTTTTTTAATAGATAGAGTGATTCAAGAGGAAGGTTTATATGTATAATAATAATACGTATATATTACTGTACAGAAATCTATTTGTACCCGGGCGAAGCTGGGCCGGACCGCTAGTAATATAATACATTATAATCTGTATGAGTGGAAACGTTATAAGAAGATAATATGAAACAAGAATTATTGTTTATAAACCAGAATAACAGAAGATGCATTTTCACGTGGACGGTAATAATTATGAGTAACGATCTCTATTGACTAAACAAAACACATAATATAACAATTTATTTAAAGAAACATTCTCTAGGTCACGTTCGCTGAAGCCATATTTCCGATCTTGTTTTTTGTATAAAAACAATATGTAGGGGAGGGTAGTTGTAGTTATCTTGTTGAACTAATGATTTAGTTTCTCGTGTACGCCTGCAAAATCATAGCGAGTACTATATTGCTTTGCTTGAGGTTCTTGACTAATTTAGATTGTTTTGTGGACAATATCGTGCCATTGATGTTGAGTGCTACGACTATCACCGTTTATTCGGCGTCTTCGACCGAGATTCCGGTGAGTGATAGAAATTTATTTAATAATTTATTTTGCAATTATAATCCGTCGTTTGTTACTGTATCTGTTATTCTGTGCGCTGTTTTAAATAGCAGAATGTATTAGGCTGCCTATCCGAAATTTTAACAAAAAATGGTTAAGTTCAATAAATTACTTTGTCTTATTTAATCAAACGAATAACATGTTAAACGAATAACTATCATTATAACTATGCATCAAATTATGATAACGCAATAGAAGTTCAGACTTTGTATTCGCCTAGGTATAGATAAGTTTTGATTCCACTCCATATCTTAATTCCTTTACAAGCTTTTGTATTCCTGAACTCAGTCCAAATACTAATTTTCTTTCTTTAGTCCCATTGCGGTGCATCCCATCCTAGCATATCCTGGTAGTAGCGGATCACAACAGAACTGTCAACCTGAACGTTACGCCGTATTTTTTTGTCATATTTACACAATTTAATATCTACCACTCCGGTAGATATTCCAAAATACTCTCCCTTAAACCCTAATTTGGACTATTAACATTGAGGTAATATACTAGAGGGGACACTGCAAACAAAATGTTTGTAACAAAATGAAGGGTACATTATATTTCTGTCTCTGTCACGCCGACGAAGTAACATATCCTCCTTCTCGCTTCAATGTGTACCTTTGTGCACGCACCATACGCAGAAATTTTGTTCCCGATGTCCGCTCTAGCATAATACCTCAATAACTATTAAGGACATTTTAAAACCAAAGACAGCCAAGTCTGTTGTCACTATCGGGCTGTCGCTTATCATTAATTAGCCACTCGTTTTATATTTATATAAACCTACCCATGTTAACTCGCATTTTACCACACAAATTTAATATTTTTAGGAACAAAGACCACTAAAACAAAAGGTGTTTGAAGGTACATTTGTAATTCGGATTTGGGGTTGTTTGATTGGCGAACAATGGTTATAAATCTGAGGGGTCGCGTTATACTGGTTGCTTCATGATGGCAAGCAGAACTGTGCCGGTCTCGGTGATAAAAACTTTTGGGGATAAGCTTCGAGAATTAACGTGTTCCAAGTTTATTCACGTTTTACTTGAAAACAGTGTACTCGTATTTCAAAAGTTTTTCTTATTTTTTTATAATTAATATTGATAATGCTCATTACAAACTATAAAACGTAATAATAAAATAAAATATCTGCAATATTTGTTGGAAAACAATCAGAATAAATAATTTTAAAGTATAAAATCATTTTAATATTTATTTCATTCAGAATTAAATCAAATATTTAAAAGTAATCAGACTAATACGCCCTACAGTCCTCCACACATTACTAGCCCACATTCAGATCCGTAACTTGCCCTAAAAAAGCAAAATTCCCAAAATATTTTATTCTTTTTTTACTGGCAAGTTGACAACATTCGGTAAAAGATAACCACATTTACGAATCGTTTTGATGGCTCTCTATCGGCTGGCAGAATGAAAGATGGAAAATTGCGGTTTAACTGTGTCCAAGCCGGACAGCGATTCAACATTCTGTGTTTTAATATTCCCTGTATATACATATGCTTAAGCAGCTTATTTGAGAGCTAACATGATTGCGGTATCAAGGTTCAAAACCAAAACATTTAACTCATCGAATTTGCGCTTGTGTTCGTAGATAAATAAAGGAGACGGGCGAAATTGGGCCTGACCTTACACTTATGAAATATTCACTAATATTCTTTTTTTTTTTTTAGTTTCTCCTCGAAACTTATTAAGATGTTTTACAATGGGAATATTAAATTAATAATTCATTGAGTATATAATAGATTTTCATAGCGGCCTGTCATCACGCCATCTTCTAATTACTGACATAAATGTCAAATATCTCGGATGCACTTATATTGATGTGTGTACGGTGTGAATTTTGTTGGACTCATTGGTTGGATTTCGTTATCAATATCAAACATTAACATCTAATGAGTAAAATACGCCATATCGTACAGTCACTCAGTCACTCTTGACACAGCCGTTGACATTTGACTTTACGTTTTTCTTCTTACTGCCAGCACCATTGATATACTTTAAAAAGGTTGAACATGAAAAAAAAATCAGTTACAGTCATTTTATTTTGTAATAAACACCGATTATCACTTTACTCCCATTTGGCGCAAAGATTTTTAATTTTAATTTCGATGTACTTAACTTATCCCTATAACATAATGCATAAACCAACTCTGTAAGGCTAAGCCCAAGGTTCTATGAAGTTTCGCCCGTCTCCTTTAACGATTGAGGAATTCGGAAAAAATTGCTTACCTACGTACCTAGAATTTAATAATTTTTCCTCTTGAAAGAAAAAAGGCAATGACTGGCCTAAAATACCTGGTTAAGTATAGCAATTGACACCTATGACAAAAGACTTAGTATATTACTATATGATCAAAACTATAAGTCTAAATTATTGAGTTTTTTTTATTGCAATTAATGGCAAGGCAAGCATGCCGATCACCTGATGGTAAGCGATGTTAAGTCTCAAAGTCTCCAGTAGTTACTCTGGCTACAATGCCCTTAAAATTGAAACACAACAGTACATTTACACTGCTATTTGATGGAAGGAAAACACATGGTGGTAAAATAAAAATATCTATTTACAATTTACATTTCATTATCTTTCGCCAATGTTATCATCGGTATAAATTCTCCTACCCATAAACTTTCCCAGCATTACAACACCCATAAATAATGAGTGATAACTGAATGTATTCATTGAATGAAACACCGCAATGAAATGGAGGATGTTATCTACGTAGAACTTACCTTTGTAAGGGCTACTTCCGACCCGATAAAACTGGACTGAATTTATCAGTTGGCGGGAGTAAGGAAGCTTGAAAGAAATACTTGATAAGTAAGGTTGAATGGGAAAAAAATATTTAAAGGTTTTGAATGCGTTTGGGTTTTACAAGAAACAAAAATTTCGTTTTCTTTATTAAAATTGTAACTGACAAACATATCTTACATATTATGTATATAGTCGCAAAACATACTTTAGTATACACGTAATACATACAATAATATCTTCACAACGACATCTAACCCACATTTTTTAAAAGCACGGCCATACCAGTAAATATGTAGTGAATTAATTCCTTATTTTAATATTTAGAAACCATAGAAAGACATAAAATAAATAATTACTACAGAGCACAGGTCTAGTCTACAATAGAGAGTACGATTGAATGTGGTTAGGCTATATAGTCCACGCCGTTGGCATAGTAAAATTTTAAAAAAGTTTTTATACAAGTCCAAAAAAGAAAAGAAAATTTGGTTCTTCGTTTTGCTTTTTTCCCCAACACCCCTGGTTTTAATAATGGCTATTATCCGTATATTTTTATGAAGAACTTCGGTTAATGATCGAATTCGAATAGAAAGAAGCCATTGAGAAAGGGCCACACCCGGATATTATGTCTCATTATTAAAAAGCTTTAGAAGTTTATGAATAATCCCGCTTTTA
Organism: Hyles euphorbiae; assembly: GCA_023078785.2. Classification (NCBI taxonomy): domain Eukaryota; kingdom Metazoa; phylum Arthropoda; class Insecta; order Lepidoptera; family Sphingidae; genus Hyles; species Hyles euphorbiae. Next base: position 2,451,447 of record CM041039.1, on the reverse strand, counting down.
GGTGAAAATTCTCAGTAATGTTTTCATTTCGGTACCCGCGTTGTTATTTTAATAATTAAAATGATATGCACACGTTTCGACTTCGCAAATGAATGAAGTATAATGTATGCATACATTTTATTCTTCAAATATTTTTGTTTACATTTTGTATGCCTTAAAGTCCGAATACTGAGCCTGTTTTGCATTAAAGCATGATCATAATAAGCATTGAAATATGGGTTAATGAACAGTTTCATTATTTTTTTAAGAATTTTGTAGGCAGACGAGTGCAGTATACAATGCGCTTTTTCATAATAATATTAAATACTATGAGTAGTGTGTCATTTATAGGAAGGCTCCACAATTAACATCAGACAAGCCAAATACTGGTTTCATCACTCTTGCTAAGAAAAAAGAATAATGCTATATCGCCACAACGCATTTAAACATCCATTCAACCTTTTCATGTAGTATTTGTATCTGTATCAGCCCATATACGTCTCACTGCAGGGTACGGACCTCTTCTACAATCGGGAGTACCATTGAGGCTGCGGGCACGAAAATGGCGATGGCCGAGCGGTGGCGATCGCGGCTCAGGGCGGAGCGGGGCGATGAAGAGTAGTATTTCGCGTGGGCACGAAACATGACGGTCGATCAGTCGCTTAGTTATGACAGGGAAATATAGATTAAGTCAGCATTGCTGCAGATACTACACATCACATATTTGTTAGATTTCTACTTACTGTTTCAGAATAATGTAAAATAAAATATAAAAACACAATATGATAATGTATTTTTAATTACTTTTAAATTTTTAATGACTTCTAAGGCTACAATATTATATAGATTTTAAAAACAACAGTACCTATAATTGATGCATCCTACTAGAATATCTGCATCAGCCCATATACGTCCCACTGCAGGGTACGGGCTGTTTGACAGTACGATTGAGAGTGGTTAGGCCATATATTCCACCACGCTACTAGATTATACTTTTGTTAAAAAAATATGGTTAGTTTAAACATATATTTACAATTCCCAATGCATGTGATGATAAAATGCATGAAATATAGTAAATAAACGAAAACTTCGATTTTTACCTATTTGTCCGTAACATTAATCTTATTCGTCGCACCCGCGCCGCTGTCGCCCTCCTGCCGCCTGTGCAACGCTCGATCGCCCACCCCGCTGTCGCGCGTTTCGTGCGCGTTACCTATACTGTCCATGCTTTTAAATGCATCGCCGCCGCTCCGCCGCCGCATCGCCTCACCACCGCTCGGCCATCGCTATTTTCGTGCCCGCAGCCTGAGAGGGCTTAGATCGCTACGCTTTCCTAGTGTGGTTCGTGAATTTATAAGTGTTACTTTTAGAAATTCTCACAAATTGCTATGGTATGCAGGTTTTCTCACGATGTTTTCATTCATATGCGCAATGTATCGGACATTGCGTGGTGGTTGACTATCAATACGCACACGACTCTGAAATTACTCTTTCATGGAATTAATATAACTCCCACCCACACTACTACAAACAATACCAAAACATTCCCTCTAATCCCAAAAGCACAATTACAAGCCCCAAGTGACTTGGCTTTAATTCCGTGAAGTTCCGCACCAACTTGTACTAATTAAACGGCAAGTATTGGACCAAGTTTAGATCCGCTGTATTACTGAGAGCAGGTGTTGAAAGTACTATACAGCGGTAAGAAACTTTCTCTGTTACTTAACTTTGAACACCCTGTATGACTGCGCTGTTGAAATATCGAAACAGATAGAAAAGTCTGAACTGCTGTAGCGCTTGGTTCTGTGAGTCTTCCCGAAAAACCTAAGGTGACTAAACTATTATGCGCTCTTGTTTCTACATACTTTCATATTTATGTTATTAGAATGTTTTTATGTGATGAGTATCACTAAATAGTATAAAACAAAGTCTCTCTTTCTGTCCCTATGTCCCTTTGTATGCTTAAATCTTTAAAACAACGCAACGGATTTTGATGCGGTTTTTTTAATAGATAGAGTAATTTAAGAGGAAGGTTTATATATATATTACGTACATATTATTGTACAGAAATATTTTTGTACCCGGGCGAAGCTGGGCTGGGCTGCTAGTTATTTGGATACAATAGGTTTGATATCCATATGGACAATAACCCTGTTAAAATTAATAAATAAAACTTCAATCAAATAAATAAAATTTTAAATCTACATACATATTATTCTCTCTCTCCCCACCCCTCTCCTGTTCTCTTTTTGTTGTTTTATTATTATTATTTTATTTTAGCTTTAATTTTTATCATACATTTATTTTTAATTGTTTTCTTATTCTATGTTTTTTTTTTTCTTTTTAACATAAATTTTGCTTTTGTTTAAAGTAATTATATATGTCTGGAGGTGGGCGTTGCTAGCTGCGACACAGTTATGTCTTTAACTACTGCAGCTAGCAACATACTACTGTACTCAGGGCTTGTAAAGTTCTTTTGTTTTGAATAAATTATTATTATTATTGAATTTATTGAATCAAATATACACTAGATTATAAGTAACGGCCTAAAAAACGGCAAGAGAAATAAAATATGGTCCAAAAACATAATAAATCTTAATTTAAAGGTATAAAGTTTATTATTACCTGAAGTTGATTATAATTTAAGACTTTTTGCTACATCTGATAGCTCGAAATTCAAATGCATAAGTATAACCAACCTGGGCTACTTTTGGGGTGTGATTTTGTTTGGGATTGTGTATCTGGCATATATTTTATCGAAGAAATAAAAAAGGGAGAAACATATGCTACAGAATATTCGAAGCACGGATATTGACCTCCGTACAGAATATTGGAAAACCTGTCATAATGAAACATACATGATGCATGAGATGCAGGTTTTGTGTTTCGAGTTAAACCTGTTCCACCCAGGTTTAGCTCAGGCCAGCATAAGTTCTTAACTGGCGAAAGATTACCATCTTATCTTATTTTCATTGCATTGAAATTTACTGGATTGCTTTGCAGAATCAGAAACCCATAAAAATTGGGTGTATCACAATTGGTTTTCCAATATTATTTACAGTCTTCATCGAGGCGGAAGTGAATTTCTTGCCACCCACCAGAAGGTCCTGTGTACCCTCACACAAACAAACTTAACACAAAAACTAAGTTATTAAATGTGTATTAACTACAATAGAAGGTGCTATTACTGAATTTCAATTAGTATTTAAAAAGTAAATAAATATAAAATACACCCAACAGTCACATACATAGTCCTGACCCCACACTAAGATCGAGTCTTGTGTCGTATGTATAAGAAACTACGAGAGACTTTTCAGTCTCATAAATACCCAGACCCGAAACATATGATTGTGGTTCACACAAGCATATATTTTCACATTTGTCTCGGTGCGGGGATCGAACCCACGACATTTTACATTTAACAAATATCATTTTGTATTTATTTCACATTTAACGAAGAACTTCATTTCGAAATGGTTTCAGTCATATTTAACATAAGGCCAATTAAAAGTTGTCGAACAGGACTCATCCTTTTAGACTTCATAATGAAAATCAAATTAATTTGTCCAGATATTGTCACCCTAATTAATTTCTATAAAAACGCTTTCAATTATGGAAATATGCAGCAACAGTCCGAAGCGTCGGATTAATTTAGTCGGCATTCGTACACTTCAAAGAGAATCAACTTCCCACAGTAATTATATTAATAAATTCCGTTTTGTTTATTCCTCTGATCTAATTAAAATGCTGTCGCATTCTTTATGTAGTACAGGGGGTGTGAACCTTGAGACAGTGGGTTTGAATTTCTGAGTTTTGTCTGAAAGTACTAAAAATTATACCAGGTAACTCAAGACTGCTACCTAAAAGCCGGTAAGCCGGTTGGTAGTTTTAGTGACTATAAACACAATGCAACTGAAAATTTCACAATGAAAAGCGACAATTTTTTTCATTGATTTTTCAGTCTATTATGTATAATTAGCTACAAGTAATTAGTTAATAATTGTTAAATATAAGCTTATTATTATTTTTGATATATTATATTGATACTTAGGATTAAATAGCAAAATAAGTTAAAGCGTCAATGTCGCATTAGGTTTTTACCTGTAAGATATTGTACTGTTGAAATAAATAAATAAATAAATAAATATCGTTATTTTTGGGTGGTAAATCCAGAGTTTGCTAAAAAAAAACAAAAACTATTTTATATCTTAGATTATTTATAAATAAAAGGCTATACACTATTATTTTAGGGAAAAAAATGTATTTACCACCCAAATATGGCTAAAGGAAAAAAATGCTTTTTTTGCAACTTTTTCTGTTGCATTGTGTCTGAAATCACTAAAACTACCACCCGGCTTCGTTTTCGGTAACAGTCTTGATATACCCTGTATGTTAAATATACTTAGGCATAATTAGGTTCTCTGCTCAGTATAACGTAGCTCATTCATAGTATATTACGGTGAATACTGTAGTCATCAATGTTTAAATATACTGGGTATATTAAGGTTGCTACCGAAAACGAAGTCGGGTGATTTTAGTGACTTCAAACACAATGCAACTAAACATTTTGCAATTTTTTCTATTATTCCGTGGTATTTGGGTGATAAATGCATAGTTTTTTTTTAATGTAATAATGTACACCCTTTCACTTTTAAAGATGCTGTGGTACGCTACGATTTCAATTATTATGTTAGCAAAAAGTATAGATTTAGCACCCAAATACGATGATATTTAAAAAACAAGACGATTCCTCTGACTCCAAACACGGGGGGTTTACTTTAAGAAATGACGGAGTTATGCCTGGACAAATATTTTAGGGGAGAGAGGGAGGAATTTGGGGATTTGGTTGGGGCCAATCTGTAGAGCTCACCGAGCCGGTTCCAACGATACCAAACTCGGTGGGTCTACGATCTATATTGGCCGAGATAGGATTGGGGGGGGTGAGGTAAATTTTCGGGTGGGGGTAAGGGAGGGGGGGGAGAAAGGTTTCGTGGGGAGGCTAACTTAAATTAATTTTTTGGAGGTAAAATATTATATTTTGGGTGGGTAATTTTTTGCGTAATTTGGGATTTCTGGCGGGGTCAATCTGTAGCCCTCACCAAGACGGTTCCGAGGATACCAAACTCGGTGGGTCTACGATCTATGTTGGCCGAGATAGGATTGGGGAGGTGAGGTAAATTTTCGGGGTGGGGGTAGGGGAAGGGGGGGGTAGGTTTCGTGGGGAGGCTAATAGGCACTATTTCGGAATAAGGGTGGGGGAAGGCAAGGGGGGGGCTATGGGACAATTTTGGAAAAAGTGGGTGAAACTGAAAAAAAAACGAAACAGTAGGCCCAGGCATACATTTTCGCCGCGCTGTAGAGAGGGGATAGCTGTCTACTCTCCATCCGTCCTACGCTTTTTCGATCAGGTCACGTGTCCTGACGCGAGTTTAAGATTTTATACCCATTACAGAAAAGTGCTCAACGCCGCTAAAGAAGTTTTCACTTCAAAAAACAAAAAAATGGTTGCATTTCTTGCGAATTTTTTGTTGCTTTTTGTTTGAAGTGATTAAATCTGCCACTCGGCTTCGTTTTCGGTAGCAGGATTGATTTACCCTGTGGAATATACAACATTTCGGTGAAATATCACAAAAGCCGGATCCATATGTCTCTTCCCAGAATTTGCGATCGCAATATCCTATACTGTAGTTGGCTACACTTCGACATAAAGCAAGTTAAATAATAATCCTCTTTAACCCATACTAATATAATCCTACCCCCCCCCCCTCCCAAGCCTCCTCTTCCATAATCAAACTCTCCTCCAACACCCTATATTATAATGACAATTATTGAGCGGTCATACTCCGCCACGGTGAGCGACTGACAAACTTACTAATAGGATTCCCTTCTCGTTACCTGAGCCCCAAATTTGCATTCAGTTTGCGAACTAGCTTAGTTAATAACCGTGATATTCAAAGAAATCTGAAGTGTAAGCAAAGAGGTAAAAAGGACCGTCGTTACTTGGAATATTTCAGCCGGTTTTATAGTTTACGGAGAAATATACAGGATGTATCAAAACTGCTACGGACAACGAAGCAAGGTAGTAAGTGACTACAAACAAAATTTAACTAAACATTTCGCAAAGAAAGATGATATATTTTTTTTTTTTTTAAATGTGGTCGTGTTTGGGTGGTAAATCCATGGATTTTTCCAAAAATAATAATATGAACCCTTGTGTACCATAGCATCTTTTCAAATAAAATAGTGTACAATATTTATTTTAGAAAAAAAATCTATATATTTACCATCCAAATACTACAGTTAAAAAAGAATAAAAGCAAATGCCGCATTTTTTTGCAAAAATGCTAATTGCGATGCGTCTGAAATTACTACAACTACCACCTGGCTTCGTTTTCAGTAGCAGTCTTGATATACCTTGTATTTTCGACTTCTTTAAATTTATTTACTTTAAAAATAAAAAAAAATCGCAATTGTATCAAAATAATTGATACGCACAATTTTAACAATCTTATCTGATAACTTAGATCGTATAACTTGTCTCTAGATCTATTTGATATTTTGTTTTTTTTTTTCTTTTTTATACGGATTTATGCGACACTAATGTAAGAAACCATCATTTTATTTTTTTAAAGCCACGTCTTAGTTTTATTTGGTAAATAGGATGGCGAAAGATGCTATTGAAAGTGATGGGATACTTGTGGTCATCCCGATAGCTACAAAATAGTAGGAAGCCTGTCATAATAATCATCACAAAAGTGTTGTATCGTTCAGCCAGTGTGTTGATAGACCACGTAGTTCACAGAAATGTGGTTACTCTATTTGTATAATAGTACACTTATTAACTATCAAATAATGTCATCGTGATTGACATGACATTTTTATGTCCACTGCTGGACATAGGCTCAAATCGCGCCATTTTACTCTGCTTTCGGCTTTTCCCATCCAACAGCTGCCCTCGAACTTTTGCAAATCGTCACTCCACCTACCTGGAGATAATTTATCATCACAGCATAATATAAGTAATATTTGAAAAGGAAAACTGAAGCGTGAAAATAACAAAATAAAATCTTACGTAGTTCCCAGAAAACAGGAATAAAAAAAAAGCACAGACAAATGGAAATTCCCGAACAATATCACTATCTGTGGAAAGATGGAAGCCCCGAAAACAATTGCCTTCCGAAATCAACGTACAAGATGTAAGGCTGCTCAGTAATTTGATCGGATGAAACCAATCAAATAATGGTTAGTTTAATCGTTGCATGAGTTTATATTCATAGATATTTATAACGCTTGTGGTTCATCTTATAATGTTCATACTTCTGATAACCGCATGTTTTAGATCATATTTTGATCAAGCAACTTGTTACTATTTTTTGTATATTTACCATCCGTGACGACATGGCACTTGATAGATTACGATTTATTAAATAACTGCAATGTAGACTTAATTCATAACCCCACTTTACTCGAGTTGTAGGCGTGGAATCGTCAGCCGTATCACCATTGTGACAACTGTCCGCGGGACACGGCTCAGCACACTCTGGAGATGTGTCCAGCCTGGAACAGTGAGCGTAGCGCTCTCGTTGAAAATATCGTCGGAGAGGACCTCTAGCTGGCGGCCGTGGTGTCATCCATGGTTAGCAGCCCGAGGTCTTGGAGAGCGATATCTCACATGTATATTATATTATAATTGTTTGTTTATTATTAGCATGTATCCGTTTATTGTTCCCATTTAATAAATATATAACCAAAATATTTTGCTACAGAATTTTATCCCACCGTCCCGTAACGGATACGAAAATCTAATCCTTTCTTCCACACGAGTAGAAACAGCTCAGGATCAATACCGATACACGTATTCCTTCCTACAAACCTTGATTCGTCCACTGCAGGTAAATAATGTTTTAAGAAGGCAAACATTATTCCATTGAAAGGCAACATATTTATTTTTCTCTATATTTCTTCCTCTCTCTCCCATCAGTCATGGGACGTACACTTCTGAGCATAGGTCTAAATCAAAGATCTCCACATTAATCTACTAGAAGTGGCTTGCATCCAGCGACTTCCTGCACCTTAACCAATCAAAAGTTATCAATTTTAACGAATCAAAAATAAATAAATACACCCAACAGACAAATTCATAGTCCTGCCCCACACTAAGATCGAGTCTTGTGTCGTGAGAGACAGGAACTACGAGACTTTATGGTCACACAAACACACAGACTCGAAAGAAATATTTGTGGGCCCCACATAAAATTAACACGTGTATGAAAACTCTAAGCTAGTAACCCAAGAAACAGGTGGTGCCTAATTTGAGGGCCTCTGGTAATGTCTGTGCAAATTGTTATTTATGTTTTTTTAAATATAAGTTATTAAAAAATTAGTACACGTAGCTTCCACAGCACTTCTTCTAGACCACGTGTGGCAGGAAATTTGCATTCTGTTTCAACTCTCGAGTGTTCCGATTACAAAGCAATGTGTCTTAAGCCCTACGTATATTGCATTCCTAATAGATCTAGATTAAATCACAGTACCTGAAAACAGTACCTACCTTTTTACAGTATTTTGATTGAGGGTAAAATAATTTAAAGATAAATCGTTATAAAATAATACGCTACTATTTCTTTAACATTATTTTTTACGTTTAAGAGGACCTTCTCTGTTGAGGTGCGTATATTTGCTTGACTACAATATTATAGTGCATTTCATAGCAATTTATCATAGTAATTAGTTGTGTTTCGGTGTAAAGGAAGTAGCCAGAGTAACTTATAGACATATTGAGACTTAACATCTTATGTCTCAGGATGGTGAGCGCAGTGGATTCCCAAGCTTGCTTTTTAATTCAAGGCGCTTGGTTTTGCTACTGTTTATGTTTTCAACAAAAAAATTGAATCGACGAGCTATTTTTTAGACTATTAATAATATTTATTGCATAGGACCGGCAAAGAGTCACACTTGCCATACCGTCCCGATCTGCGCTGGCCCTTACTCTGCGATCACATTTCACCTACTGTCCAGTTCATATAAAAACCCAATTCTATTCAAAATGATATAACATTCTTATACACCGAACACTCAGCCACGGTCGCGTCAAGTACTTACCGATGTGAAGCACGTGAGCAGCGCAGTTTCAATTTCCTTTGTCTCCACACTTTGATCTCTCACGTGGATATTGGATGTAATCCTCATTGTAGCTTGTAGGTGAGTATGGAAATACTTGAGCTTAGAATGAGGATAGGAAGTTGATTTTTAGGTCGCCAAGATTTCGTGGAGTGAACAATAATTTAAATTATTTGTTTGGTGCTACAAAGACTTGTTATAGGTTAGTGTTGTTGAAGTTTGGTATAGCTAAAGTACGAATGATTTGGCTTGATAAAGATACTATCAATAAAGAACAATAAAGTAGAATAATTTTCACAGTGATAAAAGCACAAAAAGAACACATGGTATTACGAGTATTTTCTACAATACTTGAATTTGATATTTCATTAACCCTTCCACAATGTTAAAACAAAGGAGCGCACGAGGCCGGCATTACAAGTAGCGACGCGACCGCGAGTCTCCACGTGCTGAACAACACGCTTCGTTAAACACATGTCGCTATTTCACAGTTTTTCACACGTCGCAGATCAAGTACAGAAATAGCAGAAACACATTATGTCTAAAACAATCTTACTCCAGCTTAGGACAGCCTCCGTAGCGCAGTTGATCGGACGCCGACTGCGAAACGAGAGATTCGGGTCTGGGTATTTGTGAGACCGAAAAGTCTGTCGTGGTTTCTGATACCCACGAGACAAGACTCTATCTTAGTGTGGGGTCAGGACTATATATGTGACTGTTGGGTGGGTGTATTTATTACCGATTTCAAAACTACGTAAGCGTGTTTGATGATTTTTATTCCATAGATCTGTCACACGAACAGACAATTCACCTAATGCGTTTAGTATCAGTTACTTACAGCATTTAGCACCCTTGAATCTTAGATACGTTGCCAATATAATTCACTGATCTAAGCACAGCAATAAAAGCATCGCTTCTCGTCCTATTTCTGTGAGACATTAGTGCCACCCCGTACGAACCAAACCATTTTGTACAGGAAGTGCACCTTTTTTTTAAATACTTTTATTCTTGAAGATCACGGCATCTTGGGATACACTTTAACCTGTGATGCTATCCCAGTCGAGCTTAGGATGAGCTAATAAATAACAGCATATTTAATTATAGTCAGAAACAAATTGAAGGATGACAAATAATTGACTGCAACATACAGAGGAGTGCTCGTTTATTTTCTTAAATGAAACAGATATATCACTTTTTTTATGCAAGGAAATATTTTACCCGAGACCTAAATTAATTTTAAGAATGATCGTCTGATCGTAAGATACAATTCATTTCTTCTCCCGCTTCCCCTTTCCGTTTTCATAGCAAACCTTCAATTTCCAAAGTCTATTAGTGCAAGTCCTACATTTCAAATGGCGCAAATAAGTAAATTTGCATGAGCGGCAAAAATTACATCACGCCATCATGAAATCCATAGTTTGTTCCTTTGCCGAATATAAGAATAATGTTAAAAAATCTAAAACAGCACAAGTAAAACTTAAATTTGTTGATGGTGAGTTTAAACAAATCAATCACACTACACAACACACAACAATCTACTAAAAGAGAATATTGCTACACACAAACAGGTCTATCTTGAATTTCATTCGTAATAAACATAATGAATTGTTTATACGAAAACATTTTCTGTTTGCACATATAATGAACTCTCTCTTCACTATATTCTGTTTTAAATTAACGCTACGTAGAACAGTTAGTTTATGCAACACAAATAAAATTCTTAATGAAAAAACTGGAACTGACTTCAAAATGATGAGCGATACGCCTGCTCATGGACAGTAGCAAAACCAAAAAACACCATGATGATGTCCTTCCGCTGTAGTGTCAAGAGGCATCTTGGCAGGCCGGCATAATTGTACAATTGGCATGGGACTGCCGTTTGATGCCAATTGGTACTCTGCCTGGACGGTATTGGCGCTTACCATCAGGTGCCGTGTGGTCACTATGCCGGGACAGAATAAAAAAAATAGATAACATTTAGAAAACAATGCTTGGCATTCCACTGCGCTCGCCATCCTGAGACATAAGATGTTAAGTCTCAATATGTCCAGTAGTTGCTCTGGCTACAACGTCCTTCAAACCGGAACACAACATTGCATTTACACTGTTGTTTGGCGGGAGAAATATACATTGCAGTGATTTTGGTGATCCAAGCGACCTCTCACATAATATGAGAGTCCGGCCACCAGAAAATAGAAATAAGTGTTTTCAAGAAGACAGATTATATGTAGAATTTATATATTTGTGCATCAGTCATAAAATTTGCACTGCTACTAGAAACTAGAAAGAGAGCAAAATAAAATGCTTCCAAAGCAACACTACACAGTAGGGTACTAACGCTGGCAGAATTAGGGGTACGCGTACAAACATCCCTTTTAATTTATTTTTTTGAGTTTACAGTTTTATGCTTCCAAAATACAAATTTTTAAAGAACTAGGATACGGAAAATAAAATAAAAAATAAAACCCAACAGTCACATACATAGTCCTCACCCCACACTAAGATCGAGCCTTGTGTCGTGGGTATCAGGAACTACGAGAGACCCGAAAGAAATATTTGTGGGCCGCACAAATATTGCTCTCGGTGTGGGGATTGAGTCCGCGGCCCCTCTATTCACAGACGGCGTTTAACGAACCCACGGAGGCTATTAAATCAATTTCAGATGTCAAATAAATGTTATTTTATTCGTTTTAACAATAACGAGGCAGTTTCAAGTGTGTGTAGATGATCAGATAGTTTCTGGTGAGATTTGCTAAAGTTTCTGGTCTAATTTTGAGGATTTATGGGTTTATGATCATCAGGTGTCTTCTAATAATCCGTGAACAAAAGTAAAAAATTATTTCGACAAATTGAGAACCTCCCCGTTTTTGGACTCGGTTTAATATGATTTTTCTCGTTAATTTGTGTGTTAATTGTGTTCACAGAGTTATACAACAAACTTTGCATAACTACGACAATGTACCCATCGATTAACTTCAAAATAAACGCTTAGGCGCTCCAAATTATTTTAGTTTAGACCGAGCCCTTCGGCAATTTTGTCTGTTAAATTTGCTGTATGTGCCCCATTAAACATTTTCGAGATTGCCAAAGTAAAAACGTATTTAAATTTAAAGCTATAGAATTAAAACTCATTTATGAGCGTGTTGTATGAAAGACTACTTTTATAAGTGGCAATAGGTAAAGGAATTGAGAACTTAATGCCTTGAAGTAGGGTAGTAAGAATTAAGTGCATGGATCATTATAAAATAGTCGCCGCGATATTATACAGCACTGTAAATTCTAATAGGAAATTAAAGGTGTCGTACAACTATGAACTGTGAATAATTTCATTGGCGTCACATTAGTGCTTCCCGTTTGTAGCCAGAGAGTGTGAACATTTTCAGCTCGGCTAAATATATTGTATCCTGTTGCGAAAGGCGATAACGCGATCTTGCGCGGGTGTACGGAACGCTGACACAATTTCCACCATGTATTTTATCACCGTCAATGAATATTAAAATTTATTAGAGATTTTAGTAGCAAATATTCTGATCGTAGTAGAAGCATCTGATGGTGTTAGGGTAAATTATTATTGGTATATTTAACCTTGTGAAGTAAAATAAATTAAATTATTCCTACAGAGGTCCCAAAAGCTCACAAAAAATAAAATCATTTTAAAGCTAGAAAAATTATGGTAATATTTTCTCGACTTTATATTATTATGGCACAAGGGGAAGAAAGATTAAACAAGTAATTTAAGACACGTAATGAAACCCTTTAACATCTTAACCACGTCAACTCAATTATGTCGATTAGAATATACTCGTTAGTTGTATTGACTCACTTTGTGATACCACTTTACACTTTCGGTCCTATTCATAAACAATTTTAAACTCTATTTTAGCTATCGAATGCTTTGTCCTTATCGGATAACTTTTGAATTCAATTTGAAAAGAAAACAAAATATTCGATAACTAAGTTAGCTTTTGAAACTCTAAATATAAGGCCGTTTGAATATTGAGGGAATAGAGTAATTTCTATAAATTGTTACAGAAACGCAATTAAATCTTTCAAGAATTTTATTGATTTTCAAGAATTTTACAATATAATTATGCATTAAAATAAAACTATTATTTACAGATTTTATCGCGGATTTGGTTTGATTTATTACATTTTTAACTTCCCGACTACTTTACAGCTTTCGTGGTCACGGGGCGGACTGATGTATTAGTCATCCGCTCAGTGACTTTTATATTTTTTTAATATCATCATATCTAAATTAAACAGAATACACAATCAAACTTTGCCTGAAACCCCACAAATCCTAAGACTATGCAACATAGCTGTAAACAAGCACACGTATCGCACGGGACGTGACCGACCGTCCTGCTGCCGAGCACGTGCGGTAACTTAACAGAACAGGGACTTGAGGCTGTGGTCTTTGGACTATAATGTTTTAGAAATATAGACATGTGTTACTTAAATTATTAACTAGATACCGCAGTTTCTGTCTCTGTTCTATGCAGGCACGTTAAATTATCTCTAGACATACAACTATTCACCAGAAAAATCCAAACATCTTGCAATTTTATGCTTAGTTAGGATTATCAGAAAATGTGAATTTAATTAGAATTTGAAAACCTCATATTATTCACTATTAAACGACATTTGGCATAATATATTCGTAAATTGTACGCATGTATCTGATAATTCTTAAAAACATAAACTTGCAAGGTATTTCAGTTTTTCTGATGACAAGTGAATATATTTTTCGATTGTCTGATATGCATACAGGTTTAAAAAACACTTTTTTTCCGATGTTTCTGCCATTCCACGCTAGTTTCGTCAAACTATTGCTGCAAGACCCTGAATTATAGGAAGAAAGGAACATTATTTTTATTCGCATGAACATAAAACTGGTTTGTACTCATCCATTCTCCTTGGAATGTAATTTAAATATTAATATTTGTACAGAAAACCGAATGAAAGCAGCAAATATACAAAGCTTTGAAATGTAATTGGCTAACGCGCCTTCAGGTGAATGTGCAGGAAGGTGCTTAGAATTTTAAAATTGGAACCGATGTTAATCAAGATGGCAGAGCGGGTAATCTACAAAATTGCTTACACACAGAGTTGCCAGCTGCAATGGCCGTGTTTTTTATTTTAATGTTTTATCAGTAATCGAGTTAAAGAGAATGTGTTGGTTGGTCAAAATATTATAATTTAATAAATTATGTCTCAAAAAGGTATCAGTTACGCAGTTTTTCAGTTTATCATTTAAGGTTTCTTTTATAAATAAAATAGGGGAAAATACACTCGTATAATTGAAAATAAAATTTAAGAAATATGTAGTTAAACCAAATAAACAAACACCCCACAATTATGAAAATTTTCCTTACCGTCTAAATTTATTTTACTTTTTATTTTAATGGTACAGAGTTTATAAATAAGATTTGTTTTTATACCTTTAATTGCGCTCCTAATGTATGTCTCTCTATGTTTGTATTATATTAAAAAAAATACGTTTTGCCATATGTAATACTACAAAATATGAAATTCATATTCAGATGGTTGTCAAATAAATGTATCCATGTAGAAGTTGCTATATTACAGCTAGCAACACTTTGTCAATAGAACCGACCATTCCCACTCTTAACCTTTTTAATTCTGTCACGTACTTCTCAATATGTAAATAGCTTTTCTACCGTATCTACGTACATATGACACTTCTGCTTATTTTTTCAGGAATAGGGTGGAGTATACGAGCTTTAATTTCGGGTTCTTTTTTTCTACTTCAAGCAATCAAAATAAATTTAGTATCTCCGTCGTGTCACTAATTCAAAATCAGTTTCGATTGTCATATCGAGACAAAAGTGTAACCTACAAATGTACTTTGAGACCACTTGGACATTCTTCCCTTCCTTTTTCCTTCCCGCTCCTTTCCTAATTTCATGATCCAAGCGTTGTGGATTTTTATGGGCGGTAGTGATCCCTTCCCATCAGATGACCTGCTTGCCAGTGTGCCGGATCCAAGCAACAAAAAATATACGCACTTTTCACAACATTTCATCAAGAGTTAATATTTAGCGTTAAAAATGTTATATACTAATCCATCTAATACATTACCATTTGTACTTTTTTATTAGTAGTTCAGTATCAGTGACATCGTATCTAGTTACACAACAATAAATAAAATACGTGTCATCCTTGCTCTTAGCCTACATGAGTTGAGTAACAACTAAAACGCCAAAACAATCCACCAAAACGCACAATAAACTAATACCAAAAACATCTGCTCCCAACACAGAAATATTCCCAACATTTTCAATCGTTCTATTTTTGTCGCAAGTCGGAAGCAGTGCTGATTTACAAGACGAATTCAGATTCACAAAAAGCACAAGATTCAGTATATAACCGTGGAGCAGGACGAATTTCCGAGTCACTAACATCACATTTCTGTGCAAATAAACGCGAACGTATAAAATTCCCTGTGAAAATCATATTTGTCAATCTAGGTGCGGTTGTACGAAGCCACTACTATTAGAGATGTTTCATTTTGAAATGGTGTATTATTATAAAAGATATTTTAAAGATGTGTTGAAATTGACTAGGAGGCATATCTGTATGGTCATAAGATTAATATCCATACTCATATGTCACAATTCTTAATCAATTTTTATTTCATATGATTTATATTTCAATACAGTGATACATAGCAGAAACATGATATCCTCCATGACATTAACCTTAAATTAAAAAAAAAAGTCATACCTCTTGTCTATGTCGAAAAATCAAGTTGGCTGCGGCACGACATACTACCTTTGTTTTCATTCTGTACTATTCGGAACTCGGTTTGGGTATCCAAGCAGCTTTAATAAGCCATTGGATGTAGCCAGTCAAGCTGGAAAACCACTTTGCAGCATTTATAAAGTTTAAAAAGGCAGCCGAACAGCTCGTGTTTTACCGCGCTCGGTTCAAATCCGCTTTGACTGGAATGCCGTTGAAAATTTCCACCGAGCAGCGCTTAGACTGTTACTCAATTGTTAATTTTGTTGGACTTACCGGGTAATTGCCGTTTGCACCTGTTTTTAAAATGTTTTTAGCAAAGTGCGAGTGGCTTTAAGGTTTAAATGCTGAAAGCTGGAAGCCTATAATATAATTGTAGGTTCCTGAGCTAATAAGACTCAGAAGCCCACTAATTATTCGACTAATTGTCATTGCATTATTTAGTTTACTGTGAAGGAAAAAACAGGACAATGAAACGTGTTATTTATTGTAAAAATCCCATTTATTCCTAAAGATTAAACGTTGTTTTATAATGTCGTTAAAATGAACACATTAACAACCAATGCCAATAAACAATCCCAATCCAAAATTTGCCGTTTGAGATTGACAGCTCAATCTTTTTTCTGATACTATATTACCAATAACCAATCTCATTACCCGCACTAGGCCAGCGTGGTGGACTATATGGCCTAACCATTCTCAATCGTACTCTCGATTGTAGAGTAGGCCCGTGCCCTGCAGTGGGACGTATATGGGCTGATCCAGAATCTCATTAGTGAAAAAACTATGGCAACATGGTAAATGAGAAATTGAAAAGTAAAAAACAATCCAGATTGACTTCAATCTAATTTTTTCAATTGATTATTGGTATCGGCCGTAAAACAGTTAGGCCTAAAACCTTTTGTATCTACGGGGCTCTGGGCTGCAGCCCAAAAACCCTTAGGTAGATCGGGCCATCTATGGAGCAGCAACTGATAAGATATTTTTGTCTAGATCCCAGAATAGGTCATGGTTTCTTGTTTCACTGCCTTGATCTTAACTGAAGTTTGTGAAATAATTATGTAATCTTACAAAGATTAAGTAAATGCGGCGGAAATCCTTGGTTTTGCTTTAAAACTCCCAATATACCGGACTAGATTTTAACTATCTGAGCGGTTAGGTCCCACATTCCTAACTGACATATACAGGACAGAAACCCTTTTCAACGACCGGGTTCCCAAATTATTTCAGAGTACTGCAGAAAAGAAAGTAGGGGCCCTACTCGGTACAGCCGAAACGAAGTTCGAATCTTCGGACGATCGAAGTTAATGACGATACGAATGTACGTACTTTGTAAATATTCGAATTCGTATAACGTATGTGAATCGTAACCATAAGTCTATAGTTACGACCATAACTCAATAACGACAATAAGTATATGTAGGTACATTCGTATCGCATATAAACTTCGATCGTCCGAAGATTCGAACTTCGTTTCGGTTTACCTTCCTTGGATCTTAAAACTTATACAACAAAATCTCGTTCTTTAAAATATACAAATGTAAAAACCCATTTTAATTTATTTGTGGGGATTAAACTATAGTTCATAATTTACCTCTTGCAAAAATAATATGTTTTGGAATAATGTTATTTATATTTCAACAGTAGCAAAACAGAATAATCGTTGGACCAAATACTTTATTCCCCTACTACCTAGGTGAGCGTTATTCCACTGTTGGTTCGTCATTGGGTGGTAAACATGTTGAAAAAATTAAAAACATTTTAACAGTTGAATTTCCTCACTAATAAGTAATAAGTATAGTAATAAGTAATCTATATATTAATACGTGATGCAAAAACTTTGGACCCCTTTTTACGAAAATTGCGCGGACGCAGGAGCATAAACTTTGGCACACTTATAGTTTATGTGTAGGAGAAGTGCAGAACGCATAAAGTACATTAAATAAAAAAATAAAACATTACACATACTACCATGCATTTCACACACACATATAAACACAAGTATTTGTACACGCATACATACTCTGGTGTCAAATTGTTTCTTTTCTTTTTCATTTTGTTCTTCTGACATAGACATATCAAAAAAAAGGTTTTATTTGCCTCATTTAATATAAAAAAAGATTTTAATAATAATAAATAAAAAGTACATTAAATCAATAAATAAAACATTACACAAACCAGCATGCATTTGACACACGCATACACAAGTATTTGTACACGTATACATACTCTTTGGTCAAATTGTTTCTTTTGTTTATTATAGACATAGTTTAATGTCAAACAGAAAAATTGGTTTACTGTGGTTTTATTGAATGTCAAACAGAAAAGTTTTATTTGACGAATACTACGTGAAATACTGAGCGCTTATACAAATTGTGTAGCAGTAAGATACATTTAAATGTACACGGACTATCATTATAAGCATAAAGAAAGTTCTGTAGCAGCAATCTGCAATAACAACATTCAGGTACAAAAAAAATAGAATTTGCTATTGCTGGTTCAAAGCAATTATTGTAGTTTACGATTTCGGTAATTGCATATACTTCATGATAAATAAGTGATTTTGAGAGAAACGTACAATTAATTGTGCACGAATTATCAGAATAACAACATCATCATACAGGTAAAAACTTTTTCTCTTCTTGATTTGGTCGAATTTCGACCACTAGGCGACCACTAGTATACTTAAATACATAAAAAATAAATACTTACTCACGCCTTTTATCCCAGAGGGGTAGAGTAGGCAGAGGTGCCAGGACACTAACATTTCGCCTTGTATGTTCCGTTCACGATGTAATAGGGATAAAAGGCGTGAGTTTATGCATGTATGTATATTTATTCAGACAAATTACATCAGGGCATTTTACATGTTTTACAAATGCGACTCTCATTACGCTACGTTTAACATTTTCATGTAAAATTCGCTTTTTGATCTACAAAGGTTTACATCGCAACGTGACAAAAATTAAAAATATTTACTGCAATGTGTTCAACAAGCGATAATTTTTTACTTTAAATTTGTTCATGGCTGTAAAATGTGTAATTACGTTTTTAATATTAACAGCACTTAATTTCGTGAAATTAAACGTATTTCTTGAAAATATGCGTTTATATTACACAAAAATTGTGGTTTTTGTGATTCACTGTTATATAGCAATCCTATTTGTATTGAAATAAATCCTATTTGTATATTCGTCATACAAATCGATATTAATAGATATTCAAATATTTGTGAAAACTGTATGAGATTGTAGAAGTAAGAATAGCTATTATTGATGATCGATGCTAAAGACACTATTTATTACAAATTATAGACAAAATATATCGTTCACCGCTTTTTCTTTATAATAATCAATCAGATACATAACATTCTTAGTAATTTCTTATCCTTTTATTTCTGGTCCGGCATAATGACTGCACTACACCTGATGAAGCGCAAATGCCGTCCATACAAAGTCTCGAATGGCATCAGTCGGCAGTCTCATGTCAGTCGATACAATTATGCCGACCTGCTAAGATGCGTCTTCACACTAAAGCGGAAGGACCCAGAATTATAGGAAGGAGGGAACACGAGAGAAGGCTAATAATTCCACAGCATGACGATGCGGCATTTTCAAAAAGTAACATTGCTAAAAGATGCACATCTAAAAATATCAAATAAAACAATGAAGAATTAGTGAATATTCTGTATTAACGACGTAGGCAAATTTTGCATACAATGATGTTCGGCGAACAATGCCAAGTTCGTACTGTTGCCTAATTGTATTGAAATTTAATTAGAAGCGTAATCTGATTTGTTAGGGTTTGTCTTACTGTAAGCGGCTAATTAAATCGATATCTATGTGGGAATAGTTCCGTCTCGGGTCAAATCAAACAAAGATTGTTTGGATAATCTTCAATATATTATCGTCTCTTATGTTCGTTTTTATTTCTTCTCTGTTGTCCTTCACGTCTTCCATCGTCGTCCAGACTCTTCTCCTCTATTTCGTCCTTCCATACTTCAACATCTTAATCATTCATCCTCTAACTCTTTCCATCCTAAGTACTTTCGTTAGTCATCTCTTTCTTACAAATCACGTTCTATACAAGCCATTCGTCTAACGTTTCATTCTACTCATCTTTCTTCATAACATTTAAATCCTACATCCATATCAGTAGTAGCCAATATAATTCACACTGCAAGGCACGGGACTTCTCTACAATCGAGAGTACGATTGGAACGGGCTAGGCCGTATAGCATTTACCTACTGTGGGTTGATGGACTTTTACATACTATAAAAACTCCTTCGAATAGCTATGTAGTATGTTATGCAGGTTTTCTCACGATTTTTTCCTTCATCAATATAGTGCGTGGTGAACTGGTGATCCCCTATCAATAAACGCATTATATGAATTTGGACCCGCGACCACCGTAAACAAGTAGCGAATCATCAGTTAAGTAATATTTCAGTCAGTTGCAATATTATGATTTCGAAATGTTTAGATGTTTTCTAAATGTGAACAAAAATTTCATGAGGAAATCTGCATGCATGGCTTAGACTTATCTACTAGAATAAGTTATAATATAATCTTAACTCTGTACAACCACGTAACGACGAGACTTTATTTATTACAAGTTTAGTTTCAAAAATATAATTTTAAATTTCAAATATGTAGGTCTCATGTCGGGTAGACTTTTCAAATCATAAATTAAATTATCATAATTAAATCCAAAATCAAAGTTTATAAATGAAATGACCGAATCAGATTTTTTTACAACCCACAACATCAAGTTAAAACGACAGATAAATTATATTTCCTGTGAAATAATCCCAGGAAATATTATTTGTTTGTTGACGAAAAAATAAATATTCCTGTAATTTGCCCAGCCTTACACCCGCCCTTAAAACTGGCACCACACCTAATCTCATTGTAATGATATTGCGAAAACGCTCTCGTCGCGGTATTAAACCGGACAGTGGGACGGAGCAGCATTAGTATCCGACAGCCTAAACTAATTGTGCAGTGAACATGGAGAGGATTCACCAAAATGTGTTCTGGGATTTTAAAGGTGTTGGTAAGTACAGAAGTAATCCTTATACTATATCTGTATCAGACCTTATGCTGGGTACACACGTACATAAATGTTCGACGAGCTTGTTTAATTTGGGAATCGACTATTTATGTTGAGACTTGTATGGTACACTTAGTTGCTCGAGGACGAGCATGTGCATACACGTGTAGTTCCAGTTTTATACGTCCCACGGCAAGGCACAAGCCTCCTGTACAATCGACATTATGATTGAGAGGAATTAGGAAATATAGTCCACAACTCTGGCCTATTACTGGTTAGCGGACTTAATTTTTTTAAATTGATCATCGAGGCAATTATTCTTATATGGCAAGTCAATACACATAGTACCTAAGTAGTTCTTCGATTATTCCTTCTCAGTATTGGCACGGGAAATCAATTTCAGGACCATATGGCATCAAGTAGAAATTGATCGTTCTATCATCTATTATTTTATCAATCTTATCAAGTCACTATACTTTGAAAATATTATTTAAGGATTTCATCGCGGATTTAGTTTTATTTCCATATTTTTGACTTCACGGCGATTCGATTACTTAACAGCTTTCGTGGTCACAGGGCGGACTGCCCACTTCACTATACTTTTTTAAAGAAGACAAGGAAATTCCTAATTCTCTGGATAAAACAGCCTTATAACACCGGTGGTAAATAAAAAAGTGACTGAATCTAAACTATGTATAAGATTTTAAAGACTATTTAAATCTGTAAGCACCTTCAAACGCTCGTCATCTTGTACAATACTAATATAAAATTCCATGTAATTTTATCGGTGGCGCCTCGATGGAGTATCGATTTAATAAATAAAAAATATTAATAGATAAAGTTCAAATGCAAAAATACCATCATAATATCACCATAATTCTCAGTCATGACAAATTAAAAATAAATAAATAATGCGTTTTAATTTGCATATGTTAATAAATGCCGCCAGCTTTCATTCCGACTTTCAACGTGTTTCAAATTACTATAGAAAACAAATCTCCCGTCGCTTCTTTGTACGCAATTTTCACAGCAAATACTGAATATTTTCGTAAGCTGTTTTCACTAGGGTTTAATTAGGTAATTTTAGTATTTCGTGTAGTGGAAACAAAACAACATTAATTAAAACAATATAAACAGTGGATCACCACTATAACGGTGGAGAACAACATCGTGAGGAAACCTGCATACCATAGCGATTTGTAAGAATATCTATGGTATATAGCCCTCTATAACATTGTGGGACGGAACACACAAGGACGTAAATGTCGTGGTATCACCTCTGCCTACCCCTTCTGTATGTATGTATAGCCCGCCAACCCACACTAGGAAAGCATGGTGGAATATGTTCTCTCTCAATCGTACTCTCGATTGTAAAGGAGTGCCGTGTCCTACAGTGGGACATATATGGCTAATACAAATTTAAGCCACATACTTCTCCCATGTTATGACTTCTTTTTATTTTATTTTACAGAAGATTACAGCGATCAGAAGCTTCTAATGAGCACACCGTTCGTAATCATCACCATAGTAGTCCTATACTTATGGTTTGTGCTGAAATTTGGGCCTGAGATGATGAAAAAGCGACCACCCTTTAATTTGGAGAAGATTCTTCTAGTCTACAATGCTGCACAAGTCTTATTGTCTTTTTATATATTCCAATTAGTAAGTAAAAAAAACAATACTTTCTTTAGTAATCACGTTATTCACTGTTATGTTGGTTGAATAAAAATACTAAAGTCTTGCTAAGCCTACGGAACAACGTAAAGTTCTAACAAATGCCTTAAATTGACAATAGGAATTGTAATTATTAACGACCCGATTTGGCCTTCTGTTTCTAGTAAAAAAAACTCTTTTACTTGGCTTTTTAAAATATCTAAATATTAATAAAATTATCAATCACAATTTCTAAAAATAGTAAATTAATCCAACCATATTACTCCTCTTACGAAAATTACAATAGACTCACTCAATATATTTCGACACGGGGTCACTGACTCCATTGTTTACGTCGTGGTAATTAATTCACGTCGTGTCAACCGGGCTACCAATTAACCAGGGTTCAAGGGAGACATTTGAATTTAATCGAATGTCAACTTCGCAAGGTTAACTAATTAATTACCGCGAATTAAGGGAAATTCTTACAGAACTTTGTGTTGTGTTTAAACTTCACCCTTGAATTACGATTGCTCGGCGTAATATTTTAATTGTTGCTTATTGCTTTGATGCTAATTTTTGTTTTCAGGGTCTGAGATTTTTGATACAGAACGGCATGTTCAACTCCAAGTGTTTGAGTGAATCTGACGAATTTAGGAAAGTTGTAAGTTTCTACCAATTATTTCATATACTATAGGATGCTTTTATGAATGTTAGTTTTGGTGTCTCCTTTATAATTTCACGGACGATCTATAATCTCTTTTGCAAGTAAGCGACACTAAATTCTGTTTTATGCTTCGAAATTCAGTATTTGCCCCATCATGGAATCAAATTTTCAAACTAACGGCTCCTAGAACTATAAACCCTCTTATTCAATCAATACCCTAAACATTCTTAAGCACTTCAATAATCTTTTTCCAGATAATAGACGGAAGCCATTGCTACTTCATAGCGAAGGTGGTAGAACTAATGGACACAGTATTCTTCGTGCTCAGAAAGAGGCAGCGGCAGGTGACCTTCCTCCACGTGTATCATCACGCCATGATGGCATCAATAACCTGGGCGATAGTGAAGTACAATAAGACTGACATCACGGTCTTCTTAGGAGTCATCAACTCATTTGTCCACGTTATTATGTATGGATATTACGGACTATCTGTGTTCCCTTCCTTGACCAAGTATCTGTGGTGGAAGAAGTATATTACAATTATGCAGTTGGTAAGTTATATTATCTTGGCGTAAACATTTAGTTTAAATGTTTTAATTTAAAAAAATCTATTGCATAATTATTGGAAGTGAGACTTACTGTAATTTGCTAAAGCTACAGTGACAATTAATGGCCAAGTCAACCTATTTTATGTAACGCATAAAATATTTTCATATTGATATGATCCTTATGTGATGTTGTTAGGTTAGCTAATTACTTAATAACATAAGAGGAACTAACCTAATAAAGGGACTGCATCTTATGAGCTCATAAGATGCAGTCCCTTTATTAGGAACTGAATTAATTAGCCGACTCGGTATTAAATGGATCTCACAACTTTTTACGGTAGAAGAACTGAGCTGCGAGACTTAATTCTTTTACAAGTTTTGTTTTTGATACGATTACCAACAGGTGCAATATAGCCACTTTCTCTCAGTATTTATTCTTATTTAATATCTCGTCTTATCTTACAGATCCAATTTTCTCTAATGTTCCTGCACGCCGTAATAACACATGCGGTATCAGAATGCCGTCCCTCCGAGGCGTTGCTCTTCGCCGTCTGTTCCAACACTGTCCTCTTCATGTATCTCTTCGGCGACTTCTACGTAAAGTCCTACATCAAGAAGTACAATACCAAGGATATCGTGAACGCCGGTAAAGCCATGAGTAGTAGCACTAAGAATGTTATCAACTATCATAAACTGGCTATGAAGATTCATTGAGTTTGGAGTTATAGAGTAATAAGGATTGTGTTAAGACACGATTGTTCTATTAAGCACGAATATTAAATAGAAATTGCGTTAGTGATGTAGAAATATCATTAGCTCTCTTGCCACTGTCCTTTATTTAACATAGATCTCTCCTAATGATCTCCATAACGATCTGTTGGACATGCCTTGCAATTATCTCGCAATTTTTATAAGATTTTCAATTCGGTCGCAATAAAATAACAAATGAATAAAAAGGAAAAGTTGCACTACTCAACATATTAGTGAAAAAGAGAGCTTATATCTTCCATAGGAGTAAATATCGTTTTCATAACGATGCTCAGTACACTATCGTCTTTGAAATCTACATCACTTTTAGAACCCTAAATTGCGATCTATTAATTTTAAAACATACTTATTATAACATAAGTACAGTAACTAAACGAAATACAATTACTACTTTGAAAAATTATGAGAACGATGCTAAAATTGATAAAATATAACTAATACTGTTTAGAAAATGAATAAAACTCAACGAGGCACGAATTTAATCCTCCCTGTAATATTTGCGTACATTTTAACAGTTCACCGAGTCTCGTGCGTATAATTGACAGCAATATATGTCAAAATAATGAAGTTACGAACCGCTCGCGCTCCAGTTTTAAATGTCATCCCGCGTCAGAAACGTGTAACGTTCTGGTAACGCTGACAAATTGACCAATTTCACTGATATATTGTAATTAAACTTTATTTATATATTCATGTTGTATAAATACCTTTTTGAGTTTATAACATCTTTAAAAAAATTGAAGTGTTAATATTACACCAACTATATTAACTGTAAGACCCTAAGACCCATAAGCTTAAATCGCACGTCCAATATATTACTTCAGTTTTAGTTAAAAACATATACAGTTTGTTTAGAATTGAATAATTTCCTAAAGATTTATCACCACACCAGCCAGCTGAAATAACACAGTAAAGTTTCCTCTTTCCCTAACATATTTTATCTGAGTGTTGCTTTAACTCCGCGTACCTATGTGTAGAAATAAAGGTAGAAAGAATAAAAATCAACATTCATAAAATGCATGAGGAGTTTTTAATATAGATATATATATATATAGTGTACTGATTCTTCGATCATTCGACTTCGTTTCACTCAGCCATATTAAATATAACGTAAACATATTCATATTTATAATATATATTACTCATAAATTATTATGGAACTGCTCTGATTTAAACCGACTCGTAACTTGTGTAATAATCATTATATTGTAAACTGGTTTGAAAAGAGCAACACTAGAGTTTCTTGCCCGTTCTTGACTAGTAAAAACCGCTTTCCGAACCGTACATCAAAAATTGACGGAACCTAAAAGATGTTGAACAACTTAATTTAATAAATAATATTTCTAAATTATTTTCACTTCATTTTAGATGTCATATTATTTGTATTAAGTCATATTGAGCGAGTTATATATAAGCATTAGGATTATAAAACAGTAAGTTAGTACTTAAGTAGCATATAAATATTGTTATATTTTAGATATGAAATAAGTTTTTATACGAGTTTTGTAAGATAATAAAAAATGATTGTTAATATTTTACTTTCTATTTTTTGTTACACTTAAGATGCTTAACTTAAACCTTAACCTTTATGAAAACCCCAAAGAAAAAGCCCAGTAAAAACCTACCAAAGAAATATTAGTAAGTGGACTTTCAATTTAAGAAAAATATTGAGGCTGAATAATTTAATGCCTAAGCCTAACATAATACAAAAATAAGTCTATACCCATTAATAGGCATTCTGGCGGATCTTAATAATATTTCGCTTCTTTAATTACACAAAATAATGTTATTCCCCTAAAGTGCTGAAAGTAATTAATGTACAACAAGCAAGTTATAATATTTCACGAACTTAGGCCGGAATTGAATTTGCTCCCGTCATGCGCGACGTGCATAATTATTAACTTTGTGACACTGATTCCACCAATTATAGATTCATCAAAACTAAACGAATGACAGAGTCATATTTTTCAATTATAAGTGTTTATATGTCATGTAAAGCATGTAGTTTGATAGTTATTAATGTATGTAATACATATTATTATGTATGATATCTATGTTCATGTATTGTATTGTATAAGCCCATATACGTCCCACTGCAGGGCACGGGCCTACTCTACAATCGAAAGTACGATTGAGAGTGATTAGGCCATATAGTCCACCACGCTGGCGTAGTGCGGGTTGGCGGACTTACATAATATCATAGAAATTCTTATAAATCGCTATGGTATGCAGGTTTCCTCACGATGTTTTCCTTCACCGCTTTAGTGCATGGTGATTGACTGTCAATTCACACATGACACCGAAAAGTCAAAGGTTTGCCCTGGGATTTTAACAAGCGACCACCGTGAACATGTTGGCAGCTGCGTCTAGTCCGTTTACCAACAGGCCACCACACACTTGGTACTTCTCTATCTGTTTTTACATTTGCATCATTTCGTCACATTCCTAAGGTAGACGGAGACGGAGACGGTAGACGGAGACGGAGACGGTAGACGGAGACGGTGTCGGAGAATACCTTAGGCATTAAAGTCCGTATGTATACTTTCAGTTATGAACCTTTAAAGAAATAAATAAATTAATTGCCTATTCATTTGCACCTTTATAGTAAACTCGGATTAGCGAAAGATTAACTTTAGTCCAAGACTAGAATTCACTCGATTATTTTGCTCATTTGTTTTACTTTTAAAATCATTGGGTTGCCGTAACAGTAGGATCATGTCAGGCCGAAGTACATGCGTGTTTGTTAATAAACTCATGAATACCTCGCTACTACTCAAAATAACCGAAGCAATACTAAAGGCTTGGGCTAAAATTAATCTCTAGTTCATCCGAATTTCTTAAAAATTCCCTTAAGGATTAAATGGTATAAACTAAAATTAAATATAGATATAAAATTGAAATAAATCTATTACGGGTTTTATCGCGGATTTGGTTAAATTTTTACATTGTTCAGTTTGTTATCTCAGTCTGCCCCGTAAAATTCACGTAAATCCAAGAAACCATTATAAAATTCCGTTATTCTAGTAATTCGTTGATTAAATTTCTAGGAACTTCGCAAAATTTTTGTTTAAACGCGTAAGATAATTAGGTATGTCAGTAACAAATAAACCGAAACATTAAACATCCCAACAAATATTTAAAAAAAAAATCTAAAACAAAAGCATCAAAACCGAAATGCCACAAAGCCCAGGCGAAGTTACTGTAAAAATATGTCAGAAAAAGCTGTTTAATTCACAAACAATTGACACACAATTTAAAGTTGCAGACAGGCTAGCTGTTCATGGCTCGGATTGTTTTTACGCTTTTATTTCCTTGCTTTTTTAATTATGCCGAAGCTCAGAGTCGGCTCCTAAACAGCCATGCATATTTGAGCAAAGTTATTAATATTCCTAGCGTGGTGGAATACATGGCCTAACCACTCTCAATCTAATTCTCGATTGTAGAATAGGTCCATGTCCTGCAGTGGGCCGTGTATGAGTTGAAACAGATTAATATTACGTGGAATAGAATTGATTGATTTGTTAAAATGCATGTGCTCAGGGCGTGGTGTAATCAATTTAAACTTCATAATGAAGACAAGGGATAAGCTCGTTTATGAGCTGATACTGATACAAATATAATGACTATTTTGCCATGGACACCTAGATTTTGTAAATCAATTATAATACTTCACAGAAACTAGCTTTTGAATGGTGTTACTAGACTACGAACTTCAATAGGCGGCACTATGTGAAGCAACTAAATATTGATGAGCTAGCCCAAGTCTATAAGGTGGCGTTGGAAAGATTTATCGGTCACAATATTGTGTAGCTGAAACTTTTACAAAAAACATGAGAGATTTACACTACATTTAGTAAATTGCATTCTCCGCTGCTTTTTAATGGGTTTCCAATTTGGAATCGGAAAATCCATGATTATTATTGACAGAGGCGTTTCCATTCCGTAGGGCAATTGGTTAGATTCCGACTGTGAATCGAGAAGACGCGGGTTCGATCCCCGCATCGAGATAAATATTTGTGTGAACCACAAGTACTTATATCAGATCGGGGTGTTAGTGAGACCGAAAAGTCCCTCGTTATTGCTTATACCCACGACACAAGACAAATATGGGGTCAGGACTATGTATGTGACATATATTTATTTATTATTATAATTTTTTGAGAAGTTTTCAAATAACATACATTTGATTTTTTGGTCCAAATGTATATCACAGTATAAAATGACGGAAAATTATGTAACAATATCCAAGGACCAAAAACACATTTGAAAACTTCTCAAAAAATCATAAAAAACCAATAAGTTCAAGACATATAAGTCGACTGAATATATCTAGTTACTCCATTAATTTCAGGACATTAAACGTCCTAATATAACAAGCAAAAATAGAAAGATTTTTTTCCGAATCATAACAATATTCAACAGACCTAAAAACCTACTTCCATACATAATAATCCACCTAAACATTACCTAACTAAAATTGACATTAATTTCAAACCACGTGACCCCCACTCCATCTACTCCGGCCCTGGGCCAACGTCTTGAGTTAACTCACCGTGATTTTAATTACTTCGCCTCGTAGACGCTTTGATGGAGGGCGCTGTTACAGTAACTACCTAAATGAGTGGAATTGGTATATGTACTGCGAACAGTTTAACTCTCAGGACACTCATTTTACAATTATAACTTCAAGTATCAGATGCACTTTGGTTTGGTTATTTTAAGTTAGGTAATATAGTTATCACCGCTATGCCGGTGAAGGGAAACATCGTGAGGAAACCTGCATATCATAGCGATTTGTAAGAATTTCTATGGTATGTAAAGTCTGCTAACCCACATCAGGCCAGCGTGGTGGACTAAATGGCCTATACACTCTCAATCGTACTCTCGATTGTAGAGGAGGCCCGTGCCCTGCAGTGGGACGTATATGGGCTGATACAGTGATATTGTTATCAGCACTTATTCAAGTTACTGCAGAGCGACGGCTCTTTGTTGTAGAAAGTCGACTTGAAACAGCTTTATTGTGATTGTTTCTTTGGCCGATAAGAGAATAATAATCCTTATTTTCTGCTCTTTGTACAAAGTTAGTTATAAAGGGTATAAGGGGTCGAAAGAGGTATGCTACAGTCGTCATAATGAACAACTTTTACTATGGGGCCATAAATGAAATCGCGAAAAATATCAGCTGTTCCATACATTTTGCAGATAGAAACAATTATTTTATATGAAGTTAGTTTTAATTACTACTTACTACACAATGCCACAATAAATTTTATTTTTTACCTATCGTTGTATTTGGTAGTTTTTCCTAAAATAATAATGTACACACTTTTATTTTTAAAGACGCAATGGTACGTAACCCAATCACGATAATACTAAAAATATTGTAATAAAACCGCTGCTTTTGTCTTTCCCAAAAGCTTGGAGTATTTCTTGGCTCAAAATGATGTTATTAAAACCAGGTGTGCTTTAAATTTTAAGCTTGGATAAACAAACATATAGAAATGGTGTACAAAAATATTAACAGTGTTATTTAAAGATATGTAGTTACAAAATCTAATTTAGTAATCAAATGTTTTGACTCATTCGAACGGCTTTGGATTCAGTTTGAACGAATAAGACAAAAAAATCTTTAAATAAAATTCTAACCGTTATTTTAATTTAAAATTTAGCTTGAACTGCACAATTCGCTCTCTCGCAAGGACGATTCCAAGCTTTGTTTTAATACAATTCCCTTGATTCACAATTTCCTTTCGAAGTGAGTGTTAATTAAAATACTAAGAGTAAAGGTGGCTTTATTCCAATAATATAAAAGATCTTTGAACTTAGCTGAAAAGTTGGCTTTGTTGTAGATTGACCTCGCCAACTATGGAGTTTTTAATACCGCTACTAAACTTCTGCCTCGGTGAGGTAGTTGTAATACGGTACGGTTACAAAGATGTGGTCTCGGGTTCGAATCCCGGATCGGGCAAAATAGTATTGGATTTTTCTATTCATTATCAGCCCGGAGTCGGGTGCCTGATATGGTGATAGACTCGCCCCCTATCACATCGTGGTATGAAACATAAAAGGCGAAATGTGCGTGTTCTCGTTACACTCCTGCATACCCCTTCTGGAAAAAGGCGTGAGTTTATGTATGTATATATGATGATATGTTGGTAATAACAGATTTGCAATGAGATGCGATCGTCATTTTATAGAAAATTGCTTATAAAAACCCAGCGCCGTTTTCTGGTTTCGATCGTCGTCATCTGTTTTTTGTTTTGATTATTTTGAATGCTATTAATAATTGTTTTATTTTCTTTCAGTGCGTTCGAAAATCTTTTTTTAATAATAAATAAGTTGCCTCAAAGTATCACAGCATAATAGCTTTTGTAAAGCTAAGGATAACGGAGAAAAGGTAATGAGTGGAACTTCTAATTATTTTGACTTTTATTTAAACACTTATATTAGATTCTTATATTTGAAAAATACATAACGGATTTATAATAAGAATATTTCATAACTTTAAAAGGTTTTGTTGGCACTTAGCACCATGTCAAATCCAATACTCCGTCAGCAACATACTTACCTTATAATTTACAAAATATCAAGATTACACAAGACTATAATTTGTTGGGGGGTCGAACCCCCGCATTACTAAAGTACGCCCCTGAATACAATATAACGTTGTGGACATTACCGGCAACCACTTACTATGGCGAACAGATAACGTGTTTACCCTCTTTTTTTTATTATGAATTTTTTGCTCCGTCGCAACAAAGAAACGGTATCTGGCTGTTGTTTGTGGTCTTCTAATCTTTTTACGTATGTAACGAACGATTCTGTTCATGTGTTTTGTGGACTGTGAATGTTGCAGCAAGATTTTTTGTTTATTGATAGTGAAAAGCGACTGCGATGCAGCTAAAGGTAAGTGCAATGTATCGAATAATAAAATAATGGCTGTTTCTCACCACTATTAATGTAATTATGGTAAGGTAAGACTTTCGTTTTTTTTCTGATGGTGCACTACTACCGAACTCCATGGTGGATAGCTCGGTGGTCCACGAGTTTGTCGCATTGCATAATCAGTCACTTCAACCAGTTTTCATCAAGGGTAGCATAAATATGTCGACCGGCGAAAGAAAACTAATTTCTCTATTCGAGAATATCTTTTCTCCCATTAATGTCAATTATTGTTTAACCCAGCACTCATCGACCAACAGATCAATCAGTTTCTGTTTTACGCATCTACAATTAAGCTCTCATAAAAAATATTTATTATAAGGTACAACAGTGAAGGAAAGCATCGTGAGGAAACCTGTATACCACAGTAATTTGTAAATATTTCTATGGTATGTATGTCCACCAACCCGCACTTGGCCAGGGTGGAAAATATAGCCTAAGCACTCTTAATCGTGCACTCGATTGTGGAGGAAGCCCGTGCCATACAGTGGGACGTAAATGGGCTGTTACATTAAATAAATATTTTATCCCCATTTACCGCTGAAATTGATATTGAGTTTAATGACAAAGCCGGGGCGCGGTCGGCGCTATCAGCCATCACCGCAGCCTCTACTCCGACCTTAACAATGTTATCTGCACTTACAATACATTATATTCCGCTGCACATTATTGACCAATTATGTCGGAACATTTATGTGGAACTGATGAATTTTGACCCAGCTATAAAAGCGAGCCGCACACGAATCAGTCAAAAACGCGTAAGCACTATGAAATTCACGGCGGTTTCGACCTTTTGGTCGGTTGAAAACTACATCCTGAAAGCGGTCTAACGCCGCATGAGTATCCTGTTTGGTTAGACGAATTATTTGTTCCACGCTGAAGCTATTTAGTATAAAATTTTACGAAAAACTAACAAGACAACATATCAAGCATTGCTTCGTAATTAAAGGTGATTTTGC
Organism: Hyles euphorbiae; assembly: GCA_023078785.2. Taxonomy (NCBI): domain Eukaryota; kingdom Metazoa; phylum Arthropoda; class Insecta; order Lepidoptera; family Sphingidae; genus Hyles; species Hyles euphorbiae. Next base: position 2,418,993 of record CM041039.1, on the reverse strand, counting down.
TCCTGTTTATGAGCGGTCGTATCGCTTACCATCAGACGAACGGCTAGCTCGTCTCGCCTTTGATTGCAATAATAAAAAAAGACATTTGTATGGGATAGCTTCTCTATGTGTAGTAATATATCTCATTGTTTAGGCTAATAAATAAAATAAAATTTTGTCTTGTCTTCAAATAAAATTTCGACATTCCACTACGCTGGTCAACCTGAGACATAAGATATTATGTCTCAGGTTAGTAGTTACTTTAGGTGCAATGTCCTTCAAACCGAACACAACAGTGCATTCACACTTCTTTTTGGCGGAAGCAATACACATTGCGTCGTGCGTGGTGGCCTGTTGGTAAACGGACTAGACGCGACTGCCAACATGTTCACGGTGGTCGCGGGTTCGAATCCCAGGGCACACCTCTGACTTTTCGGAGTCATGTGTGTATTGATAGTCAATCACCACGCACTAAATCGGTGAAGGAAAACATCGTGAGGAAACCTGCATACCATAGCGATTTATAAAAAATTAAGTATGTAAGTCCGCCAACCCGCACTAGGCCAGCGTGGTGGACTATATGGCCTAACCGCTCTCAATCGCACTGTCGATTGTAGAGGAGGGCCGTGCCCTGCAGTGGGACGTATATGGGCTGATACATACATACAATACACATTGCGGTTGTACCTATTCAAGCGGCTTCTCAAACATGAGAGAACTACCACCAGTAAAGTAACTTCAGAATAGCAACTATAGCAAACTCATTGTGTCACAAAAAATAACGTCAATACAAGCCTATTTCATACGAAAACATTATTTAATAAATTGTTACGAGAAGTTTCCAAAAGAAATATCGTCCCGAGCGACGTCAACAAACTTGCGGTCTCTAAAGAAATAAGCAGCGTAACTTTCATAAAGTAATCATAAAAAAAATGTTAGTATATTATTTCTATCTTCTATTCGTGGTATTAAATGAATATATAAGCCACAGAATGTCCACTCCACTTCTTAGGGGCTATTACGTAGCACAATAAATGATAATATATTGTTGCACGCAGTTCAGAATATAGGGATTAGTAAATCAAACTAGACATTAAACTTTGAACGCTAATACATTTTATTCCTTTTAATGACACTGGACACAAAAAAAATAGAAAATATGTTCCTGTATGTACTTACATAGCCAGATAAATATTTCTATGCAAATTATCACATCGCCTTCATAATAAAATAATTTCTATCTCCATAAAATAATATCTATCTCCCAAGCCTTGACGACGTCTCGAACAAGAAAGCACCGCTGTCACTCTCTCACGAATCGAATGTTTCTTTTTATGAACGCATGGAGGATCAATATGAATATCGATATTGTAATATAAATAATAGTGGATTTAATTATAGTGATTTATTAAGATATAAGCTAACAGCTCGGCCATCCTGTTCAAGGCGTGTCCTCACGCCTTTAAAATAAAAAAAATAAAATTAACATCATTTAATAATAAATACTAAACATTGCCTATAACTCGTAACAAATCAATTACATAAATCAAGTGCAAATGACCTACTTCATTATTTAATTACTTATTAACTCATACATAACTCAATATACAATCATTCTTTTTAAATAATTAACAGAAGTAAAATATTGAAGTATAACATAAACTCTAAAGTAGTTAATCATTAATGTTATGATATTTATAGCTATCTCATTTAAGCCCATTTATTTATTTATTTCATCATCAGTATTGTTATCATCAATGTTAAATCTATCAATATTAGATCCATCTATATTCTCTTTATGATTATTATCTTTATTAATTTCATCTAAATATTCATCATCATTACTATCTAAATCTCTATTAAATGTCAGCCAAGGTTGCATCTTGTCGATAGCAATAACGGCTTCGTATCGACGGCCGTGTTTACGTGTCATAGGAGTATCCTCAATTAAGTAGCGATTGTTTGGAAGCACTTTCATTACGCGATAAGGTCCTTGAAATTTCATTACCAAATTTTGAGACTTGCCATCGTGAGGCACTTGTCTCTCAACGCGAACTAAGTCTCCTACCTCATATTTATTACCGGGTTTCCGACGGCTATTGAACCTCTTTACGTCTTTAGATTGTTGTGTCTTTATAGGTTCGCTAGCTTTAAGTCTCATGCCGCTCAAACCTTCCGATTAAACTACATTAGTCGTATCCAATAAAATGGGATTCAGAATTCCTTCAGACCTACTTACTATATTAAAACCGAATAACAATTCTGAGGGACTCTTTTGCGTTGTTTTATGTATAGTGGTATTTAAACCAATATGAATGTCATAAAAATATTCATTCCAAGTATTGTCGCCTTTATTGTGGGTAAATGTCGACAGAGCATCTAGTTATAGATATATAGATAGTTCGATTATACCACTCGACTTGTCCGTTAGCTCTAGGTGTTGCGACCGCATTAATGATGTGTTTTATGCCATACAATGACGTAAAGTCCTTGAAGGTTTGGCTAGTGAAACTTGTGCCTTTGTCCGTTATCAAGCGAGTTGGGACTCCGAAATAACTGATCTGCTCTTTGAATACGCGCACGCTGGTTATTGCTTTCGTATTCTTAGCCGGGGTTATATTAATGAACTTAGTGAAACTGTCGACTAACACTAAAAGGTAACAGTTACCTCTCTTACTTTTAATAAATAGACCCAAATGGTCACCGTGAATCGTATGGAATAGGGTGGTGATTTTTTTCAATTGGGTGTAGTGCACCTTCCCGTTTACTACCTGGAGTCTTATGATGGGCACACTCTAAACAAGATTGCACATTTTTTTTTATGGAACGACGCATTTTGGTTAACCAATAGTGCTGTTGAACGCGGTGCAAAGTCTTATCGAAGCCGTAATGACCGATGTCATCATTGTTTCTTTTTAGTATTTGCCAACGCACACCTTTTGGCACTAACCACTTAATCTCGTCCCCAAGTATGCGATAAACGCGGCCATTTTTGATCTTATAGTTTTTGTGTATGTCCATAACCATGTCTGATGTTTGGTCTTCCAAAATAGTCCTAATCCTTTATACCTCCTCATCCGCGCCCTGCACAATAGTAATCCGGTCTTAATCAGAAATTTCTACAGTTAAAATGTCTAACAAATGAGTTTCTGATTCAGGATCAGCAACCGGTCTGCGGCTGAGAGCATCGACGTGAGCTATCCGCAATCCGGACCGGTATTCAATGGCACAATCAAATTCCTGTATCTGGATCCACCAGCGCGCTCGCGTTTTACCAATGTAGCCCTCAAAGCACTACAATCCGTATAAATTGTAAATGGTATTCCTAACAAATATACTCGGAATCTACTCAATGACGCTACCACTGCCAACGTCTCAAGTTCATAGGAGTGTAGTTTACGTTCGTCACACGAGGTTTTACGACTAAAATATGAGACTGGATGAAATACACCGGTGCCATCGTCCTGGAGTAGTATACCTGTTAGACCATCTTTGCATGCATCGGTATGCAGTTGCGTCGTCGCTTTGGGATCATACAAAACTAGTAACAGCCGTTGAATTAACTTATTTTTAACCAAGTCAAATGATTCTTTTTGCTTATTACCCCATGTCTAAACGACCTCTTTCTTCAACAGATCGCTTAACGGGGAGGTAGTAACAGCATAATCTTTAATGAACCGCCTGAAAAATCCAGACAAGCATAGAAACTGCCTAAGCTCGTGTACATTTTTAAGCATCGGAAATTTAGATACTGCGCCGGTTTTTCTACAACTAGGACGAATTCCTGCAAAACTCACTTCGAACCCTAGAAAATAGAAGGTATTTTGAAAAAAAAAAATACATTTACTGAGCCTTAGTGTTAATCCGCCCTGTTTAAGAAGCAGTAATACTTCCTCTAACCTTCCTAAGCTCTCTGACACGGTTGTACATGAGATAAGTATATCGTCCATGTACACAATAGCGTATTTAATTTTAGCGTCATAGATAATTTATTAATTGTCCTTTGGAAAACAGACATTTTTTTTCTGGACTAAGACGATAGGGCTGGCACATGACGAAGATGATTCCCTAACTATGCCGCTATCTATCATCTCGTGGACCATGTCATTGACGAGCGCCCTCTCAGAGTGAGACATACGGTAAGGCCTATACATAACGGGTTCATTGTCCTCAAGCTCAATAACCATTTCAGTTACGTTAGTAAAACCGAGGTCCCTTAGGCATCTAGAAAAACAATCTTGGTATATATTTAATAATGTTTGGAACATTAAACGTTCCTTTTTAGTTATATTATTATTACAAATAATTAGTTCGTACGCTTCATTTGAATCAAAAGACTTTTGACAGCAGTCTAAGATCCTTGGTATGTCAGCACATGCACATTTAATAGACCGAGTTATTAAAAAAAAATCTTTAGAAATGATTACGTCGCTTATTCCTTCTTTCCTTATCCATTCAGCATCCGCATCCCTGTTTCGAGATTCCAAATTCCTTCCTGTGCCCTCTAACCTGGGCCAATTTCCATCCTCAAACCTTGACATTCCTGTACTCTCTAACCTGAGTACCTCCTGACCCTCTAACCTGGGCCAATTTCCATCCTCAAACCTTGACGTCCCTGTACTCTCTAACCTGAGTACCTCCTGACCCTCTAACCTGGGCCAATTTCCATCCTCAAACCTTGACGTCCCTGTACTCTCTAACCTGAGTACCTCCTGACCCTCTAACCTGGGCCAATTTCCATCCTTATCCATCCTGAATAACAACCCTTCCCCTCGGTTGTATCCAGTTGTTCTTAAGTGTTTCTGAAACTTGCAACATTGGAAAGCTTAGTACTCATGCGTAAGTCTGAGAATAGTAGGTAGTAGAGAGGTCTAAATAATTCCATAAAATAAATATTCGACTTCATCTTTGTCAATGACGGCAGTACAAGAGAAATAAAAGTAACAATAATTTGGATAATAAATTTTGATTCAATTGTCCAATTGCAACTATACAACATTGCACGCCAAAGGAATAAATCATATCTGCATCTCTAAGACAACAGGGATAGAAGAAGAAAAAAAAATCAAGAAACAATACGAGCAAGACTAAGTGACTTGCTCGTCACTTGTTCTTTGGTATCGTTGTGGACGTGAAGTAGAAAATTATAAGAATTCTCTTGCGATCCCACTTCTGAACTGTTGCACGCAGTTCAGAATATAGGGATTAGTAAATCAAACTAGACATTAAACTTTGAACGCTAATACATTTTATTCCTTTTAATGACACTGGACACAAAAAAAATAGAAAATATGTTCCTGTATGTACTTACATAGCCAGATAAATATTTCTATGCAAATTATCACATCGCCTTCATAATAAAATAATTTCTATCTCCATAAAATAATATCTATCTCCCAAGCCTTGACGACGTCTCGAACAAGAAAGCACCGCTGTCACTCTCTCACGAATCGAATGTTTCTTTTTATGAACGCATGGAGGATCAATATGAATATCGATATTGTAATATAAATAATAGTGGATTTAATTATAGTGATTTATTAAGATATAAGCTAACAATATAGTGTGATTTTTCATATTGAAATCTACTCTTTGCGAATCAACAATGTTGACAAGGGTCGCAAAGAGAATACTCATCGACATCATAGCGAAAACGAAGTCAGTAGGAATAAATTACAATACGAAGAATCACATCATATATCGAATAGCCTTAAGAATCTCCCTTAGCCAGTTATAAGCTCTTCCAATCTCTTCTCTTTCTACATAAGCCTTGACATAAGCTTGCAATTTGATTAGCGCAAACGAAACGTTATCGCGAACGTCAAGGCGTTAACTATTTCAGAAATTTAATAGATTGGAAGCGCTGGTACTTCAGCTTCAGCGCCCTCAGCCAAGTGGCTAAGGCGGCTGAATATAGACCTCAGGAAATTTCCACAGGGGTCTGCTCGAAGCGGCCTGCATGCAGCGACTTCCTGCGCCCTTTATTAATTTGTCTATACATCTTGTAAGCGGACTTCCGACGCTGCCTTTGTCGGTTATAGACTATAAAAAAATATGAACTGTGTTGAATGACAGTGTTGAACTCAACCCTCTAGATTTCCGTAGTGCATTACCGTTTCATGCCATTAAATTACAATCATAAATTTTAACAGCAATTTTTCTTTTTGTATTCGGAATGTTCGGACTTATTTATTTAATTATCAAATCAAAACCTGCTTCTCGCTTCATGCATATAGGTTGATGAGTATACGACCTATCAGTTTTCTTAAAACAGACAGAAAGCCAGACGGCCAACGAAGTGATCTTAAAAGGGATCTTGTTTCTTTTTTTTGCTACGGAACTTTAAAACAAAACAATTCCCTTCCCAATTCCCTGTAAATAAATTACTACCAACGTCAAACTATTCGTGTACACTTTTTGCAAAGAATGGTACGGAAACATTAATTAGTAAAGTTTTAATAAACATGCATCAGCCCGAAGTCAGTTTGTACCCGATATAGCCATAAGCTAGCCCCCTATCACAACGTGGGACGAAAGATACAAGGCGAAACGTGGGTGTCCTGGCAGCACTTCTGACTACCCCTTATTGGAACTAGTTATAAGTAATGAGTTTATGGATCCAAGCTAATAATGATCAGAAACTTCCAATATCACTTTGCCTGAACGGGAATTAGAACCCGAGCCCTTTGCGTTGTAATCGTACTGTAGTACAACAGCGCCACCGAGGCAGTCGTTTATCTATTTATCGCGAACGTCAAGGCGTTAACTATTTCAGAAATTTAATAGATTGGAAGCGCTGGTACTTCAGCTTCAGCGCCCTCAGCCAAGTGGCTAAGGCGGCTGAATATAGACCTCAGGAAATTTCCACAGGGGTCTGCTCGAAGCGGCCTGCATGCAGCGACTTCCTGCGCCCTTTATTAATTTGTCTATACATCTTGTAAGCGGACTTCCGACGCTGCCTTTGTCGGTTATAGACTATAAAAATATATGAACTGTGTTGAATGACAGTGTTGAACTCAACCCTCTAGATTTCCGTAGTGCATTACCGTTTCATGCCATTAAATTACAATCATAAATTTTAACAGCAATTTTTCTTTTTGTATTCGGAATGTTCGGACTTATTTATTTAATTATCAAATCAAAACCTGCTTCTCGCTTCATGCATATAGGTTGATGAGTATACGACCTATCAGTTTTCTTAAAACAGACAGAAAGCCAGACGGCCAACGAAGTGATCTTAAAAGGGATCTTGTTTCTTTTTTTTGCTACGGAATTTTAAAACAAAACAATTCCCTTCCCAATTCCCTGTAAATAAATTACTACCAACGTCAAACTATTCGTGTACACTTTTTGCAAAGAATGGTACGGAAACATTAATTAGTAAAGTTTTAATAAACATGACAGCGACAAGGAACTTGTTACCAAGTTTTCTGTTCACAGCTGTCGGGGACGCTATACGGAAATACAAACTCATATTTTTATACGGCGAAAGACGGATTCGTTTAATTTTGACAGCACTGGAATCAAGCTTTTTGACTAACTTGACCATATTTTTAACCGGCTTCAATGAAAGGAGTTTCTCAATTCGGCTGTATGCTTTTTGGTATATTGTTTAAAATAGCGTACAACAATTAATGCTATTTCCAGTTATCAATGCAACGGTTATTCGATCCCTTCACGCTGCGCCGATCCCGCACTAACGAGGTCTAGCATTAAACTGCTATGAAATAATTTTCAGCATTATTAACAAGCATGCATTTTCGAATCCATGAAACTTTTGGACCAACATGTTGACATACTTATATAATATACATCACGCCTTTTTACCCATATAATACAGTATAACTGCAAAGTTCAGGTTCTTATCCTGGGTCGGGCAAAGAAATGTTAGATTTTTATCCATTATCAGCCCGAAGTCAGTTTGTACCCGATATAGCCATAAGCTAGCCCCCTATCACAACGTGGGACGAAAGATACAAGGCGAAACGTGGGTGTCCTGGCAGCACTTCTGACTACCCCTTATTGGAACTAGTTATAAGTAATGAGTTTATGGATCCAAGCTAATAATGATCAGAAACTTCCAATATCACTTTGCCTGAACGGGAATTAGAACCCGAGCCCTTTGCGTTGTAATCGTACTGTAGTACAACAGCGCCACCGAGGCAGTCGTTTATCTATTTTATGTACCCATTATAGTATATTTTTATTTTAGCCCTGCATCATGACTACACTGCGCCTTATGGTAAGCGCAAATGCTATCCACGGAGAGTATCGAATATTCGAGGTATAAGATGGCGGTCGCATGTCATTCGATACAATTATGCCGGCCTGCTAAGATGAGGCATCTTCACACTACGGCGGAAGGACCCAGGATTATAAGAAAGAGGAAACTCGCGTGACAGCAAACAATTCCAAAGCTTGATGGTGCGGCACAATTCACAAAAAAAAATTGCGGACTTTTTGGTTCGTGCCGGGATGGTTTGGACCATCAAGCTATGGCTTCGCAAGCCAGCAAGCGTGGTACTGCTTAGGAATGGAGGGATTAAATTGAACAATTCATCAGAACATTCACCGTGACACAGACGGTAGAACACGCTTAGATAGACGACATCCCTCCGCGGTTATAGCGACACAGCTATGAAAAACTGCTGCTGTATCATAGGAGATTCTCCCCCGTAGAGATGTCATGTGATGCCCAGGATTGTTGCGATCTACTTAGTGGTTGCCATCACACGCGTTAAGGACACCGCCCATTACATTAATCCTGTCTGTATCAGCGCACATACGTCTCACTTCATGGCACGGACCTCCTCTACAATCGAGGATACGATTGAGAATGGTTAGGTCATATAGTCCACCACGCTGATCTAGTGCGATTTGGAGGATTTTACATACCAAATAAAATCCTTGAATTCGAAAGCGTCGTGGTGTGCATGTTTCCTTACGATGTTTTCGTGATTGACCACATATGATTCACAATCAATATACACATAATTCCGATACGTCGGAGATGGATGGGAGACGCGCGACTGCCGTGAACTTGTTGGCAGCCGCGTCTAGTCCTTAACCAACAGGCCACCACCCACCCATTCATTAATCTTACTAATTAAACTAAATATTGATTATGGACTATCAATGTCTTGTTACAACCCATATGTCCATAAGAATAATTAATGGAAATATTCACATAAGTTCTTTTTAGGCGTTTATAGGTGATTGGTGAACACAAATAGGTATTCATGAAAATTGTAAATTTGGAAAATAGGGAAAATGGCGTACAATATTTGTTAATAGAAGACACAGGAAGTAACAATATAAAAATTGTTTGGTGGGTAAGATTGACAGATCCCAATACCACATCTTTTATAACCTTTTTTCCTTACCATCCTTCCAATATTATTAGGATGGGATCACATGCATGATCGAAGCATTATAAATGTTTATGGGCAGCAATGATCAATGACCACCAGGGGACCTGTTCACTTGTTTGCCACAACTATACAGTCGACTCTGACTAATTCAAACCTGTGATAATTCGAACCTTTCTATATTTCAAAGTCATCATGAGTTCCCTACAATATCTCTTTATATTTCGAACTAAATCAATAAATTTTTATACACTCGGTAATTCAAACAAAAAAATCATCACTATATAATAAAACTACATAATTCAAACTCAATGGCTTCCAACACTCGACAATTCAAAGTTGCAGAAAGAGAAAGTATAAATGTTTGATGATTGCTGTTGATTGAATAATAGTTGATCAACACTTAATAATTCGAAGTTTTATAGTATCTCTCGTAAATTTCGAACCAATTGATATTTCAAACACTTGATAATGCGTAATATTTGAAGAGTCCCTCGAGTTTCGAATTACGAGAGTCGACTGTAGTATAAATAATATTGCTCATAATTACAACTACATTTATTAAAGACTAATACATATAATATTAAATAACAATCTATTTCTTATTCAGTGTTGCTCCTTTTGGTTTTAGTCTATCTTCGAGGAACCGTTGCCTCTCTTGTTGTTCGGCCTGTTGTATTTTCTGGTATCGGTCTTTGGCAAAGTCCAATTCAGAGCACATTTTGACAATTTGTTCTGCATACTGCCTCTGACGTAGCATTCTTAACTTTTGCTTATGCTGTAAATAAAATAATTCAACATTTAATACATGACTAACTATTGACAAAAAAATAAATTGAAGTGATACAATAAAAACATTTGGGTTAAAATAATTATAGTTTTAGCCAGATGATTCAAAAGTTTGTTACCAACTATACAGACTTTTAAAAGACACCGAAGATGGCTTGTTTCACTTGTGTATACAAATTCCATAAGAGATCTGTTTTTGTGGACCCATAAGCCATTTGCCCAGTGTAGAACCTCATACATAAATTATATAATTACCAGTAGTGGAGTAGGCCGTCCATCCAGATATGTGTAATCCGGGCCATCAGTGAGGATACCTTCAGCATTGGGATTTGAAGGCAGACCTCTTGACAAACGCCATTGTTTGCCCGCTAGCACTGAACTGCTACTGAACGACCGACACACTGAAACATATGAATAACGTTTTGCTTATTATTATTACTTTTTTTGTCTTAAAGTTATATCGTTTTAGAACTAAAATAAGATTGGTGAATCGCTGGCAGCCCTAGCCGCACTTCTAACTATTCCTTCAAATACAAGCGTCAACTTTTTGGTGCAAAAAAGACAAGGTTTTCAAATAATTAAAAGTTACATTTGAATACATACCAATTGCATCTTTTAAACATTGCCGTAGAATAATACTCATATTTATTGTATTCTTTAGTAATTAAATTACGGAACTCTGGCCTGAGAGGTTATAATTTTATTTTGATAGTTTAAATGACATTTGGCATAAACGTATCGTCCAGAAATCTATGTAATTTTAGAATGACATTCTCGTAGTTACAATGGCAGTATTTTTCTGAGATACCAATTCAGCAGATTGTCTATGCGCGGTGTATGACTCATCCATTCAAATCTAGATCAATCGCGTGACCGTCATATGCTGATTGGCCCATAAAACAAAGTCTCTTTATCAGCCAATAGAAATTAAGCTTCTTTGCCAACAGCCAATAGTATTTAAGCTTCTGAAACTTATTTTTGTAGAATAAAACGCAGGTAAAAAGTGAAAACAGTATTAATTCAATCGTCAGAAAAACAGTGCGCTCGTAGTGATCAAGCGAAAGTTATTTTTAATTGTTTATTTGAAGTGCTTTGTTTTAGTGTTGTATTGTTCATTTTGTTACGTTCTATCTCCGGAGCGAGTGTAACAATCGTAAAGGTAAAGTATGCCCTTAATAAAAATTACCGGCATGTTTAAAAACATATTGATTTTGTTACGCCATACATCTAGCACTTTCTAGGACGTTTTCAAATACATTTTCGAAGGCTGTTTTAGCTGATTAAAAGCAACTCTACTTATTTAAGCGGGTCTACGTCGAATAAAAACTGTTTGTGGGCTGTAGCCTCATACTTTTAGCTAAAAGTAAAGCTATATTTGCAGGTACCTACGTATTCAAGTTTTTAGTATGCGTGTGACGTATTTATCGTATATAAACCCGTTAGTAATGACAAAAAACTTTATCAGATAATTGAGATATTTTATAATCTACAAGATTCATAATCGATCAAAAATACCTTTCCGATAGGGTAGACATTGCCATGTTATTATTTTGCAAAGATCCGAAAAATAAACAGACAATTAATCATTTTAACATTGATGTGCTCATGTTTGTTAATTGCAGCATGTAATTTAATTATTTTTGATACACAATTGTTTATGAAACACCACTAGATTTTGCTTATTTCACCGTGTAAGGATTTAGGATGACGCAAATGACTTTTTTACTAGTTTATACCTTTGTAGAACGTTTTTCGAAGTATTCAACAGTATTGCACAATACTATAATTAAATAACTAATCATTTAACGGAGTTGTGGTTACTTTTACCAGTTTATATCGTATAATGGGCCTATCTATCATAATCGTAGTGTTTGTTCGATTGTTTTTAGTTTGATTCCTAGGCCAGATAAACTGTATAATGAGTCATTAGTTGCAAAAACAATAAATTGCCTCGTATTGGATTGTTTGCGCGAATGTTGACGTCATAAAGATATATATGCCAAGTCTTACTGCAATTCAAATAAAGAACTTTTTCATGAATTTAAATACCTAGATATTTTTAAAATTATCCAATATTTCTTTGTTGGATTGAGGATAAAAACTGACAATGTTACATCAGCTATTCCCTTGAACATGGAATTCTAATTCTTCAATTATTAGTTGATTAAACTCCAACAATCCTACTGTTTTTATAGAGTTCAGAAAGTAAATGACCAAACAGACTTATGATTCCATACTAGTCTGAACATATTAAAAATGGGAAATAATTGTGAAAACTTTGTGATTTATCTGCCTTAAAAACATTAAGTATAAGTGATTTTATTTCTCTATATTTCATTCCAAAGTCAGGTCTCTATTTGGGAGTTGGGTATCCTAACTTGTGCAGTCATAATACACTAAAATCCGAAACTTTATATAAGTTTTATGTAATTATGTAACATAAATGTGGGAATAGTTTAGTGTCAGGTCAAATGAAACAAAGATTTGCATAATATTTTTTATTGCATCTTTTTTAAAACTTCTTCATTTCATATGTTGTCTGTCTTCTGTCTCTTCCATGCAGTTCACTGCTATTCCATCCTTCTATATTTCAATATCTTAATCATGTTCTAACTTATGAACACGATTTAAGGTCCTCATATCATCCCCTAACTATTTCCATCTATAGTAGTTTCATTCATTATCTCTTAATCTCATAAACTTGCCTGTTGGTAAATGGATCAGACGTGGCTGCCAACATGCTCACGAAGGTTGCTTCATATCTCAGGGTACACACACCTCTGACTTTTCAGTCACATGTGTATTGATAGTCAATCAACCCACAGTATAATGGTGAAGAACCACCATCGTAAGGAAACCAGCTTATTATAGTAATTTGTATGAATTGCTGTGGTATGATAAGTCCACCAAACCGAACTAGGTCAGCATGGTGGACTATATGGCTTAATAATCTCACACTCTCAATTATACTAGAAGAGACCTGAGCCCTGCAAGAGTTTGATTATTCTGTGACGCCGAGGTAAAAATTTTATAGTGGTATTTTGTAATTTTACACTGGTTGAAGCGTGACTAATTCTGTCAATGTAATTACCTTCCAAACTTCTTGCCATTATAAAGCTCGGACAACGCATCTAAAGCGTCAAGTACACTATATGGTTTGTATAAAGAGTATGTGTCACTATCGTTCACTGGCACTGTAAACACACGGGCAGTGGTGTTGGTATCACGGCATTACGTGGCGGAGGTTCGCGTGTGGACCGCGATGTGCGTCGACGGCGACGTGCGGTGCCAGAGTAACGGGAGGAAGCGAGAAACAGCTCATCCCTTGGATCCCGAATCCCGTACGATCGCCCGGGCCACCACCCCGCGACACCCCCCCTCCCCCCGAGCAACTCCACCGCGCCCCGCTCGCGCCCCGCCTGTGTCTTTCCACAGCGCTCTCTGTCGCACATAGTGCTGTAAAAGTAACGAGAAATAATGTACCCATATGTATTCGTTACTTTAACAATCAGTACTCGTTACTTTACTCGTTACTTTTGATATTTCATATTTTATTTATAAGAGCGTCGTATTGCGTACGGATACGGAATGACGTTGAAGCCGCGGTCGACCGTCGTCGTACGTTCAGATCCTAAATTAATCACAATATTATGCAACCTTTGTAAAAATATCACCAAAATAAATGATAAACCTCTTCAATCCTATGTATAGATTTCTCAGAATCCAATGTTGCTTATCTCTCTTATCTTGAGTTTTAACTATTTCAACTACTTATAAATGCTAATTTTATTACAAAACTTGTTCTATTTTAACCATGAATGTGATCCAATGATTTCTACACGCAAATAAATTTATTTTTTTACCAAATCTCATAAATTGTATGAATCTCCTGAATAATTTGTATTCTTAAAAATTTGTATTCTTACTTAGATATATGGAGTACTTATATTTGGCAACCCTATATTATTATTCTAAGATATATATCCATAAATATAAGCCTATAGAACTCTAGAACACTCCAATTGCACTCATTCATCACACAAAATTGATATTTTAATCTTATCTCTTTGTTTTCAGTTTATCTTCTTGGAGAGTAAGTCACGGATTTTCATTCAAAACGGCTACCAAAAACCTAAACAGCACTGACCAGCCGAACTACAACACGATGTGTATGTATAAATATATTTTTATCTATTAATATAGATTTTCTTCCCGCAGTTCTTTGGACGAGATGTGGCAGAATCCAGGAGTATATCCAGGAGGTCTAGATTTTGTTCATATTTTTATGTGTCACTTGATTTGATGATTGAAGACCTAGCTTGTTTATTTCAATGGTTTTTATTGGATTACTATGTTAGTTCCCTTGTGGCGTTGGACAAAATAAAATGAATATATATCACAGAATAAATATTCTGTGATATTTAAATTTTGTAATACTAAAATAAATGTGTAAAATAATTCACAAATTTTTGAAATTGGACATTAAAAGTTGGAATATTTTGATTGATTACAATGAAAAAACACATATTTTTATTTGATGAAAATGCCTTGGATTTTTTACACAAGTCTTCAATCATTAAATCTCTGCTATGCATCCGAAACGTCGCACTGTTGTTTGTCTATGAACATGTATACGCTATTTATGTGCAGCGAACTTGTATTGTCTATAATTCAACACTATACTACTACTACACATAATGACTATTGTAGTAAACCTATTGTCTATGAGCCTGTACCCATAATTATCATTAATCAAGCGAAACACTCATTAGACTTTAAACAGGTTAATTAAATTAAGTGGGCTACTTTTTGAAAGTATCTATTAAGTTTGTATATTAAATATTACCTTATTTAATGGCATTAAAAAGTGGACTTTATAAACATAAATATACTGGGGATTTTAATCTAAAGCTAATATATAAGTAAGAGGGTTTAGGAGTTTTTGTGAGACCGATAAGTCTCTCGTAGTTTCTGATACCCATGACAGAAGATTTAATTATTGATCTTAATGCGTGGTCAGGATTCATGACTATGTGTTGTGACTGTTGCGTGTATTTATTTATTTAAATAAGTGCATATTATATCGCTTTGGCATTAGGGCAATTATTATAGTAATCTTTTATCCTAACATATAATGTCATAGTAGATCTTTTATTGTAAAATTTCCCATAAAAGGCCGCCAAAATATGTCTAAACTAAAATGTCAAGGAACAATCTCCCATCGCATCGTATTCGATAGTTATTCGTGTTTGGGCTACTGGGCTTCACTAAACTCTCGAAGTGCATTGCACTCAGAGTCAATATAAAATACGATAATTTCACATCCGAACACAAATCTATATCGCATTATATACATTATGCTCGGTCGAACCGTGACGGAAATCTAGAATGTACTCGATTCGGTTCTTGAGCAGGTGAGAGGGCAGTATAGTGCCCGGCGCGGAAGTTGAACAAAGATGGCTGACGTCTGCGCAGGTACAATAGTAGTGAGAAGTGTTACCTTGCTGTTGCACGCAAAAAAATAAAAATAAATGCAACTTCTTAATCGATTGGTAATTTTGCGTTTTCTGGGAAACAAATAATTTATACAAACATTCAAAACGATTAGTTTTGTTTTTATTTTAAAATATACAAAATAAAAACTAATCCGAGGTTTATTTAGTTTAGCTACAATTAAAATCACCTTAACTAACTTAATTTACTTTTTTAAAGACATCGTAGACCATCCTTCTCTCTTGTCTTCTTAAAGTTGGCTGCCGAGCCATGTTATTCGCAGAAAAACGAATTTGTGTGAGAACTTCCGTACGCGACAGTACTCACGGGCGAAAGGGACGCCTGCGCGGGTGTAGGAGTACGAAAAGAGACTATGCGCATGCGCGCCGGTGTTTGAGCCGCATTCCCCTCGTCGCACCTCATACCGCACTTCAGTTGGGATCCGAAAATTAGTCACTGCGCATTCAATGTCATAGTTCAACTTATGCGCCGGGGATTATAACTACTTATAAAATGCGCGGGAAGGCAACAAATCTCATTTAAACTGTAGCGGACGTAGTATTAGGTGTACAAATAAGTTTTAAGGGATTTTTTTTAGAATTATGATTTTTTATTGTGAAAAACTGGTACAATTTATATCATTCAAAATATTGCCCGTCGCTTTCAATTACCTTTGCCTATATTTCAAGCAGCATTCGGATACAGCATTAAAAAAAATTACTCATATTTGAGGCGATCCAAAAATGTGTCCAATTTTTCAGATCTTCGTAAGAAGTGAAGTGCTGCTCAGACAGCACATGAGCAATTGACCGTAACAAGTGGTAGTCCGAAGGAGCAATGTCTGGTGAATACAGCGGGGGAGGTAGGACATCCCAGTTCAGCGCCTCCAAAATTTCCTTGACAACTTTAGCAACATCTGGCCGAGCGTTGTCGTGCTGGAAGATCACATTGTCATGTCTTTTGGCATATTGGGGGCGTTTAAGCTTTAATGTTCGACTCAATTGCATCAATAGCAATTGTTTGTTGAGTTACTCCCATGATTTCAGCCAGATTCTCTTAAATTTGGCATGAATCTTGATCCAGTAATGCTTCTAACTCAGCATCTTCGAACTTTACCATATCACCACTTTTAAAACGCCGGAGTCAATACTCGCATGTTTTTATTGATGGAGCATGCTCTCCATACGCTTCACATAGCAGTTGATGCTCTTCAGCTGCAGTTTTCCACAAGTTGAAGCAAAAAAGCAGAGCTTCCCGCAAATGTTGTTTAGTTGGCATAATAGTTGGCATAGTTCGAGCCACAAAAATGCTTGTCGTTTACACTTCAACGAAATAAAACTTACTGTGAGAGGAAACAGGTTATGTTCTAACATGAATACGCAAGTCTCAAGATAGTTCGATGCGATATAGTACTAATTATGCCATCTTTTGTAAACCCTCAAAACTTATTTGTACACCTAATATATTTACTATGTCTCACCTTAATTTGTAAAGAACGCTTGTTTTTTGTCTTCACTGCCTTTGGACTGTTCCGTTTTCCGCTAGAAAAACTCAAAAGGCTATTGAAACATTTATTTCGTGATTTGAAACGGGAAATAATAATAAAAGATTGGAAAACTATAGCGTAAAACGGAATAACTAAAATTTTTGACAGCCTCCGTGGCGCAGTTGGTTAGACGCTGCCTGTGAAACGAGAGGCCGCGGGTTCGATCCCCGCACCGAGAGAAATGTTTGTGCGGCCCACAAATATTTCTTCCGGGTCTGGGTGTTTGTGAGACCGAAAAGTCTCTCGTAGTTCCTGACACCCACGACACAAGACTCGATCTTAGTGTGGGGTCAGGACTATGTATGTGACTGTTGGGTGCTATTTATTTATTTATTTATTTTAATAAAAAAAAAAAACCGACTTCAAAACAAAAATCCACTAAAAACCAAAAAATAATAAAATGATAACTACCACTCCAAAGCAAAAAAATAATATTTATTTCATGGAACTCGTGCATGTTGATTAATTTGCTTAATGACTTGACTAGCCAACAAATCAAAATATATGCGTAACATATTAAAGGCGGGTCGCCCAGTACCAAACATATAGATATTTAAATTAATATAACGAATAGGTCCTACATGTTTGGTACTGGGCTGGTTCTACTCTCCAGGTCCGAACATGATAATCAGATCTTAATGTTGTGTTCCTGGGATCAACCTGTTAATACGTTCTTTCCAATGAAAAAGAAATCACTAAAATCGGTTATAAGCTGCTGAAGATATTAGAATTTACGTGTATTTTAATTTTATCACCCCCCCCCCCTCACCCCCACCCCTTTTTCCCTCTCTCATTGTATCTTAACTTTTCTAATGAACGTAATGCAAAAAGAACCATTGCAATTCTCCTTAATTTTAAGGAGTTCCTCTCTCCAGGTCCTAAGATATTCATCAGATCTTCACCATATTTTTATGGGACCAAACGACAAGCACCAGCTTTCAATCAAAGAAAGAATGATCGAAATCGGTTCACACAGTACAGAGAAACGAGGTAACAAACATAAAAAAAAAAGCAACATACAGTCGAATTGAGAACCTCCTCCTTTTTTTGAAGTCGGTTAAAAAATAATAACAAATTGACAAACCATAGCGTATGTTCCACTTTATCTATGGGCAATGAGTAATTATCAGTAAATATCCCTTATTCTTACCTAAAATGGTCTATTGTAAAAGAAAATGAGCTCACATATTATCTTAACGCCCCTCAACGTTATTTCATGTCCATTCACTAGATTCAAATCAAGTGTCGCACGATGACATACATTCACCATTCACTTTTCACTAGTCACTCATAACTTCAAAATGTCTAATTTTTTTATTCTTTGTCACCGTTTGAAATAGCTACAATTACATCAATTCTAGTTTAAAATTTACACAATTTTTTTTTTGTATGTAGTATTTACTTTATATTCTTTCAAATGATCAATGATCTAGAAAAAGAAGGAAAAGGCTGGATACATTTGAACCATGTTGAATTCCACAGGATGATATAGTTAAAAGAAACGTAAAGGAGAGGCTATCGGCTGTCATTGAGATTTGGGCACACTAAAAAAACAATGAAGTGATAGCAATACACCCGATAAAGCCACTGCAGATCACATAGAGTGCCTACCCATAAGATAATAATATCATATTTTTTTCAATGAATGAATGAAATTTGGCGATACCGGCATGCCATCCGCCAACGATACGACAACTCATGGACAGTAGCAGAACCAAACAGCACCATGAATAAGTAATAAATAAATGCACCCAACAGTCACATACATAGTCCTGACCCCACACTAAGATCGAGTCTTGTGTCGTGGATAAACAGTGATATCTATAATCTATTCGAGTATATTCCTATTACTCCGACTTAGCATACTTTTGGCATTACGAGATAAACTAATGTAAGTACGTATAATTTTGTATTTTTTTAATCTGAATTTGGCAAAATATAAATTAAAATCTAACAAATGCTAAATTTCATATAAATCGTGGGTTTTTATAAAATATCACTTTGAAATGGCGATTGTATAGTATAGTCCTGTTCGGATACGAATCCTAATCAATCGTTTACAAATAGCTGTGAATACAAAACACGTGATAAAACTAAATCTGTATGATTATTATGATTGCCTTAAACATTCGGTGAGTCAACACTTCTAGAAAGAATCATTATCAGTTATCATAATGCTGTGACGATGTCTGTCTGATGTGTTTGTTCTGTTGCCACGACATTGCATATTATTGTTATATTCCTTATGAATACAGCCTGCACATTTTAATTTAATTATAACCCAATCAATAATTTTATAGAATCGGCTGTCATCAGCAGAATTTCAAAAAACATATACATGAACAGTGGCAAAACCAAGCAACACCATGGTATTTCACCATGGTGTATTCA
Source organism: Hyles euphorbiae (assembly GCA_023078785.2). NCBI lineage: Eukaryota > Metazoa > Arthropoda > Insecta > Lepidoptera > Sphingidae > Hyles > Hyles euphorbiae. The sequence continues at coordinate 2,399,427 of CM041039.1, read as the reverse complement.
TGAATAACAATGGATGCATGGCATTTCACTGCGCTCGCTATCCTGAGACATAAAATGTTAAGTCTCAATATATCCAGTAGTTACTCTGGCTAAAATTTCCTTCAATACGAAACACAAAAGTTCATTTAAACTATTGTTTTGGCGGGAGAATTAGACATCGCGGTTGTACCTACCCGGTTGGCCTCTCATCTATTAGAGACCTGCCACCAGTAAGTGCCACCGTATTTCTGCAACATGCTTTAAAACTCTTGCAGCAAACTAAGTTGGCAGAAGTATAACTGAAAGCAATAATAATAATCCATATCAAATCAATGCTGCTACGATTCTAGAAGTTTAATAAAACTTTTTAATAAATTATAATTTTATGCATTCTTGAACACAACCGTATAATTATGTAAAGATGTACTCAGTAAAATGCTGCAATTTAATATTGATAATAATGATTGATTTTCTGTTGTAATATTCATTGAAATATCCATTTATTTTCTATTTTCCTCTTGCTTTTAAAATAGTTATTGCGCCATGTAATATATTTATAAATGAGCCAAGCGCCTGAAAATTTAAATGATCACTAGTGGCTTATCGGCGATAGACTTCCATCTCTCGCCAGCCGATCCATTTAAAGGACAATGGCAGATTTCCATACATGATTTTAGTTGATGTAAATTTAGAGCGTTTATTGGTGAAAAAAATATAAATGAATTCCGCTGCCGTTCCTAAACAATAATGTGTTGAGAAATACTGCTGAAAAAGTCTACATTACTTACTAAACGTTTTCAATTTATAGATTTTGAGGTTATGTTCTATTTGACATTTCCAATTGAAATATTATTGTTTTCTTAAAAATGTTATTTGGTGAAGTAGGGCTTTGAAATAAATATTTACCGCACTTGTTTTACCAAATAAAGCTATTTTTTGTAACAGATTTTGCGAGATTCGATGAAAAATATTTTTGGTCGGCTTAAAAGACCTTACGCCATTGCTGAAAAATACCTGACGGCCATACATAATAGTCAATAAAGCTTTTTATTTTATTGTGAAACTTAAACATCGTTACACAACTATAGTTAGTATGCTGAAAACTCATGAAAAATAATAATATTATTATTATCAAGTATGACATTTCTAAACGCGTTATTCATGCAAATACGATTTCGCCATTGTCCTTTGGAACCAGATACATGCAGTTTTAACCCAAAACAAATTGTCTGTAATATGATTGCTTTGCCATCATTCTACATAGTGGTGATTAGATATAGTCTTAAATATACATTTAAGACGTTAGCGTTTGGTTAGTGTTTGCTCTACCATCAGCAAAACTTTCCAGTAAACATCAAATCTATTTATTACACATCGGTTTTCTATAAGCCTGCAATACCCCTCTAATCCAATTGAAGTACAGAAAAACTCTTATTTTGCCTTTTCATTTTAATAATAGCTATGTTTAAAAACCTACTAACTTTTCTTCCAATATTTATTTGAATTTAAGATTGAGATAAGTTGTGCAATACCTATTTAAATATTGGAAACTAGTCGAATCTATCGAGATAAACCAACCGGTATTTTTACGTATGTGGCCCACCTTTCGTCAATTAATGTTCACACGCGTTGAATTTAAAACGTGGTGAGGCCGACGTTTTCAAGGTTATTTATAGAACTGTATTACGGTTAAACAAAGGGAAAATGTTATGATTAACAGAAGCCAACATTATACTATGCAATATTTAATCGGGTTTTTGGCATAGTAATGCTTCTTCTGTGCAAGCCTCTGTGGCGTGGTTGGAAGCCGCCTGTGAAAAGCCGTGGAATCGATCCCCGCTCCAAATATTTATGTGATCCTCTCGTATTTGTTTCGGGTCTGGGTGTTTGTGAGACCGATAAGTCTCTCGTAATTTCTGATACCCATTACACAAGATCTATAATACTATACCATTTTTTTCCCTATCTAAATGTAAAAAAAACCTACTACTAGCTGGGGCGGACTGGGGGCCAATAAGACTCAGAGGCCGACTTATTATTCAACTACATAATTGTTATTGCGTCACATAACTGTTTTGCAAAGTGATTATCTAGGTTCACTGTAAAAGGAAAAATTAGGACAATAAAACGTGTTATTTATTTCAATAAAATTTACCCATTTATTCATCATGACGTTAAAATGAACATATTAAAAAAGTTCGGCCTTTTGTATTCACGGGTCTCTGGGAAAACATTGTTACTTTGGACATTAGTAAGTGCCCGGCATAGCGATAAACTCGCCCTTAATCGCCACATCATACAATGAAAATTACTAAGGCACGTGAGATTTAGACAATAGTGGCATATCTAAGTATCTCTTCAGAAATACAGGTATAAACCTGCGTTAGTATTTATGACTAAATTCAACATCATACTCTTCAGAACATCAACATCAGAACAAATACAGATTTTAACGTGAATTTAATTTTTAAATCCACAACTCATTCCGTAAATATTTTTTTCTATCAGTGACATTCGCGTATATCTATAAAAACCATTATTCAACATCATAGTGATTGAAAACGATAAAAATCACGAGTTTATTTTTTCTACTGGAGTTAAGGATATATTTAGGATAACAGAAATAAGAATAAAACAAAATATTTATATATTTGCTAAAATAAGTATAGCTTACAATTAGTATAAAGCAAGTCGTTTGATTGATTTTGTAATTTTGTTACATAAAAATATTCAGCAATTAATTGTTTTACCTGAATGATGATAATGCTATAGGGCGCAAAATCCAGACAAAAATAAATTATGCATAACAGTGTTCATAGGTTCAACGTAATATCTATAAATAACCGTATGAAAGTGAAATTACGTTTCAATTCAATAACTAGTGCCAAGATGTGTGTAGTTGGATTAATACGTAAAAATACGTTTGTAAACTTGATAAAAAATAGTTAAATTACTATCAAGTGCAATAGATCCTCCTATCATTATGTCATGCTAATAAAAAAATAAACAAAAAAGCATGGACATTATCAGAAACTCATAAAAACAAGCTAAATCCAGCCAATGATATAAATTAATGAATTATTTATTGAAACATAGTTTATATAAATAAAATAGGCTGACCCCTATCTCATTGTGGGACGAAACATACAAGGTAAAATGTGGGTGTCTTGTTAACATCTCTACCTACCCTTTCTGGGACAAAGGCGCGAGTTTATGCTTGTAGGTATGTAGTTTATTAATCCGAGTTATCAATATTTTTAATTAATTGGAAATATTACAACAGGTTGTATATTGACTGATAAACATAATATAAAAAATATGTTGTTAATATGTTATATTGTTCATTTTATGAATATACATGTACATATTGTGTTCTATAATATTGTACAAATGAGAGCGAAATATACGTATGATTGATGATATATTTCCCATATTGTGTATAATGTATGTGTGTCTGTGTATGTATGAGAGTGAATGTAACCACGACTACTGTAATGTCGCCAGGAAATTTCAATTAAACTTGCATTATGATGGCAGGCAGAAATGTGACATACAGTTGTAACTGATGGCTTGCACTATGTACGTGACGGTTGGATGTATTTATTTATCTAGTTTAAGCAGAGCAGTTATCGGTTACAGTATATAGACTATTTTTCCAGTAAAGTTTTTTTAATACTCGGCAACCATACAATCCAAATTATGATAGGTGCAATGCTTTCCAGATAAAGCAGGTTCATAGGTTCTTGGTGAGAATCGTATGACATAACATATCGCATAACATAACCGCCATAAGACTTATTTACACGATGTAACTTTTTTATATCCTTACCTCATAGGCGAGGAACTCTTTCCGTGTAAATGGTGCTCCATTCAGTAAGCATTTTTCTCCTGTCTGTCAATTGTGGAGGCCTAAATACATAAATAATTAATTTTCATAATAATAAACTAATAACTTTCGTTCTACATTTACAAGTGCGCAGTCGAATGCCTTGTAATTCAAGGTGTTTGGTTTTGCTACTGCTCATGAGCTCATAAAGGACGTCTTGAAGATTTTAATTCCAATTCTACACAGACGACAAACAATATGAATCAATTTTAAAAATGAGAAACCGGCCACTTCTATGACTATTTATAATATGATTAAGACTACGGGGAAAATACCTAATTCCTTACGTATAAACATTCTACCCACACTTGACGTGGCCGCTTGCGTGTTCATAGGCCAACGCACATTGAGGACAGCTGCGTAGGACATTCAATAATTAAATAAAAGAGTTACTAAGAATGTTGTTGATTGCATTAATATATTTTTTTCTTTCGCCTTCCAATAACAAAAAGTAAATTTACTCATTGGAATTTGTGTAGAAAAAAAATATATAATGTTGATAATTCACTTCAAAGATATGCTAAATAATTTTATAGCAAGGTCAATTACTCTTAATAGCAACATGTATGCATTGGAAATGACCGACTCTAATAACAAAACAAATAAAACATGGGCAAGATAAACATGAAAAAACAAAATTTTCGTTAATATAATAAGTAAACTAACGCCCGAATACTGGAACGCCATTCAAATAATAAGTTGCTCTTAACAGCTTACGGCCCACTTATCCAGTACATTTAACCGGGATTAACGTAGTTAAGCGCAACTTATATTTAAGTTGCGTTCCAGTATTCGGGCGTAGGTCACTTGCTTCCCACTGCACGGCATGGTTATACTCTGATAGAGACGGGTTAGGCCATACTCCACAGATCACGACGCTGCTCTTTTAATAGTTGGCGGACTTTACATACCATACGCCCGAATACTGGAACGCAATTTAAATTTAAGTTGCGCTTAGCTACGTTAATCCCGTTTAAATGTACTGGCTAAGTGGGCCGTGCACTGTTAAGAGCAACTTATGATTTGAATGGCGTTCCAGTATTCGGGCGTTAGTCTTGTAAAGTCTATGAATAATGAACAAATAACTAAGGCCCTACTATATTAATCCGAAACGAACTTCGAAACTTCGGATAATCGAAGTTTATATACGATACGAATGTACCTACATATACTTATGGTCGTTATTGACTTATGGTCGTAACCATAGACTTATGGTTACGATGTACGTTATACAAATTCGAACTTTTACAGAGTAGATACATTCGTATCGTATATAAACTTCGATCGTCCGAAGTTTCGAACTTCGTTTCGGATGAATATAGTAGGGCCCCTAAATAGTGTAAGATAAAAATTATCATAGAATTACATGCTTGTACGATTCATTGACGTATCTCGGTTATCTTGTATTGTTTACTAAATTAAAATGTGAGTCAAATGTTGGGAAACCCCCGGCGATAGTGCGATGGCCGGTTACATTTTCCTTGATATACATTTACAGCTCACAATGTGTCCGTAAGACACTGCTAAAGATTTCAACGGAATTTAATGTTTGCAACAAATACACATTTTGTACATTTTCTTTTTATATGATGACGTGATTTTTAAAAAATAATAAAACAACGTTAAGCTATTTTACTAATTAAATATTTACAGTAATAAAAATAAAGCCAACACAAAAAAGATCCTTATTTAGTCTTCTGTCAGGGATTTATGACATGCCTCATAACCTGCATATCCACATACCAATTTTCATCCCAAAATAGCTCGGCGTAAAATAAAAATAAAAACACTGTGGACGCGCATCAAACTATAGTCAGGGGTTCCCCCGATTATATTTACCATAGAGATGTCAGGTTAATGGAAACAAATCGATTAAATTAAAATCGATTTTTCTTTATTCAATATTAATCGATTTGTTAAAAATCGATTATAATAGAAAAATAATCGATTTTTCCGAAAAAATCGATTTTTTCGGAAAAAACGATTATTTTTCTATTATTTAAAAATCTAAATGCTTTTCATATTCCAATTATAATCCTCATTTTCATATTAACAATTTATTCAAATAAAAATCAAATAAATTGATATGAATAAAAAAATATCAGATTCAAAACTAAAAATCAAAGTGAATGTTCCTTTAAACTTTCAAGGTAAGGAATAAGGAAACCAAGTTTATTTATTGATACTAATTTCCAGTACAATTAAACATTTTTTTTTTTATAAAAATGAAATGATGAGCATCGCAATAAAATAAAAACTTTATTGTCTCAAAAACTAAAATATAAATCAAATTAAAAAAAATGCCATAAGTGTCCAGTACCATTTCATATTTAGGCCTACGTTCAACAGGGGACAGCAATAGGCTGATATGATGATGATAATTTTACATGTGACTTGTTTTAAAATAAAATTCTTTAAGAAATAAACGTCTGCGTTGTAATCTCAAAAACAAAAATATAAAACATATTATTATCTTTTGTTAATCTTTAAGTTTAAACAATGAAAATATTAGAAGTAATTATTGTCACCAATGTCCACTCCTATTTTACATTTGACTAGTAATTAAATAAAATACTTATAACAAACTTAAGGGGTTAGGGGTACTCAGAGGCCTGAAAAAATGATGATTTTCAATAATTTTTTTTTTGTAGTTAATTACTTTATTTGACAAAAATAAAAACATATCTTTATTAGAACACGTTTCGATTTGACTTCACGAAAATTTCAAAAAAAAAAATTAATAATTCAAAAAGTTATCGCTGTTTTTGTAGAGCCCGTTCCTCCCGAAGTCCTTTGCGGTGATCATCATAAGTCCTTGGAGATTCATCTAAAATCAATCGGACAAGAAAAATTAGTTTTATTAATAGATAATCTTGTGCCTGATCGAAGCTTTTTTTTTTATTTTCGAAATTAACAAAATGGCGGCCTCAGGAATTTTTTTTCAAATTTTCGAGAAAAAAACCGACAGTTTATTGTTAAAAAAAAATCGAAATTTTTGAAAAATAAAGAAATCCTTCGATCAGGCACGAGTTTTTAATGTATTTCAAAAGTACAAGAAATTTTATTGAAATCTACCGAGCAGTTTTTAAGTTACAGTGATCACCAGTTCAAAAAACATAGTTTTGAGAAAAACGCATTTAAAGTTTTGTTATGGATTTATGTCGAATTATAAGAATTATTTAATAACTTACACTGAGTCATCTATTCCTGGACCATATAATAGCTCTTCAGCCGTCATAGCAGCTTCCAAAATATCGATTTGCTGGTGCCTACGTTGCAATCGACCTTCTCGGGTGTTATCATTAGCACGCTTATCTGCTACTTTGATACGTGCAGCATCCATTCTTTCTGCATACCGATGAGAATTAGGCCCACAATTAAGTCCTAGTGTATTCATCAAGACTAATAATGAATGTATACCCTCATTAAATATACACGTAGCAACGTATGCAGCTATTTGTACGATAGTATAACTAGTATTTACCGTTTTTGGGCATATTTTCCATACTAGTTGGTTAAAGCTTTCATTATTATTCTGATTGAATCCACCTACACATCTTGAAAGTAAATTTTCATTACTAAGATCTTCGTATATAGGCTTGATAGCTTTTAAAACATCAGAAGGTAAGGGAGAATAATCGTGAGAATAGGTATTAAGCTCTCCTCTTGCTTCAGCGCCCGAGCGTCCTTTGGTCATTGTTAAATAACTCGAAAAGAATTAGTCGGATTCACTTCAAATTTTCACACAATATTTTTAAAATATTATACTTTAAGAAAATGCAAAAAAAAAATTATCGATTTTTTGAAAATTATGACTACCCCTAACCCCTTAAGGACTCCGTTATGGTCTCAAAAACTAAAATATAAAACGAATACTAAAACGAATATTGGTGGTAGGTCTCTCATATGTGAGAAGCTCCACAGATGACAGATTAAATAGAGGTGCTACCGGCTACGTCATAACTCACTCATAACATGATAATAATATTGAACAGTATAAACTTACTTCGAGTTTTTTCATACGTCGCATAGATGGAGCTGTTGATAAAAATCGATTTTTATGGATAATTTATATAATCGATTTATAAAAAATCGATTAATAGTATTTTAAAAATCGATTATAAGAAAATAATAATCGATTAAATAAAAAATCGATTATTTTTTAACATCTCTAATTTGCCACAACATATTAATTGTCACAACGTGGAATGCACAGAAAGAACAAATAAAATACGTATATGTTGAAAGGCAATTTTTCCGCATAAAAAGTAAGTCCTGATATGGCCAAAGTCTCAGTTTTCACACTATATGCCGTCTTATGACGAAAATAGACTCTGCGAATCAGCCTGTGGGTGGCACCACTGATTTCCAAACTATTGTTCCTGTTCATAAATCTATGGCAATTTCAAGGAAATAGGGCCTATGATTCTAATATTTAGTTTAAAAAAACTTCGGCGATATAAGTAAAAGCATTGTAATGAATAGGTTAGCTGGCCGTTCTCCAATGCCAATGTGGATCGATACTTGGCCATTAACAACCACGTAAATATAGCGATCGGTGACAAATCAAACTATGCTTAAGGAATATTTTTGTAAATGACCTACTAATAATTGATCTTTTCATGGAATTCATTTTTCAAAAAATTACGTATGCTTTGAAAATCACCGCGCATTATTCTAACAATAATGACCGCATGAAAGTTATTTAATAAGCATTTATTTCAAATATAGAACTTATCATCATTCATAACTTCAACCACGGAAAGTCCACTGCTGAATATAGGCCTCCCCCAAGGGTCTAGGACTCAAGAAAACTTAAAACAAACAAAAGAAAAAGTCATTTTTTACATAGATTACAATTAGAATTTGAAAATGGAATATCGTTTTCGGCCTGACAGTCAAGCTTAAAGTTAATATATTTTTATATCGATAATCGAATAATATTGTAATATGTTGGCATTGCTCTATGTAAATGTTGACTTTGCCAAATTTGGAAGTACTATTTCAAATGTATTTATAAAATCCGACCTTAGGCAATATGTCGGGACTAAACTTCGATGCGTCATATACCCGGAACGCTGACGTATAATTTCTTCGAAGTGGCCTATCGGATTGAAAACATTACAGTGTTTATTACATACTACTTAGAATTGAGATAACTGTACAATGTCGAATTCGCTTATTAAGTGTTTCTTCCTTTCAAATTTTCTTCAAACAGTGTATGATATATTTTAGTCGTCAATTCATTTATTTTTTACAGACACCATTATCTGCTTATGTTATCGAAATAACGTGCCAGGTCATTTGCTCCTAATTGAAATTTAATTTATTATTCCATTAGGGAATTACAATGCATCATTTTTAATTAAAACCAGCTTTATATGTTTTTTTAAATATTTATTTAACGTATAAATTTGCAGAAATAACCATATCCGACTAGACTCCTATAAACACAGCACAGTCCGGAAACCAACCTCATCTCGCAAACCTTCGCAAATTCAATTACCGTTCATTACAATGCCATAACATTTGCTAACACGTGATATTCAACCATATCACAACGATGTAAAGTCTAAACATAACGCATTTACGCCTCTGTCGATCCAAGCAACAGCAGCACAACTCCGTGTCACCGTATTTTTGACATAGTCTGTTTGTGTGTTCGAATCTTGGAATTTCATAATCTTCATAAGGCGCTATTGTTCGCAACTTAATATACCTTGTATCGAGTGTCGCGCAGTTGGAATACGATATCTTCGTGTGAGTGTTGAATTCGTCATTTTGTTGAGTGATGGCAGAGGCGAGAGGTGTGTGTTTAATTGTTTGTGATTTTTCTTGTGTAATTGTGGATTGTTTACTGTGCATCTATAAGGTAGGAGAAGTGGTAGAATTAGGCTTCGTGTATGGAATCAAGTAAAATCTACCGGATTGATCAAAAGGCTTAGGATTTCAGACTTAATTACAAACTTCTATTGGACGAGACTATTCAGTATATTTTCTTGAATGAACCTACTGGATCAGTCCAATCAAGATTTAAGCATTACATAGCGTCTCTCAATTGGGCTTTCGAGAGAACACTTACTGATTTAATTTATTAGGCATCATGAAAAAATAATTTAATAAAATATTACATACCCCATGAACTCTTACTGCAATGAATTTAAAATTAATTTAAGTGGTGGCCAATTTCCAATTAGTGTATGCCTTTAGGCTAGTTGAAATAAGTATTTGGAATGTATTATCCGCCTCAAACACGTAACACCTGATAAACCCTCACGTAAATTATATAAAAAATATATTTAATGCGTTTATTTATCTTGTTTCCACACAGCGTGTTTTGCTGATTTGAAAGCACTTATCAAACCCTGAATATTATTAGCGAGTGTTTTTAATGGATACAAATTCTGTGCTGAAAATCACTAAATTGTTTAACATGTATTCCTATATTAACTATGTTATATTCGTGAAATTAAGTTCCTAAGGTCTAAATCGTGTTCTTACTAACTACTTTGTAACTTAACTAGATTCTACTATAAATTTCATATTGGACTAAGTACTTAATTTTGTGTTGATATGTTACATTAATTAATTATTTTTTAAGTAAAATAAATACACTAAATAACATCAATGAATCGTAGTAGAACTGTCATTACTTTCTATTGAAACACTGTAAAATATTTGTTTCATTCTTCTGATTTTGACAATGTCGATCATTGTATCTCTTAGGGATCGGGAAATGTCACACATTTGCACCCTCTAACCAAGTCATCTATTTGTATTCCCGATAATTATCGTATTAAATAAATTTCTTACTGTCGGACATCGTTAAATTCGGTGTAGTTTACAAGCTGGTCTAACCCAGTTTTGTTTAATATATCATAGAAAATATTCAACATGATTCCTATATTTCCTTGTGGAATGAGGAAAAGTAACGGTTTTCCCATGTCATGCGTGTTATTGATGTGTCTTCTAATATATTGTATTCCGGTTTGAAGCCAACCACAAACATCTAGTCACGTTATATCACATTACAGTGTTGTCACTACTCGCTCTTATCCCACACTGCAGAATATGTAGTCTTTTAATCTATATTGATGAAGGATTTATATAAAATTATTTTATCGCTAAAAAATGAGGTAATTATGTCTATTTCAACCCTAAAATATTATGTAGGTAGCTTTAGTTCATTTTAATACTAACACAGACTTCATTCCCGGCTATCATTTGAATTCTGGACCTTACCGTTCATACCCAAACAGGAAAGAATTTAACCAACAAGCAATTCATCCTATGTTGTTTTAACTCAGCCATTTTTACAATATCTTTCTTAATGTCTGTATAAATTGTGCAATGCAATGCCATCATGTCGAATGCATTTCATCTCCCGACCTCCACTTTATCTGACTTGATTTGTAATGACGTCACGGGGCTTCCCTGTGAGTCTGCGATATGTTCCCTCTGGCACGCGAGACAGCCTTGATCCCGACATATTGACCTCATTATAATTACACGGGCCTCTTGAATCTTTTTATAGCTCAATTCTTATTCCTGTTGAGATTAATGAGAGAATATTGTTTTTTTAAAAGATAAACACATGCAAAGTTGATGGCTCGTCTTGGGAATCGAATTTAGGATCTTACAGTTCGTAGCTCATACAAGCTGGCGATAATCTACTCCACTTTCCACTTTCGATCCTGTGACGCGTCTAGTTTTCAAACTAGATGTATTAAGCTTAAATAGCAGATCGTCATAAGTATTTCGACCATGATATTGCACTGCTCTTTCCATCATGAGAATTGTAATAACTAATATCTTTTTACCGTCAGAATCTAGTAAAAACTAAATAAAATAAATAAACCCAACAGTCATATTCATAATTCTGACCCCACACTAAGATCAATTAAGGCTTGTGTCGTGGGTATCAGAAGCTACGAGAGACTTATCGGTCTCACAAACACCCAGACCGGAGGCAAATACTTTGGGCCTCACAACCATTAGGCACTGCCACAGTCACAGCCGGCGTCTATCCAACTGCGCTACGGACACTGTCAATAAATACATAAATAACACGACCTTGATAATGTTAAACAAACATGTAAGCAACTTGTTCCAAAACAGTAAATTCAAGACTCATGACGTCACACATCACACTTGCCAAAAATAGCATTTTTCTTTTGTCCCAATATATGAGCCAAGTACTAAAAATTCGTGTCGAATGAGTCAGTTCTTTTTGGCGTATCTATATTTGTTATATTCCATTTACGAGTATGTGCTATCAATCAATCAAAATAGGATAGACCAAATGAGTAATTTACTTGAGAAAAGATCAAAAATAATATTAGCACGGTTATTATATCTATACTACTAACAAAGTTTTTGTTTAAAAAAAATATTTCACCTTTCTATAAAAAATATCTTCGTAACCTTATATTTCTTGAGTCTTAGTTTTCCTTCTGTCTCTGTATTAGCCCATATCCGTCCAACTGCAGGGCACGGGCCTCCTCCACAATCGACATTGCGATTGAGAGTGATTAGGCCATATAGTCCACCACGCTGGCCTAGTGCGGGTTGGCGGACTTACATACCATAGAAATTCTTATAAATCGCTATGGTATGCAGGTTTCCTCAAGATGTTTTCCTTCACCGTTTTAGTGCGTGGTGATTGACTATGAATACACACATGACTCCGAAAAGTCAGAGGTGTGCCCTGGGATTCGAAGCCGCGACCACCGTGATCATGTGGGCAGCCGCGTCGAGTCCGTTTACCAACAGGCCACCACGCACTTGGCCACCGCCCACCACGCACACACTAGTTTTCCTTAGTGTGTATAAATTACAAGTTGTGTTGGTGATATATTCATAATATATGCAATTGAAATATAATTAAATTGTAATTATAAGGAGTATTTTTCCTGCAAACTATAATAAACATCGTTTTAATTGCTCGGATAAAAACTTATTGAGTCTATGTAAACAAAGTTTTTGTTTTCAAAAACTGTAATATGAAAGTTTTATTTGATAATCTCCAGTCCATATTAGTAATTTAATCTAATCAAATTTAATCTATGTAATGATTCATATTGTCGTTGTGTAGGATGTGATAAACAAAGTATGATAAAATCATCCTTTCCCCATGCTATGTTGAAACTAACAATATTACCTTTCTCCAAAGGTACCTACTGTGTAAACACAAATTTATATTTGATTTACTTATGGTATTGTATGGATTTACTGGTGGTAGGTCCCTCATACGTGAGAGGTCGCCTGGGTAGGTACCACCGCAATGTCTATTTCTCCAGCCAAACAGCAGTGTAAAATGCTCTGTTGTATTCCGGTTAAAAAGACATTGTAGCCAGAGTAACTAATAGACACATTGAGACTTAATATCTTGTGTCTTAGGGTGGCGAGCGCAGTAGAATGCCAAGTATTATAATTCGTGGTGTTGTTTGGTTGTGCTGCTGTATCGCTTGACATCAGACGAATGGCATGCTTGTCTCGCAATTCATTGGAATAAAAAAAAATAAAAAATAAAACCTCCAAACAGTCTCTCACATAGTCCTAACTACGCATTTTAAACTACGGTGTACTTATATTGGCAGAGTAAACAGGATTACTTTAAATCCGTCCTGAATAACATAGATTAGAGATTTAGATGTATGTTCATTTTCATAACTTCCCTTTTGCATACATAACTACTATAAACACAAAAATAAAACAGCTTGACACAATAGTATGTTCTTTTAGTCCTCATTAATGAAAGAGTCACACGACACGTCGCACTAAGCAATGTACGCTATTCATGTCTCGTCAAGTCTTATCCGTGCTGTCCATACTTCACCTGCAAAGTGTAATGAATGTGGAATTTGATATCGTTGAATGATATTTTAGGGCCTCTGCATAGTGTTACATTTGAACTTTGGTAAATTTTGTAAGGGCAGACATTGTTTGATTGCCTCAAAGAATTATCTGTTTCTGAAAATGTTAAAATTCAAATGCACACATTATAACGAAAACATTTTCATACTAATAAACCGTGACTAATACACATATTGATCAATAGAAATAATGCAGTCTGCGACAGCTCTAAGATATTTACATATTTTAATAAGTATTTATCCAAAAATCTTCATTTATAAAACATAATTACACTTTGCAAGAACAAGTTATTATGTACGCCTAAAAAGCCAATTATTCAAACAAAACTATCTCTGATTTTCAGATCAAAATCAAGGCGGCTACCCGCAGCCCGGGTATCCACAACAGGGTGGTTATCCCCCACAAGGCGGTTATCCCCCGCAGGGCGGATACCCTGCAGGAGGATACCCTGCAGGCGGATACCCTGCAGGCGGCTATCCTCCACCCCCTCAACCAGGATTCCAGCCGGCTGGATACGGCGCTCCGGCATATGGTGATGTAAGTATTGGTCGTTGTTTTATTGATCGGCTGCGGAAAAAAGCCAGAAGAATTTTAGCTGTTTGTGTATGTTTGAATATATGTATGCTCTATTTTAACCCCTAAAGTCTAAACAAATCGATGAATTTTGATGTATAAAGTCTCAATAAAATCCAACATAGTCTGGGTAGTATGGGCAGTATTTCACCGGACTAGGGCAAATCACCCTCTGTCTTTTGATTTCAATTCCGTTTACTCTTTCCATGCTTCGATTAAAAAACATACAATAAAGACTGAATTAAAATTTTACACGACTCCATTCCATTATCTATGAAAATTTGCCGAATTTCGATAATGCCTTGTCTATCTCTCACGCATCCATAATTTAAAATTGGGCAACACACCAAAACGTTGTATTTTGAAATATCTTATAGCTATTTTCAGATTATTGTCGATATTCCGCGGTATTCATAGACATTTTATAAACAAACCTATTTGTCTCCAGTTCTGAAAAAAAAAATGCAGCGTAATTATTTCAGCGTCAGTTGATTGGAGTAATACAAACAAGTGCATGGCCTGATTACCAGGTACAGTGCAGTTTATTTCGAGTGCACATGACGCATATAACATCGTTAGTATCGACTGGTCGCGGGGTAGGCCCGCCCAAGGGCATTACAACCATGTTTCCGATGCCAATTAGTGCATTTTTTTAAAGTTACATTTGCCAGGACTTGTTTGACTGACCTCTGTCCAGATTTGGTTTTGTATTGCATATAATACTGAAAAAATGTTATTGTTTCAATATATTATCGTATAATCTTGAAAATAAACAATTGTATCTATAAAAATTTAATGTCGTAACTTTAATTCGTTTACAAAAATATTTCTACAAATTAAAATTACTACTGTGTAATAACCTAAAAAGCAGTATTACATACATACATAAGCTTAAAGACAGGACAAAATATACATACGTAGAACGTAAAACATATTTGGAGGTCATTTTGCGTTTCATTAACTTCACAGTACTAAATATAACAGAAGTGCTTTAAAAACATAAAACTACTTGGGTACTACAATTTTTTAGGGTAATTGACCATACCTATAAACAGTCTGATCGCTCAGCCGCCGCGCCGTAAATTGCATTGAAAGCACAGACAAAATAACAAATATCGTTAGCATTTCCTACACCAAAATTCATTCAATTATATACGATATAGCCACTGGATAAAACTAATTAGGAAACAAGTTATTACGAGATTTTGTGATGATTAATTTAATTTTCTTCTGAAAAAAAAAGCATATTTTTAGTTTTGTCACACAATTTAACGTTTTTTTTATAGACAAATAGTTGTTTATAACTTCATCTCGCCATTTCTACTCTTATTTGTAATCATTAAAAATAATATTCACGAAATTACCCATGTTATCGTATTATAATTTTCCGTTTTATTTCTGGTCAGTGAATCACAGCGGGCATAAACATTTCACATTCTATACCGGATAGGCGCGTCCAGATTTAAATAAATTCATCAATACCTATATAGTTCGAAAATCTTATCAGTGTTTATTTTACGAAACTGATAATTTGTATCCGATATCAGTAGTAGACGTGCATTACACATCAACGGACAAGTGACTACATAACAATGTCGCAGGTAAAGCTTTTCAAAATATTTTTTATTCCTAGTATGTCAGCAAAATACCGGGTATCTCAAGACTGCTACCGAAAACGAAGCCGGGTGGTAGTTTTAGTGACTACAAACACAATGCAACTAAAATTTTCGCTAAGAAACGCGACAATTATTTTTCACGATTTTTTAAATATCGTCATTTTTGGGTGGGAAATCCATAGTTTTTGCTAAAATAATAATTTAAACTCTGTTATACCTTAGAGTAATTATAAATAAAAGGGTAAACACTATTATTTTAGGAAAAAATGTATTTACCACCCAAATATGGTCATAGGAAAAAAATAACAAAAAAAAATTGTCGCTTTTTTTTGCCTCTTTTTCTATTGCATTGTGTTTGAAGTCGCTTGAACTACCACCCGGCTTCGTTTTCGGTAGCAGTCTTGATATACCCTGTATAGGTATATAAAACAAATATTACTCTTATTTCAATTAGAAGGTTTATCTAATGTATTTAGTATTTTGTTTTATGTGATTTTATATTTAGTACCAGTATGCTCAATCGGTTTTATTTTATCTTCTCATTTGATACCACGGAGTGAGGTGTAAATGTGTGTTTCTTTGTGTAAGAATGGAATCTTATGAAAGGGTGCTTGCTATCTTGGTGACCATATATGTGATCATTTTTTACACATTGTTATTACATTGTGTTAGAAAATGTGGAAACTAATAAGTGCCAATGTAGAAAGAAAATATTCTTATCTGATATTATTTTGTACAAACTATTTGATATGTATCACGTATTATACAAACCACTTTATATTATAAATATTTCATTGTATATCATATGTATATAACGAAATAATTGAATGTAAGTTCGTTATCATGCTGGGTGTATGCTTGTTATTATGCTCCACAGCAAGTTATAGCTTATCAAATCCTAGGAAATAACAATCTTAATCACGGAACGCGAGATAGTCTCCACGTTCTTGCTGCACTATTTTCAGATAATATTTGCTCTCTTGATCGTAACAAACCGTACTACTAGCCCACAGGCCCATGAGATGATTCTGTTTTTTTTTTTTATGAAGTCCCTGACAGTCACTATCAAGATTCTGTCGAACGCCCAAAGAGGGCGTTGGCATTCCGTTTTCAAATATCGATGACGACATATATTATATTCATGGTATTCAAGGGAAAACCAATAGTATTTGTTATAAATTGCAGGCTGGATACGCTCCGGGCGTGGGTGTGGGCGAAGATGGCGAGGTCAAAGGATTCGACTTCACCGAACAATCCATACGGAAGGCATTCATCAGAAAGGTGAGATACATCTACACTTTGCCATAATTACCAGTAGTGAAGCACACACAAATTATCAAAAAAGTAATATAACACTAGGGCATCGAGCCCGGGTTTACCCGGACCGAAAAAACCCGGGTTTTCCCGGTTCTGAGGATTATAAAAAAACCCGGGTTTGGTTTTTAAAACTCGAGTTTTTCGGGTTTTTTTTTAATACTTTTGTTTTTGTTTTTTATTAAGTTTAAGCCACTCCGAATGCAATAATAAGTAAATGGGATAAAAACACGCTTTGATAAATTATTATTTATTACGTAAAAAGTAGCTTCGGTGCTACTTTCCTACCAATAAAACAAGCCATGCAAGTTAAATGGAACGCGCGCGTACATCTCAAGACATGAATGGGGTGAAGTGTGGAGCAGTGGGTTAGTTAGTTAGTTATATTATTAAATATAACTGTTTTTGTAATTTGTAAAGTACTGTTTTATTTATTTAAATTCTTCCTCATCCTTTAGTCTATAGATAGATAGTCAATCACCACGCACTAAAACGGTGAAGGAAAACATTGTGGGGAAACCTGCATATCATATCTGGGGGCACGGCAGTGCCCCCTCCAAGTCGAGCTAAAAAGCGACACTGTCGTACCATCCTTTTCTCGAAGCAATTCAGACCATTTTCAGCCCCCCATAACTTCGTTGTGGTTAAAGCAAGAAGCCTGAATTTTCAGTTACTAAGCAGGCATTGTGTAAACACGGTATATTTAAAATTTCATTCAATTTGAACCAGTGGTTTAAGAATTGTAACTTGTCAAACTTTCGTAATTTTGTCACTAACTGACTGACTGACCGATCATCAAAACTCTAAGGCAGGCACGGCAGTGTCCCCTCCAATCGAGCTAAAAAATGGCACTATCGTACCATCCTTTTCTCGAAGCAATTCAGACCATTTTCAACCCCCCATAACTTCGTTGTGGTTAAAGCAAGAAGCCTGAATTTTCAGTTACTAAGCAGGCATTGTGTAAACAAGGTATATTTAAAATTTCATTCTATTTGAACCAGTGGTTTAAGAATTGTAACTTGTCAAACTTTCGTAATTTTATCACTCACTGACTGACTGACCGATCATAAAAAGTCTAAGGCACTTTTAGCAGACATATAACCTTCAAATTTAGAATATCATTAGTATTTAGTGTCTAAGTTAAGGGAAAATTTAAACATTTCATAATTTCTGTCTAGTTTTCTAGATACACTAACTGCGTGAATAACTTTGTAATCCCATATAAATGTATAGGATTACAAAGTTACATTTGCAGTTAATGATTAGTTGTACCCGTATATAATGGAATAATAGTTGTTGATAGGTATCTATTTAAATGAGGCATAATAGGAGGGGGGTATAGAGAGGGAAATGGGTGTATTCAGCCCATGAAACTGTACAACATTCCTCTAGGAAAACACGACGAAGAAAAACTTGCAAATAAATAGACTAAATAGCTCGAAAATATCAATTACCATGAAAGGAAGAACACTAATAATCAAATCCGCTATATTTGTGATAAATTGATACCTACAAAAATAAGAAAAAACCATAAGACAAAAGCTTTAAGAAAAATCGTTATATATATTCTAGAAATAAAAAGTACCGAAAAGAAAAAAGTAGGACTCTACAAAAAGACGTGAGATCCCATCAAAAACTCAAAAACATCCTGTAAACAAATTCCAAGTCTCGTAGCTCAGTTTATCTACCGCAAAAAGTTGTGAGATCCATGTAATACCAAGTCGATTAATTTATTTAGTCCTCGCTAAAGGGACCTTCTGTATAAAGTTATTACGTAAGTAACGCCATCGCATGAAAACATAATGTATCGTACAATTTATACATAATGCTACTGGCCAAGTCGATCTATTTATTTAAAATGTATTTTTTTTTAAATATTGATATGATAATAACTTACGTAATAACTTTATACAGAAGGTCCCTTTAGCGAGGACTAAATAAATTAATCGACTTGGTATTACATGGATCTCACAACTTTTTGTGGTAGATAAACTGAGCCGCGAGACTTGGAATTCGTTTACAGGATGTTTTTGATGGGATCAATTTATAAAAATTTCTATGGTATGTAAGTCAGCGTGGCCAGCGTGGTGGACTATATGGCCTAACCACTCTCAGTCGTACTGTCGATTGTAGAGGAGGCCCGTGCCCTGCAGTGGGACGTATATGGGCTGATACAGATAGGAATTCGATATATAAACGCAGATTAGTGTATTTTAAAAAAATACAATAAAATGATCGAAATGCTCGAAAAAACCGGTCTACCCGGGTTTTGATTACTCTTAGATCCGAAAACCCGGGTTTTCAAAATGGAACCGAGTTTCGATGCCCTATATAACACCGAATGAACATATATTTATCGATTATTATGCTGAACTTTTATTGTTCCGTTTTAAACGTGTTTAACCTCCTAAGACCTGGGATTTTGAAATATGTTTTCATATAAAAACCGAAATGGCTTCCTGTAGGACAAATTGGCAGCACTTTTTTAGACCTCACCATATTTAACTTACAGGTAGTACTATGACCGAACGTTCTATCAATAAAACATTATCGTTTTATGTAAATACACATCAACTTTGTACTTTTACAAGGACATTCGGGCATAATTTTGTCACATAAATAGTAATTACCAGGACTTACAGATGATCGCTATTTTGTTCTTTAGAAAGTCACCCAGGACTTAGGAGGTTAAAATATGTATAATCAAATATTCTATTTTTATAATGGAATTATCACTGTTTTAATTCAGTATTGTAACTAAAATCGAACCCAATGAAAAATTCATATTTATATTTTCTTTCTACTATTTCTATTTCATAATTTGAAATCCAATGCTCAGGTCTCGGGTTCGAATCCCAGGTCGGGCAAAGTGAAATTGGATTTTTCTATTCATTAAAAACCCGGAGTAAGGGATTTGTGCCCGATATGGCGATAGGCTCGCCGCCCCTTATAACATTTGTGGGACGGAACATACAAGGTGAAAAGTGGGTATCCTGGCCGCACCTCTGCCTACCCCTTCTGGGGAAAAGGCGTGAGTTTTATGTAAATCTTATTACCCATTAGTGGCACCTCTGTCTACCCCTACGAGTATAACTTATGAATTGTTTATTATAATATTCCAGGTGTACTCCATCTTGATGTGTCAACTGCTCGTCACCATGGGATTCATCGCTTTGTTTATTTTCCACGCACCGACAAGAAATTGGGCTGCTCAAAACCGCTGGCTTTTGTAAGTAAAATGGACTTTATCATATTTATTATCATTTTTGTATTCTGTTTTATTAAAAATGTTTTTAATACAATATCACTTGTACTATAATCTCGGTGTTTATTTTGCTAATCTCACTCTTGCAACCAAATCCGTTTAAAAGACTCAAGAGAGCCGACGTGCTGACGAACTAAGGGGAGATGGAGTAGTGCCTCTATCTCGCCAAACCCCAACCTCATACAACCTACCTGATTATAGTCTAGGCGACTGATCGCAGGTGTTAGAAAGTAGAAAAAAAAAAATTTTGCTAATCTATTTGTTCCATATTTTTACTACAAGAACGTAAAAATTGAGCATATTATGACAGCTTGTACAACAATGTTTCGATTGGACTGTTTATTGTATAATCTCTCACTATACACTCAATAGTGTTTTATTGTCATAGTATCAGGGCAGAGTAAAGAATAACTTAAAGCTATATAATACTAATTATACATATACATACACAAACATACTGTATGTACATACCAAATATACATATATATACAGATATTATAAATTAATAAACACACATTATAAATCTACAAATTGCCAAATTATTTAGTTAAAGGAAACAATACTTAAGTCTGCTTAAAGGTAGTGCTCTTTAATTAGCATTAGAATATAGTATGTAAAATTTGTATCAGCCCATATACGTCTCACTGCAGGGCACGGGCCTACTCTACAATCGAGAGTACGATTGAGAGTGGTTAGGCCACATAGTCCACCACGCTGGCCTAGTGCGGGTTGGTGGACTTACATACCATAGAAATTCTTATAAAGCGCTATGGTATGCAGGTTTCCTCACGATATTTTCCTTCACCGTTTTATTGCGTGGTGATTGACTATCAATACACACATGACTCCGAAAAGTCTGAGGTGTCCTGGGATTCGGACCCGCGACCACCGTGTACATGTGGGCAGCGGCGTCTAGTCCGTTATGTAAAATATAACTAATATAATATTGTTTGTTTCAGCTGGGTGGCGTTTGCGGTGATGTTCACGTGTCTGATCGCGATGGTGTGTTGCGACAGCGTGCGGCGCCAGGCGCCCACCAACTTCATATTCCTCGGGATATTCACACTGGCTGAAAGTTTCCTGCTCGGTGTCACTTCTAGCGCTTTCGATGTTACTGCTGTATGTATACACTTGAGTTTTTAATATCTAGATTGTGACCGAATATAACTCTAGGTGGTAGTTTTAGTAACTTCAGATATCTGTATCTGTATCAGCCCATATACGTCCCACTGCAGGGCACGGGCCTACTCTACAATCGAGAATACGATTGAAAGTGATCAGATACTTCAGATACACTTAACCGTAAATTTAGGACGATATAAATTGCGGCCCAAAGTACTTATAATGTGCGCAAGCTATGCGACCCAGAACTTTAAACTAGTAAAAAAATATTTAAACGAAATATTTTTAACTGGATTATTTTAAGTGGTATTTATTACACTTAAAATAACTGTTTTTCCTTTATAAATGGAAATGTACGGATTTCTTTAAGCTTTTTAAATCGGTTTTTAATTTTAATCCCTGCGCCATAATTTTTTTTGTCATTATATTAGGGCGGTGGGCCTTACGAGGATAATTAAATGAATAATGAGCACAATTCCCGGCAGGTGATGATGGCGGTGGGTATAACGGCTGGCGTGTGCCTGGCGCTGACGATATTCGCGCTGCAGACCAAGTGGGACTTCACCACCATGGGCGGAATACTGCTGTGTGCCACCGTCGTGCTGCTGCTCTTCGGTAAGTCTTATTATATTATTTTCTTTTTGTCATTTATAGTGTTAAATTAATTTATATTAAGTATTTATACAATACACACATGACTCCGTCAAGTCGGAGGTGTGCCCTGGGACTCGAACCCGCGACCACCGTGAACATGTTGGCAGTCGCGTCTATTTCGTTTACCAACAGGCCACCACGCACTTTTATAGTCAATCACCACGCACTAAAACGGCGAAGGAAGACATCGTGAAGAAACTGCATACCATAGCGATTTATAAGAATTTCTATGGTATGTAAGTCCGCCAACCCACATTAGGCCTGCGTGGTGGACTATATGGCCTAATCACTCTCAATCGTACTGTCGATTGTACAGGAGGCCCGTGCGCTGCAGTGGGAAGTATATGGCCTGATACAGATACAAAAGAAATAGATTTTGGCCTTAAATCATATTTACCAGCCCAGTCGGAATTTGTGCCTGATTTGGCGATAGGTTCTCTCCCTATTACATTGTGGGATGGAAAATGCAAAGCGAAATGTGGGTGTCCTGGATAGTTAGTAAGTTATTTAAAAAACGAGAAGCTGATGGTAGGAGAGAAAGGCACACTCGTGACGTTTTGTAGTTATGAGTGTATTCATAGTTAGTTATAGTCCCCTCTAACACGAAAAGAAATATTGCTAGGAAATACCCATATCTGAGTTTTTTTGTTTTATAAATCTAACACAATGAAATGGCTATAACAAAATCCAAATAAAGAGATGGTTACGTTTGGCCGTCTATAAAACGATCTCCGCCTATTTAGATCCAGATACATACGTGCTGGTCCCGAAACTGTTAATATTTTCACCAATGCATTTTTTTTTTGTGAATTTTAATTTTAATAAATATATGTATTTGTCCCTTGCAGGTATAATCGCAATGTTCCTACCCCGCAACGAGATCATGTCTCTAGTATACGCGTCCCTGGGAGCCCTACTCTTCTCGTTCTACCTTGTCTATGACACGCAACTCATGATGGGCGGCAAGCACAAGTACAGCATCTCACCCGAAGAGTACATCTTCGCAGCCCTGAACCTCTACCTGGACATCATCAACATCTTCCTGTACATTCTCACCATCATCGGCATCGCCAGAGACTAGGACACGGAGTAAGGGCATTGTCTATGGTCTCTGAAGAGTCGGGAAGCTTCATTAAAGGCGTGTATGCACCGCACCGAAATGTTGGGTTTTGTGGTTGGTTATCGATTTGTATTACGTACCTCGATTAATTTTTAGTTTTATTTTAGCTCTTTATTGGAATGTATCGATATGCATTTAAGATGGAAGACAGTGACCCTTACAAAATAATAACAAAAAATTAAATTTAATATGCAAAAATAGCTTACATCACACCTTAATAGTGTGTGATCTCTGCCCTATTTATCTCGATGTTAAAGTCATCGATATTTTAGTAATCGTTCTAATTTAATCGATACTTTAGAGCTTTATTATGCGTCTGTTGTCGACAAAATAAAACGATATTGGCAACACTAGCAATAGTCATGCAAAAGTCGATATCGATATCTTACGACGCGCTTACAATCCTCAACATATTAATCTTATATTAGAAAATACATATTTATCGATAGTCGATACAAAATTCGACAATATTCATTCATTAAATCGTATATTGATATCGTAATTTGAGCTTTACGGCTCTCCACTAATATGTTAATAGATATATTACAACAGAATTGTATTTAATATATGTGTAGTTTCAAGTATAGCTTGACCTGTGAACCTAACATAGTCACAAACCAACAAAATATATAATATTAAATTATTTAGTCCATTTTCTACTAGCTATAGGTCTTATATGTGCTGGCATTATTATAGAGCCAAAAAAATACATTCCATTGACTTCAGTAAAATGGCTAACAAAAACCATTCAAATATTCACTTTATTATAACATCAAAACTCATATGTACACCATTATGACAAATTCTGCGTCAATATTTACTAGCTTTGTAAATAAATAGTCCATTAAACTATATCCGTGCCTCATATATTTATATAAATAATTAAGACACAAAGGTATTTATTATTTAATCTGATTAAACATTTGGAAAGTATTAATTTCGGTAAATGTGACTGTGCTAGGCGTACAATATAAATGTAAAAAAAAAATATTTTTGTCGGTGTTAATTTTAAGGTTTTTTGTTATTTTCGTTAATTAATAAAATACTATTAATAGACAAATGGGTCTTTTATTTGAAATTGCTCAGTTATCGATAACAAATTGCTATCGATAGTCGATAAAGTCTATAAGCCCTTGTTTTCCACAAACAAGAAATAAAATAAGAACAATACGCGGTACCTATGACACACCTTAAGCCTTAAATAAGGTTTGAAACTGCTTGAAAACTCTGTTTGGCAATGTTGTATTCTCACATTCCTGGTTTTGTGAAAGTCGAGAGTTGTCGATATGATGCGATCCCATCGAAATAAGTGTATATCTTGATTGCTTGATGGCCTGTTGGTATCTGACCAAACGCTGCTCACGACGCGATGGTCGCAGCCTAAAGGCCACATCTGATTTCCGGCCGGTCCTCTATATTCTATCTTTAACAAGCTTATCTTTAACCTCTTAAGAGCGTATACACCTTGCGCGCAGTCAACTATAGGTATTTCTTCGTTAATTTCACGCACACATAAGCGACCAAAGCTGTGTGCGCAGAGTTGCCGCGTCGGTTCGCTATACAATCGGCTCAAACAACTTTGATCCGTGCGCTTCAAATATTCAATTGAAATGTAACTGTAATATAATATCATAAAAATATTTTATTTGCATTATAAGTAGACAAATATTACTGTGCAAGCAAAGAATAATACAAATTTAGATACTAATCATATTTTCATTATTATTACATTGTCAAGTTGCATTCAAATCAGTGTTCAATCAGTAGACACTACGGACGTTTTATTAATCATTTCGTGTTCGAACACATAAATAGTGTTAGGGGCCTTACAACCCCTTACAATTACGAAATATATTTAATTTTATATTACAATACATAACATAATTTAGTCTCGGAATTCCATCCCATTATATTACCTGAAACATAATTTATACTCACTACAAAATCATTGTAGGTAATAAAAATAATTAAATATTTTACTACCAAAGTACTAAGATGTGGTAATCGCAGTCCGCGCGTGACTATTTTTACTACGTACGGCAAAAATCGACTGCAGCTAGGCCGGAGCGACGAGCGATACGTCCTCCCTCTAGAAGGCCTTGCGGCGGTCTGATTTGAGCCACGTCGGAC
Organism: Hyles euphorbiae; assembly: GCA_023078785.2. Taxonomy (NCBI): domain Eukaryota; kingdom Metazoa; phylum Arthropoda; class Insecta; order Lepidoptera; family Sphingidae; genus Hyles; species Hyles euphorbiae. The sequence continues at coordinate 2,373,892 of CM041039.1, read as the reverse complement.
AGCGTGTTTTATAGTGGTTTTTAAAATATTTGTAGAAAACATGAAAACTAATTTTGTTGAAATATAAAAATGGTAATTTATTGATAAGATGTTCTTCTACTGTAATATGCAATTGGTATAAAAAATTATGTACGATAAGTTGGTGAAAAAAAATATGTTCTTGACGAGAGTTTCTGAATAATTTCGCATTGTTTAAATTTTTATTTTTCAGGAACTAAACACAAAAAGATTATTTTTCTCAGCAAAATCCCTCCATAAGGGTCTTATTAGTCTGATAATATTTTTATTTTCATCTTATATTTAGTGGTTTCGGATATCTTAAGCTTCTAAATTGCCATTTAAAGCCTAAATAACGAAACTTGTGTTCAGTAATCCTTATAGTACTCACAAATTATCCATCAATCTATAATGTTTTCCACCAAAATCCCTAGATGACAACTTTTTCTAAAATTAGTAATAATTATTTTTCCTTTAAATTGTTTATTGGTGGCTATTAACTCATTTGAAAAGTCCTGTTTTTAAGCCAAAAAGCGCGTACAGGGTATAAACGCTCTTAAGTCCTGGGTGACTTTCTAAAGAACAAAATGGCGATCATCTGTAAATCCTGGTAATTACTATTTATGTGACAAAATTATGCCCGAATGTCCTTCTAAAAGTACAAAGTTGATGTATATTTATGTAAAACGATAATGTTCTATTGTTAGAACGTTCGGTCATAATACTAACTGTAAGTTCAATATGGTCAGGTCTAAACAATGGCTGTCAATTTGTCCTACAGGAAGCCATTTCGGTTTTTATATGAAAACGTATTTCAAAATCCCAGGCCTTATCCCCTAATCCCAGGTCATTCTCTATATCCTATCTATCTTTAACAAGGGGATAAAATAGCTAACATTAGATTGAAAACAATCTGGATTGTTTTCTACTTTTCGATTTGTCATTTACCATGTTGCCATAGTTTTTTCACTACTGAGATTGATTATTGGCAATATAGTATCAGAAAAAAGATTGAGCTGTCAATCTAAAACGGCAAATTTTGGATTGGGATTGTTTATTGGCAGCGGCTGTTAGTCGGTACAATTCTACGCTTTATTAAACAAAAATATATATTTATGTAATCTAGGTATCCCGTATCCATAAATATATGGACCATATCTATACTTCTCTCTTTGTTAACTGAAACATAAATTGCATTGAAATATCTAATGAAATCTCTTGTCAAAGATAGATAGATTATAGAGAACGGCTGATAGTGGATACAATAATTCTATGTTTCAATAAACAAAGATAGACATACACATTTATGTTGCCTAGCTATCTATAAATATATGCACCGTTTCTATATCTCTCTATCTTTGTTAAGTGAAACATAGAATTATTGTATCCACTATCAGCCGTTATTGACTCTAGAAAGAAATCGAACAGTGACTTAAAAGTACGTTCGTTGATAACGACCTTTCCCAAACATTTCTAACAACAGTACCTAAATAAAGAATATACACTTATAATGGTTATGAACCGTGAAGTCCTGAGTTCATGTACTTGATCGGGATACCAATATTTATAAGTTTTTCAGTTTGGCAAATATGGTTTGCTGGGGACTAGAATTTGTATTTTGGGTATAGGCAGGAAGTTGCTAGATGCCGTTACCAACAGGTCGATGAAGAGCTCCGTGTCCACATGGATACGGGGAGGCCTATATTCAGCAGTGGACTTCCTGTGGCTGAAGAGAGAGATACAATATGCTCGATTTCTTTAACAAATAGGATCTGATGAAACTGCGACCTATGGGTGTCACTAGAGTTGCACACATGCATAACATTTCGGGAATAAACAAGTGAACTTGAAAACTTCAGCCAAAAATCAGTGTAAATGCGCTGTTGTATTCCGGATTGAAGGACATTGTATAGCCAGAATAACTATTGGACATATTGAAACCTAACATCTTAATAAGATTTATATTATATAATTCGCTCATCAAACAGAACACTGACGTAATTACGTTTTATATTTTTGCTGATGCTTTGAAAGCTTATTAAAAATATTAATTATTTTCAAAAAAAAAATATGAACTATTGTATTAGTTTATGTGTGTATTTTACTATGAACCATAATTCATAATAACTTCGTGTGAAAACTCAAGAATTTTTAAAAAATAACTTATAATACAATCAAACATTTTGATATTTGTAATTACGTCGATGTTCTATTGGATGAGCGTTATGTCTTAGGATGGCGAGCAGTGAGCACAGTGAAATTTCAAGGTGTTGTTTGGTTTTGCTACTATCCATGAGCGGTCGTATCGCTTGCCATCAGACGAATGTCATAGTCGTCTCGCCATTCATTGCTATAAAAATCCTTCGTGACTAAGGAGAGGCCGCAGGTTCGATCCCCACATCGTGACAAATATTTTGTGTAATTCACAGGTGTCGGGTCTGGGCGTTTATGAGACTGAAAAATATTGTAGTTTGTCCTACCCACGACACATGACTTAATTTTTCTTAATATGGGGTTAGAAGTATGTGTGTGAATAAAACATCTCGAGTGTGAATATTGAATATAATGTTTTTAGCTTTTTCTGTTACAAATTATTTTAATTATGGAATTACTTCCTAATAGTAAATATATGAGCCTTTGACGTCATAATTTATGGTACCTACGGTATAAAAATAAGATTTTGACGTCATAGATTGTATAGGCTTACTTGCAGTTATATTTTGAAGAGGCGTGGTTAATTAGAAGCGATGATAAACCCTAACTAGATGTCAGGATTGAGAAGCTGTACGGATGTACGATTCTATGGAATACGCGTAAGTAAAATAACTTATCTATAATTTAGGATCGAGCTCAACCAAAAGTAGTAAAGCTACGCTGTTGTCAGTCATGACTCAGCATGAATGTACAGTCTCGTCCGGGGCAGTACCACTGTCTTACAGCAGATAAAATAACTTGAAGCGACAGGTTTGTTGTTGAGTTTCGTTCAGTGAGAGATTTCCGCATGACCAATACCACTTTCCTCTGCCAATGCCTTATCCTCCCGCTCCTTTCCAGATTAGATAGGCTGGCAATACATGGAGACTGTCCCGCCCGTTAGGGTGTTAACCCGGTACTACAACTCCTGTAATACAGCCGTATATACATTCTTGATCTAAACGTTGTGGATGTCCATGGGCGACAATGAAGACTTACCATCGGGTAAGTCTGTACCTTCATTTAAAAACAAAACTATCCTATAAAAACAGCATTACCAGGCCCTTACTAGCATTCTACTAACCGTGCGTAAGAACTGACCTAGCTCATTGCTACTTTGTTGAAATGTCTCAGATAACAACTATAAAATGATGAACAAAAACCACAAAATAACAAACATTTTCCTTAACATTAGTTAACAACGTCTACATAATTACTCGTATTGAACTAACGGTTGGCAATTAATTAATGAATCTACTAGAAATTGTACCTTATCGCTACCAACATAAGGACGTAACAACGAGTACACCCAAATCTTATCTTTGCACTTTGGTGGTATCTGTCGAATACACACCGCATAAAAACGCAACTACGTGTTCTAAGGAATTCTAGAAGGTTTGTTCTATGAAGACTATTATTTTATTTAGGTAACTCCGTTGGTCATGACTCATGAGCATGCTTAATTGCCGTATGATATTAGTTATTGGCGCTATTAATGGTACCACTGCCAACCCCATTGTGGGTAGTATGCTGTGATTGTGGACAGAAGCGCCATATACTAATATTTTTTGAACACCATTATGTGGCATGTTCAATTCTAATGATTACCCAAAAGATGAGGACTGTCATATCCTCATTCCTCCAAAAGCGAGACTGCAAAGTCCAACTAAAAACCGACAACCCTGTTTATCTATTATGAAGGTCACCGACAAACGGCCAAGGTTACCTTTATGTGCCATGCTCTATTTATCACGGTCAAGGACTCAAGGGCATGCCCTTCGAATACGCCAAGGACAAAAAATATATGTTTTTTTGTCTTGGAAACGTAATAAGACTAAGGTAATCACAAAAGAAAAATTGAATAACATACCGAGTTGCCCATTAGTAAAATCGATAAAACACGTCACGCGAGCACATACGAACCAAGGACGCTGGGTTGTCACTAAGTCATGATTATTTTATTTGATGTTAGACCAAGTCTGGTAAACTAATACTTGTCAATAAGTAAAGTAAACTTGGCGTGATGCAATATCACTTTAAATTCGCTGTAAATATTGTTGCGAATGCACTCGCCTTACTTATGATTTGTGTGAAAAATTTAAGAGCTAGAATTTATATATTAAATTTATATAATCGCTGGATTCGGCTCTTTTCCAACAGGTGGATGTGGAGATCCTTGGAAAAAGCCTATGTTCAGCAGTGGACTTCCTGTGCCTGAAGAGAAGAGACGAAGTATTTTTCCAGTGTATTAGCTATTATGAAGAAATTATAAAATACAATTTTAATTTACGATAAGATTAAACGGTGAAAGTAACTATATTTAATTCAATTTATTATTTAAAAGAAAATACTCCTAAACTCTACTTTATCCAAATAGTCTTGTTAGACGCATCTCCCAGTATAAATCTTCCATTGTGTCCATCACGTACACCTTTAAACAAAATATTGGAAACAATACAATTTTTATCTACATAGTTATTACTTTCCAATCAACGCTGTATTCTCGCGGGGCGACGAACTCATATCAGTTACTGCAGAGCCGTGGTCATCGTAACAATGCTGCTACTAACTTTCCTCGGCTTGTTTATTATATTAGTAATATACAGTGTTAAATTCAAAGACCCGAAACCTATATTTGGTGTTTATTCTGTACCTGGGAAGTGGTATTACGTGAAATATGTTCTGTTCGCAATTCTCTACTATTTTCGTAAGGTATGTATCATTTTCTCCTATTAGGTGAGTGTTTACATATTATTTCGTGTCGATACAGCTGGGCATTGTATGATGCACCCAGGGCCGTCTTTACCTATGATGGGGCCCTGGGCACACAAAAATTTGGGGCCCTTTTGAAAAATAAAAATTAATCTAACATTTATTTACTATGATCATTTCATATCGAAGTTATGTATCAATCTTGTCGGAATTGTCCCTCTCAAAGGGATGTAATGTAAGAAACTGTGTATGATGTATCCAGATCTTTTTAGGTTAGCTCATTAAAATGTTTTTATTAGTGAGTACTGATTACCACTAAAATGGTTAATAATTTTTTTTCTAAAACGGTGTATTATTTGCGATTGTTTTTTTTTATTTATATGGTATTAATCCTTATCAAAATAATTTCGTTTTTAATCGACTTAAAAATAGGAGATTATGTGGAGATTATTTGATGTGTATGTATGTAATTTTGTCAGAGTTGCATAGTTTTTGGATATCTTAGTCTATACCAGCGCCTGAACACGAATTTCAAATTAAAAAATGTATGAATGTTTGTATGTTTGTACACGCATATCTCAAAAAGTATAAGTCGAATTTCAAAACATATTTTTGCTTTCGATTAGATATAGTGCAACTTAGGAGTCGTATAAGTTTCATAAAAATCGGTTACTTAGTTCGTGAGATAAGGCAGGAGTGTCCAACTTTTTTCAGTTCGCGACGTGCATACATGTTGACTATTTTGTCTCAGCGTCTTAACCTAGATAGGTAAGGGTAATAAGTTTCGATTACTACAACAGAAATAAAAAAAATAAGAAATAGAAAATAATTTAAAAGAATTAAACCGTCTTCAAAATTGTAATAAAAAGAGAGAAATAACATTAATCTTATAATAGATCTAAAATATCTAAATGGGCCAACCATTTTTTGAGGTCGTTACTGGCCTTAAAGTTTGAGATCAGCGGAACCTCACGGTTCTACTCGCATAGTTCGTAGCTTGATGTTATAAAGCATAATAGTAGTCTAGCTGGCACCGACTTCAAAAAATTGTTGGCCTATTTAGGTATTTTAGATCTATTAAAAGATTATTTTTTATTATCCGGAATTAATGAGACGGGACAGGAAATGATGTAACAGGATCGAGTCTTGTGTCGGGGGTATCAGAAACTACGAGAGATTTTCCACTTTCAAACCACAGCAAACCCAAAGACGTGGTAATTGAGAAAATATGGAAATATGGATTAAACGATTGTGAAGCAGTACATATTCTGGTTTACAGAAACCACACTTCACAGACGTAAAAAATAGAAAGTAGTATTATTTCATACTAGCGGCCCGGACCAGCTTCGCATGGGTGGAGATACTCGTATTCTTTCACTCCACTGAAGGCAGCCTTTGTGATATTGATTCGTTGGTGGGAGAAGTGGTGGGAGGCGCCCGACATGACGGCCCAGTGGTGGCATGCGCATGAGCTGCGCGGGGTACTGGACAGTACTTGGGTATTGCATTTTTTTTTTGCATTTTTTCTAAAATTAATGTTGCCTAAGTTACTCCCTATTATATCAGCTACCTGACAATAAAAGTCCCGTCAAAATCGGTCCAGCCATTTCAGAGATTAGCCGGAACAAACAGACAGACAAAAAAATCTAAGGTCATTTTCGTTATAGGTATCGTGTATATAACGATATTTTTATTTTCACTTTACAAACAGACTAACTAACTAACTCCGCTGGCTCAACGACCCGAAGTGGGTCTTGGCCTCCGAAATGAGAGCTTTCCACCTATCTCTATCCTCCGCCACCTCTCGCCAATTACTGACTCGAAGTTTGCGCAGGTCACCTTCCACGGAATCGCTCCAGCGATACCTGGGCCGACCCACCGGCCGTCGACCGGTTGGCCGATCCAAGTCCATGCTAATATCATCGGAGAGATAAAGGCTCATCGTTTGCGCTGGCTTGGCCATCTCGAGCGGATGGGAGAGGATCGGAAAGTAAAGGAAGCATACTTACAAACAGACACTTCAATTTTATTTATATGTATAGATTGAACTGTTTTTTTAAAGTGTAATTAATGTCTGTCAGTAGCTTAGGTAACTCTATATTATCTGAGGCCAGTGGCAAAATCATCAAATGGGGCCCTCCCTTACTGTAAAAAACTTAAATTTATAAACTCTATGATTCATTTAATAATTTAACTTTATAAACAAGAGAGCCTTAGCTAAGGCCAAGGCGGAGCACATCCGCAGAATTGGCGAGCGACTCCAGAGCTATCCCTCTGGGAGTCTTGCTTTTTGGTCGCTCGCTAAGGCTGTGAAGGGTAATTTCTGCCTGTCCAGTCTCCCACCACTGCGTAAGCCCGATAACAGTTTGGCCCACAGTGCAAAGGAGAACGCCGATCTCTTGGCCCAATTCTTTGCCTTTTCCGGCTTCGTGGAAGGTCGCCAATGTACACCCTGTCCCCAAAAGGGGTGACCGATCGGACCCTTCGAGTTACAGGCCGATTGCTGTCACATCCCTACTTGCCAAGGTCTTGGAGCGAGTTATAAAAAACTCAGCTCCTGAGGTATCTTGAGGATCGCCAGCTGATTAGTGACCGCCAGTACGGTTTCCGTCACGGAAGCTCGGCTGGTGATCTTCTTGTGTACCTCACGCACCGTTGGGCGGAGGCTTTGGAGAGTGGCGATGAGGCGATTGCGGTCGGCCTTGACATTGCGAAGGCGTTCGACCAAGTGTGGCATCGCACCCTTCTGGCGAAGCTACCTGAGCTGCGTATGGAATTCCTAAGGGGCTCTGCAAATGGATCACCAGCTTTTTGGATAGTCGGAGCATACAAGTCGTAGTGGACGGCTGTTGCTCCGAGACCAAGACCATTAATGCTGGTGTTTCACAAGGCTCGGTGCTATAGCCGACACTATTTATCCTGCATATCAATGACATGTTGTCTATTGATAGCATACATTGTTATGCAGATGATAGTACGAGTGACGCGCGGTACATCGGCCAACGGAGCCACTCTCGGGATTCCGTTATGGAAAGATGGTTTCAACTTGTGTCTGAAGTCGAGAGCTCTCTGGGGCGGGCCTCCGAATGGGGTGAATTGAACTTAGTTCAATTTAACCCTTCGAAAACACAAGTTTGCGTGTTCACTGCGAAGAAGGACGTCTTTGTCATGGCGCCGCAATTCCAAGGAGTTACTCTCCAAGGATCCGAGAGTATTGGGATCCTTGGCGTCGAAATATCAAGCAAGTTCGAGTTTAAGAGTCATTTGGAGGACAAAGCCTAATTGACGAGCAAGAAGTTGGGAATTCTGAACAGAGCTAAGCGGTACGTTACGTCGGGTCGTATATTGACGCTTTACAAAGCGCAAATCCGGCCCCACGTGGAGTACTGCTCTCACCTCTGGACAGGTGCCCCAAAATACCAGCTCGACCCACTTGACTCCTTGCAGTGACGAGCTTGTCGAATAGTCAATGATCCCGATCTCACGGACAAATTGGAACCGTTAGGACTGCGGATCTCTCTGTGTGTTCTATCGTTTGTTCCATGAGGAGTGCTCCGAAGAGTTGTTTGAGATGGTACCACCGGCGCGGCGCCTAGTACCATCGCACCACACGTCTCCGCAGTAGAGTTCATTCCCACCACCTGGAAGCGTACCGCTCCCGAACGGTACGTTTCCAGCGTTCTTTCCTACCACATACGTGCAAGCTCTGGAATGAACTCCCTGCATCGGTGTTTCCTCAGCGCTATGACCTGTCCTTCAAACGAGGTTTTAAGAGAGTACTCTTATCGAGGTAGGCGCGACTTTGTTGTGCTGGTCCCCTGGCACTACGGAGGTCCATGAGCAGCGGTAGCCGCTTACCATCAGGCGGCCGCTAGCTCGTCTGCCTACATGGCAATAAAAAAAAATATCCAAGAATTGGTAAACAATCCAGCGAATTGTTGATTGTATCTTACTAATTTTATAAATCAATATTACATTCCTTCTCTGCTTCTGGCATCTCGGGCCGAGGACCCCTTAGGGCCTGAGGCCTTTCAAGCTCGGGGCCCCCTTGGACCGCGGGCCCCTACCTTGGTGTTACACAAATATTTTTATGATGCAAACATACTACCTATATAGTATAATTACTATTTCTGTGACAGAGAACACATTTGTATGCTATAAATTCACTTTTAGTTTGGACTTTGGAGGAATCTCTTTTAGGATGTGGAGTTATATTATTATCACTAATCTACTGAAATAGATGATTATTTCTTCTTACAATTTTGTAAATATACGTACATAGGTGATAGGAGTCGTGAAACGTGTGAGTAAATGTGTGACGAAAATTTTCGGTTTGTCTTTTTTTTTACAATTGCTCTTCTTCGGCCCCCCCCTGAGGATGGGGGCCCTGGGCACGGGCCCCGTGTGCCCTTAGTGTAAAGACGGTACTGGATGCACCTTCCAAGAAATACAATTTGTATTATCATAATATTCTTTATTATTTCGGAACGAATCTAGTGATGAATTTGAAAAGCAATTATTTATTATTGGTTTAGTTAATGAATTCCGTCATATTACTAATGTACATACATACATAATCGTCACGCCTGTATCCCATAGGGGTAGGCAGAGACTATAGACCGCCACTTTGCTCGATCCTGACATACTACTTTCGCTTCATCCACTTTCATCAATGTCTTCATGCATTCTCGTCGGTTCAGGGTACTTTTAACCTGACCCTTGTTGAGGGTATCACCGATTTGGATGGTGTATGTTCGGTGAGGTCGACCCCTACCGACTCTTCCATCCACACTCGCATTATGTATTTGTTTCGTAATTCTCCTTTCATCCATCCTCTCTACATGAAATTCTTCTGTATCAGCCCATATTCGCCCCACTGCAGGGCACGGGCCTCCTCTACAATCGAGAGTACGATTGAGAGTGGTTAGGCCATATAGTCCACCACGCTGGCCTAGTGCGGGTTGGCAAAACAATAAACTACATGTTTTTTTTTTTTTAAATCTTGATCAGCTAATTAAATATTTAAAATATGTCAGGAGACAAATTAGAATCAGGAGAATTATAACAAGCCGCTCTAATAGAGAACACTATTTCCTTTAAAACATGAGCTAGTGCAACTGGCAACAGTTGCTCATAAGGATGTTCATGGGTTGCAGTGGCCACTCCAGAAAAACTTGAACACGGAAGCATATTTTTCCTTATTGCATAGATCCGACAAACGAGCAAACAGGTCAGCTGATGGTAAATGATCACTGCACATGAACGCCCACAATTCACAAAGCTTGGCTTATGGATGTATTGCCGGCTCATGAAATCGGGAGGAAAGGGGGAAGGAAAAAGGATGGGAAGAGGAGGTTGTATCCGGCAATCTCACTCATCGAACGAAACGTGACAGAAAAGCTAACACTTCACCTCGATTTCCTGTGAGACAGTGGTATCGATTAGTTGTGGCTCTACCACAAAGAATTATACATTTTAGTAAGAGTAGAGGGGATAAACAAAAGCCTATGGCGATGTTTTTCTTTGATAATCTCAATTGATTTGAATAATTTCACGTCTATTCTTTCATTGGTGAAACGAATGATTTTTAAATCTGCACGATCGTGTTTCAGAACATATTGGTTACCTATTGGCTCTACCACTTGTGTGATTTGTGTTTGCACAGTTATTACAAGTTGGTTAAATCATAAATAACAAAGGGATATAATAGGGAAAAATTGCGAAATTAATTATTTCTGCACACTGAAGTAAAATAACAGGAAATAAATATATTATTGACTGCAGCAAATGTAAGGAAAAGTGTTAATTTTAAATAATAACTAATACTTATTGTGTAAATGTATCTTTATTTACTTACCAACGTAACAAAATTTGATTTTATTTTTTCATAATATCAATTATGACAAACAATTATTCATACAAGTGGCTATGTTCTAATATATGTTATTCTTATTCCATAAATATATAGGGTAACGGCAAACTCCGTGGTGCAGTTAGTTAGATTCCAGCTGGGATACTAGAGGCCGCGGGTTCGAACCCACATCGAGACAAATGTTTGTGACGATCACAAATATTTGTGTCGGCCCTGTGTGTTTACGATATCTAAAAGTCTCTCGTTAGTCGTTGTTTCAAATACCAACGACACAAGACTTAATTGATCTAAATTTGAGAACTGAGAATTGAACAGTAATTTCGGAATTACTATTATAGTAATTTACCCAACTCTTAAACGTTTAGTTAACGGTTGTATACATTAATAACATAGGTTAAAAATTTGACTTGTAATTTATTCCCGATCACGTTTTTAAATTAATAATCTAACGACATACAGTTTTTAGATTTCAAATACATGCGTAGGTAGGTAGGTCGGTAGGTATCAATTATCCAGCACAGTAATGAATGCTCGAACCGCACGATTTACATCAAATTATACTAGATCGATGACTCGATTAAATTTGCTGCAGAGAAGACCTACTCTTTCAGTCGTAAAGGAGGCTCGTGCTTTGCAATGAGACATAGATGATGACATCATATTAATAATATTTATGGGTTCGGCGACTTTCTGTGTTGTTTCCATTTCTGTGGGCAATGTACATGTTTCATACCACTTTCGACATGGTTCTCTCTAGCAGTTATTAATATTTTGCCCGTTCAATTCTAATCGTGTCGTGGTCAATCTCCTTCCTGAAACAAAATGTCAACTAGGTATACCAATGAGATTAAGAGCAGTAGAGGCGTTAGGGTACAGCCCTGTTGAGTGTCTGACCGTGATCCCTGAAATGACAGAACAACAAGTCTAGCTTTTGTTTTCTACCGTTTAATGTATGGGTTTGCAAAAAAGGCGCTGCAGCAATCTCATCCAGGTCACTTTAGCAATTAGGGTAGCTCGCGATTCAGCGACGACCTTAGGGCATCAAATGCCAGGATATACTGTAACCTATAGACTATAGTTGTCAATGATTTACTGTTTTTCGCTTGGATTTGCATGGTATGTATAAGGTGCCGTAAAATCTCACCCAGGACGTCATTAATGCCGAAACCGCTATTAGCAATTACCCAAAACGCCAATACTAAAAAGTAACATCTTCATTAATGATGTAACATGAGTGAATACTGAAAAGATCGCACGTGTGCTTGTGTGAAAGCGCGTGAACTAGCAACAATGTTATCACATTTTATCGGCTTAAAAGTGAAACTCTGTTATATCTAGCGTCAGGTGCACGATAAATTTGATAATTAAAATGTAATTATTGTGGAATGTAGTGTAAAATATAATGGCCGGTGATATTTGTAGGTTATTTATAAACAACCGGATTTAATTCTAAATAGAGATGGCGGTGACACGCTATTTCTAATTAAGATAGTAGAGACAAGATCATTTAGGCATTAAGGATGTGGTGAGTATGAATAAAATCGGAAACAAACTTATTGAAATCATTTAGGAACAATGCGATAGCACTTCGTTAGGTGTGCAATTGATGGAGGCCTAACTTTCCCCTCCCAGTTTCAGAAATTAGAAAGTCGTGTAAGATCTAAAAGCTCTAGATGATTGGTTGTTATGGTTTGCTTGTTTGTCAGATCTATGGTGAAAAATGAAGCAACTTTTCCTTCAAACTACATAATTAAAACAATGCAATTACACAGTCTCTATCTAGGTTTGAGGTAAGGGCTCGTGGAAGACGATATAATATTTCATTCAGTTCGTGCTCATGTAATTAATGTCACATTTCCCAGTATGCCAACAAAAACTCAGCAGCTGGGAAGGATGGCCGCGCTGGACAAGGTGTGAAAGCCATAGCCAACCCTAAGGACATGGACCGCGCTCAACAGCTTAGCAGCCACGCAAAGGTAAAAAAAAAACAAACAATTTCACCGTATTATACGAAAATCGTTGCTGTTTTGACAGAATATGGGAATTGCGATCTTATTTTTTATGTTACAAAAATCTTTCATGGACCACTATATAAGAACGATGGTAAAAAATATGTGTACTTACATGCAAATATTTTCTTTGCTCTTACAGTTTGCAGAAGCAATTAATCAGATAAACTAGGCGTAATATAAAAAGGATGAAGCGAGAAGTCAAAGCTTCTGCGTAACCTAATTATTTGTACATAGCTACAATAATAAATCAAATTTTTCGTATCAATGTCATTAGTTGCAATGTAATCGTAAAAATTATTGTATTATTTGTTTACAATGAATTAAATCGTAACCTGAGTCGGGACATAGGCATTTTTCTTTTGCAATACTTTTTTATCTCCTAAATAATGCTATAAATGAACAATGCTATCATGTATTGAAAGTTGAAACTTAATATAAATTGCAGGCATTCGATGCGATATTCTTCATCTCCGCTTCAAGAAACGAAAGTGACAAAGGTGTGTACATCATATCAGGATGCGAACGAAGACCCATGGGGATGTGCAATGGACTCTTCTACATCGGGGTGAGAGGTTTTTAGATATTTCCTCAAGCAAAATATAGTATTATGAGTTGTTGAACGACGAAAAAATATTGTAGAGCTAAGCGCAGTTTACTTGGTAAAAGAATGCTAAAACATACTAGAGTTACTTTAATCTCACTTCTAATTTATTAGTTCGTTTGTGCTTTGAATATTAATTAATTAAAATCTAAGACCTAACTCCTCTTTTATTCTTACAATGACAAGGAATCCATAATATAACTCTTACATATAATCAATAATTTTCAGTTACCTGGTAAAGGTCTACTTTGCAGTAAGAAGATCCCAGACACAGTATTATTTGGAGCTGAAATTGGTGAATTCGGAGCAGAAGGTATCAAAATGGAACCCGTTGAACCTATGGCCAAGTGGAAAATATCTTACAAAGGAAAGATGTGGTAAGCATCAATCAAAATCAACTTGTTTAAAGATCGCATAGAACATGCTTATCTAAATGCCGTACTCATAAAAATTTAATGTATAATTATAATATAATATGATTTCTTAGTAAAGATTTTAAAGTGTGAAGTGCGTGGTGGCCTGTTGGTAAACGGACTAGTCGCGGCTGCCAACATGTTCACGGTGGTCACGGGTTTGAATCCCAGGGCATACCTCTGACTTTTCGGAGTCATGTGTGTATTGTCAATCAATCACCACGCACTAAAACGATGAAGGAAAACATCGTGAGGAAACCTGCATACCATAGCGATTTATAAGAATTTATATGGTATGTAAGTCCGCCAACCCGCACTAGGCCAGCGTGGTGGACTATATGGCCTAACCACTCTCAATCGTACCCTTGATTGTAGAGTAGGCCCGTGCCCTGCAGTGGGACGTATATGGGCTGATACAGAATACAGTATAGATTTTACGAACAAAATAAATAATAATAAATATACTAAGGATTATTTTAACTGACATTAAACACCTCAAAATGCGATCGTAAGACTTCTGCACAAGAATTTCGAAAGTAATAATGTGAACTCATCCAAAGCGAATTGAGCCAGCGCGACAGCGTCTACAACGCTGAATTTAAGAATTACTAGAATAATATATCGTATTTGGATTTTGAATTTGGATTCGGCTAAAATAATTATTTTTAGAAAAATCTTACCTTATTCCTTGCGTACCAACGCGTCTTTAAAAATAAAAGCGTGTACACTATTATTTTAGAAAAAAAGTACGCGATGGATTTACCACCCAAATACAATGATAGGATTAAAAAAAAAAGAAAAAAAGAGGCATTTAAAAAAATACTTGCATTGTGTCTGTCACTAAAACTACCACCCAGCTTCGTTTTCGGTAGCAGTCTTGATATACCCTGTTTATAATTTAAACTAGTGAATTGATTTTTTTTTAATGTATGCACTTACCACAATTATCGAAATTAAGTATTTATAGTAAACTTATATCTTTCAGGTACCAGAACGACCCAAGCAAGCTGGTGGACGTAGACTTCACTGGTGAATGGAAGGCCACAAGCAAACACTTTGACTTCGACAGCGATCTGTACCCTGCCACCGTGATCAGATCGATCGCCAGGGAGAAATGGAGCAGAGAATATTTTGAAGGACTCAAAACGTAAGTTACCACTACTGTTTTTTTTTTCACCCACAGGATAATCACTACTGAAAATAGGCTTCTTCCAAGAATATCCACATCGACCTGTTGGATGCGGTCTGTATACAGCGACTTCCTGCAACCTTAACTGGGTCGTCCGTCCACCTTGTAGGCGGGCTTCCGACACTTCCCAAGTTCTCACTTGATTTTAATGTATCTTTAAGATCAAATAGAGATCATTAACAAGTAGCTGAGTCCAAGTCTACCAACTGCTACGTATATGGCTCTTTTATTAAAAAACTTTCTCTTTCTTTCTTTTTTGTTGCGTCACTCTTTTTGGTCCTGGGCCAAACGAACTGACCGCGTCAAGTTAGGCGTCCTGCCAAGACTTTCCATTCTCAGTATCACTTTCATTTTTAAACTTTGTTTCGGCTCTTATCATATACAAAATTACATATGAATTAAAAACTAAAAACACAGCCTTCTTGGTGTAGTTGGTTAGACGCCAGCTGGGAAACGAGAGGCCACGGGTTCAATCCCCGCACCAAGATTCATGTTTGTGTGGTCTAAAAGTAGTTGTTTCGGATCAAGACCCAAGGTGTATGTAAGACCGAAAAGTCTTTTATATTTTCTGATACCCACAACACAAGACTTATAGTATATGTATTTATTAATTTATTTATACAATATAGATACTTATATTTTATGACTTTTCTCATTTAAATATACAATTTAACTTCTAGAGCTCATCAGTCACATTACGAACAGTTCGGCAGCTTGAAATGCAAGTTCAAGATTGAAGAAGAAACGTTCGAATACACGCTGCCTTCTTTCAGAGATCACAGTTTTGGTTAGTATCCTTCAATCACAATTATTTTACTAGTGGTTGGTCTCTCATACGTGAGAGGCCGCCTGGATAGGTACCACCGCAATGTCTATTTCTCCCGCCAAACAGCAGAGCATATCCACTGTTGTATTCCGGTTTGAAGGATGTTGTAGCCATAGCAACTAGTGGACATATTGAGACTTAACATCTTATGCCTAAGTAATTCATGGTGTTATTTAGTTTTGCCATTGTCCATGAGCGATCGTATGGCTTACCATCAGGCGAATGATATACTCATCTCGCTATTTGCCGCTATAAAAAAAGACCTAAAGATTGCTCAGATTTTTTTACAGAAAATCATTCTACAAAGAATAAAATAAATATTATTTTCAGGTGTAAAACGTGACTGGACTCTGATGCACAGATACGCGTTCCACCACATTTTCTTAGAGGACGGTACCAGCATTAGCGTTGGGGTGATTTGTCAACCATCCACCGCATCTGTGTAAGTTATGATCATAAAGGAATCACTACGTTCTAGTCATCATATTTGTATTCTCTCTTCGTCTCGTTTTGTTGTCACGAAATGACGACAGAAAACTTGGCGAGGTACCCTTAGACCGGGATTTGTTTTTTGTACGATCAAGATCATCCCTAATCACAGATATTTACAATTAATGTATTCAGCCTTAAAACAAACTGAAATATGATGGCGTTATTTAATTCATTACCTAATTATTTATTTTAAAAAAATACTCTGCTGATTTTTCAAACAGACTTTTCCTACATCTGTATCAACCCATATACGTCCCACTGCAGGGCACGGGCCTACTCTACAATCGAGAGTACGATTGAGAGTGGTTAGGCCATATAGTCCACCACGCTGGCCTAGTGCGGGTTTTCCTACATAAACCCTTTTTTTTAATTAATCACTTTGCTTTTAGCTTCGAAGCTGGTTGGATAGCCCTGCCGAACAAAGAGACACATGCTGTACAGTGGGTGGATTTGAAGCTGTACCAACACGGGGAAGGAGGACAGGCGCCGAGAGACTACGCCTTCAGTTTCAAGGCTGGAGATGAAGAATATGTCGTTCAGGTATAGGTATACTCACATATACACTTTTATTTTATTGTACTTACATGTACTTATGATTGGTATAAGTATTCTTATTTAATTGTTGGGCATATGATTCTATGAGAGAATTAAGTCCTAAAAACTCCATATTGCTCTGGAGAAAATCACTCTCAAAATCAACACACCGAATCTCCATGGCGTTGTTAAAAAAGCACTAGTTAAGTACTACTTACTAGAAAGAAGAAAATCAATGAAATTTCAATTGCTTACCTTAAAAACCCCACAGACTTGCGGATGTGCAGATTTCCTTTTGACGTTTTGCATTTAACCAACTCCAAAAACAAAAGAGGAAGTTCTTCGGTTTTTTTTTATTTACTGTGTACGTACACCAATTATATTTTAACGTTAAAACGAATGCACATGGCTACTTTGAATAAGATGAATGAAAAATAATAAAACTCCGGCACTTATCATAATACGGTTCATTATCTAATTTTCCAGGTCTTGGTAGAGTATGAATCCATACACTACGTGTCCGATGAATGGGACGCTCGTATGGTGGAGAGATTCTGCAAGTTCATGGTGAACAATATTCCTGGACGTGGGGTTTCAGAGTTCCACTACAGATATACAGACGGGCGACCAGAAACCGTGGCCAAAGACGATCCTGAGTGGTACAGGAAAATGTGCCACAAGATTTAGGGCATACTAATCAGATGAACCATTTATACAATCGTATTATCAAATTACATTGACGGAAAAAAATTGATCACAGATCAATTTATGCTAAATTGTCTATATTAAATAATACCTACCCTATCCTTTTTTATCCGTTTTCATATACAATCCCCTAAGACTGGCAAAACAACAAACATTTCTTAGAAAGCATTGATGGCAAGCGATATTTTTGCTTATCAAATAATTCATAAAATCTTTTTTTCCTTATGAATAGTTACGAATTCAAACGTCTGAATTCATTTGATAACACTTTTATACTATTTTGTTTAATAAATCAACCCTTTCATATTTTAATTAGTGTTTAATGAATTCACGTGATCTTAAACAACGTATTTTTTACTATATTATTTCGACTTTAATGTCTCAATTGCAAAAGTACTTATTACATTTGATTGAATTAATAATTTATTTATTTATGGTAAGATGTGTACGCAGAAGTAAAGAAAAATATTAAAAATAAAACAAGAGAACAAAAACTGTCACTGACGAAAATATTTAGCACATCTAATGCTTTTGTTATAATTTTTAATATCATTTTTATATTGTAACATTCAACAACACTATAATTTTAATGAAGTACCTCTTGTGTATTTATTTTTGCAAATAAATAAAATAATAAGTAGGTACAAAGTTTTCATTCAATTATTTTTTCAAGCTTTAAGTGATGATAAATATCAGGCGGCAAGGTGGGTCGACGATATTGTCAAAGTCGCAGGCCGAAACTGGATGCCACTGATCCACTGACAAAAAAAATGTCAGAGGCCTATATCCGGAAGTGGGATCCTAAAGGTTGTGGATAATTATGATGATGGTGATGAATAAATATCAAATTTGAAGTGAAATTGATAAACCTTTATAAAATTAAAATAAAATTATGATTCGACATTAAGCTAGTACATAATACTAGGCTAGGCTCACGTACCTAGGCTAACTTACCTAGCTATAGCTACATACGTTAATATTCCTGAATCTTGAATAAATCAACCACAGTCAAGAAAACCCTTTTCCTTAAAAAAAGGAATAAAAGGAAAAAACTATAATAACTATCATGAATTTGTCCAAAGTCCAAACAACATAGCCGAGTGATCTATACACAGCGTGTGGTAATTTTGCCCGGCTAGGGTCGGGATTTGTCCTTTCGCTGTCCCAATTAGTTGCTAATCGAATTGACTGACTGGAGCGCGGATGGAATAATTGTGCACGCGTAACTAATTTTTTACAAAGGCTGATTCAGTTCTAGTTTTCCTGTCTAATATTTTTACTTGGGGCTAAATGTAATCCGCTACCAACACACTGCGTATAATCGCAAGGGAAACCAAGATTGAATATGTTAATTTTATTATAGGTACAATAAAGAAATCAATTTGCCACCCGCGCTGCGGTGGTGGACTATATGGCCTAACCACTCTCAATGGTACTCGCGATTGTACAGGAGTCTCCTACCCTGCTGTGGGACATATATGGACTGATACGGTAAAGAAATAAATTGATAAATTCGACAGGCGCACACACATATTATTATTTAGGCTGCATACACCTCATATGCCAACCCGCACTAGGCCAGCGTGGTGGACTATATATGGCCTAACCACTCTCAATCGGTAGTCGATTGTAGAGGAGGCCCGTGCCCTGCAGTGGGACGTATATGGGCTGATACAAAAAAAAAACACCTCATATTATCCACACTTAAAGCAAAAAGACCATCCATTTACAAACATTGTAGTAAAAGATCGTAAATAATTAATTAGCGTCTTTCGTACTTTTAAAAATTTATTAATATGATTTATTTAATTTTAACTAACCATCTTTAATATTTAATATAAAATAATTCCTCGATCTACTCATTCATAAATATCGCTAAATATGGCGGTAGGTTGGTTCATACCAGTATGCGGAAACGTTTAGATATTTATTACGCGACAAAAATCTAATTCAGGTACACGTTTTTTTTTTTAAATATTGCAATGATTGGCATAGTAAGCGATATGACCGCTCATAAACAGTAGCAAAAACTCACCGCAAAACCGAACAACTCCTTGAATTACAAAGCAATGCTTGGCATTCCACTGCGCTCGCCATCCTGAGATATAAGATGTTAAGTCTCAATATGTTCAATAGTTATTCTGGTTACTATGTCCTCCAATCCGAAACACAACAGTGCATTTAAACTGATGAGAAATAGACATTGCGGTTGTACCTACCCAGGCGGCTTTTCACATATGAGAGACCTACCACCAGTAAATAGTATTTACAAGTATACTTATTTAAAATACTTGTACGATGTACGACGATGTAACGATTCTCAATCACCCTGTATACGAGACAGTGTTTAGGGTCGAACAGGAGCCACGGCGCTTGTTTCTACTTACAGGCAGGCGCACGAGGGCCTCCGCCATTCATTCATGTTCCACTGAACATATAGGTAAGTCCCATTTTTTATTTAATTACCTTCAAATATTTTTTTAGTCGTTTGACGTCCTAACAGCATACAACTTAGGGGCCGGTTAAGGGTCATGGGTGCTTAGTTTTCAATATTGGTAAATATTTATTCTTAGAAAATTAGAACTTGTAATCTTTTTTATACTTACCATTGACTTAGTTTCAAAAATGTATTCCACTAAAGTTTAGTGAGAAATAGATTCGTTTACTCAGTAAACCAATCCATTGGCTCCAATTTTGTATGTGCCTATATTATACAACCTGCTTATACGTATATATTATGTAATTTAACACATACTTCAACCACGCTTTTGTATCCAAAAACATGGATCACAAATCTTAACACGGCGCGTCCTCATACTTCCGGAAAACTGAACAGTGTTGTAGCTATGTACCTACATTAAACTTCTTGCCCCTTCTAATCTCACGGCTAGTGCGCAACCCAAAATCCAAACTCCCAACATTTAACAAAAATATTTTTTTAAACATAAATGGCCAGTGCTATCATAATTGATTTGCCTTATAAGCCGGAAGCTAGTACCTAGTACCACTAGTATTCTGTGCTAGTATCTACACCTCTACAAGGTTAGTCATAATGGGTGTTAAGCTACAAGGGGGATGCTACACTCATTATAATTAACAACTTTTACTCGTCGGTCAATCCTGAAATCGTGAACAAAATATCAGCTGTTCCTTACAAAAATAATCTACTAAATGTAATGTGTCTGAAAAAGTTGCTCATTATGATGAATGTAACATCCTTTCGGCTTTATAAGCCCTTTATTACTAACCTTGTATTCTATAAATATAATACTTAGAATATCCCCTCAGAATGGATTTCGACGCAATCCTCGAAGACGTAGGGCCGTTCGGCACGTACCAGAAGCTGGTGATATACTTCGTGCTGCTCCCCGCCGTGATCCCATGCGGGTTCCACGCCTACGCGCAGCTGTTCATGGCAGCTAACGTCAAGCACTGGTGCAGGGTGCCCGAGCTTGAACATATCTCTGATGTTAACCTTCTAAGGAATTTAAGGTAAGTCTGGTGGCAGGTCTCTCATGTGTGAGAGGCCGCCTGGTTTGGTACTACTGCAATGTCTATTTCGCCCCACAAACGGCAGTGTTTATGCTCTGTTGTGTTGCGGTTTGATGAATATTGTCGCCAGAATAACTACTGGACATATTGAGACTTAAAATCTTGTGTCTTAGGATAGCGAGCGAAATAGAATGCTTTGTAATTCATGGTGTTGTTTGGTTTTGGTACTATCCATGAGTGGTCTTATCGCTAACCATCAGGCGAACGGCATGTTCTTCTCACCATTAATGGGAATAAAAAAGGCAGGAAACATCCGATCTGTAAATTCCAAGATATCGACCGAATACCTAATCCCGTCACCATGTTATACGACTATTTAATAGCGAATATCATACTCAAGATTTATACGCCTAATAATCCATGTGGTTGTGCCTGATTCCGTTTCTGACTCAGCTGGTATATCTAGATTCAAACAGAGCGGAGTAATATCGGATAGTCATCTCTCAACAGTCGGTATTTTAACTCAACTGCACATTGGACACTTTGTTGAAAGTTTATCCAGTAAGAGTACTGAATAAACCGATAGTCGCTAACTAGTTATAGATACAATCGGCAATTGAAACGTTGATGGATATTCACTATTTCTTCTGAGAATTATTAAAAAGGATATTGAATGCTTGGTATCTTAGGTTTACGCGAATGTTACTCATTGAAATAAAACTATTATTAACGGATTTTATCGCGGATTTGGTTTAATTTTTACATTTTTGACTTCCCGACGTTTCGGTTACTTTACAGCTTTCGTGGTCACGGGGTGGACTGGCTAAACCAAATCCGCGATAAAATCCGTAAATAATAGTTTCATTTCAATGCTTGGTATGTTTAAATAAATACCATTTTCAATTTCAACCATTCAATTTCCTATCTAACGGCACGCATTACACAAGGCAATATAACCCCAAATAAACAGTGTTTAAAAAGTACTAGCTCAAATAACTTATAGACTGCTCGATTGTACCCTGGCATTTGGATCGAATTATCTTACAAACCTTTTACTAAATTAATGGCTCATAAAAACCCTATTCAACATCGTTGCTAAAATTTCCAAAAAAAATACTAAAATCCTACAATTTTCAGCATCCCTTTAGAGTTGAAGAATGGTGTGCTACAACACTCAGAATGTTACATGTACAATCTCAACTACAGCGAGGTAGCGAAGAATTACACAAACATAGATACGTTGAAAGAAATGTCTGGAGACATCATACCATGCACTAGTGGTTGGATGTACGATAAAACTTTATACAAAAATACTGTTGTTACTGAGGTGAGAGTGTAGTTTCGTAAACCCTATCATTTTAGTTTAAACATTTTTTTAGACTTTACACCCTTAACTAGTGCCATCTGGGCAAGAACCAAAAGGTTCGCAAATTCTTTTTTGTGTCCTTCCTATAATCCTGGGTCCTTCCGCCGTAGTGTGAAGAGGCATCTTACCAGGCTAAGACAATTGTTTCGAATGACATGGGTCTGGCGTCTGATGCCAATCGATACTCTGCCTGAACGGCATTTGCGCTTGTCATCAGGTGCAGTGTGGTCACTATGCCGGGCCAGTTAAAAAAAACCTACCGCAAAATAAAAGGTTCAAAAATTAGTCATGGAGTGCTAATTTAATAATAAACTAGTTTATCATGTATCAAAGATTTTGCATTGATAATCGAATTTTTTGACAGCCTCCGTGGCGCAGTCGGTTCGACGCCGCCTGTGAAACGAGTGGCCGTGGGTTCGAGACCTGCCCGAAGAGAAATGTTTGTGCGGCCCTTAAATATTTCTTTCCGATCTCGGTGTTTGTGAGACCGAAAAGTCTGTCGTAGTTTCTGATACCCACGACACAAGACTCGATCTTAGTGTGGGGTCAGCACTATGTATGTGACTGTTGCGTGTTATTTACTCATTTATAATTATTTCCAGTGGAACTTGGTTTGCAATAAAGATTTCTACCCAACCCTTGGCTTGGTACTACTGGCTGTGGGAGGCATCATCGGCAACTACATTTTCGGCTACCTACAAGATACCTTGGGGAGGAAACCATCATTCTTCATTTACCTGCTCATTGAATGTATTTTCGGCGTAGCTACTGCGTTTGCCCAGAACTATGTAATCTGGATTATCTACCGAATTGGCGTCGGGTTTACAGTCCCCGCTATCATGACTACACCGTATGTTTTGGGTACGTTATCAATGATTAAATGGTAATTACATAATCAGTTTCTTAATAGATAACGGATATCTGTAGCACACAGCAAACATTGTGATTCATGTAAGTCAGGATAAACACTATTCTTGTAAGCATTCTTGTTAGATAATGTACAAAATACTAGCAGAATCTTGATTCTCGGAGCCATTCTAGTCTTATATGTAATTATAAATATATTCCTCAGTCAATGCTGTATCTAGCCTTTTATACGTGCGATGCAAGCTTCTATAACTGCGGCCAAATTCCTGGTCTTTTTATCTCTACGTCTCCCTTAGAGTGTGTGACCTGCATGCATATCTCCGCCTAATTACAGCACTGATGGCTGTCTATTCTAGCTTATAAGCATTCGAATGATAGATGTCTGGGTGTTATAATTTTATGGATAACAGCTCTTTTCTATTCCAGCCATCGAACTCGTAGGTCCTCGATACCGGACGCTTTGCACAATACTTTCCAACATAGCCTACTCCTTGGGTCTTATTTTGCTTGCTGGAGTTGTGTATATGGTAAGAGACTGGAGGCATTTGGCTCTAGCGACAACTCTGCCTTTCGTGGGCCTGTTCTTATATCTATGGCCCATGCCAGAGAGCCCAAGATGGCTGCTCGCAAGAGGACAGTTCGAGAAAGCGGAGGCAATTTTGAAAAATATGGCCAGGTCAGTAAAAAACAGTTTTGTGTGATCGTATGGGAATAATTAATATAATAAACTACTCGAAATTAGAATTGAAGTAACATTAATTATCAATTTGTCTTTATAAGTTTAAAGGTGAAATGTATTTTCTTTTGTTCTAGAATCAACGGAAAATCTCTCCCGGCGAATTACATGGTACATTTGCATCGAAAATACGAAACTGACAAACTAAACCTCGACCTGGAAAAGGCGAAGACGCGTAAATACGGAATATTGGACTTGTTCCGAACGCCCAACCTGAGGAAAAAAACGATCATTGTTACATTTATCTGGTTCACTAATACCAGCGTTTACGTAGGTGGGATACTTCGATTAAAACATTATCATCATTTAGACTTAAAGATATCACAAACACCCGATATAAATTCTTTTGGACACATATATTTGTCGCAGTAAAGGGATCGAACACGCAACCTCTCTCTTGACAGCCAGTTTCTAACCAACTGGGTTAAAAGGGATTGACCTGAGAAGTCCTCAGTTGTAACACCATTGGCTCTATTAACATGACCAAAAATGTTCCCTAATAAGACTACTGGAACTCTAAATCTCATTTCCTAATGAAATTCCCAGGGTTATCATACTACGCGCCAGTTCTGGGTGGCGACGAGTTCTTGAACTTCTTCCTAGCTGGCGTAGTGGAGCTGCCGACGTATTTGTTCCTGTGGCCTTCCATGGAGAGGCTCGGGAGAAGATGGACGTTATGCATGAGTATGGTGGTCGGTGGTGTGGCCTGCTTAACGACATTCCTGGTGCAACATGGTTCGTATTTCATTAATTTATGAGATACTTTTTTCTTTATTTTTACAATTCTTGTTTTGGGATTCATCCAAAATATGTATTTGAAAGGTCTTGCTGATCTATAGCGGAAGAAATCTTAAAAAAATGCGATTATGTCAATACCATAATGTTGATAATGTATTTGCAACAAAAAAATTAAACCATAATACCTACCATGACCTCTCTATGACCACGGTATCCGCTAGTTTGGAAACTATCGCCTAAACTCTTTTTGTTTATATTGAGTATGTACTATCTTTCCAGAAACCTACGTCACCCTAGCGCTATACTGCGTAGGTAAGATGGGGATATCCTCATCGTTCGTGGTTCTTCCTCTGATGGCGTCGGAGTTGTACCCCACTGTGGTGCGCGGACTCGGCATGAGTCTCAGCTCAGTGCTGGGCATGCTCGGACCTATATTTATACCACTCGTCAATTATCTGGTAAGTGTGTCCTATCTAAAAAAGTAATAAAACTAGAAACAGCTTTAAGTATATAATGTAAGTGGATAAAATATTCTTATATAGCAGGAAGTTTAGTGCTAAACCTAGCACTGAACCAGCATTCAACGACTTCCTTCAACCTATATTATGTCGTCTATTCTACCCAAAGAATAGACCACTAATTCTGCCACAAATTGTATACCCGATTAAAAAAAAACACTGAATTCCATCAAGCTGTAACGTCACCAAAACTTTAATTTATACATTTTGTTTTAGGGTTCTGATATAATGGTTTTACCGCTAATTATTATGGGAGCACTACTAGTAGCCGGAGGTATCGCAAGCCTGCTGCTTCCAGAAACTCTAAATCAACATCTTCCACAAACTTTAGAAGACGGGGAGAAAATGGGTCTGGATACAGATTTTTGTTGCAAGCCACCAGTAAAGGAAAATGGTCCGAGGAAAAGCGAAGATAAAACACAAGACGAGCATACTTGCAATGCATGCAATGCTCTTTGCACATGCCAAATGATCAATGTATCATTGGATAATACTGCCACCGCAAAAGAAAAAGATGCGGAGAAAATCGAATTTATTCTAGTTAAATAAAATATGTATAATGGTGTAAATTTTCTTTACCCTATTTTAATGGGAACTTATTTAATACATTGTAGTTACCTATTTCACAATTATTTTTCACCCGATATTAACTAAATATTAATACAGATCTTAACTGAAACAGTCAATGTATAATCAATTAAAACCCTACGCGATATAATTGCAATCTGTTTCGAGTATGGTTTAGGTCTAGATGTACCCATGACCTAGTGGTCTATCGTTTGTTCATGATTTAATTATTGTAATAGAATCATGCAGAACAGATATATTAGGCCTGGTAGTAGGGCTATGAATACAGAATGCAGCAAACTGTGATGGTCATAAAACAATTTGTCCTGTATTTTAAATTGCATCCATTGACCAGTCTTTTTAAGAGAAAAGTCAAAACTACTAAGGCAGTTGTCCCACCAACGACGAGAAAACGACTAACTATCGGCTATTTTCTCGCTCAAGAAACGTACAGTAGATATACTTTCCGTGTGAACAAAAGAGATGCATATACAAACAGTTGATCGCTGACTGTTCACACTAGATATGGGTCGTTCGCGATTGAACGGATCAAATAAACCAGCTCGCAAGAACCACGCGATCGATTCGATCTTTATGTACAATAAAACTCGTTCATTCGATCGATCGCGATAGGAGAATCGCGTCGGTTCAAACGAACCGAGAACCGAAAACCGAGAGCCGAGAGCCGAGAGCCGAGAGCCGAGAGCCGAGAACCAAAACCCGTGAACAACGGTTCGCGAGCCGTTGACGTCCTGTGAAGTGCGACCCGACCCGAGTCGAGCCGAATCAAGCCAAACAAACGTTTGGATATCATCGGTTTTAGAGACGAATACAGAATTACAGACACTAAATAGTTCGAATGTAAATGACAAGGTTAATATATGCTTTGAGTGGTATAGGCTTTAAAGTTTATTTTGCGTTACAATTTTATAGTTTTGTCTTTTTGAGTGAGTTGAAGTTAGTTACGTCTTGATTTATGATTACTTGCGAATTGCGTTTGAAAATATTGTCATCAAGTAATAACTCCTTTTTGTTCGTTTTTCGTAATTAGTATCCTATTGTCCTAATATTTTGCCTATTACGTTTGTTGTAAAATTGTTTTTCACATGTTTCATTTGTAAAAGTGATATTTTTGTGTAAAATAATAGGTAATATGAACTTTAAAACGTGTTTACCTACCTATACTTCTACTAAGGGCCTATTCATTTATATCAATGACTTAAACGGAACCAATCGTTCGATTGATCGAGTCATTTGAACCGGTTCATTTCATAGTTGGATCAGTATTGATCCGGGTCTTAAAAATTGAACGAATTGCACATTGCTAGTTCACACTGCCGGCGAGCACTCGTTTGACGCTTCACTAGTTTGTCGCTGAGCGACAAAAGCTATGAAAGATAACACTCGCTCGGCGATACTCGCCAAGCGATTAGAACTCACGCCGAGAGAGCAACCAGTGGTCATTTCTCTACAGTGCGTATCTGAAAGTACACGTTTTTTTTTATTTAATATGTATATCGAAAAATCATTTGAATTATCATTGTTATCTAGTTCAGACGACGATAATGATGAATTCTATGATAGGATTTGTGTAGTGCGCGAGCGAGTGACGCGAGTAATCGCCCGCCTCACTCGCACACTCGCTTATAGCCGAGCTACACAAATATCGAAACTACGCACTCGCTCCCCGCGTCTCGCTAACTCGTTTCTAGTTCTAGCTCTACTCGTTACTCGTTAATCGTTGCCGGTGAGACAAGTGCCAAAATCTACGGATACGATTTATCAAGAAGCTTATACCCAAATGGAGATTGCATTCCGTATAAAACACTGAAGCACAAAAATTTGACCTTGAATGACGTCGCTGTTATCTTCTATCCTTTTCTTTAGAGTGACAATGAATGAAAATGACATTATGTTCATTCATTGTCACTCGATAGAAAAGGATAGAAGATAACAGCGACGTCATTTAAGGTCAAATTTTTGTGCTTCACTTTTATATACGGAATACAATCTCCATTTGGGTATAAGCTTCTTGCGATTTATTTCTGAACGAACATTGCAGTTTGAAGGTTATGTCAAAGTTGTCTATGAATTTGAAATTTTAGCTCATAGAGTATCTTATATAAAGTGAGATAGAGATATCAGTGAAATAATTGACGTTGGCGCCATCTAACGCAAAGTGACTACATTAATAAATAGAAGTTACGTAGTAATTATTTATTTCCCTAGCCATTTCCAGATGATACTCATAAATTTAAGATTGTCACTGGTAACAACCTTAAACTTATGAGCATCATCTGGATGTTATCGTTAAGATGAAAAAGGAGCTGGATTGAAACACAAATTTATTTTTATTTAATTCTATTTTAATTTTCTGTGTTTTTTTGCATATGCAATAGCCAGATTTTGTATAACATCATCTGCCAATATATCTTTTCGTCGTCCCTTCAAAATATTATTCACATCTTTGCACCAGTTGTAAATGAAGAACCTACTCGCTAAATCATATATATATTCGACATTTGCATTTTTATGCTCATTGCATGTTATAAAATTTGTACAAATTTCAGAATATAATATTGTTTTGGCAAAATTTTTTATATTGTTTACATTGCTTTGATTTTTTAATACCCACATTAACACGTCCTGTATTTCTGAAAACATTTTTATCAAATCATTTTTTGGATATTCCAAGTATTGTTGATGTTTATTGTATTCTCGCGCCCTGAGATATTCATTATCTTTATTGGTATTATAAAAAATAGCTTTGCAAGAGGTGCAATTTTTGAATACATGACTTTTAGTCTTTCTTAGTAAGTAACCAGTTACATATTCCAACTGAGCCAATATTCTTGAGTCTTCCCTTTTCAATTCAAAATCATATATTATATTTTCTTGCATGTAGCTAAGATTTATTTCTGAGGATGGGTTGTTATTTTTTTAAATTTTAAATAATTCTTTCATTGATTTGAACATAGTTGTGCATGAATCTTGTTCGCAGTTCGACCCTGGAGAATGTGTCCCTGTTAAATTACTGATTAATAAGGACGAAAATGCTATTTCGAACCCAGCTGGGGATGGGCTTACATTTCTACAGCCATGACTTCTAATCGAACCAAAAAAATTTTCAAGTGGGTCTTGGTTGAAATGCCTCATCCAGATAGATTTAATATTGTATTCTTTGAACAAAACATCCCTTAAATATTCCGCATTATTAATAGTATGTAACCAGTTACTTACTGAAGGGACTGTTATTTCCTTTCCATTTTTTAAAAATTTCATACTTTGTAGTACTTTTTTCGATTTCGACCAAATATTATTATGCATTGAGTTCGGCGAGAGGGCGCGTAATAACGGCTTCCCACTTCTTCTTTTTGAGTTTTCATGGCTTCCATTCATGGAATCAAATAAACTATCAAAAAATAGTAACACGTCTGCAGTCTCTTGGCATTCCGCAGGTAAAATATGTTTGGCTGAAAAGAAATAAAATAGGTTATAAATTAACGACAGTCTAAAGCTTCTCACTACCATTAAAATACGAAAGACTGATAGAAACATATTTGATTGAAATTTGGTAGACACAAACAACAATTTATCTTTAACTGCAGGGTGCAGCTATACATAAAATAATAATCTAAAATTGTGACACACATTGCATGAATTAGTTAAATCTTTAAATCTTACCAGCTAAATACCCCATTGTACTTGCAACCCTCTGGCTAAATACTTGTGTTGCCATCTTTACTTTCATTTTGCATTTTTCAGGTTTAATGTGGTCTTCAGTGAGGTTTTTGAGGAGTCTGATCCCTGAATAAGACGGGTTTTCTTCATGCAATTTAATTACATGTTCCCATTTCGCAATTTTGGTATTTCCATCTATAGTACATTTCAAATTTTTGTCCAATAAATTGTTCCTTACTCCTTTTAATAGATGAGGTGGATCATAAATTGGAATGACCTCCTTATTGTCAATTTCAAAAATGTTCCTTTTCAGCTCTTTTTTCTGCTTTATATAATCTGCTCTGGTTTCAGAAACAAGGTAATTAATGCCACTGACATTAGACGCCCCTTGATCGCATACTGTGGCCAACACACGCAAACCAATAGCATGTAATTTTCTAATTACAGTTTTAATGAATATTGAAATTTCTTCTTTTCTTGTACTGCCAGAGCAAAATGTATACGCCACTGGCTGTTTGTAATTGCGTGTTACACCCCTTATCATAAATACTAACGCATGATCTGCTATTTTATTTTTATTTTCTTCTCCATTAGTCACAAAACCTGTTATATGGTCTTTTCTTTGATTATATTCAAAATTTGGTGTCAAAGCTACCTCGTCGAACAAAAGTATACACAGCTTGTCATCAGGTTTCATGGTGCTTATTTTATTTTGCATCACGTTAAATAGTTTTTGATTTATTCCTGCCCTTATATCAGCCCGTGAGATTAACCGGCTGAGTGTGAGTGGTGATGGCAAAACGAATATCTTATTTAACAACCTATAGCACCTTGGTCCCTGTTTATAAATACTCAAGGCCATGATTTTTTCTTGCTCTGTGAACCTTCTTCCCATCTTCTTTTTTGGGATCTCTCTAAATTGCATAGCCATAAAAATGGCAGCAAGACTGGTAAATTTTTTCATAACATTTTGAAAACTCACATTTTCTGATAATTTCAGAGCTTTTTTTAGCCTAATGGCATAGTGGTCTTTCTTTTTTGTTACTCTCTTCAGCATTTCCACTAAAGCCTTTTTGTCGTCCATATATGGGGTTCCTGGAATAAACAAATAAATTATCATTGTATATTCGCAGAAATAATCCAAATTGATACCAGTGGTGATATGACTGGATAGCATTACATGAACATATTGTAATGTTTATTCAAAGTACATTGCATATTTTTATTATAATTTAAGTCAGAAACGATTTTGAACGTACGGCGAAATTCGAAACTATAAAAAAGAGATTAAAGTACTGTTAGGAATCACAAGATTCGAAAACATATTTACTGTGTCACAAAATGTACCTGTTCACTTGTTACTGTATTATTACATCAACGTATTTAATGACTTGACATCATCCAATCTCGATCGATCGATTATGCATTCGAACACATATTTACGTAAAGCAAATTTTTGGTTACGAAATTAAGAAAATTAGATTCAAGCAGATTATAAAATTATTATATGGGGATTTGGGAATGCCATAACTATTTAAATACATATATACGATTAAGTTTTAACGACCGATGCAAATATGTAAGTATTTTGGATAGTGTTTTTTTATGGCCTTCGCAGACAGACAAGCATGCGGCTCGCCAGATGGTAAGCGATCACCGCCGCTCATGGGCTTTTGCAGTACCAGGGTTCTAGCATAACTAGGTCGCTGCATACCTTTGGGAGAGTACGCTCTTTAAGCCTCGCTTAGAGAAGGACAAGTCATACCGATCAGACAACCCCGAAGCAGGGAGTTCATTCCAGTGTTTGCGTGTGCGCAGTAAAAAAGGAACACTGGAAACATACCATTCGATAACGAATAGTTTTCAGGTAGTAGAAATTAACTCTTACTGTAATGTCGGGTGATGAAAAGGTGAAATGGCGACACTGATACCATCTTGAACAGTTCCTCATTCATTTAGTTTCATTCAGTTGATTTAGGTAGTGAGGTCTATTAATATTGAATTAACCGTAAAGTTAAAAAACTGTAAAGTACCAAAGGCCCTGTTTACTGTGCCAGTAAGTAATTGATTTCGTAATAATTGTGAAATCACTAATAAAATGGCTACCATATTAACTAACACCTCAACTTTAGCCAAATGTAAGGATAAAAAAGTACTATTTAAGATGAACAGAAATTAGTCATTTACAAATCTCACTTTCATCACTACTGATAACAATTGGAGCCTTTTTCACAGGCAGTATTGTATTAAAGTAATTCAAGTGATTACCTTTTTGCTTAAGCTTTAAAGGTGGATTGACAACATCCAACTGCATTAGAGGAGGCTGTTCTGGCATCATTGCTGTTGAAGTCCCTAAAAATGTTAATACATTTATGTAAAATAATCCACAACAATATTTTTATAAACTCGCCTTCAGTTGTCATACATTTACATTGCATAGATCTTAACCATAAAAAGTAGACACACACACAGCCACTCAATGTATAATTAGGAGTTGTCGCTTTTTGAGTGTTTGTTTGAACAATTATGATTAAGAGAAAGGGTTAGTATACCATAATAAAATACAATCATTACCTGCTGAGGTAGAGGCAGCCATAGGATGTAAATTACTACTTGAATTTCCAATGTTTGTTATGTCTTTCATAACTACTCTTCCAACTTGTCCTGTAAGGTTATAATTTATAAATGGTTAGATAATTAAATTAAATTACTGGATTTACTTATTACTTTGTTGTATAAAATTACATTGCTAATAACTAACTGGATTAGAATTAACGGTTCTTAAGTTATTTTTTTACATTTAAACATTGTGTGATATAGAGACTTTCATTTTGTTGATTCATTAATAAAAGAAGACCAAATTGTAAATTTGGACATAGGAGTTCATATCTGAAACTACTGATTTTATATTGAAAAAAATATCATTGATAGATAGCTCCAGTATCTGGTATATGGTTAATATTAATTGTGTACAACATAAGCCAGCGCATATAAAAGAAGTGAATAAATGTTAAAAAATATTATTTAATTACCAGGCAAGCATAAGGTTGGTACAGCATCATGAGACAATCTTCTCGTCCATGTCAAATATTTTTCTTCAAAGTGGTCATGACATATCCTCCTATTTTTATAAATGAAATCGTTTTCTAATGAAGATAAATTGATTCCCGCAGCATTCACCCATGCAGCAAATCTTTCTGTGTCCTTCTCTGGGTCAGGAAACGTATGGAGAACAACATTGTCTGCACCTGCGAGACATTTTTTTTTTATCTGAATACAATGAAATTCAAAAGTATAAGTGTAAGAAACAGAATCTTAAATATTATAATTTACTCTGGAGGTATTACGGCACATATTTTATTATTGCTTTATTTCTTATACTATATACTTTTGTCCGAAACTACAGCAACGCACTAATAGAAACAACCTGATAGTGCCGTTACTTAGCAGTTTAACATTTTACAATAGTTATGTAATTAAATTTATAGAATGTTGTTGAGATTTTGTTATATGATTTTTCAATAATCATAACTAATTTGAAAACTATGCACCCACAGTCGTGATGGCAACCATAGTTTTGAAATATGTAGAAAATTATTTTTTTATTTTTTTAATGATATTGGATACAGTTTAGTTTCTTAATTTTAGTGAAATACAATTGTCAATGTTAGAAATGCATACTGTGATATTTTCTAAGTTTGTATTGAGCTGTATGAATAAACATTTAATGAGGACAATTATGAATTCGAATAAATGATGAATGTGTCGAAAACGACACAGCTCATAAGGTAGCAGCTAAAATATAGTAATGTTTTTTTAGAATATGTTAGCATATAACCTCAAAAACGTGTTATTTATCAATAGAGCCAAATATTCAAAGCACAGGCGATGAGATTTTATACACTAACGTGTTATTTCCCAATAGAACCTAACATTAAAAAATGACACGGTTTTGAAGGTTATGTACTAACATAATCAAATGATGTTTTACGAGGGTATTATATATAAAAGTTAGATTACTTACGAGTTTTGTTACATTGTGGCACACAACAACTCCTTACAGAACCAGCCATGGCAATCTATTCTATGATAACAGCGTCCAAATCGCGAGGCAAATCAGGGTCCAATTTCAATGCAGAGGTCAAACAGTGTCAGAAGATTCGTCGGAGTCCAAGAAAGCAGAAAGTCGATAAATAAAGCACCAATATCACAAACGAAAGCTAAGCACAGCACAGCACGGCGAATATTTGTGAATTGTTAAATGAAATTTAAAAATCATCTTTGTAACAGTAAAGAAACAGTGTGACCACATTTAAAAAAAAACTACTCATAGAATAAAACACTAAATTCTACTAATAAGATGAAGAAAAACGACTAAAAATATTTAATTACAAATAATGCTTTAATTTAAAAATAAAGATATAATACTCCAATTTGATTTTTTATTAAAACTAATATAAAAATTATTATCAAAACCGATTAAAAATGTCAATGTACATTATAACAACAGTTTTTTTTTTACTTTGGTTCGCGCAACATTGTTATCCCTACTAATGATAATATTATAATCGCAATAGGGTTTTTTTTCCATTTTAAAGGCTAAAACGGCTGGACCCCTTGTGGTTGGTGTTGGCTGAACGTGGAGACTACTATTTGTTGCAAAATTAAAACGGAAAGGGTTTGAATTAAGGGATGAAATTTTGAGCCATTGGAGTCACAGATATCAAACTTGGTGCTTTAGTTCCTTTTTAAAATAAATCTTAGATATAAAAGTGGAAATACTTCTTTTTTATCATTGTATTTATGAAATGACATATTTTTGTCTGATTTTTCTGAAACGCGATATCTGAGCGACTCGATAATTTAAAATTGTGGCCACTATTTTAAACATTTATTTATTATTCTGACAACTTTTATAGTAAAATGGGCATTTTCCTATAATAGCTAAGTTTCAGATCAAAGGACATTGTAGCCTACATGTTCATATGTAACATGTAATATTCTGACTTAACATCTTATGTCTCTAAAACAGTGGCGTAACAATAGGGTGGCATAGTGCGCAAAATGCCACGGGCCCCCGACCTTAGGGGCCCCCGGTGGCCCGGCTCCTCAGGCCAAACCAACCAACATCACCAACTAAATTGCTAATCAAAAATTATTTTTCTAAGAAAATAAATTATGATTTTTGTGATAAATAAGAAAAATAATGGTTCTTTAGATTTACGCGAATTTTAATCATTGAAATAAAATTATTATGTAAAGATTATAGCGCCGATTTGGATTTAAACCGAATTTAACTTCAATATTAGGCCTCTGACAGGGCCCAATCACCATTGCTACGTTTGCTTTCCGTGGGAGAATCGATAGATTACACAAAGAGACCCAAAGTTTCACCGCAATCCTAGCGGCTCCACATTCTCCGTTAGGTCGGAATTATCGACGATTCGAAGAGTCAAGTGGGTCGAGCTGATATTTTAGGGCTCCTACCCAGAGGTACTCCACGTGGTGGCAGATCATCGCTTTTATAGAGCAATAACCGATGATCCGACCAGAAGACCCGCTTGGCTCTGTTGAGAATCTCTAACTTTTTGCTGGCCAATTTGCCCTTGTCTTCCAAATGACACCTAAACAGCACTGCAAAAGGGGTCTTGTTGGTTGTAAACAAGCAAACTTGTGTCTTCGTGGGGTTAAACTGAGCTATGTTCAATCCATTCCATTGGGAGGCGCACCCCAAAGAAGTCTCGACTTCCGACAAAAGTTGAAACCATCTTTCCTCAACGGATCCCCGATAGAGATTCTGTAGTCTGATGTATCTTGCGTCACTTGCACTAGCATCTACATAGCAATGCCAGCTGGTGATAGACAACATATCATTGATATGCAGGATAAACAGTGTCGGTGAAAGCACCGAGCCTTGGGAACACCAGAATTAATGGTCTTGGTCTCGATGCAAAAGCTGTCCAATACGACTTTTATGCTCCGATCATCCAGAAAGCTGGCGATGGTACTTTCAGAGTTCCTCTGGTTGAAATACCAGGCAGAACGACGCCATGCCACACTCGATGAAAATTTCAAGGCCTACCGTAATCGCTTCATCCCCACTATCCAATGCCTCCGCCTGATGGTGTGTGGGATAAATGAGAAGATCACCATCCGAACGACACTGATGGAAACCGTACTGACGGTCACTAATCAGTTGGTGATTCTCAAGATACCTCAGGAGCTGCGTATTTATAACTCGCTCCAAGACCTTGGAGAGTAAGCATGAGACAGCAATCGGCCTGTGATTCGAAGGATCCGATCGGTCACTACTGGACATATTGAGACTTAACATCTCATGTCTCAGGATGGCGAGCGTAGTGGAATGTTGCTACTGTTTATGAGCGGTCGTATCGCTTACCATCAGGCGAACGGCTTGCTCGTCTCGCCATTCACTGCAATAAAAAAAAAACCCTTTTTGGGGATTGGATGAACATGGGCTATATTCCATGAAGCCGGGCCTGGGTTGTTTTAATAGAAAATACGATATAGGCGCGTGAGTATGGAGGTTATCTCAGGGGCGAACGTCTTAAGAACTACTGCGGGGCCACATTCCGACCCACTCGACTAGTAGATGTTGAGAAGCTTGACTTGAGGTGATGAGTGAACTGTGAGTGTTGGCCGTGATTTTTTCCATTGCCAAGACTCCCTGGTTTTGCGAGAACGTAATGTCACGGTTAACGATCGCGATTGTGAGCGGAACCATCCCACTCGCCGCCGCCGCCTCCAAAGAAGAAAACGTCAGGTCACGATCTGCTTAAAGGACTCTTCTATCTTAAAGTTAGAGGGCCTCAGAATTCCAGCACGGTCTCCCAAGCAAGACTTAAGAGGCTACCTATAGGGGCCGTCGGAGTAACTGCTGTGGGGCCCACTCTTACTAACTGTGATTCCGAGATTGACAACAGAGCACGTGGCGTCGCGTTTTTCGTGGATGCCCACAAAATGTCCAGGTTTTGCGCCGGGCAATCACTGGTAAGGAACCAGGTCGCTTCTCGTCCTGAGATTATATCCAGTACCGCCCGAAATGCGGAAGACAGGGTTTTATTCGGTATGTTAGCGCAGATTTTTGTTAGGGACCCGTCTCGGTCGCAGTTTGCTGCCAGGCCAGTGACACTAATATATTCCTTTCGGTCTCCTCCGGGGTATCGGAAAATAAGCTTATCAGTTTTCCTCTCCATACAAAAAAGGGGGGCCCCAACCGATGATTTTGCCACGGGCCCCAGATGGTGTAGTTACGCCACTGCTCTAAAATAAAACGACAGGCATTACTTTGTGATTTAAGGTATTGTATGGTTTTGCTACTGTTAATGAGCAGAGACGGCATACTCGTCTCGCGATCAATAGT
This sequence comes from Hyles euphorbiae, assembly GCA_023078785.2. Lineage (NCBI taxonomy): Eukaryota > Metazoa > Arthropoda > Insecta > Lepidoptera > Sphingidae > Hyles > Hyles euphorbiae. The sequence continues at coordinate 2,336,997 of CM041039.1, read as the reverse complement.
GATTAAAAAGAACAAATAGAGAATGGGATTAAATGTTCAATTATTTCTATCAATTAGAATTTTTATTTTTATCAATAGAATAATGGAAGAAACTTGCATTTGATATTAATTTTGAGACCAATCCGGCCAAGAGCTAAAAAGATTTATAATGTTCTATTTCATTAAATCGTTCTATTTAAATTCAGAATGAAACCCGAGAAAAATAATTTAAAATATTTCATTTCATTTTAAATATTTAACCTTTTAATTTGTTCAGTTTGCCTCTGTCGTATTTCTTTTTTTTTCATAAATTTCTAAATCACATCGTTCGAAAGAAGATTCATTTAAAAATGAAAATGTTTTTGGATTGTTTACATTGAAATAAATGTTCAATTCTTTGTAATACAGTATCTCGCGCCAAAGTTGAGGCACGTTACGCGCGTACCCTTGGGGATTTTGGACACTATTCTATGGTAGCAAGTTATGCCACTGGTGAAAAAATATGTGCTAAAATAAATTTAAATGGAAAGTCGCCTGTGAATGTCGCTAAATGCAAGAAATAAAAAAGATATATAACCTGCTTATAATACATTCTGCTAAAACCGTAGGACCGTGTAAAATCTGGTCACACTGCTCTGAAAACTTGGTTATTTTGTCTGTCAAATGTGTGTAGTTGTATATGTCAATTCATTTGAAATAAAAATAAACATATCGATTATACGTTCCTTTTCATGGTTCCCTTACTTGACAATATAGTAAAATCTTCTGCGTGAACTTGAACGTTTTGTACAAGTTGTTTAAAGCGTCATCTAACGCAACGTAACTTAACAATTAGGTTTCCCAGAAATCAGCCTTTTTAATCAATGTACAGAGTGAAAGGACCCTGTTTTAGCTGTCACATTTCTCAGGCCGTCTTATTACGAGCGGCGTTTATATTATGAAATAAATATTTGTCTCGTTAAAAACCATCATTTATAAGGCTAATTATGGCTTTATCGTTTTTACGTACTACTGTGATAAGCAGACATGTGCAAAGGCAGTTGTATCAGAAACGCAACACGGGATACGTAGTTCTGTGAGTACCGTCTTGGTTCTTTTAGATAAAATTGAACACCAAGTTTATATCATTCCATTTATTATTAACCTAAGCATATATTTGTATCCCTGAAGGAATGGGTAGAAGTGAAATAGTGCTACTTGTAGTTTAAATAGCTTATTTTTATCTCAACATGGGATACAGCGAGCCCTATCGCCATCCCTGATCCTTATTTTCAGTCCCTTTTCAGTCGTCCCTCATATATGGCGTTCAAAACGCATACTAAAAGTAACAAATGGGAATGGCGAACCTAGGAATCAAATCTAGACCTCACAATTCAAAGCTCATATAAGTATTCCCACTGTTACTAGTCCAATAAGAAACGAAAAACTTATAGGCCTTTTGGTTTAAAAGTAGAAGTAATTAAATGGAATAAAGTTGGCCATTGAAACAGTAATGTTTTGGCAGAATTATTACCTCCATTTTATTTTAAACATACATTATTTTCATTGATCTTGTCTTAAAATATAACCTACAGGAAATCTATATTTCTGTGTTGTATGATATATTATGATATGATCCACATAATGTAAACTGCTGAATATAGTTTGGTCTCAAAAATTTGCATTTAGATCATAACCAACAATGTGATTGCAAAAGTTTGTTGGGTATCCCCCACTGTTAACCTAAGATTTGTCATTATAATCAGCAACAGAAGACAACTGTTAAACATTGACCTTTTCAATGAATTCCACTGAATACCATCCCCTAATGAAATATTGAAATACTTGCCTAATTTATGCCTTTTCCTAGTCTCAGTTTTGTGTTATTAATACCATATTTTTTTGAACCACAAATTCCTAGATTTTTTGTAACACAATAGCACATTGAAGCACTTCTATTATATTCCAAAAATGGTTAGTCTGGTTATAATAATCTCATTGAAAAGTGATTAACTTACATAATGTAAATATTGACATAAATAAAAATGTAATATAAGCTACATTATGTAATTATGAGTAGTGTAAGCTATTTAAATGGTCATATTTGTATTGTCCTTTAGGTTGGGGTTTTGAGGAGCATTTGAGGCATTTTTTTCACAATTTTGGGATTGTCCGACATAAAAAAACACAACTGGACATGTTGAGAACTAACATCCTATGCGTCAGGATGCGAGCGCAGTGGAACGCCAAGAATTTCTTTGTAATTCATGTTGTTTTATTGGTTTTGCTACTGTTTATGAGCAGTTATCTCGCTTACCCTCAGGTGTTTAGCCTGGAATGGTAAAAAATAAAAAAGACATTTACAAAAGTTATCAATTGCTCTGAAGTTGTTCACTCTAGGTAATTGTCTGGGAACAGTATTTCTGTCATTAATATAAAAAAATATTTCCTTTCAGGATCCCAGAAATAGGAGAGGATGGTGACCAGAATACACTACTCTCCGACAATGGACTGCCTGAGTTTAATGACATTTCAATAGAGAAATGTATAGCTACCATCAGTCGCCAGAGCATTGAGTACGAAAATGGAGTCAGACAGATAGAACAATCCTCACAAAATTGCAAAAATGCCTTTAATGAAATATTTCAACCTTTAGAAAAACTTGACAGTCAATTAGAACTCACATGGGGTATGGCAAAGACATTATACTTAGGTAACAGCTCACTGATGCCCACAAAATCTTATATACAGATACACGAGAGAGCCCACAAGGCACGCTCATCCAAGTTCAACAGCTTTCCCATTTACCAAGCTGCTGTTGATGAGAAGAACCGTCTCAAAAAATTGACAGATGAAGAACAAAGGCTCTTGGACAAATACATATTAGAAGGGAAACTGAATGGTTTGGATGTAAAAGGTATAAAAAGGGAGAGATTAAATAACATACTGGCTGCATTGCAAAAAGAAAGGCAAGTGTTCAGAGATAAAGTCAATATGGCTAACAAAATTTTTACAAGTAATATAAATGATCCTAAAGTAATGAGAGAATTTCCACCGTCGCTTGTAAAATCTATGGCAATAAGTAATGATCCAGACAGAGGTCCTTGGAAGATAACACTTCAACCTCATATTTACGAACCTTTCATGCAATACTGTCCCGACAGGGAACTGCGATGGAATGCATGGCAGGCCCATGTGCAAAGATGTTCCAATTATGTCAACAGAGAATTGGAAACTGGAAACAATTTAGACAGTATCAGAAGACTCAGGATGGAACAAGCAAATATATTGGGATATGAAACTTACGTAGATATGAGCATGGAGACTAAAATGGCGGGTTCCCTCGAAAATGTTAATAAGGTGTTTGACAATCTACTTGAAAGCGCGAGGTCGATGCAAGATGTCGAAATTGAGCTTTTGCAACGATTCGCACAAGAACGCGGCTTTGATGTTAAATTGGAATGGTGGGATATACCATACTGGCAGAGAAAGCAGAAATGGACACTGTATGGTTTCGATGAAGAAAAAATTCGTGAATATTTCCCACTACCTCGAGTTATCACCAGTTTATTCAATTTGTGTAGTACATTGTTCAAAATACAGATAGTAGAAAGGCCGGGAGTCCACACATGGCACAAGGATGTCAGATTTTATGATGTGTTTGATGGAACAAGCAATAATCCGATAGCTGGATTTTATTTCGATCCATACGCTCGACAGGATCAAAAGATTCGAGTCTACGACGACGCGGGATGGCACATCGCGATACGAAACAAATGTGCATCAACGAACACGATCCCATTGTCTGCTTTAATATTTAATTTCCAAGCTCCAACGGAAGGGAAACCTTCTCTTCTTTCCTTCAATGAAGTGAGCGTACTGTTCCAAAGATTCGGCCATTCACTACGTCATATGCTTACGAGAGCGAATTACTCTGAAGTTGCCGGTTTATCGAATGTGGAATGGGACGCAGCTGAAGTTTGCGGACAAGTGATGACACATTGGCTGTACGATCCTCATACGATACGCGCGCTCAGTGGACACTACAGCACTGATGAGCCACTACCAGACGACATTGTAAAGAACTTGCAAAATATAAGGAGTCACATGGCCGGATACAACTTATGCAAGGAATTATACTTATCCAGACTCGATTTAGAAATGCACTCGAAGAAAACTTTCTGGAGAGATATTGTAAGGGAGATATGGCCCAAGTACCATTCGTTGCCTTTCGACAAATACGATTCACATCCTCTTTCGTTCACCAAAATCATTTCGGAAGAATGGGGTGCTGCGTACTACTGCCGTCTCTGGTCGAGAATGATCGCTGCAGATATTTACAGCACCTTTGAAGAGGCGAGGGCTGGAGACCAAGATATTCTCGCGGTCGGCAAAAGATATAGAGACACTTTCCTAGCTGTTGGCGGCAGCTGTCACCCGAGCGAAGTGTTCAGAAGATTCCGCGGCAGAGATCCTTCCCCTCACGCTCTTCTTCAAAACCTTGGTCTACCGAAAACCACCACAGAAGAATGATATCGACAAATAATAATCTTACGTACAACTTAGTTTCTACAAAATGAATTGATGTGTTAAAGTCAGTGTTCTTAGTCGTGTTGTATAAATTATTACACGTGCACTAAATGTACTATAAGATGACCTTTTTCGGCGCATTTATTTATTAATAAATAAATAGTTACATTTACATGTTAAAGATTTGAGAGTGCAATTTAATCGGAGTCTGGGTTTTGCTCCCACGCCCGTTCCATGTCGTAGACATCCTTTTTTATGGATTCATCTTCTGGCAGTAATTTGGCTGCTGCTTTCATTTCGTCGATAGCTTTGTTGAGGAAGCCGAGTCGGGCGAGTGCGGCGGCTCGCCTGGCGATGCATTTGGCGCGACTCCGGCGGTTGCTCTCACACGCTGGCTTCATGAGATCCAACGCAGTTGAACAGTCATTTACCTAAAACAGTGTGCATAATTCATAATATGAATTTCATATAAAACATTTATGTTATTTGTAAATTAAAGGTTTTAGTTACGTTAGACCGGTTTTTCATCTTAAGCTGTAAAACATCCACCTTGTTTACGAGTATACCAAATGAAACCCTAATTAAAATTAATTAATTCGTATTTCGATAACTCGAGGACGACCGAAAGGTATTTGCCAGTGTCACCCGATACAATGGACACACCATCCACATTCGGATACCAACATTTTATGTTAATCAATAATAATTAATCTAATACTTATTATTACTTACACATTTATTAAAATTGCCAAGCGCAAAGTGTGTTGCCGCTCTGTTGGCGAACAAGCTTGGCAACTTGTCGGATAGTGTGATCCCATGGGTGTATGCACTTATTGCTCCCAAGAAGTTGCCGTTTTTGAAGAATTCGTCACCTTTCTCTTTGCACCATTGCGGATCCTGTTCCTCGGGACGAAGATCTTCAGACACGAAACCTGCATGACAAAGTTCTGCATTATATTTTTTTTCAAGAGTAAGTAGGTACTGGTGGTAAATCTCTTATACGTGAGAGACCGCCTGGGTTGGTACCACCGCAATGTCTATTTCTACCGCCAAAGAGCAATGTAAACCCACTGTCGTTTTCCGGTTCACTTGTTCCTAAGTGGACAATAATTTATTTCCAACTCCTATTAATTTAACTTTTTGATTGATTTCGTTGCGGATTGAAGACAAGTTAGACATTCCCGGAGACTCGCCGAGCTTCAATTCTCGATGTCATTATAATGTGCGCCACTGTTGATCATGACTTAGAGATGTTACAGTGGTATGTGTGAGGGCGGGACACGGGGACGGGTCTGTTGTGTTTCGGTTTGAAGGACATTGTAACCAAAATAACTACTGGACATAAAATCTATGTCTCAGAATGGCGAGCGCAATAGAATGACAAGCATTGCTACTCTCCAAGAGTGGTTGTATTGTTTACCATCAGGCGAATTGCAAGCTTGAAAAGTAGAGATCCCATTGTCAGTGTCTAAAGAAAATGTCTGCAAGATGACTTGGATATTCAACACTCAAGCTTCTGCAAATGTGAATCTAACAATATGATGTCATTCGCCATTTAGTGATTTTTAAACAATTACTCGCCTGTAGCTCTCCTTGCCATAGTAACATTCTTCAACCACGCTTGCTCTTCCTCAGCTGTAGACTCTCTACTAGGTGTAGGGAATGTACGTTGAGTATGTCTTATTTCCACCACACCACGTTCCCGCAATCTTGGCAACACGCGAAGATCTGCTTCTTTTTTCTTCTTTTCGACGAATTCTGATCTTACTGGTGTTTTACGTTGCTTATTCGGCACGGCCTTTGGCGTTACTTTAGTATGTGGTGTGACTTCTGTTTTCTCAGTTTCTATAATATCTTTTTTGTTCGTTTGTGCAGGAGTATCATCATGTAATTCAACAATTTTTGGCGTTTGAGATTCAGTTTGCTGCCTCCAATCTTCAAGTTCATCCATTGCTTTCTTTCTTTCTGAATCTCTTCTTGAATCCATGATTTCGTGTTGTTTGCTGTCGATACTCATTGCCTGCTGTACAGTGAATCGATCCATTTGAGATTTCTTAATACGTTTCTCTTCAAATGCTTGTTTTGCTTCCTCTTGACATTTTAGGAAAATATCTTCGCGTATTTGCTTTTTCTCATCTTTAGTAAGCTCTTTTTGTAAGTCTTCCCACTCGACATTCTCCTCTTTTTTAGTTAAATCTATTGTGATTAAATCTTCTTTTATAATACATTTACTTTTGCTATTATTGACTTCATGTAAGAGAAACACCTCAAAAAGAAATGGACTGAAATGTGCCTTGATATAGCCATCGGTAGTAAATAGATCGACTTTCTCATGTCTCACCTGCCTCAAAGGTATTCTTATATGCACCTTTGAATCTGTTTGGGTCCACGTATAATCTTTTACTATTATTGGCATTTTAATACTCGTTATATCAGCTCACCTAGATGTTTCAACGTTACTGATGTTGTTATTGATTGAAGTAACCCTATGAAGTAAGCTAACTTGTTATAATTCCCATGGAAACGGTAGCTTGAGTAACATACATGGAGACCCGAAATATTGGAAACCTCGTTTCAAAAAATAAATACGTACATCTTGACCTATCACTTTATGCACATAAATTACGTGTTATCTTACTATTAATACGCGTGTATAATATTATGAAATTATACTCGTAATTTATCGCTGTTGTACTAGTACATAATCTCTTGTCTTTCATTATCATTGTGGGCTAAAACAAACGCATAATAGTGAAGTGGGTACAAAGGAAATCGATGCAAAGAAATAATTATTTGTTAGCGTTATTCAAACTGCGTTAATCAAGTTCGGGTGGCCTGTTCGTAAAGGAACACGCAGCTGCCAACATGATTACGGTGGTCGCGGGTTCAAATACCAGGGCATCCCTCTAACTTTTTGGAGTCATGTGTGTATTTATAGTTAATCACCACGCGAGATACTGAACGTAGATAATGGTAAACGATATAATCGGGAGAAAACCTGTATACCTTAGCGATTTGGAAAAAAATCTATGGTATCTAAAATTCTGCCAACTCGCACTAGGCCATTGTGGTGGACTGTACGGCCTAATCCCTCTCGATTGAAGAATAGGCTCGTGCCCTGCAGTGGAATATATACTGGGTATCTCAAGACTGCTACCGAAAACGAAGCCGGGTGGTAGTTTTAGTGGCTACAAACACAATGCAATTAAAAATTTCGCATAGAAACGCGACAATTATTTTTTATGATTTTTTAAATATCGTAATTTTTGGGTGGTAAATCCATAGTTTTTGCTAAAATAATAATTTAAACTCTTTTATACCTTAGAGTACTTATAAATAAAAGGGTATACACTATTATTTTAGGAAAAAAATTATTTACCGCCCAAATATGGCCATAGGAAAAAATCACAAAAATAAAATTGTCGCTTTTTTTTTGCAACTTTTTCTGTTGCATTGTGTCTGAAGTCGTTTAAACTACCACCCGGCTTCGTTTTCGGTAGCAGTCTTGATATACCCTGTATATGGATAGGCTTAGATACAGACAGTTATTCAAACTGACCGCTTTTTAAACAGCGTAACGACTTGATACTAAAGATTGTGTAGATCATTTAATGCCAAATTATGATTATATTGTGGTATACGGATATATTATTTTTTTTATTTCCCGTCATTAAACGATTTATCGCTGCCGTTGCCTAGGGAGGAGGCGGAGCGGTGATGTTAGTTTCACCGGCTACGCCAAGCGCTGCGTGCTCGTTACTACCATTGCCCCCATTAGTCGCCTCTTACGACAGGCGGGAGATACCGTGGTAGAATTCTAAAAATAGCCCTCATTCCATAGGGCAGAAGGACAGACGGATGAAGAATAATTTAAGTCCATAAGTATTTATTAGGAACACAAAACAAGGAACGTTGCTGACCTTAAAAAATAGACGAATAAAAATTTGTGTACTCAAAAAATGTAATCCATTGTATACCTTTCTTACATATTTTCCATATTGCCCGATAAATTGTAACCTCGCGAACTCGAAGCGGTAGTATCATGAGACTATAGCGTCTCCAAGTAACACGTCTACCATTCTGGCAATGTCTGGTGGACTATGCTGTAATCACAACTTACAGTGTCCCAAGATCCAAGCTAAAATGTACTTAGATTTTGTAATTCAAAACTGCTAGTTCTACCCAAAAAAAATACCAGTCAAATTCATCGTATACGTTTTGTCATTAATACGTACATCACTAAATGTGAAAACAGTGAAGTTGTTTATATCTGTATAGCGCGAAGTGAGAATTAATTGAATATTCCATTATAAACCGCGTTGAAAATATCACGTACTTTTCTTCATAAAGCGATGGCTCCTAAAGTGCAAACAGGTGAGATATTGTATTATCCTACGTAAATAAACGTATTATCATACATAATTTGATAGAAAAATAATGCAAGTTTATTTTGTTTTTATCGAGTTTTATTTTAGCGTACTGTTTAAACACATGTTTAAATAACATCACAGAATAACATATTTATGGAATTGTCTACTTGTTTGTTTACTGTCATTTGTTGCTGTTACGTAATAGTTAACTCTAGGGCTGCCAAACTCACACAATATAAACAAGTCATATCAAATCATGAATTGGGGGTTAACCTTTGATATTACGATTATAATAATATTCAACGGTATCTACTTTTATTGCTTCACTGGTTAAGCGCTTAGAAATGAAAAATGGAATAGATTATTTGCGGTACAACTAAAAATAATGGCTTATTCGGAACTACTCGTAGTTTAGTTGTTAGAAAGCTTGTTCATGATCCCACCACACCGTAGTGCCCTGAGTTCGAAACCAGAATGACGCGTACACAAGTAAACAATAGTTTCGCATCTAAGGGACTGTTTGTTTTATGATTGTATCTGTTATGGGCCAAGTGATTAATCCGGCATTATTCATAGTGCCCGGGCAATATGAATAATGCCCAATAAGAGCGGGCAATGTGATTATAACTAATCAATTTATCACATTGCCCGGGCATTATGAATAATGCTAAGTGCCTATTGGGCAGAGTGATATAAAGGGAATCAAAATCAAAACAATGAGCCGAAGTGGTAGAATTTAGAATAGGGCAGCACGACGGGGTGGGTTGGGAGGAGTGGAGGGGAAGGGGGAGTGTCGCACCTCCCCTGGTACCACTCATCACCATGAAAAGGTAACGCACTATTCCTGAGAAATATCTATTATAGCAACCTAACCTTCAAAACACTTGTTGTCAATACTAATGTCTCTAGATTATAATTATTATTTCTATTTTTATTTTGTAATACGCTCTATTCAATTTTAGTTAATTTGTTTTTGATTAAGTTGTGCTTTTGTATTGTTAAATAAGATAATTTGTAATGCTGTCTGTATACACCTATAAAGGCTCGTCACCTTGCACAATACTTATATATAACAACATATAATTTTATCGGTGGCGCACCGATGGTGTATCGATTTAATAAATAAATAAATAAATAAAATAAATACAAATTAGCTTCTGCATCGTCTCCGACGCTACGGGAAGTTCAGCCCCTTCGCCCTTGCGTAACAGAAGATAGACACCCATGCTCACCTCCGCAGCTTCGGCTTGCTGGCCGCCTCCGGCGACCAGCCTCAGCCGCTACAGCTCGCACGGTTGCCTATCCTTCGTTACAGCGGGCGGGGGCTGCTCTCCCTCTGCGCCTCCGGCTTTTTATATACACTCTATGGTCGGTAGCCAAAAGACTACGTGAAGTCGGGGTGTTCCGAGTCGGTTTTGGGGCACAGCCGACCTAACTGATCCATAAAGTGGGTACACTTCTGAAGATAATGTTTCGGACGTTAAAAAACAACTAAACATAAGCAGATCAATTCAACCTTTCTAATTTATGGGTCTATCGCAGATGCGACAATGCGGCAGCGCACCACGTAAAAAATCACCTATTAATCACATTGCCAGATAATCATGTAGCCATATTCATAATGCCCGGGCAATGTGATAAATAGGTGAGTTTAGATTGTAATTAATCACTTGGCCCGATATGGCTCGGCAATATTCATACTGCCCGGGCATTATGAATACTGCTCGCATTAATCACTTGGCCCATAACATATCTAATTGTTAGGCCGCGCTAAAATTGAGCAAGCTCCAATACTAAGGTCCATGTTTCCATATTCAATTATAATTATTGGGTACATAATATAGTAATATACATAAATAAACAAACAATGTCAAAATTAAAATATAAAGTAATTTATAATTTTGTAACATATTTTCTTTATAATTACGGTAATGTATTTAATTAAATTATAGCCGACATTCAACCCGGCTTTGGAAATCGTTTCAACTTTCATATTCAGTTTTTTTAAATGTCTGTAGTTATATGTGTTGTCAATGCGGGTTGGTTGGTTTATTAGGGCTAAAAAAACTATTAATTTCAGTTTTGGGAGATGTCGACCCTAAAACCCTTGGTCGTACGTTGACCCACGAACATCTGGCTATGGACTTCAGGCACATGTACAAGAAACCTACACAGCAAATAAAGCGTATTAACGATACCAAGTTCGACCTATGTAATATTGGAGCTGTGAGGCAGTACCCGTACAGCAACATGCATAATTTAGTGTTTAATGATGATGAGACCTTAAACGCGGTTGTGCAGGATCTTCACGACTATAACGAGTGTGGTGGTGGTAAGTTTTCTAGTTTTTTATCAAAAACGTAATTGCATGTTTGTTAAAAACTTAAAATATCTAAAGAGCAATGATATATTATACAAATACGACGCTAAGGAGTGTTTTAAAGTACTGTATTTGCCATATACATACGTCCCACTGCACTCTACAGGGCACGGGCCACTTCTATAATTGTCGAGACTACTGAGAAGGGCTTAGGCCAAAATCATGCAGGGCTCCTCACGACGTATTCCTTCACCGTTATAGTGTGTGGTGGTTGACTATCAATACCACACACAATTTTGAACTCGTGTGCTCTAGTTTTTGAACCCGCGACTATCGTAAATTCGTCTGATCAGTTACCTACAGGTCACCACGCCCTATTTAAATACCGTTAGAGAAAACATGGCAAAGTAAAGGTAATGTAGAAAGCCGTCGAAATATGTGGCGATCTTGCTAGATTAGTTAGGTAGTGTTGCATGAAAAAATCAGAAGATCAATTCGGCAGCTGGGGGTTTCAGACGCCTTATCAGCGTTAAATTTCTTCTTTGAGGACTTTTCAGTGTTGGAAGTTGGCCGTCAGCTTCTTGTGTTCTTCTTAATCATTAGATGGACCAGTTTTTCGCCGGTGCTGATACCGATCCACTCCCCGGTGTTTCGCAGCAAAGATTTTTTTTTTCATCCAGAGCGTCTCTTCCCTTCCACCCTGTCCATCAATATTAATTGAAGTAGCTTATATCTTTCATGCTTAAGCACGTGGCCGTAATATTCTGTCTTGCGTTTTTTTTATGGTGTGCATCATTTTCGGAACTAAGATTCGTTGAAATATAGATTGAAGATTCATTGATTATTATTTACCAGAACTCCTTAAAAATCATTAACTTAATGGCTTCTCTTTTATCCAATTATTTGTACACCAAACTAGTTTTTGAACAGGTACCATCGTAGAAAACTCAACGGAAGGTCTGGCCCGAGATATCAAATTTTACAAAAAAACTTCTGAGACGACGGGTGTTAAAATAGTGGCGGGCACTGGTTTCTACATCGAGGCAATGCAAAACGAATCCAACAAGAGTATTACTACTGAGGCGATGTACAACCACATGCTACAGGAGTTGACGGAAGGTTGCGTGGACGATAAGACTGTAAAAGCTGGGTTCATGGGAGAAATTGCTAGTGTATGGCCTTTAAGAGGTAAGTAATGCTTGATTCTTATAAATTAATGATACATTTAGACACGACTTAAACAATGACGTAATGAGGGTTGAGGTGGTAGCAAGAAGCCAACCGCTTTAAGAGCTATCACTTAACATTTAGTCGCTAACGGTGCTTGTAGAAAATTCTGCTAGCGGTATACACATTATACTCCTATAAAAGTAAGATATCCTGGAATCGACGAAATCTAAAAATTGTTGGGGACAAATGGTCACGTAAACTTGCTTGAATTTTTGAACTTTACACCACTTTACCCGTTTATAATTAATTTATGAATGTTTGTACAGATTTCGAGCGCAGAGCTATAATAGCAGCAGGAGAGCTGCAGAAGCAGGTGGGTTGCGGAGTGAGTTTCCACCCTCACCGCGAGGTGCAGGCTCCCTTCGAGATCATACGCCTCTATCTCGAGGCCGGTGGAACTGCCGACAAGGCTGTCATGTCGCATCTTGACCGTGAGTCTTGGATAAATTACTTTTTTCACTTGATATACCTTTTCATGTAGGTGTCGATAGCCTTTACGACGTAGTTGTGTACGAAGAGATAAAATTGTGTTTCATAAATATTATTGTATATAGCAGTTTTTATTCGTATCGGTTTTGTGAGACCAGAATAATCTAGTTTCTCCGCACAAGACTTTTATCAAACTGTGGTGTCGAGAGCTCGTGTATGACTTCCAGCAATCGGTTTTTATACCTATTTGATATCGTGATATCGAGGTTATTGACTGAGCGCTATAATAAATATACAATTACTAACAAATGTCCCAAAATTTCAGGTACTCTATCTGACAACGCAACTCTTCTAGAATTCTCCGAACTGGGCACGTATTGCCAGTTCGATTTGTTTGGTGTAGAAGTTTCATATTATCAACTGAACGAGTTGTTTGATATGCCTTCCGACGGCGAGCGTATCAACAAGGTCAAACTACTGGTGGACGAAGGCAAAGCGGATAGGGTCTTGATGTCGCATGATATTCACACCAAGCATAGATTGGTAAGTGATTTTTTGAAATAGATCTTATTTTTGAATAGATGATGGTCTTCTGACGATTGGCAAATGCTTTAGAAGTTATATCAGCCCATTTACATCCTGCTCCAGGGCCCGGGTCTCCTCTACAATGGAGATACGGTTGAGAGGGGTCAGGCCATATCCCAGTTCAAACCTCTGACTTTACTGAGTTATGTGTGTATTGATAGTCAATCACCATGAACTATAATAACGGTGAAACGGTGGAAACATCGTGAGGAAACCTGCATATTACGATACATAGGTTTCCTTACGATTTGCGCCCTGTGGAATGGGGGCGTTTCGAGAATCCCGCCGCGGTATCCCCTGCCTGTCGTAGGAGGCGACTAATGGGGAAGTGAAGGTCGCGGGCGCGCAGTGGGGGGTGTTGTACTCACGTACAATGCGACCTCGAGATGTTCAGCAGCAGGAGAAAGTGCAAGCAACTGCCTGATGCCGAGAAATTAGGAGGCTTCTTATTTTTGAATAGAAGTGACTTTAATCTCAATGATGGTATATACAGTGTAGGACCAGAAAACAAAAAACGAGTGAATATGCGAAGTTCTCGATAGAAATATCGGCATTACTTGATGGAGATAAGTTTTCCTGTATGAACTTATACTAGTGGTATGATGCTGTAGAATATATCATGGGCGCATTCTGAGACGTTTAATGTCAATTAAATTGTTCCTTAGTAGAAATTCTCTTCCTAAAATCTACACTAAGTAATGATTTAATTGAAATTTCTGGGTATGGCAGTAAGACTATTTTAATTTACTAATATTTAACAAATTATAAAATTCAATTTTATATGTATTACAGACAGCTTTTGGTGGGCACGGCTACTCCCACATATTAAGAACAGTCCTACCCAAGATGAAAGTGAAAGGATTCGAGCAAGAAATCATAGATACCATAACTATAAAAAATCCTGCCAGATGGCTGACCATAGACAACTAATTTTTACTGTTAAAGAATTGAAAATGCATTTGTAAAATTAATCATTTTATTTACAGTTTTTATAAATATAACTTTTATGCGGACTTGAGTTGTATTCTTTTTTTTGTTTCATTTTAATATGCGAAATTTTATTGAAAATGGGTGAAGAAATAAGGCCTTACTTCAACACCAATACCAATAGTGGAATATGGAATTACTTAATGATAATATAATTATGCACTAATGTTGCAAAACTATGCAACCAATAGATCGCGTTGGGAACTCAATTCCCGCGTTTTTACTTGTCAGGAGAAGCTCTGTTTACACTTGTTTTGAAGTTTTTATTATATCTAAACAATGCTATATTTTTATCTCATAATCAACACAACACATACTCATACTAACATTCCAATAGTAAACAAAATAATTTTTCATGTACATTGTGAACCACAATATTTTCTTATTGGCTCTAATTTCTCCTTTTTAAGGAATATTTTGGAGCTTTTCCATTGAACTCAACAATGTCATTTTTCAATTTGTTGCCATTAATAAATCGTAATCGTATTACGTATTAAATATAAAAACAAGCGTAAACAAAGCCCTCATTAATATTCTAATTGGCAACACCAAAATGAACTCAGTTATGCTAAAATGTACCATCTACATCAGATTTATTACAAGTAAGACATTCATTCATTATTATATTATGAATTGTCTATAATGTTTCCATTTAAGAGCGTATACACCTTGCGCGCAGTCAACTATAGGTATTTCTTCGTTAATTTCACGCACACATAAGCGACCAAAGCTGTGTGCGTAGAGCTGCCGCGTCGGCTCGCTATACAATCGGCTCAAACAACTTTGATCCGTGCGCTTCAAATATTCAATTGAAATGTAACTGTAATATAATATCATAAAAATATTTTATTTGCATTATAAGTAGACAAATATTACTGTGCAAGCAAAGAATAATACAAATTTTGGATACTAATCATATTTTCGTTATTATTACATTGTTAAGTTGCATTCAAATCAGTGTTCAATCAGTATACACTACGGACGTTTTATTAATCATTTCGTGTTCTAAAACATAAATAGTGTTAGGGGCCTTACAACCCCTTACAATTACGAAATATATTTAATTCTATATTACAATACATAACATAATTTAGCCTCGGAATTACATCCCATTATATTACCTGAAACATAATTTATACTCACTACAAAATCATTGTAGGTAATAAAAATAATTAAATATTTTACTACCAAAGTACTAAGATGTGGTAATCGCATTCCGCGCGTGGCTATTTTTACTACGCGCGGCATAATCGACTGCAGCCAGGCCGGAGCGACGAGCGATACGTCCTCCCTCTAGAAGGCCTTGCGGCGGTCTGATTTGAGCCACGTCGGACAGCGTGTTTTATAGTGGTTTTTAAAATATTTGTAGAACACATGAAAACTAATTTTGTTGAAATATAAAAATGGTAATTTATTGATAAGATGTTCTTCTATTGTAATATGCAATTGCTATAAAAAATTATGTATGATAAGTTGGTGAAAAAAATATGTTCTTGACGAGAGTTTCTGAGTAATTTCGCATTGTTTAAATTTTTATTTTTCAGGAAATAAACACAAAAAGATTATTTTTCTCAGCAAAATCCCTCCATAAGGGTCTTATTAGTCTGATAATATTTTTATTTTCATCTTATATTTAGTGGTTTCGGATATCTTAAGCTTCTAAATTGCCATTTAAAGCCTAAATAACGAAACTTGTGTTCAGTAATCCTTATAGTACTCACAAATTATCCATCAATCTATAATGTTTTCCACCAAAATCCCTAGATGACAACCTTTTCTAAAATTAGTACTAATTATTTTACCTTTAAATTGTTTATTGATGGCTATTAACTCATTTGAAAAGTCCTGTTTTTAAGCCAAAAAGCGCGTGCAGGGTATAAACGCTCTTAATAATACCTACTATTGCCATGAATAGATTTTACCTATTTTTACTGTTTCGTAACACAACATAAATGTAACCAATTTTCCATCAACAGAATTCAATCCCGCACATTTTGGCACAACCAAGTCCCAATAACACTAATCACTGCCACTAGTCTTCCAAGTCCAGGTTCTGCAACTCTTCGTCCAGGTCTTCGTCGAGGAACAGGTTCTCGTTGATGGGCACGGCTGCCGCGTCCTGGACTTCTGGCTCTTTCTCTCCATTCTCCAGGCCTTCGCCCAGCCGTTGCAGGCGATCTGTCGCTGCTCGCGTGCCGGAGTCGTCCACCTGGATTATTGGTGTTTTTTGATGTTAAGATCATTTTGATTTGGTAAAGTAATTGTAAAAAAACTAGACGTGCTGAAGTTGAAACTAACACTTTTGATATTGGATGTACACTGGACTCTTTTAGTTCACAGTACAGTATAAATCATTATGGAATCATTAGTAAAAAAATTATTGTTTTTTTTTTCATAAAATTCATCCTATGTTACTTCTAATACCTCCAGGTATATGTGTACAAAGTTTCATGATGATCGCTTAAGTAGTTATCGCGTGAAAGCGTAATAAACAAACTTACATTTACGTTATATTAGTAGGAACAACTATTTCTAGAAAATAAAATGTTATTCAAGGAAACAACATACATACAATGTCACGAATTTTTTCCCAGAAGGGGTAGGCAGAGGTGCCAGGACACCCACAACCCACATTTCGCCTTGTATGTTTCGTCCCACAATGTCCATATCGAGCAAAAATCCCTAACTCTGGGCTGATAATGAATAGAAAAATTCCATATCACACCGCACGACTGTCTCGGAAGCCATACCGTTGGTTTTTCGGCTTTCAAGCAATAAAGCAGCCTAATTTCATTGAAATAAGGCCTATTTTAAATCAAGGCCACAATATGGCGCTTATGACAGTCGAGGGGATCCATATTTTAGTTGAAATATCAGTACCTCGGAAGCCTCCATGCCAATAAGGTCGAGTTCGAGTTCTCGGTACGCGTTGTCGTCTTCCTGTCCGTAGTCTCGCAGGTCGACCGCCTCGTCGCCGTCGTCGTCGGCGTCGGCGGCCAGCGCGGGGTCGAACGAGAACATCTCGCGTCCGGACAGGCCCACCGCACGACCGGCGCGGAAGTCGTTGCGCTTTTGCTCTTCCGCTGCCGTTTGGGCTTCCTGGAATTGGATTTTTTTTTAAATATATATACGAACGTACAGGCATGCGTACGTACGCACTATATATACGCACGCACGTATAATTTAATTTAAATTAAAAAATGTGCGATGCGGTGACAACAGGCATTAAAGAAAAACAATTACGGCAATACTACTAAAAATATCATTGTGTTCGTTGAATAATTTTATACGCAAGTACTTGTATGAACTTTCGCACAGTTTTTTTTTTTAATTCTAAATAAACAAAGAAACTAATAACAACAATAAACAAAATTAACAAGTATATAGGACTCTTTACGTACTTATTCGTAGTATATCGGGTTGCCGTATTAACATTAAATTCTATATTAGCGCCCCCATTAAAATCAGATTCTTTTTTGCCAAGTTATACATACGTACACACTCACGTACATACGTATGTATGCAAGATTTTTTTTCATTTAACTAATATGACGAGATAAGCTGACCAGGCGATGGTGGTGGCTTACCTGATTTTTACCATTATTCATTCATATAAACAGGAGCTACAATACTCGGAAGTTATTAATAAGCACCGCAAAGCAATGCATAGTGCTATTCAAGACCTAAAAAAAACTTGACACTGTTTACGCTATGCTGCTTGGCGACAGTAATAGGCAAACCGTTTACTACCCAAAACTAGCTTTTGCATGCAAATCACCTACAACTTTGAAGCTTAAAATAAAACAAAAAAACATACATGTTTCTCCTTAATCTTCTTCTTTTTCCACGCGAGGAAGGTTTCAAGCGTAATTTTGGTTTGGTTAGGTCCCAGAGCCGCTCTCTCACGCTCAATAAGGTCAACTAGAGATATTTCGTTCTTTTTCTCCTCCATTTTCTTCTTGTCTCGTTTGAGTACGAAGCCGGGCGGTAGAGCGTGCCTGTATATACACTTGGTACCGGACGGACACTCCCAGAACCAACCGTACTTTGATTTCTCCACAGCTTCCAAGAAATGTTTGCAAATCTGTAAATGATATAAAGTATTTTAATGTTCGTATTATTTTGTCTGGATTATTCATAATTTGAAATAAATGAACTAATTAGGAAAATAGATATTTGATCACTTAAAAGTTTGGTTTTTTATTTTATTTTTTATGCAACTGCAACTTTTGTTACACAAATACACTAAGCTTAATTAAAAGATTCAGTGCACTTTAAACACGATTTCCTACAAATAATTAAAGATTTCAACTAGGTGTATGTCTAATTGTTTGCATAAAAATAGGCGTTACTTTTAGTATATCATTTAAAAATTACTCACAATATCAGTAGTGGGCCGTTGTTTGTTTCCTTCTCCATGCTTCTTTTCCACCACCTCCTTAAGCTTGTCTTCGTCCCAATTGTCCATGTTGTCGTCATCATCACGCATGTCCACGTACAGAGATCTCTTCTCTGCCTGTGAAATCACAAAAATATTATTTTGCAGGCAGCTGTTTTCATTTTACAACTAATATGACTACTTATACTGGTTGATGTGGGTATTAACATATATATACATAAATAAAAAAATAAACACATGATATAATAGGAATTTAGTAAGTAGATATATTAGCATGAGTGGTAAATATTTCTCCAGGATAAGAGATTTATACAAATCTGTGGAAACCTGATAAATATTGACAGAGCCTGAAACTCCATTTATGTGAGTCCGTCCCATATTTAAATATACAATGCCTAGGTGTCAATAAAATCCCTATATTGCTTTAAGACTTTTAGTTATTTAGTTAGAATATATTAACAACTGCTTACCTTCCTTTCAATTGTCAAGTCGTGAGAGAATTTACATTTGTCGCCTTTAGTACACTGGCCTTGTTTGAAGAAGGCGCACACTACAGATTTTGGATCAGTACCTGAAATAAAAAAATAAATAAATGAACTTCATGCCTTATGCTCCTTATGGTTACTCTTTGTTTTTCATCCCATTATACTGGGTATATCAAGACTGTTACCGAAAACGAAGCCGGGTGGTAGTTTTAGTGATTACAAACACAATGCAACTAAAAATTTCGCAAAAAAACGCGACAATTAATTTTTTATGATTTTTTAAATATCGTGATTTTTGGGTGGTAAATCCATAGTTATTGTTAAAATAATAATTTAAACTCTTTTATACCTTAGGTTATTTATAAATAAAAGGGTTAATATTATTTTCGGAAAAAATGTATATACCACCCAAATACGGTCATAGGAAAAAAAAAACAAATAAAAAATTGTCGTTTTTTTTGCAACTTTTTCTGTTGCATTGTGTCTGAAGTCGCTTAAACTACCACCCGGCTTCGTTTTCGGTAGCAGTCTTGATATACCCTGTATAGAACCTTCAAAATATGGCAAGTATCTTATTATAGGTTGTGCAATGGGGTGTATGCTTCTTCACTCAAACTGAATTTAAAAGTTATTCAAATGGGTCAACACATTTGATAACTAAAATAAGTTTTAAATCTTTCTATGAAAACTGGCTGTGAGTATTAATATAAATATAACCATGGTTATGTTACCATAATGTAATTACATTATAAGATGGTATCCCAAGACACAGGCTATGCCTAGTTTGGGAACCCCTGGTAATGGATTTTAAAAAGTAATTATGTTTTATTTTAAATAAAGTTTATTATATACCTTTCTCAACTTTCTGTGTCTGCACCGGTTTGAACAGCATAGCGAGCTCCTTCTGTTCCTTGAGTTTCATCTCCTTTTCTTTTTTCTTGTCCTCCACCGGCTTGGCGGGATGGATGCCGCCACTCTTCACCTGCTTCTCAACCTGCTGGATGAACTTCTGCTGTTTGGCTCCCTTCTTGTTCTTCAAACCGAATGTCTTGTCCTGGAATTAGGAAGTTAATTGTCAGAATGTTTCATATATTTATATTTGTTGTGCAATACATGAAACAGACCATGGGACTGAGTGCACCAGTTGACAAATATTGATTTCAGGTTTGGGTGAAAGAATGTTTCAATTGTTGTGCAATAATGTCATAAAATATACCAAGGGTTTGACCTAACACAAATGTTGTTGAAGTTTATATAATATGTGTCTACATTTTAAATATTATATTTGTTTTGGGTCTGTGTGTTATGAAGTAAAAAGTATCTTGTAGTACCTTATTTGCATGACAAAGTGTCTTAATATTATGTCAGGACTGTACGAATGATTGCTGGGTGTATATTTATTTCTGATACATCTTTATTGCTTATATTCAATCCCAAGGAGTTAAATGCAGAACAATGATTGTTGATCATTTTTGATTGCTGTTGCAAGTTCTTGCTACACTTGGTAGGTGGATTTACGAGAACAAAACACATTTCCTCACATTTATGATATTTGTTTGTAAGATAAAACAATTGCAGTATTGTCTTTATATTATAAATAGAAATACATTGTTGTCTACAGAATACATAACAATGTTTTTTTATCTTAGTCTATCTTATGTATGTTACATTACATGTGTTAAATTTATCTTTTAGCGACATGGAGGACAGCACATGCATAATTCGTATTATCCTGATACAAACAAGGATATTCTTATTAATTATTTAGGAACATTTTATCTTGTTCCAATGCCACGCTATTGATAAGACAGAGGTACTAGGGGCAATTGAAAGTTCAAAAATGATTACAATCTTATATAAAATATTTCTTAGAGCTACGTTCCTACCAATATGGCATTGATTGGGCTTGTTTATATGGATATAATACTTCATTTCCTGTGAAGTAGGTAGTGATGTTACAGCCACAAATGGTTCTATACTCCCAGAAGTAATTCTTTCATATCATAGTAATTTACTCTGTAAATATTTCCCAACATATCTTACCTCAATAACCTTCTCTTTCTTCTTCTGTTCAGTTTTCTTGCTACCTCCACCGCCACCACTTGCTTTCTTTGGCGGCATGGTTATGTTGTTTCTCGTATATTCTAATAACAAAATGCAACTAATAGATGTTGAAAATGACTAATTGTAAGTCAGAAATATAAGTTATGGTGCAATCCAATGGTATATTATTATTTTATTTCTCTCTTCAAGAAATGATAAACCGTCCACGGCGCACAATTGAAAAATTTAAGACCGCGTTCCAGGCGCAGAATCGCGAAAACTGACTTAACGTTGTCTCTTTTATCCTTTAGTATATCGTAATAAGCTGTCTTTATTTATGCGCAAAGTACAGTAGACACGTGTATGGATTTTTTGTCGTTCCATTTATTTTCTTATAAGGAAGAAAATTATAATTAAAATATTAATTCTTGAAACTATAATAAATATCTTCTATTTCTTATTAGCATTTTGTGTAACATATATTTTATTATAAATATATAAATTGTGTATGATGTATTCGCATGATACATCTGCCTTTGAGTATCACAATAAAAAAACTTTCGAGTAGATTTCTTTGACATTTCCCAAATAACATTTCTGTCAATGGCTAGAAATCGGTACGGCTGGTTGTGTCGTGTTATCTCGTAGCTGTTTAGTACGCGAAGGTGAAATAAACAGAAGCCGAAATTAGGCCATGGCGATCGTTATTCGATATAAAACTGTAAATCACCCATAAAAACTGTCAGTGTTTAATTTTGACCAGCGTAAACCATGGAAATTGTCGACATCGAAGAATGCCAACCCGACCCTGTCGCGGCCACAAGGAAGAAAAGTTTATGGGCTAAAATTAACAATAGAACGACTTACAGTTATTTATTTAACGTAGTAATATCGATATTATTGCTCACGTGTCTGGTGTTAGTGTTGTATTTCTTCAAAGAGTATCTAAAGACGATACTGTACTGGGTGGACGCGCAGGATCCGTGGATAATATTCCTGCTGTTCATGGGTCTGTTTTTAATCGTGAGTTTTCCGGTGACTATCGGATATTTAGTGTTGATAATAACGAGTGGATATTTGTTTGGTATAGTGAAGGGATTGGGTACAGTGTTGGTGAGTGCGAACTTTGGTGTGGCGGTGGCTCATTTTACGTTGAAAGCGTTGCGGAGTTACCTCCCATTGGACCGGTTATTGAAGAACGACACGGCGCGGGCGCTGCTCAAAGTGATCTCAGGCCCTCAGGCATTCAAGATTGTGTTCTTTGCTCGCCTCACACCAATACCATTTGGTCTCCAGAACACTATATTTGCTGTGAGTCTAATCTTTATATTATCCATTTCAGTAATATATGCAAACTGTTTAAATTTTATCATAATTATTCGAAAACAAAAAATATGAAATAATAGAAGACATTTTGCTTATTCAATAAAAACACAAATTCTTATTGTAAGACATTTATTAAATGGAATGGCAAACAGTTGTAAGGAATGTGGCTTTAAATAACTTGCAAACATTTCTATAAATTATTGTTGAATGTTTCAGAAGTAAAAAAAGTTGGGTACACTGGTATTTTACATTATTAATCATATCATAAACAACAGTTGAAATATTAAACAGCTGGTTCCACTCAGATATTTAATAGAATTGGAAGTGATTATGCTTTAAAGAGTTAAATTATAAGAGATTCCAGACACTTATATTAGGATTATAAAATTTATTTTAAGTTATAAGCTTTTTTCAAGCTTTCTTTACAAAATAGAGAGAGGTTTTAAGTTTGTTTTATATTCAAATAAAGGATTTCTTAAATAACATTTTTAGATAACATCAAGCATGATTGTCCTTATGTGTGATAAAATCAAATAACTTGTGTTTTCTTATCACTAAACTCTTAAAGATTATCAAGTGGCTGCATCTTTCTTCTCAAAAACATAATTACTGAATTACTGAAGTTGAAAATATAACAAGAAAAATTTTATACAAATTGTTGTATTACAATTTAAAAACATAACCTACATTGAAAGTAATTTAAATGAGATCAATGTTTAGGAAGACTTGAAAAAAAATATGATGAATTACAAATAATTCAAGTTTTGTTCTAAACTATTCATTTTACATTTCATCTTACATGTATGAATAAAGTTGTTGATAAAAGCAATAACAAACTTTAGTTAAACATTTGAATGTTATCAACATATAAAAATAATAGTATAAAGTGTATGAGATAGCCTAGTTGGCAACAGACCAGACTGATTCATAGATAATTATCACACACTAATACTGAAGGTAAACATCATGCATTCCTTAGAGATCTACATTAGTATTTCACAGTATAGTACCTATGTTCAGTCTACCATAGCTAGCTTGATTTACTAAGATCTAAGTCCTTCTGAATGGTCAAGAAATCCTGTGTAGGAATAGGATGTAGGTGGGATGTTCTATTAATTATGATTACCTATTTATACATGTTAAAATAAAGTAGGTACAAATTAGTATGATTTTCCTTGATATGACTGAGAAATATAGCCATATTATATACACTAGTAACTAAACATTGTAATTGATTAATTGTGGCCTTGTACAATGCACAGTCATGTAGTATAATATAAGTTATCCAACAATTGTGGGAAATATAAAATTCATAAATCATATAAATCTTCCTTAAAATCACTAGTCTTTTGTCTAAACAATATCTTTAAATATCTGATGAACAAATACGAATTTTAATATTAGGTAGCAACAATTTTCATCATCAACCTATATGCCGCATATCATATAAAAATTTAACCTATCCATATTACAACAAAATATTCTTTATTCAAGTAGTGTATTACAAATTCTTCTGAATTACGAAGAATGTGTTTAGCTTCTAGATTCCCCGTCGTTTTGCTAGTTTCGAGACCTGAGAAATAAGGCCCTAAGAAAATATCTATCAGAACAAAGTCCGAACTTTGACCCGCATATATCTACGCAAAAAACTACGCGCCGCGAAACATGTGTTTGTTTAGTCGCGTCGCGTCGTGGCAATCGAATCTACTCCATCCTTTCTAAAGATATCCTTATATTATATTGAATAGCAGTGTACGTAGATCTATCACGACAATCCATTGGCTAGCGTTTGGATAAATTTTTAAAGAAGAAATGAGGGGTTATTGGGTATCGGAATAAAATATCAACCAAAACCTGACGTTGTCCATTTTCCGAACCATAGCCGTGTTATCAATTTTGTATGACTAAGTTGGAAAAATACGATATAAATTGTTATAGTACCGTTTCTGCCTGATATATTTCTATTGGTTCATCTATAGGGGAGCTCGGTCGTCCCCACGTACACAACAGAGCAAGGCCATTTAGTTCTCTTATCAATCTTGAGGTCATTACATTCAGTTACTTTAAACGCGTTCAAGTGTAGCTTATTTGGGTGTTATCGGTGCCTTAGATACAAGACTTGTGTCGTAGGTATCAATGACTGCTAGAAACTTATCGGACTACCAGGAAACTTCGACTCGAAACATGTATTTGAATATCACGTGTGTTTCTCTTGGCCTCTCTTTGCATAATCGGCTTTTTAAACAATTGACTATGACCTGTCCTTCTTCAAACTAGGCTTAAAGAGAGTCGTCTCCTCCCGGTAGGGAGCGACCTGGCTGTGCTAGATCCCTGACAATGCTTGCGAATGTTTGTGAGCGGCGCTCGCTTACCATCAGGCGGTCCACAAGCTCGTCTGTATGCTAACGGCCTATATAAAAAAAACTCGTTTCAAATATAGCTCAGGACGTAGATCAAGTATTTTTTTAAATTAATTATATTTTATTGTACAAAAAAAGAGCAATATACAGAAACACAAAGGAAATAAAACTACTAACGGCGGCCTTATCTCTTAAACTTTAAAGCAATGTTTGACGGACAACCATGGGATGGATTTAAAAGAAGAAGAAAGGAGAAAGTATCCATCGGCAACCTACGTAAGGGCTTTTTGAAATTGAATATACAGGCTATTCCTGAAACGCGACATAATTACTTGCCACTATAACGGTAATGCATTGTGTACGATCGCTCTTAAAATTACGATACTCCATGTCGTATTTCTTTGATTGCTATTAACTGTATGAACATAACATGGTACTTGTCGGGTGAAGGTCAGACGAATGGGTTCTCGTTTGTTATTTCCTTCGTGGCTTATTCAAGAATACTGTGAAGGTCACTGGTATAGCCACGCCATGTAATAAAAAATAAATTACCCTTAAACCGTGAGTTGTCCTTGCGTGGTGCAGTGTTGGCTGTAAATGTTAACGGCTTTAATCGTGATAGGCTTGATTCGTAGCTCTAGAAGGTCTGTGCCTCATCGCGTGTGAAGTCTTTACGAGCATGGTGAGTCGGTATACATTGACAAAGAAATAACAAGGAAGAATTTTGCCGATGTAGTTAGCTATTGTAAAAAGGAAGATTCGAGAGCATTCAAGAAGCAGAACAAGACTCGAATTAAAAGAAGAGTAGAAATTATCTGGGGCGTAATTAGAGTCTTTTGGCCATATACTTGTGATTCTAACATAAAATTGATTTTGTAGATGTTAATAATTATGAACAGATGCGCGTCAACATTCAGAACAATCCAAAAATTAGACCACAAACCGCAGAGTTCTCAACGATATCGTTTGTTTAACACGTCTCGATCGACCCCTACACATAAGTTATAATAACAATAATAGGGAAATTTCGGCCATTATTTAACTCTCTGGGATTACCAATAACGCAATAGCCTGACCCGGTTTTCCCCGTTTTGCGGATGCACATACACTTCTTTGAACATTTTTTTTCCCCTATGTTCATGAGGGATAATGTAGGATTCTAAAGGTGAAAACAATGTTCAAATCGGTCTAGTAGTTTCAGAGCCTATTATATGCAATCAAATCTTTTCTCTTTATAATATTATTATACAAAATGTTTAAGTCAAACTGAGGTAGTATACCACTCATTTTATCAGTGTGGAATTTTTTTAAACGATCTAAATATGGCTGTGACGAAAACTCCGAAGCAAACCCAAAGTCATATTAATTATTGCTGCATTTATCAATTTAAAACAGTACCTTATCACTTGGTTTAGTAAATTGCAACACTGGTGCAAATCGATTGTATATTATTTTCGTTCCCCCAATTCTTTAATAGCAGGGATCTATTGTAAGGGGTAAAATTTGAAAGCCTCCGTGGCACTACGGGTTCGGTCCCCACACTGAGTCAAATATTTGTGTGATCCACAGGCATTTGTTTCAGATCTGGGTGTTTGTGAGACCGAAAACTCTCGTAGTGTCTGATAATGGATACAAGACTCAATCTTAGTGTGGGGTCAGGACGATGTGATGGACCATTGAGTGTATATGTATCAAAATTTTAGTGCAAGTACATTGGTTGCACAAGGGGTTGTCATTTTATATTATGATATTTATTGGAATCTCCAACGAAGATAACGCATTACATTTATATTTAAGCGTGTATTTGTATCATTCTGTGTACATTTTCAATAACAGGAGAGTACAATTTGCACAGAGTTTGTTAACCAAGATTATGATTGCACTTAATCAAGTTAAGGCAAAGCTTATTAATAATATTGCACCTGAACCAATTATTATTTAAACCAAAAAAAAACATTACTCACAGAATATGATAAAAAGTAAATCTTTACTATTCCATTTCGTTCGGGGCATGAGAATCCATAAAACTGGTGGTAGGATATTAATGTCCAGTAGTATAACTAACACTGTGCACGATGTCGGAAAATCTATATAGTTATACCCACGCAAGAATATCCCGTTATAAGTCCTATGTTTCCTCGAGATTTTTTTTCAATGAATTTCGTGACGAGCGTGTTATGGTAAACGGTACGACCACTCATGGACAGTGCAAAAATCAAACAAGACCATTAATTACCAAGCAATGTTTGGCATTCTAATGCGCTCGTCATCCTGAGACATAAGATGTTAGGTCTCAATATGTTCAATAGTTACTCTGGTTTTAATTTTCTTCAAATCGAAACACAAAATTACATTTACACTGATGTTTGGCGGGAGAAATAAACTCCTTCACGCCTGCCTACTCAGTATCTTACTTTTTGTCCTTTTTAACCGACTTCCAAAAAAGGAGCAGGTTCTCAATTCGACTATATGTTGCTTTTTTTGGCTAGCTAGTATCTACGACAAAAAAGAAAATCAAAGGCAATAATTATCCATCGATAAAGTTACATCACTACACATGATAACCGGACGATAGCGAAAGTAACCTGTGTATGCGGCTAGCCATTGACCTTCGTTCATCACGAACTTTATCTTATCATCTCATACTATCGCCTGTATTTTTAAATTAAATTTTGTAACACTATCTCTGCGTGAAGGCAGATTGCTGAAACTGTGATATCGTCTGTTGTCTGCACTTATCATTTAGCTTATTAGTGTTCATTTTGGTAAACACATATGACGTGATAGAAACGGATTTGTTTGATAATGCAGATTAATTTAACAAAAAAGGGGTGTTGCAGTCGCTTATATGTTTGGTTATATTAATTATATTGGTGGGAGGTCTCTTATATATGAGAGGTAGCCTGGGTAGCTACCAACGCAATGTCTATTTCTACCGCCAAATAGCAGTGTAAATGCATTGTTATATTTTGGTGAGAAGGACACTGTAGCCAGAGTAACCATTAAAATCTTATGTCTCAGGATGACGAGCGCTGTGGAATGCTAAGGATTGCTTTTTAATTCAAGGTTTGCTTTTGACACTGTTTATGAGCAGTAGTTTCACTTACCATCAGGTGAACGGCGTGCTCAAATCGTCAATTATTGCAATAAAACAAATTTGGTCCTTCGAGCCGGATCTATGGTAAAAACCAATACATATTGGATACACAAGGAGTAATCCGTGACCGTCGCGTCGTCTTAAACAAAACCGTCACGAAACGAAGTCATAAAACAAACTGTCTATCATATGTCAGATGTCCGTAACGAAACAAGATGATTACAATACTTATTCAAAACAATACTCGGACCTTACAAATAAGGTTATCTGCCTGCTATTGATTACAACGTATGACCGTGACCATGCTTTGACCGTATTAGGCAAACTAAATACTACTGATGAGTACTACTGGTAAGAATAAGATAACCAAACATCTTTTTGTGCTGAGTTGTGGTGGTGATTCTCTAGATTGTTTTATATTTAAAGAGTACTAGTGAAAATAAAATTAATATCGCGCCCTTAAATTAGGAAGGTTATATCCTAATACTGAATAATAGGAGGTATTAAAGAAGAAAAATCCTGAATTGCAATAGAGCATGTCATCTCATCAGATTCAACAAATGTCGGCTTTGAACAAACTGTTGCCGCCGGGCGGACGTCATGGCCAGCGGACCGCAACCGCCCTACATTCAGCTGACAACTTTTATAATGTTCTAACTGGATAAAATTATGCTAAAGCTGTACTTACGTCATCACTGTGACGTCAACGTATGCATTTTATGGTGGTTGGCGAGGCCGTGCTGGCGAGGTGTTATACTATAAATAAACATCATTGCAGAACATTGAACAGTGTAGAGAAAGTAGGTTTCCGTTTCGACCTGTTGACTGTTAGTTGTTCAAAAGCTATAGCCTAGTTTATGTTGACTGGACAGCCAAGGCGGTAGGTTTGAGCCATCGGTAAAACCCCACATTTCAAAGGTTGTTTAATTATGAATGACTTTTAAAAACATTGTATTACTTTATTTTTTTACTAAAGTGTTGAATATTTCAAGCGTGACTAAAAAACAGCGTATTGTGGTTTTCGTTAATATAATAAGGATTTCCTAATGGAAACAAATGTTACTATGTTTTAATCGCTTTTTTTTTTGTAATGGCTCCAAAGTGAACATTGGCATTGCGTGTCTCAAAAATATAGCTAATCTTAGCACAAGCTGGCTTACAATCAGTTCGTTTTGCTTGCAGACGATATAATCTACTTTTTTGCTTGCATTGTACTTTGAATCCAGTTCCATTTTTAAGGCGTAGTGTATGAACTAAAAATACTAATAGTACAGTCTATATTTGCATCTGTTAACTTAATAACTTTGCTACATATATACTATTCTGGGAAGCTGAGGCAATATCTCCGCCACAGTTAATCAAATTACTTGCTACACGTGTAAGCACAGTATTGGATGCGATGCCAAACTTCCGGCGCCTTCAAACCCCTTTTGTATTGCTAAATGTCGACCTCACGTCACTCAATCTCGTGTATTGGGTTCGTATGACCTCATTTCATTCATTATCTGCGGCCGGCTATTCTCTATTTCGAAGCCACCTTTAGTATATCCGATTTGATTAACATTTGGCGCCAGTATATTTGAGTAAGGTAGGATTTGTAATGTCCTTTATGATGTGCCTTTGAACCTGTGTCACAAGCTTCTTGGTTACAAGAGTTGTTTGACGTAATTGACAATGCCTTATGGCTAAATCCAGACCTCAAATTCTCTGGAAGACCAGCCAAGAGGATTCTGTGAGTGGGCGAAACGTGATGTAGCCTATATTTACCAGAAGTATGCACCGGTTCGATTCGGAATCGAATAATTGTAGTAACCACCATGTGGAAATCTGGTAGACAAAGTTTGAGCCGAGGCGTATGCATATCTAGAATATGAATTCCATACCTCGTGAAGACCTCTTTCAGGTCTTTTGAAATAAAACCAAGAATTCATCTAAATTCTCTATGCATTATTTCAAATGCAACATATTAGAGTTGCACCAAACCGTATCGTTCTATTTTAGTGTTTCGAGCTCATAAATCGATTGAGCTTATTTTTAAAATACCAATGTTTATAATCTATTTCTGGTTTACCGCTGAGCTGATTCTAATCGAGATTCTAAATCCGATCTTACTACATCTTGATAAGGTGTGTTTTGCCAAGCACGTGTGCAATAGTTTGTAGCAACTTCAAAAGCGTTATAAGTGCTTCCACTGTGATAAATAACTTTTTATTGATACACAATGTTGCTCCCAGCGTTGTGAAGTATAGTGCAGTACGGCAATGTATGACAAAAGATTTGCAATTCTTATCGGTCTTAGTCCTTAAATGTATTGTGTACATAAGGATAAAGTGGGTAATTACCTGTAGGAAAATGACCGTTATTATTCTTTTGTCATTATTACAACAATATGTGATGAAGTAAGTCTGAAATGTCACAATACCTATAGGTAAAATACCTGCATATAGTATAAAAACAACATATATCATTATTTTTACAAAAAAGTAATTTATTTCATTATTCTTTTCAACATACCTATTCCTGATCCCACACTAAGATTGAATCTTATGTCGTGGGTCACACAATCACCCAGACCCGAAATATCTGTGGATGTCACAAAGTTTGTCTTGGTGCGGGGATCGAACCCACGGCTAAACGTTTCACAACCGACGTGTAACCAACCTCGCAACGGGAGCTATCACGTTTAAAGTGAAATAAGTAAAGCTCCATCTTGCGGCACACATACGAACTACTTTTAACGCCTAAGACACAATAACA
Source organism: Hyles euphorbiae (assembly GCA_023078785.2). Classification (NCBI taxonomy): domain Eukaryota; kingdom Metazoa; phylum Arthropoda; class Insecta; order Lepidoptera; family Sphingidae; genus Hyles; species Hyles euphorbiae. The sequence goes on along the minus strand of CM041039.1, from coordinate 2,306,121 downwards.
TGTCTCTGATGCCTTAATAGGTATGTGCCGGGCATCATTCAAACAGAATGTCAACAATCACGCACGCAAGGTGTTTGTTAAGCTTATCTGAAATGTACGAGCCGGCTGGCGTCGGTTATATTCCATTATTGCACTTGTATTACAATGTCTTACTGCGATGATGTGTAAGGATTCAAATTCAAAATAGAAATATTTTTTTTAGAACAACAGGCAAAGGAAATTATAAATCCAGTATCCAGGATGACTTTAAGTGGCCATGTAGCTGAATTTTATAATTACCAAAATAATTGCATCTAAAGAAACTCATTTACTCGGCGCTGGCTTCGTGACCCAAAGTGGATCTTGGCCTCCGAAACGAGAGTTATCCAAATATCTCCATCCTGCCCCAACTCTGGAAGTTGACGAGGTTTAATTTCTACCATGTCGGCGACCATTTGGTCGATCCAAGTAATAAGTATAAGTACCCCCTTTACGTTACGGTCGTCACCCATTCTCTCGAAGTGGCCAAACCAGCGTAGCCGATGAGGCATTATCTCGCAGACAATATTGCATCTAAAAAAACTATGATGCCATAGAAAAAGGTCTGTATGACTATGGCTTCCATCGCACATGACGCTCCAGTATTCGTATTAAAATACGAATATAGTGGGCATGCCACGCATTAACGAAAAAAAAACATATTTGCTATCTTGAAAGTTCTTTCATTGTGTTAGAAACTCTCGATTTTATGGTCTGTTAAAAAATAGAGTTTTTGTTTTTTCAAGTTTTACTAACCCCAGCCATGAAAATCTATCGAATATCATGAAGTCGAGTTTCATTTAAGTATAAAGACTTCAAAAGACTTGATAACTTAACTATTACTTCAAATCAGTTTTGTATGAAATAATACTGCTCTGTCTGCAAATAATAATGTTGCCAAGACTGAGAACAGCGATGCTCTAACATTTAAAAGTTCAAAGAATGTACAATGAATGTTGTTGAAGGTAAACTGTACATGAAACAACTTTTATATTGCCTCTCTTTAATACACGCTTGGATATTTTTATTCTTTACTGTTTCTTTCTGGATTATATTCATATTATAGGTAATTTTGGCTTTTGACTCACCAAAATAATGCATAAACAGAGAACTTATTGTACACATACTAATGTCTACCATTGAAGCGACTGAACACTGTCTCCCAAGATACAGGCCTCTGGCCTAGTTTGAGTAATCAGTATATATTATAATAAATATATTTTTATGCCTAAATTCATACAGATGGTTATGTAATTTAAGTATCAATAAACTTTTTTTTTAATGGCGTCGTCATTTAGTTGATAGTTGATATGTGATGTTGATATTATTGAAACCTCAGCTTACCCCTTCTGGGATCTAAGCGTGAGATTAAATAATTAACTATACAAAATCATCGGTTGATTCAAAATACAAAGCAAAACTCGTTACGATAGATTTTTATATCAAGGAAGGTCAAACGAAGACGCGCAGTCTTGGTATCAAGTAGTTATTGTTAGATAGCTATCAAACGGCAATAAATTGGTTGTAAATTGATAAAAGTACTTGATGCTCGATATCAAAGCGTAGACCGGTAACCGATAGCTTGGGTTGAGTGATATGGAGGTCGGAGGTACAACCGTAGTTTCTTAGTTACCTATGTATTTTTTTTTAGTTATCGTTTACTTTAATAGTAAAGGAAAAAAATGAGAAAGCGGTATACTGAGAATTCTCTGCAACAATTGAAAAACAAGGAAATGTTCTACTGCTAACATTAGCCTTTTGCGGAGGATTGAAATCACCTTGAAAAATAGATAGATTTTTGAAGATTCAAAATTTAAAAAAATCGCACGTTAATGTCCGCAGTTGTATTTGCGATAAATGAAACTAACACGCATAAAAGAGTCTAGATAAAGTGCACTAACTAGAGTGTTGTATGGTTTCTTGGCGTTTATATAAAAATAAAAACAAACTAAATGCAAAGTTCTCCGCGATATTTAAGTTACGAAAAGCCTTTCAGTTCCGTTAGCCATATTTCACTTTGAATGTAGATGCAAAATTCAATGGATTGAAAGAGTAAGAGGGCGGCCTATCGCCACACATCACACATAGGCACAAATTACTGACTCTGGGATGATAATGAATAGAAAAATCCAATATCACTTTGCACGACCCGGGTTTCAAAGCCGATACTTTTCAGCTTCAGCTTTTCTATCGTTTCGTACTACCCCACCGAAGCATTCAATCACGCACTTCTAAAATCTAGATATCAATAAACCAATGCGTAGTGTTGTTGGCGCTGATATCTGGGACAACATTGCGTTCTGTTATAAGGACCCTTCTTAAATGGTTTTTAAAAAAAACTATTTTTAATTTTACACATATAGGTATTAGGAAATATTATAAGAAATAAAGGGTCTGAGGGCAAACCGCGCGAATGGTTCAAGTGACTAATTAGACTGACTGTTTTGTTCTTGCCAGTTGTATTTATATGCATCTTGTTTTAATTACTCATGAGATTAGGGAGTGCACTGTGTGCATGGTCCCTTACTTAATAGGGGTATAACACCTCCCCCCATAGAATGAACTTTTGTAGGTAGGATATACAAAGTTCATACAGAATTTTAAAAGTGTGTTCTCAGATTTGGTAACGGAATTTCTTCTACTTCGGGGTCATTTATAGGTTCTGACTGGTTTGGGTCAACAGTTTTAATATTTGGTTTGCCTGCAGACTTACAAAGTTTATAATAATAAGAATACATTTTATAGGAAATAAAAGATATACAGACTATTACAATAATTATGATTGTAGTCGTATAATGTGTCCCATACCTTACAATATGCGGTTCAGTTTCTATTATTTTTACTTTATCTAATAAAGTATCCATTATAATTTTGTTTTTTGAATTGAATTCATCTAAATCAATATTATGTAAGTTGATAGGGGGCACATCAGATGTTACACTTTTAAATACTGATATATCGCAGCAGCTGTCATTTATTAGGTTAAAATCTGGTACGTGACCTATTGTGGATGTAAAGTTAAAAGTATTATATTTCGGGACTAAAATGGTGTTTTTACAAAATCCGATGCAGTCATCCGGGATGGTTACTATGCCTGTTCCTAGGATATTGTTTTCGGATAGGGGTTTACTTAAACAATCAATAGCCAACTTATTAGGGGAAGATTGTACATACAACCATCTGTTGTTTTCTAATGGTTTCCATGTATCTATATTTCCAAATATAAATTTTGTCTGACATTCGGAAGGAATTTTATCAATAATTTTAGACATAATCTCACTTTCACAACTGGGTTTTGCATCTGTCGAATAGATATTAGATACGTCACAAATATACGTGTTAGGTGGTACAATTTTACATTTTTCTAAATTATTTATTCTGCAATAATGTGACCTGTCTTTAGTTATGGCTATATACTTTGTGTCTGGTATTATCAAACTAAATGCATTTGGTTCTTGTGGGTTGTAAGGAGTAGGTAAGGGTAAGGTGTGGAAGAGTACATAATTTTCTATCGCAACCAATGGTAATTGAAGCAAAAATACGATTCTATTGTTCATATAATAACATATTATATTACACATGTTCAAAATTTGGTAGATTAGTTTTATATCTAATGAAATTGGTAGCTCCAAGTTGTTGGGTAAATGTCGATAATTATCGGCAATTTCTCTATACAATTCCTGTGGTGTTGCAATGGCCGGGTGTAATATATTTTGATTACTGAATAAAATGGCATTCGTTATATCTTCTAATTGAAATGACAAGGTAAGTATTGAAGTTTCGAGGTGAGAAAAGATTTTATTTACCATCGCAAGGATATGTAATCCGTTAGTTACTTCAGAGATATTTTTTACGGAGAGAGAGAGTGTATCAATACTCTCTTTTAATTTCATTTCATTATTTCTTATTATTGTTACAGTTTCGTTATAATTAGACATGATAGAAGTGGTAACCAAAATGTTCTCTTTCATTAAAGAGGTGAGAGCTTTTACGTCTGTTTGTGCTTTTTCGATGGCTTCATCATATTTCAGAGCGTCATCTTCGTCGAGAGTGCCAAAAATGTGTTTCATAACAGTGCCTACTCCACCAAACCAAGCACTACGTTTGACCCTGTTTTCTGATAGGTATGCTATGGATTCGAATTCTTTATTCATATCGTGAAACCGTGCTGTTAAAGGTTTGAGCATATTATGGCATTCTATATCTACTTCCCTAATCTGAGTTTTGCCACATAGTTGTTTTGTATCTTCTAAAGAGTCTCCAATGTTTGTGATATGTGGACCTAAGTGCGATATATCTACAGGGATTAAAATTTTCAATAAGGCATTATTAATTTTTAAAGTTCCTAGGTGATCGAAATAGACACCTGCACTTGAAGTGATTGGTTGAACATAATCTTGGTGAGGCTGCTTTTGGGTTGAACTGTAAATAAGAATAGTCTAAGGTAAGTACTAAGTATATATATATTGTATAATGTATATATATGTAAGTATGTGTGTATATGTGTATATATATATGTTTTCTGTTATATGTTATTTTTTATTATGTAATGTATATAAAATTCTTACAGCTAAAAGAAGAAAAATATTATGTCGCACCAGGTATGTTTTGGATTTCGGCATGTTTAACTTCGTCGAAATGGTGCTTTACGTGTTTTCTATTTATAAGTAACGATAACGTATGGTTACCGTGTACTTTGACCACTTTGTATGGGCCTTTCCATACAGGTGATAGGGCTTTTCGTAGCCGAGCATGATTTTTTAGCATGACGTAATCACCGATTCGGTACGTCACAGGTCGAGTTTTTGAATCATAGTAAGTTTTAGAGTTTGCTTTCGATTTTTCGATGTATTCCCTTGCTTTGTCGCGAGTATGCTTCATTCGATGCTGCAGCATCTTTACATATTCAGGATAAGTAGGGTTAGATACATCATATATGGAATCTGGAATGTTTGGTTTGTGTCCAAACAGCAATTCGAATGGTGAGTAATGTGTAGTTGAATGTATGGCAGTGTTATATGCCAACATAGCTGTATAAACGTATCGAGGCCAGTTATCTTGGTTCTCGTTTACGTATGGTTTAAGGTACTCTTTAAGGGTAGAATGTGACCTTTCTAAGGCACCTTGAGTCTGAGGATGGTAAGGAGTCGACCACAACTGCTTGATTTTAAGGAATTCACACGTTTTCTTAAAAAGTTCGGCGGTGAAGTTTGTGCCCTGGTCTGTAAGTATATGTTTAGGAATTCCGAATAGTGATATAAAGTGTAAGAGACATTCGCACGACTCTTCGGCCGTATTGCAACGTAAAGGATATGCTAATGAGAATTTAGTAAGGTCGTCTTGCATTGTAAGTATGTATCTTAGTTTGGCACTGCCGGCTTCCGGTAGAGGACCTACTATGTCTAGAGATAGCCTTTCAAAGGGCGAAGTTGATGTGGAAGTTATTACCATGGGTGCCCTATTGACCTTGCGCAGAGCTTTATTTAGCTGACAAGATTGGCATTTTTTAACGTAATTTTCTATGTCGCTGCGCATGTTTTTCCAGTAGTACCTTTCTCTGATGCGGTTCAACATTCTAATAGAGCCAAGATGCCCTGCAATGGGTAAATCGTGGTTATTTTTTAGAATTTTCGGAATTTCGCTTAAAGTAGGATATATTATGTTATTATGATATATGTGTACTTTTATATTGGTACCGTCAAACAAATAACTGAACATGTTGTATATTTTAATAAAGGAATGTCTATCAAACGGATTTTTGAAATCGGATGTACTTATTTCATTTATAGCAGCGTAAGACATAATTATCTCGTCCCGTGCATATTTCAAAGATTTGAATATATCGGAATATGGGCAGTCATCAAAATGGTGAACTTTTATGAAAAGAAACAGGTAAGTTTTGTCAGTGATTTTTAATGGTGAACATGTGTATAATGTTCTTTCTCTTTTCAGGAATAGTTCCCGATCGGGTTCCGGACAGTTCGCGAGGATTTCTTCGACGTAAGGCATCGACTCATCAGTGTCGATTGAGGTAGGTATAATTATTAATTTTTGTGCACATTTGAGCAAGTTCTCATTGTGTTCAGTGATAGAAGTGTCGTATACTTTCACGGGTGATTTGAGGAATTTGTTATAGGTTTCATCAGGTAGAGGTAGGTTTTCCGGTGTTGGAGGAGACAAATTTGGATCGGATTCATCGGGAGCAGGTAAGTTTTCAGGATTTGATCGACTTGTGGAAGGTTCCGGTTCTGGTGATCTAAGAAGGGGTAAGTCAGGAAATTCATTTTCAATATTTTCTTTCAGGACATCGGGTACATTGGAAGGAGGGTTGATGTTAGTGGGCGGCAAAACACCGTCAAATAGATTTTCAGGGTTTAAAGTCAGCAGGTCATCGGGATCAAAAGGTATAGGTAAGTTTTCAGGACTAGTAGAAGGCAATTGAGAGTCATTAGGATTATTACGAGGTGGTATTATATCACTGTTTTCAAGCGATAAGGGATCGTCTGGATAATCAGAAGGAGGCATTATGTCATCGGCATTAAACGACGCTGGTGATATTAAGAGGTCCATTAGATCTTCGTCTGGTTCGTGATTGGGATTTGTTACAGGCACCGGATTACGAGGAGATTTTCCGGATTGAATGGGATTAACTGGAAAACGGGAAAGTGCATCGGCGTTCGAATTTATTTTGCCCTTTTTGTACTGAATTTCATAGTCGAACTCCTCGAGTTTTAAACGCCAACGGATAAGTCTAGATCCTGGGTCTTTGCAATTGAACAGCCATTGAAGTGGTTTATGGTCTGTTATTATCTTAAAACGGCGACCATATAGGTAGGGACGGAATACCTTTGTCCCGTAGATTATGGCAAGACATTCTTTTTCAGTGACACTATAATTGCATTCTGCTTTGTTTAGTGTACGAGAGGCAAATGCGATAGGCCGATCTTGACCTATTGGACCTTGAGAGAGAATAGCCGAAATGGCGAAGTTAGAAGCGTCGCAAGTGAGTATGAATGGTATGTTAAAGTCTGGATATACAAGAACGGGTGCTGTGATGAGCTTCTCCTTTAAGGCTTCGAATGCCAGCTGTTGTTCATTCTGCCAAAGAAATTGAGCGTCCTTTTTCAGGAGCGAAGTAAGTGATTTGGCGATCTTGGAGAAATTAGGGATAAATCGTCTATAATAGGAGACGAGACCTAGGAAAGATTTAATATCCTTTGGAGATTTTGGTGTTGGGAAATTGGTTACGGCTTTTAGTTTTTCAGGATTGGGTCTTACCCCATCATCACTTATAATGTGTCCTAGGTAACCGACTTCTTTTCGGAGGAATTCGCACTTGTCTGGTTGTAATTTGAGATTGAAAGATCTTAGCCTTTGAAATACGGAAATAAGATTTTCGATATGACTTGGGAGATCGACAGAATAAATAACGATATCGTCCAAATAAACAAAGCAACGCATCCCTTGTAATCCGGACAGACAAGTGTTCATGAGCTTTTGGAATGTAGAAGGGGCATTCTTCAGCCCAAACGGCATGCGATTAAATTGAAAATGGCCTTGTGGCACGGAGAATGCTGTTTTTTCAGCGTCATTAGGAGACATACGGACTTGGTGAAAACCTGATGCCAAATCAAGAGTGGAGAAATATCGGCTTTTGCCGAGTTGATCTAATATTTCGGATATTTGTGGGATAGGGTATATTTCTCCGATAGTGATATCGTTTAGCTTTCTATAATCGATAACTACCCTCCATTTACGTTCTCCAGACGCATCTACTTTCTTAGGTACAACCCATATTGGGGATGACCAAGGTGATACGGATGGCTCGATTATTCCCTGGTCAAGCATTTTATTGACTTGACTTTCTACTTCTTTCTTGTGACATTCTGGGAATCTGTAGGATTTAGTATGGATGGGGGCAGAGGATGTAGTTCGAATTTCGTGAGCTATGGCATTAGTAAAAGAAAGATTATCACCAGGAATATAAAAAATGTCAGAAAATTCGGCACAGGTTTCTAACAGTCTTGCTTTTTCCTCCTCGTTAAGATGTGAGATTCTAAGGGAATTTAATACCTCTTTAGTACGGTGTAGTATTTTTGGAGAATCAGTTCTAGAATAGGCAACACACGACTTTATATCAAATTCTTCGAGTTTTAGTCTGAGATTAGAATTGATGGTGACCGGATCTTCGGATGTATTCACTACAGTTATGTTGACTCTATGATTATTTTTGACTGAAACTAAACTATTTGCGATAAATACCTTATCAGAAATATGTTGATTGATCACTAGTCCTTCCTTAATTTCTGGATTGTTTACTGTTGATTCAATGACTGTTTCAGTGCGGGGTGGAATGATATAGAAGGGATCAATGAAGTTTAATTTAATGACTATGGATTTTATTCGTAATAAATCATTGCTGTAATCGATATTACAACCAAAAGATGTAAGGAAATCTGAACCTATTATGCCGTCATAGGGTAGGTTGATATCTCGGATAACATGGAATTTATGATTAATGGTATTATGACCTCGGAATTTTAGGCTTAGGTTGAAATGACCTATAGTAGAAGTCAATTGGTCACTGGAGTCTATACCTTTGATTTTAATAGGTTCTTTGATTAAGTTTACGGATTTAGTAATGGAATGTTGTTTGATTAAACAAACTGCAGAACCTGAGTCTATAAGAAATGTTAGAGCATTGATAGATACTGGTGTTTTAAGGGAAATGTGGGGTAATGATCTTTTCGTTACATCAATATTTATTTCGTAGACATTAACGTTTTGGGTTTCGGATTGGAATTTCATTGAGGATTGATTGTTATTTTGAATTCTGGAGCTTGGATTTGGAGATGGAGCACTTGTTTGGGGCTGGTTACCCTCGTGGCTCTTTGGATGTGGAGATGGAGCACTTGTTTGGGGCTGATTACCCTTGTGGCTCTTTGGATTTAGAGATGGAGCACTTGTTTGGGGCTGGTTACCCTTGTGGCTCTTTGGATTTGGAGATGGAGCGCTTGTTTGGGGCTGGTTACCCTTGTGGCTCTTTGAATTTGAGGATGGAGCACTTGTTTGGGGCTGGTTACCCTTGTGGCTCTTTGGATTTGGAGATGGAGCACTTGTTTGGGGCTGATTACCCTTGTGGCTCTTTGGATTTGGAGATGGAGCACTTGTTTGGGGCTGGTTACCCTTGTGGCTCTTTGGATTTGGAGATGGAGCACTTATTTGGGGCTGATTACCCTTGTGGCTCTTTGGATTTGGAGATGGAGCACTTGTTTGGGGCTGGTTACCCTTGTGGCTCTTTGGATTTGGAGATGGAGCACTTGTTTGGGGCTGATTACCCTTGTGGCTCTTTGGATTTGGAGATGGAGCACTCGTTTGGGGCTGATTACCCTTGTGGCTCTTTGGATTTGAGGATGGAGCACTTGTTTGGGGTTGGTTACCCTTGTGGCTCTTTGGATTTGGAAGAGTGCCGTAGTCATTTGGAGGATAAGTTGAGGATCGTCTTTTGGGTCTCACGAGGCACCACCGTGAGCCCTTTATTCGTTTAAATCGTGATTTTCAAGAGTGTCGTCGATTTCATCTCGACCTTCATCTTCACAAGAATTTTCCATTATGTGATTAACGCGTGATTTTTCTGTGACACGATTACCCCTGTTGGGCCAAGAAGATGTTTGATTTTGTCGGAACTTATTGTTATTGTATTCACGTTTTCTGCAGTCGCGAATATCGTGTCCAAAATTTTTGCAATATCTGCACTGGATATTTGCAAAATTGTTTTGCTTTTGTGAAGATGAGGGTTGTTGATGATTCAGTGTTAGTGAAGTTTGTGTATTGCGTTGCGAATTATTTTGTCTAGGTTTAGGTTCGGATGTTTGATTTCGTTTGTATATAGTTTGCTGGATTCGTTCTTCCGAAACAGCAATATTTATGGCGTCATTCAGATTTTTGGGTGATTTACACCTGACGATATTCGATATCCTTGGAATTAGTCCTATTAGGAAATGATGGAGGGCTAAATCCTCCATGGCTGCAGTGCGGCCAGGGACTTCTCTTTGTTTAGTATTAGTAAGAGAAATCTCTGTCATAAGTTGGGAAAGATATGCTTCAACCCTATTACCGTATTGTGTGACTGTTTCAGAAGGATTTTGTTTACACTCTTGTAGTTCCGTGAGTAAGTGAGTATAGTGTTTTCTTTCACTAAATTGTGTTTTCAAAAATTCTTTCAGCTGATCCCAATTATTAAATTCTTTAATTGAACAGGCTACTGCAGCTTTTTCTTGTAACTGAGAGAGGATATACTTGAAAAGTATCGGTTTTTGTGAGTCTGTGGCTAATTCGTGAACGTTATTGCAATCGGTTATAAAAGCATTAAGAGTGTCCCTAGCGCCATTATATGGTTTGATAAATTTGAATAAGACACTCAAGTTTAAGGCTTCGCTCGGTTGTTGTTTTTGCTTGGTAGATTTTGGATCTTGCGCAATCACGGAAGGTGACTGACATTTTTCACTTGCACCCGGAGCATCTACTTGGACGCTAATCTTAGTTTCCTCTTTGTTTGATCGAGACATTTTGGTTTTACAAGTATCGAAGTAAAGTTAGAAAAAAGGAAAGGATACAAAATTTCAAAAATTATAGATTGAAATTGAAATTTCAGGACTACGAGTATAATGTAAAATAATTCACAAATATTTAATTAATGTGTATGATTCTATATTAAAATTAATTAAAGTCAAAATTACTGAATTTACTTCGCGATTGTACTTAGTCTAACAAATAGGACTTACAAAGTAGCAAGGCTGATAACGATGGCGACGAGTCCGAACGGAGAGTGCATTCCTATGCAGGAGATAACAGCGATGCAGGAAATGTAGCGGCGCGACGCAACGCAGGCAGATTCCACAAAGGTTGTTTGTCTTGGTAGTTCCAGGAACTGGGAGCGATTTTTGGAGTTTTCGGCAATAGCAAGGTCTCGTAAAATAACGGCTTTTCAGGATACACACTTAATTCGCGAATATTTATTAATTACGTTATTTATAAATTTAGAGTCACAGGATATAACACGTATTTTTTTGTTTTTCAGGATACGGAGTTATTTATTTATAGAATTAGAATTACAGAGTTTATAGCACTTCACTTCAGCAGGATACAGAGTTGCAGATTTAAAGTCACAGGATTTGTAACACGTAAGTAATTATTTATTTATTTTTATTTCAGGATACGGAGTTATTTATTTATAGATTTAGCACTTCACTTAGAGTTATAGATTTAAAGTCACAGGATTTGTAACACGTAAATAATTATTTATTTATTTTTTGTTTCAGGATACGGAGTTATTTATTTATAGATTTATCACTTCACTTAGAGTTATAGATTTAAAGTCACAAGATTTGTAACACTTATTTATTTTATTTCAGGATGCAGAGTTATTTATTTATAGATTTAGAATTATAAGATTTATAACACTTCACTTCAGCAGGATACAGAGTTATAGATTTAAAGTCACAGGATTTGTAACACTTATTTATTTTATTTCAGGATGCAGAGTTATTTATTTATAGATTTAGAATTATAAGATTTATAACACTTTACTTCAGCAGGATACAGAGTTATAGATTTGAAGTCACAGGATTTGTAACACTTATTTTTTTTTATTTCAGGATACAGAGTTATTTATTTATAGATTTAGAATTATGATATTTATAACACTTCACTTCAACAGGATACAGAGTTATGGATTTATGAGTCTTACGCGGATAAGACACTGGGGGATGTTCGCATCCCACCGCTGCCACCAAATGTTATAAGGACCCTTCTTAAATGGTTTTTAAAAAAAACTATTTTTAATTTTACACATATATTAGGAAATATTATAAGAAATAAAGGGTCTGAGGGCAAACCGCGCGAATGGTTCAAGTGACTAATTAGACTGACTGTTTTGTTCTTGCCAGTTGTATTTATATGCATCTTGTTTTAATTACTCATGAGATTAGGGAGTGCACTGTGTGCATGGTCCCTTACTTAATAGGGGTATAACAGTTCGCACGGTCCGCTTCGCTTTCACGGTGGCTCGGCGGCCCAGTAGCTTGCTGCTGATATTATCCTACGCAATATCCGTAAGGGCCAGTCGTAACTAGCTCTGCTGGCATGGCATTCTTTGTAGATTTTTTTAATGGCGAGACGAGCATGCCGTTTGCCTGATGGTAAGCGATACGACCGCTTATGAATAGTAGCAGAACCAAACACCTTTAATCACAAAGCAGTGCTTGGCATTCCACTGCGCCATCCTGATACATAAGTTGTTACGTCTCAATATGTCCAGTAGTTACTCTGGCTACAATGTCCTTCAATCCGAAACACAACAGTATATTTACACTGCTGTTTGACGGGAGAAATAGATATTGCGGTGGCACCTATCCAGGCGGCCCCTCACATATGAGAAACCTAGCACCTGTATCTAATTGGACATAGGAAACTCTGACAATGGTCGGAATAAGGTCCAGGAGAAAAGTTTTAAGTGGACAATTCTTTGCTTCTCCAATGCATGTGAAGGATGAAGGTAAAAATAAGAGTTCGGTCAACTTAAGTTGTTATATGCTTATACCATTTAAGATCAGTAATATCACAAACAGGTATAAAAAAGCTTAATAAAACAGGTATAACTGACATTAATCCTTTAAAAAACATCACCTTAATTTCGCACATAAATAAATCACAGGCAGTAATACTATTAATAGTAATAGACAAAAGTTTTAAATGTGAGACACCTGTTGCAGGGTAAAAAGGTCGTATCTGCAATGGTTTGCCAATGACTGATATGCCTTTTCGTAAATAGAGCCTAGTAGATACCACCACGCGACGTAGTGATTGTAGTAACTTGTTGAGCGTCTAGAATGCCTCAACGGCTATACAATATACCACACAATATACATTACAGATTTACCTTTTGGAGTTCGGAGAATTGAGACGTCATTTCATCACACTGTCTCGGGCATCAGTTGTGAAATGTGATCCTTGTTTGATTTCATCACATTTTTAGCCATAATTGACAGCCTCCGTAGCATAATTGGTTTGACGCCGACTGTGAAACAAGAAGCCCCGGGTTCGATTCCTGCGCCCGTAGGCAAATGTTTGTATGATGCGTAGATATTCGTTTCGGGTCTGGGTGTTTGTGGGACCGAAAAGTCTCGCGTAGATCCTTATACCCACGATATAAGACTAGATATTTTGGTGTCAGGGCATGCATTTTTTGAGTTAAATTAATTTCTACCGTAACAGCTTTAAAGAACATATCATGGTTTCAACCTTCACTAGGTTTAATTATATGTATTACCACAAGCTATTCGACTGTAAAAGAAAACGCTTTTGTTTTTGTTTCCACGCCAGAAACAATAAATGATCAAAAAATATTAGCAAAAAATTTCTACATGAATACACATGTTGAATAACATTAACATTAATTACAATTTTCTAGATTCTTATCAAATTTTAGAAAAATATCTAAAACTAATAATTTATGGCTACTATCATTATTTATTTAGATAACCAATCCATTTATTACGTATTGCAACATATAAGACGTTTATATTTGAACAACAACTAAATTGTATAATCAAGCTACAGGTAAGACATTTTGGTAATGTTTTGCCTAATTTCTATATTATTTGTAACGCCTTAATAAAAATCTTTTATAATTTGTTAGCCTATTTTTATATTTTCATTAGCGCGTTTGTGTATTTCGTGTGCATGATTTAATCTGCATTTTCCAAATATCGTCAGTTTTATGAGTTTATCATTTTGGCGACGGCAGCTGAGCGTTTATGAGAACGCCGCGTCCAAGGTTCGTTTGTTTATCGTGTGTGCGATGTAAATTCTTGAACGTGCGAATATCAAGGTCGACTTAGAGGAAGATTTTCGGAGGATAATACATTTGGCTGCCAAAGTCAAGATACTGAGGATTTGAGTGATAGATATGTAAAATTTTACTGGTGGTAGGTCTCTCATAATGTGAGAGGCCATCTGGGTAGGTACCACCGCAATGTCTATTTCTCCCGTGAAACAACACTGCTTAAATGCACTGTTGTGTTTCGGATTGAAGGACATTGTAGCCAGAGCAACTACAGGACATATTGAGACTTAATATCTTATGTCTCAGGATGGCGAGCGCAGTGGAATGTTGCTATTGTTCATGAGCGGTCGTATCGCTTACCATCAGGCGAACGGCTTGTTCGTCTCGCCATTCAATGCAATAAAAAAAAAAAAACGTAATTTAACGGTGAAAACACGAGGAAAATTATGCAACAGTGATCTTTATAATTATGATTGTGGAATTTTTGTTCCACTACTTTTATGTGAATCACCTCGATTAATTGCAATAGAATTAAAGGAATTTAAGTTATGGTTCCAAAAATAGTTACCCGCTTGGCGGTACATTTTCGATATGGTAATTTTAGATGTTATTAGTTAACTGGAACATAACATAACTGAACTTTGCGTTAAACGTCTGAGATTGTATGTCTGATGTCTGAACGTTTGTTTAAGGATTTTGATCTCAGACTTGTTCAGAGATATAAAGGAATCTTATGTGTAATTTTAAATTCCTTATCTTAATTGAAATTTGTTTTCGTCTGGTCCAAGGGACAGTAAACTCATTGTCTCGCGATATAATTTGGAATAACGCCAAATGCATTCACATATTACCGATATTTCTTCAGTTCTAACTGCGCTATTCTCCTCGCATTTGTTTTAGGGTGGGTATAGATTTGGGAATTTCTCAAGCTTTTCCATCTAACGCTATGTTTGTATGAATGATTGACGTTACATTCGACTTTGGTTACTGCATCTTTCGTTCTCGGCTTGCTTCACATCGGCTGCGTTTATGGCTTTGCTCAATGAGATGCTATATTAAAACGCTCGTGGCTTTGTTTTATCACTCAGAGAGAGAAAGTGAGAGACACTATCGATCTCCACGTTGCAAGATCTTGACAAAAAGTTTTGCTCCGTCTATTTCATCAAACTCTTCAAATATTCTTGTTAGCTCATATAAGACCTCATAATTATAATTTCGATGATTTCTGTTTCGGATCTAATTAATTTGATTTGCGTCGGTCCAATGAGGCCGACCCCTACAGAATCTTTCATCTGCAATTTCTTCGTATTTCTTTTTATAACTTCAAGTTGTAACACAACGCTGATCAGTTTGTTCTGTTATAAGTCCTCCCGTCTATATTTACCTTAAAGTAAATATTTCTAGATGCTTTGTCTCGGCGCCCACGTGGAGACCTCGCGTTCGGGTGTGTTTTCTTTAAGCTATGTTTAACTGACATTTGCCTGGTACCCTTTGAGCTGTCGCAGGTTTTCATTTGAAAGGTTAGATTTGTTATCGAGTTGCCTTCACTTTAATATTTTCTTGAACTAAAATTATGACTAACTTTGTGAAATATTCGTTTTATTCATTGCTATGAATGGCGAGACGAGCATGCCGTTCGCTTGATGGTAAGCGATACGACTGCTCATGAACAGTAGCAAAACCAAAAAAACGCCTTGAATTACAAAGCAATGCTTGTCATTCCACAGCGCTCGCAATTCTTGAGAAATAGACATTGTAGTAGTACCTAGCCAGGCGATCTCTCCCACATGATAGACCTATCACCAGTAAAACCTTCTTCATTTTTTCTTAAATATTCGTGGAAAATAAAAAATGCAGTCCTGGATGTCTATAGAAACCTGGAGCTATTGTCACGTATCAAGCAATATTTCTTGCTAAAAATAAATTTCGATTACGGCTTGATATATCTACACATCTATGCTAATATTATAAAGAGGAAACATTTGATTTGGGTGATTTGAAAAAATATTTTACAATTGGAATCCTACATTATCCCTAATGAACATAGTCTATAGAATATTTTCAAAAGTGTATCTGCAGTATCTTGGTCGGCCTGATAGTTAAATATAAATAGTTTAATGATATTTTTCATAAAGACCACTTTTATTTCGTATAAAATACGAAACGAAACGAATTATGGAATAATAAATGAACAAAATGTCATATTTGAAAGCCTCCGTGGCGCAGTCGGTTAGATACCGCCTGCGAAACGAGTGGCCGCGGGTTCGATCCCCGCACTGAGAGAAATGTTTGTGCAGGCCGCAAATATATCTTTCGAGTCTGGGTTTTGTGAGACCGAAATGTCTCTTATAGATCCTGTTACCCACATAAGACTCGATCTTAGTGCGGGGTCAGAACTATGAATGTGGCTGTTAGGTGTTATTTCTTTATTTATATCACTAGAAGCAAAATACAAACTGCACATAATTTTATAACTGAATCTCAATGATAAACTGAGGTACTTGTTGAAAATTACACACCTATAATTAGAATGCAGTGTAAATTTTACGCAGTGAAAAAAATCTGCATAATACCCATTGTTTCAAAGAGAACATTATGCAGTACAGCCGTACACGTATTGTGTTGATGTTAGAAGTTTAATTTATGTATTATGTTACTGTACAATTATTTGTTTTTATTTTTTTTTTAAAGAAGAGTCAGATCCTCTACTACCTTATTGGCAGCTGTGACTGATATGATAATAGGCTTGCCCCCTATCACATCATGGGACAGAACTAACAAGGCGAAACGTGGGTGTCCTGGTAGCACCTCTGCCTACCCTTTATGGGAAAAGGGCGTGAGCTTATCAAAAAATAGTAAGAAGTTAAGCTCCCTTCTTGTCACCCTGAGCTATACTTGAAAATACATAAATTTATTTATGACCAAATTGATGATAAACACAGAAAATCTAACTAAACATTTAGCAGCGTAATTTTTTTTTTTATTTGCTTATATTTCTCCTTTCAATACGAGAAAGTCAAGATCTCATGTCAATGTTTGACTTGCCTTGACATTGAAGATTTGTGCCGTGAAAGCAGTTTCGAAGGCTAACAGCCTCTTTATAACGCTCGAGATCAAAGTGGTATGGATCGGGAGCCAAGAGCCATATTAAGAAGACAGTAAAACTGAATTTTATATTTGTTTTTTTACATACATAAACTCACGCCTGTTTTTTTCAGAAAGGGTAGGCAGACGTGCAACCACTATACACTTGTTTGCCCGTGTGTTTTCCGTCCCGCTATGCGTCTTGTTTGTTTTTTAATGGGGAAAAGTGATAAAGAAACATAAGCTAAATATAGCCCTACCTTATACCTAAATAGGTAGGATTTCCTATCCGCTACATTTTTAATCTGTAAAGAAGTAGCTAAATTAGGTGCCATTGTTCATTAAAATGCTTGAGAGGGGGATTTTTTTAAATTAATTCGTTAATATCGTAAAAGATAGGATCTAATGCTACAGCTTGTTTATGTTTTTTGTAAGTTAATGCAATGCATCAGAGGATAAGTGCTTTGTAAAACAAATAAAGTTTGTATGTATAGTGGTCTCTGAAAGTAGATATCCACAGACTGAACACAAAATGCGACACTTGTGTTTTTCTCAATAATGGCTTTTCTACCACCGTGCTATCCGGCCGGATTTGCACATCCTATCGCCGCTCCAACAAATATTTGACATTACAACGATGCTATACGACCGTCGTATGTTTATGTTGTTACAGCTAACAGTTTTACATGTTTACGATGGAAATTTACAAATACCGTCAGCATTTTCATCGCGGCCCGCGGTAATAATCTAAATATAACGCATTTCGTACAAACATCGATACTGTCGGCAACTGACTCAGTTCTCGGAACACACTAGCACCCGCCCGTGACTTTCTTGCTTCAGTGTTAATGATTAATGAGACCTTTGTCGATGGTGTACTATTGAATATAGCATCAAAGTTCATATTATCTTCAGCAGATTAGAAAATTGGGTGTTTGTTATCCAAGATAGTGTGTCGCGTTTCAGAAATGGTATTTGTACGTCCAGTTCTAAGAAGGCTGCAATAATTTTATTGATTGATGAGAGATCCTTGTAGGTAGTTGCTCTTATTACTTTTAATTGTTCTGCACTTGGTCAGATTCATTCTAGTCAGTTTATCGTGCCCGTGTAAAATAATACTTACTTATAATAAGATTTTTCAAATCTTTCCAAGATAAATCTGCTCAGTTTAAGCTTACAATTTGCTCATGAAATCAATCCTCCCATAACATCTAGTCCTGGATTTGTTGTCGTGATGTTTAGCGTATCGTGTTCTGCCATACAATCTAATATGAGCTAAACAGAATCTTCAACATATTCATCTCACCTGTTCAAATTCGAACCTACATCACTTTGCGTCACGTCTGAGTAAGCCTGTCTACGGACCAGACAGTAAGCAGACACGTCTGGGACGCAAACCAGATACCCGGGCCGTTGGGCCAGAGCCAACGTTTAAACCAAGCAGAAGCCAACTTTTGAACAAACTTTTAACGTATTGTCATTAATTTTGCCAATTTATACAGAAGCATCCCGATAACCGTAGAACTCTTTGATTCCAGTGATGGTCCTAGCACAAGGATTTGTAGTTAAAACAGTCGCTGGTGTATTTTTGATTACATTGCATTCGCTTTCACTATCAATGTGGTTATTATATCAATATAGAAAACACCCCCGGCTACTTTGCTTAATGGATATTGTTGGACAATTATTATGAGTTACTAATACCATGAGACTTCATTAAAACTACGTAAAATTAGAATATTGTACCATAAACCCTACATTACCATCTAGATATACCAGCTTTTAAATTCTAGAAACACGCCACCCCCAAAGGAGCTCAGTTATCATACCTACTTTATCTACATTACTTTAGTGTTTATTAACGTAACCAATTAGCCCGCCCCGAAGCGCATTGGTGGGTTTCCACGCGATCTAGAACACGTAAACAGCATATTTCAAATTCAATTTATAATTCATTCCCTTTACTCACGCCTGTAGGCTTTGTAACAGAGGCCTTTGCTTAAAAAAAGCTTAGGTAGAATGTAGTTAGTTACCTTGGAGTTTGGACGACAGGAATGGGTCAGCGCGACAGGGGTGGTACCAATGTCTTATAGAAATTTGACGTTGAACAATATTGTTTTGTATAAAGAGTGGGATTATTGGTGGCTCAATATTCCTGTTTTAGTAATGTTTTTTCTTAACTTTTGTCTACAATTTATCTATGATTTAAATGTTGTAGATCGATCGATCGATCACTATGATGATTTTGATGACTTCCAACATGCAAGCAGTTTGCTCGTTTGCCGGATTACAATCAAAAAACACAAAATATACAGACATAAGTTTGAACGTTTTCGTAGTATGTGCAGACGCCAAAATAACCGGCGCCGTGGGAGAAATAAATTCCTTTATACATGTCACGGTTGGAGGTCGCTTGTCGAATTGTTTTTGAGGAAATTTACGGCAAGCAGTTGCAATTGGCGAGGGTTGCGTGTTATTCACTGTAGTAAGAGTAGCGTTATAACATGTAAAATTATTGTTATTGATAATCTCGTTTGCCATGGCAGGAAAAAGTCCTCTGGTTTATTAATCCAATCCAATGCAATGAATTTAATTCTTCGAATTCGTGTTGCAAATGGCGATTTTATTCGTCTGACGACGTCGCCACCACTTGATTGTTATCACACGAGATCAGCACAATATTTTCATTGTCGGCAGTTTTTTCTGTCAACATTATGTGAGGGGGTTTGAGCTTTAAAACAATGAGCCTTTAATATCAGCCCGCAGGCATTTTTCCGTACTAATAAAAATAGCTTTGAGCTGCCTGTTAGGGCACCTATACACTCGCAACGATGTCGTGCGTGAAGGCAAAAGGGGTGGACAATAAAAAATAATGAGTGCCGCGCAGTGCCGCGACACAGACGTTTGTAGACTCTTGACAAAATGCAAATAAGCCGAGCTGTGTTCCACTTTATTTACATTATGCGAATGAAACAAACAAATTACACGCAACCGTCACGAGCGCTTAGGCCGCTTGTACAGTGACGAAAGTTAACGTAGTAGAATTAAATAAATACAAGACATATTATATGTTCTACCATAATGTTCCTGTAAATAATGCTGTTGGCAAGGCAGCGATTCTGGAAAGCAACCCTTTCTGCAAAACGAAGATAATTATTTTACTAATTAAATTAGTTTCGAATAAGTTAGCTAATTATGGAGTGGGATAATTGTATTGCAGCTATAAGTACCTACATGTATTTATTCCACGTTAAATTCGGCAGATGAAAATAAATGCTTAAGAATATCGTATTTACAATGAGTACAAAACTCGAGCGCCTACCCGCCTAGCTGTGTGAACGGTACCGTACCGTGTATCTGATTATAATAATTTTCATGGTTAATGTAAGACTCCACGGAATCAATTGAAATTGTCACGGTGGCCATTTTCTTGGTCTTGTTGCGTCATTTCACGTGAATTATTCACGTTCTGTTTGCTACATTGATGACAGATATTTACTATTGCACGATGGTTCAATGTAGTATATGATCGTGGATTTGCTGATAGCTTTGCTGATTAGCTTCGGTCTGTGTAGAGACCATCGTATCATTTTCGTGATCTGCCATAGGATATATACCAACAGACAGACTTCCACAGAAAGGTTGCAGGAACTTGCTGGCATATGGCAACATAGAGGCTTCGTACATATTGGTGTGACGATCCTTGTGGATACATGATGTGTAAAATCTGCCAGAGTGTTTCTAAAAATATCTTCGTTCTGAAATCAGCACTCAATTTACCATTTTAGACAAAAAAATATAATGTTAACTTATAACGAACTTTTTTTTATATCGTACTATGAATGGCGAGACGAGAATGCTATTCGCCTGGTATATGGTAAGCGATACAACTGCTCATGAACAGTAGCAAAACCAAACAGCATCTTGAATTACAAAGGCATTCCACTGTGCTCGCCATCATGAGTCTAGTCGTTACTCTGGCTCCTTCAAACCGAAACACTACATTACAACATTAACCCCCAAATACTGGATTGCTACTCAGCCACCGGACTCATTTGATATGACGTTATTTTGAGGTTTCGTTAAATTTCGAAACGAAATACTGGATTGCCATTTAGCTCATAAATCGGTCTACTCAGCAAACATCCAGCTAAATTTCCACAGATTAACGAAAAGTTTGTTTTCAGTTACAATTTTTATTGTATAAATATAAACGTTCCATTTGACGCAATATTCTTCATACATGATTTCTCAAAATTGGAAATTTAACCCTTTATATTTAATATGAGGAATCATTGTAACGTTTTTACTTTTGTTACGATTATGTTTAAAGCTATATTATATATTGCCATGTTATTATTTTAAAAATCTGTTAATAAAATCATGTGGGTGAAAAAACTTATGTCCCTAATCCCTATATCCGAAGCGAGTTTATTAAAAATATTATGATGTTTGTTTATTTTATTTATTGTCATGTTGTAATTGCACTCGGTTTGAAAGTTAGTTTTTGGAATATCTTTTCAATAAATAGGTATATAAAATACCAAACAACGGCTGCAGAACCACCTAAGTACCAAATGGAGAAGACTATGTAAATAAATACGATATGAGAAAGAAGCTGTGCTGGATATTATAAACAGGTAAGTATACACGTATTCCTCTAAGTTTTAACGAATTTATATGATAATTAACTATTTAATATATAATATGAATCGATTATTCACACATTTTAAATCATCATCATCATCTACAGCCTGTAGGATCCCACTGCTGGGTACCTATAGGCTTCTCTCATATTATGCCTCCTATATATTATCTCCTCCTCATATAGTAGTATTATGTAATAAATATGGAAAATAAAGTATGGTACAATGTGTATAACTATAAATAATCCTTTGTTTCAGGAGCTGGAGTGGAGTACATAAATATTCAATGTGTACCTATATAATAAGACCGTCCAAGAAATATGGCTCATATATATAGTGCCATGTATATCAGCTATAGACTAAATAAGTAAGCTCAACAAATATATATGAAAAATAAAAAGAGATATATAAAATTATGACATACCTACTTTAACTTAAACACTTTTGCAGGTAACGCTATAGAAATCATGCATACAACAAATCATTTGGACAATACACACCCTTTTGAAATGAGTATGTAATATAAAAATATACAAAAAAGAATGAGACAAATTGTGTGAAGGAAGAAATATTTGCATCAGAAAACAGTGTTTTAAATCAAAGTTGAAGAATGTTATGAATTTTAATTAATATGTAATACATAAAATAAATTGTTTATTTCACCTATTTTCATTGTTAAAAAATGTCATATTATATTTCTATTGTACATTTTTAATAGTACATTTATTAATTTAGTTTTAAATTAATGTTAAAATAATTGTTATTATTTTGTGTTTATAAAGGAATATAGATATAAATGTAAGACAGATCTAAAGAAATGTAGATAATTAAAAAAATATAATATGTACTAATGATGTTATTAAAATAAATATACTACAATAAAACATAACTCATTTTTATTTGTATTCATTCCATGGTAATTCAATAAAATGCACTGTACGGTTTAAAATATGTATTTTATTATATTATTCCTTGTTGCAACATTTTCATTGGTTATACTATGTGGAGCTGGTGGAAATGATTCAGAAAGATCAATCTCCAATATATGATCATTCTGGGAACATGCTATATTATGTAACACAGCACATGCCTCTATAATAGTAAGCTAATTTTCAAAAACTTATAGCCCAACTTGCAGACAAGAAGATCTTTGTTGTAAAACCAAAGACCCTCTCCACTGGGTTTCTTGTTTTAGTATGGTCTTGATTGTAAGCTTCTTCAGTCTCCCCTTTCCAGAAATGCACATAAAGGAGAATCATTGAAATTTTTACTATCATGCACCGCGCCTGGCCATCGGCCTATAATGTTTCTTATCCTCAAGTTAGGGTCGCAGACTGCTTGCACATTTATAGAAAAATGGCCTTTTCTGTTTCTAAATGTTTCTGCTTGTGGTCCTCCTAAAAACAAAATAATAAAAATTAGAGCTCTAGCAAATATTCTTATTTCAAACTACAAATAATTTTATGTAAATTGAAAAAATATATTCATAAAATTGAATTCTTTATAGGAAACTACTATTGTAGTTGAACATTGTTCCAGTATATACTGAATAGCTACAATCAGTACAAATCATTGTATGATTAATTATATTATATTATATATTTAGCCCTACAACTATTTAGAGAGCTTGGTTATATGGGGTACAGTGGGCTGGGGAAGAGCCAATTACCTGCTAAATGTTTTGATTCCAACAAGCATATATATATATAAATTATTGTGTAGAAATCATTTAGAGTGTGCCTTTATACTGTGCATAATATATTATTCTATTCTATGATTAATAATATATTATGTACAGTAAAAAGGGATACTCTAAATGATTACTACACAATATAAAATACGCTAGGCATTTTAGAAGCACATTTAGTTAAAATAGGATAAGAAAACATATATTTGTGTACATGTAAAAGCTTAATAGTTATGTGTACATTATTATAAGTAGAAATTACCTGGAGATTTGATCCTTATATGTATGAAATTTATAACTTCAATCACTCCTGTGATCGCATAGATATCATTCGCAATATGGCATTGTTGTTGATAGTTGGGAATTTTCATGCCACGATTTTGTAGTTTAACCGACTCTGCTGCAACTTTGTGATGTACAGTCGGCTGTTCCACATGAAATACATCTCCAATAATCTTCTGGTAACTGCCTGTCGTAGAATATCATAAAGCAAGTAACAGTTGGTCGCAAGTTTTTATCAATCGACTTCTATTTGTAGTGGGTTCTATTTTGTCTCCAGCAAGGAACACAGATGCAGAACAGTTTCTTTCTTCAGGCGGAACCTCACTTTGTTTGAATGTTTTCTTCTTTGTATTTGTCAAAAGCATTGATTTTTTTCTGGATTGACTCGCCTTGATGAAGCTATATCGTCATCAGACAGCGATGAAACCGACGCGAGAGTCATTTTAGTAAATTTTATGTAGAATTTAAAAATTTAAGAGTGGTCGCAGGCGGCCTTAAGACGACGGCTGCTTAAAACTAGAAATTCTTAAAAATTTGACTGTTTGACAGCTGTCAAACTCTTAAGTTGCTTTCGAGAATACGAATCGGATGAATAATGCCCCATTAAATATTTAATTCTTAAGTGGTTTAATCGAAGTTATATTTAACTGGAATCAATTTAACAGGTCATTAGAGGTAGTTAACAGGAGTTAAAAGTTAATTGGCTTTCCAGTATTTGGGCATTAAACTTCCTTTTATTTTATTCAGTGTTCATTATACCCGAGTTTTCCGTAACAAACCTGAAGGGGAACCTTAGCCGTCCACTCAGTCAACTCATCCACGACTAGACTTGTGTAGAGGTCGCGTCACTTGAAGCTCCAGCTTCACCGGCGACAGTTTATTTTTTTATTTTATACTTGGCAAAGTAACTGCACGGGAGTCATTAAGCGCCGACTCATATTAGCACAGAAACGCAGTGAAGCCTCTTAAGTTAACATAGCAAATTATCCCTAAACACCACAACTTAATGCACATATTTGATTGTTTTTCGTATGAATTAGAATAGCAGATTGAGAAAGCCATAAGAGTGTGGACCGAGGATTTAATAATGCGGAAGGTATTGGCTGATGATTGGTTTTTCAAATTAAGCGTAGCGAATCTTGAGACACCAAATAACAATAATTAACTTTTAATTCAGTATTTAAAGGAAAATAAATGATATAAATTTTGTACATCTACCAATTATTTCAAACCAATGCGATGCGACATTTTTGAATAAATTGTTAAATGTACTCATGTAGTCCGTATATCGCAGGTGAGCGACGTGCGTGGTTGCGGGTACCACCTGGCGACGATGCTGGGTCTGCTGCCCGCTCAGGTGATCAACGTGTACCTCGGCTCCACGCTGCGGTCCATGCACGACGTGCTGCACGAGTCCCATCTCACGGGATACGTCGTCTTCGCATTTCAGGTTTGTTATATCTCCTTCTTTCTGTTTTTCTCTCGCTTTATGTGTTTGATCTCTCTTCGGCGACAGGGATTGCCCATTGTACGTCTAGTCCATACCCTTCAACGAGGCCTAAAAAGTTGAATTTTAATGGCTAAGTCTTCTTCACCTTTAGGCTTTAAACTTACCTACTGCCAATTACCTATATATCTCTCCATTTCTTCAGTCACAGGAACCCTAGAACATCAGGTCTATGAAGTCCTTTTAGCTTGCCATTATCTTGCCATTGAACGTAAGATTGCTTCAAACAATTTTAGATAGTCATTGGAAGCGTCTGATATTAAATATTAAACTCTTATATCTTTGTCCCTTATTTATTTACCTACCATGATAATGACTACCCACAGGGTGTCATCTCATATAGTGAAACCTTAACCAAGACTAGAGAATTCTAGAGTCTAAAACATTACCTATTTCTTTTTTGAATTCTTAGCCTACTTAATATTTAAGCGCACTCGAAACCTAAATTAATTGACATAGATAATATTATAATATCCATTATTCCATATCACAAGAGGTTTGAAGTGATTTAAGTGGGCACTGATAATGCAATCAATTATTTTATTTGTGTCAGATAATCCTAAATCCTGCACGACGTAGTTAGTTCTTTCACAATTTACGACATCATTTCTTCATATTTTCGTTGATCTATTTTGTCCTAAAGAAATAATATATATGTATATATAAGATTTGTTTCGTGTTCTTATACAGTAACGTATTATATCAGATGATCCGGATGAGTAAAGTTTATTTAAACGGATCATTTAAACCAAATGCCTTGAATGTATATAATATCTCAATATAATATACTAATAAGGATATAGAGATATTATCTCTCACTTGTAACGACATTGGTATATTCTTTGCACTTCATTTCTCTAGTAGCGAAATAGACGATGTAAATCTTTAGATCCAATTCTAGAATCAAATCCCATTTTGTTAATTTGTAGCTTATTAACACATTAAACCCAATACTTCAGATTTCCAGAAAACTGAACTTGTAATATCATCCACGAAGTCATAATTGGGTTCAATTAAGGTCAATAGAATTTAATGTCCCAAACCCGAAGTTAAACTTATAAAATTGTATTAATTTCTGAGATAGTCTGAACGACGTTTTTCATTGTTACGTATAATAAAACTACGGGATATAACCGGTTCCTGCTAATGATTTTCTCAATGGAGCCGACGGAATCTGCAAACAACAGCGGTCCACCGGTACTAATATAATTGAACACCTTTGAGTAGGTGGTTATGATTATGTGAGGTGGATTACCCATGATATCTCATGATATGTCTCTATCTGTATCAGTCCATATATGTCCCCCTACTGGCCACGTGTCTCCTCTACAATCGAGAGTCTAATTAAGAGGGGTTTGGATATATATGTATAGGATATTCCATCACGCTGGCCTAGCAACTCATAAGCAAATGACGTAAATATTTCAATATAACTCATGATATGTTGTCATAAACTTTCAGTCTAATTAAACCTCTTTCGCTTCTTCAATTGCCATCAATCTTCTTATGACAAGTTCGTCGATTACGTACACTTGTTTGACCTTCATGTCATTTCTTAGTTCATTATTAATAAATAAATAAATAACACCCAACAGTCACATACATAGTCCTGACCCCACACTAAGATCGAGTCTTGTGTCGTGGGTATCAGGAACTACGAGAGACTTTTCTGTCTCACAAACACCCAGACCCGGAAGAAATATTTGTGGGCCGCACAAACATTTCTCTCGGTGCGGGGATCGAACCCGCGGCCTCTCGTTTCACAGGCAGCGTCTAACCAACTGCGCTACGGAGGCTGTCTATTATTGTAATAGCGGTATGTATTTTATAGGAGATATTGTTTTGTTAATTAATTAATAAGCATGGGGCTGATTTATGGTAGCACGGCCTCGCTAACTATTGTCCATCTAGACAAAAATAAAATCGCATGTGTAATGTGCTCCAAATGTGCTAAAATACATCCATCCTTAATTTGCTATAGGTGAATATTGTAAAATCTGAATTGGGTATCACTCAATTAACAATCTCAATGTGCTGGCTCAATTAGTGAGCGCGGGGTTTCTCCCGTCGCTACCAATTTATTGTTCTCGGAATTGACACCATCAACGTCGCACCGTACATTTGTATCAATTTGTACTGACGCTCGTCGTAACTGGCCACCCCGCTTGTATAGTCCGTTGTCAAAGATAAAGCTGATATTAATTGTGGAGTGATTGAGTTGATAGGAATGGTTGTTTCAATTGTGATATTAATCGTCAGGGAATTTAATGGAATGACAATACCATTATAAATGACGACCTACTATTAGATGTGCTGGCTCAGATCGCCAAATTGATACATCATATTTACAATGTTTTTTTATTTAGGTTGATATTTCAAAACACAGCTAAGGCCTAAGAGTGAGTTTTGTTGGATTATATTTCATTCCCCGTTGAAACTAAGGTCTGCGTCACCAACTTATTGAAATAAAAACCCAGTCTCACAGTACGTGATTAAAGTCTTACGTTCAATGAACGTGACGAGTGCATGTTATGAAAGTTGGAATTGCTCGTCCAATTACCGGACCCTACTGGCATTACAGCTGTTTCCTTATTTACTCACCGTACACGTAGGACTACTTCAAAGCAAACACTTACAGCAATTTAGTAATTGATGTATCACAACTTGAGAGTTAAAAATAATATATGGGAGTGTTTGTGAAACAGATGGTATTGAGGGCTGGGGAAAAGTTGATTGGATAGTTAGAATGATTAGACATTTTGATGAAGCAAAATATCTACGATAAATCACTACTCTTTAAAAATAGTTTTATTAGTATTCCACTAATCCTCGTGAATGCATGTATAGAATAATTAATTTACAGTTGAATAAAACATACGGTATACAAAAAGTGAAACACGGGAACATAAAGTTAAACAGTACTGTTTTTTTATCAACTTTAATTTTCAAATTGAAATTAATGTTATTATTTGAATTGTCCGCATGAACTCTTTGTTCTTTTTTCATTTATTTCATAAAGGAACCAATATTAATTTCCCTCCATTGTATAGGAAATCTGTATCCACTCATAACCGCGCACACAGCTGAGCACGCGTGACGTAACTCCATAACCAAGAGTTCGATTGAGAAAGCTTAGGCCATAGTACACCAAGCTTATTATTACACTTCGGCGGACTTCGCCTACCATAGAAATTCCAAGAATAACTCTTTTGTAGGATCTTTATTGCATCTAAATAAATATCCCTCAGATTCTCAGTTCCCTGTAAGTTCGTGGGGTCGATCCGCGCAAAGTGAGAAATGTTTGTGCGGCCCACAAATATTTCTTTCGGGTCTGGGCGTATGTGAGACCGAAAGTCTCTGGCAGTTCCTGATGCCCACGATACAAGACTCGATCTTGGGGTCAGGACTATTTATATGACTGTCGGGTGTATTTATTTATTTTATGCATTTGTACCAGTTTCTCGTCACTTATCTCCTTGCCAGCTCCAACGTGCAACAATTAATACAACTTCATTAGCCTCAGTTATTTATAAACGATTCCTATCTCGTTGGTTTATATAGGCCAGTGTCACATCGTTTTCCAACGTCTCGAGAATGTCTTCGGAATAATAATTGCCAAACTCACGCGTGATGTCGGTGCAATGGGTTTTGTACGTGTCCACTACAATTGGAAATATACTTTACGAGCTGATGATCTAGTTTTTTATATGTTTTGCGAATAGCTATTTATATTATTCATATAAAAGGTAGTCGGTTATTTACAATTAAAATTATGAAGTGATTGTAATGGGATTTCGCTTTTTGGTTTGCAAAATGCCATGTCGACATATTCACTTAGTGAAAAAGCCCTAAATTTAGAATTAAAAAAAAATGCCATGTGGTATCTGGGACATGCTCCGGCATAGATATAGGCTTGTGACATAAAACAAAATGAAATTTCAAGCATAGTGAGTAGGATCAATGGAATGTCTGTCTACACGTACTACATGTATTTCTTATATTTTTTTGAGATCTTAGCTATTGACACAGATGTGATGACAATGTAAAAACGAGAGTCGGTTTTTCCAACCCGTGAAATGAAACATGGCGAATATATGCGGGTAGCAGTGCCACATAATATACTGCACGACAGAAACAAATCAATGTTCCGGGTAAAATACTGAGGATAGAGTTTTGGATATATTTGCAAGTACAATAGGAAATCTACGGGTAGATCTGACGATAGATATAATTCCTCCTTTCTGCTCTTATTCGAGATTGACATGGGGTCAGCGTAACATAGTTTTTATATTATTTAGATTGCAGAATAATTTTTGCCATAATTTCTTGGCTCAACTTTCTGTATCAGCCCATATACGTCCCACTGCAGGGCACGGGCCTCCTCTACAATCGACAGTACGATTGAGAGTGGTTAGGCCATATAGTCCACCACGCTGGCCTAGTGCGGGTTGGCGGACTTACATACCATAGAATTTTTTATAAATCGCTATGGTATGCAGGTTTCCTCACGATGTTTTCCTCAACTTTAGGAACTGTAAAAAAAAACCTTTTGAAATCGCCAAAATATTTCGTTATTTCTATGGTATGTAAAGTCTGCTTACTCTCAAAAAGATGCGTTGGTATTTCTTTACAATTTAAGACCTTTCAATGGATCTTTTGATTGAAGAGGAGTCCTATCTTCAACAATGAACTTATATAGGCTGATAAAATTATTTTTGTACAAATATTTTGTCAAAGAGGATTTTCATAATATTGATAGATTACGAAGCCGTCAGCTTATCGTATCATGATGTATTGAGTAATAGTGGTCGCGATGGTCACTCGAGTTTATCGCCCGTTAGCTCGCATTATGCGCGACGTAGTGTTTCCAACAGTAATAAATAAGCTGATGATACATTACATTGTAACATCCGCGTGATGCACTGAAGCTGGGATACAAAAATATAGGCGTTCATTTATAATTGAAAATAATAAGCTTAGTAGAAAACTCAGACTGTAAAAAACTATTGGTTTAGTGCAGGGGTCGGCAGCCTTTTGAGTCGGAAGAGACAAAAATTACAATGTACAACATTTCTAAGTTTTTAAAGAGCCACAATTTTTTTCGGGCTATTGTTATGACGCCTGTCACGGGCAGGGGTGCGGCAAAAAGCGAGGACAAGTGGATGAGAGATAGAAATGGTGCCTATTCCTCATTAATCGATTCAAAATGATTTTTGAACATCTGTTTTTATACTGTATCGGCGTATGGAATTAAAGAGTTGCAGCTTTACATCCAAAGAGTCGCATGTGACTCGCGAGCCGCAGGTTGCCGACCCCTGGTTTAGGGTATGGTTGATGATCACCACACGAGACTAGATTGATCATTTTATAAAGGAGAAGTAATTTGGCACAATTTTGTCCAGTGGCTAGAAAGTGTAATCTGCTACCAATCAGTACTCTTTGTAGACGGTATCACACTTACTAGCTGCTATGCTGTCACTTTATAGGTAAAAAATAATTGGCTTAGGTTATTTTATTAATATGATGCAATATTTATGATATAGCATTATTTTTTTCATATATTTTTAAGTGTTCATACGTTGGCGATACCTTGTAAACATTGCGAAGGTTAAGAAAAGGCAGGCTTATTGAAATCCTATTTACTTGATACTGTTTCATTCGTTCGTTGAAAATCCCAACAACCATACCAAATGCGATATAAGTAGGTATATATGTAATTCAGTCATTCGTCACCTCGATAAATGACGAGCGTGGATTATTTGTGGATCGTAAAAGAAACCGTAAAATGTTATTTTATTATGGCTTGATGTCTGAGCATCTATCGTGAGTCGTATTTATTTTTATCAGTCTGTTCTACGTTGTGTTATGTGTATTTAGTTTTTGATTAAATGGATAAGGAGGGAACAAGAAGGAAGAGGATTGGTATATAGTCGTTTGGTTGTTACTACGCGAAGATACGTTTCTTCGTCTAGTGTTATTTTTTATTGTCAATGGCTATTAATTTATTTATTTTATTTATACTCTTTGTTGTTCATCTTACATGTATTAATAAATTATAACTAATCATGATACGTTACAATTTGCGGCCATATCGTATTGGGCAATGCCTTCCTAGCAACCTTCGGGTCCTATCAAAACGATACGAACTTTGTTCGGATGCCATACGTAAAAATTCACTAATGTGCCTAGATACTTCACTGAATATTGGATTCCTCTATCGTATGTCGCAACCATACACTAAATTCGGAGGAAATGATAAATATAATTGAGAATGGTATTGAATTTAGAAGTGGAAATCTTATATCTTACTCCGAACATTGAACATCCGAAGTAGAGTACTTATAGAGTAGCCCCCCAGGGCACGCGCCTCTTCTACAATCTAGTGTGAGTTTTAGACTTTAGAGTGACATATGACTAGAAGCGTTATTCACATACAGTTTAAAAACCGAGTCATCGAATATTTTGTCTTCTTCGCTCATACTCAATTCAAAAGTCGTCCGAAAGGGAGAAAACATTCGATAACTAAAATAGCCCTTAAAATGTTTATGAATAAGGCCGTAAGTATATTGCAATATTGGTAAATCCATTTCCGTCTAAATAAAATATTTATTGATTAACCGTCGACGGTGCTCGATATGCTCGCATCGCCCACCGTAGCGGGTTTTCGCCGAATCAAAATAAAAATATGTTTCCGTGAACTTGACATTAAATCCTTTATGAAAATACGAAATATTCGAAATATAAAAACTATTCTATTCACGCTGTACTTATCATGAAAATTAGGATCGATGTATACTCGTAGATTTAACATAACAGTACATATGTTCTACGAAATTTTAAAAGGGCTGGTGCAACCAGGACGACCACGTTTCGTCATGTATTTTCAGGCCGCGAAGTGATATGGGAGGGGGGGCCTATCGCAATATCGGGTACAAATTCTATATATCTTTATAACAATCCAATTCCTGCAATGAAAATATTCATATTAATATCCAACTAAACTAATAGGTGCCGTTTGACTTTTCGTACTTTTCAACTTTAAGCAAATAAAACCACAATTTCATGTGGTTTTACGGAAAATGTGATAGATTTTTTTATTATTATATTTATTTTTACAAAGTTGTTTCCAATTGAATAGGATGAAACGTCAAACGGTACTTGTCTGTTTAGTTAAGTAATAATACAATAGCATAATATTTATAATCAACAAGGAAGGAAAATGAGTATATTATATAAGTACCTATGTATATTTATTGTGTCTGAGGAAAAAAATATATTTTTATATCAATTGCGGTTACAATGTGATTACAATTAAATATTTAGCAATATATAAGTTTTGTTTTAAATTTTGTTAAGCATTTGCAGGTGATATTCTATAATCGAAGAAATAAATTGATGTTCTGCTTTTATGATATTTTATACCAATATTTACGTATTCTGTGTTGGAAGTTTTTTTATAAATTGATAACACAAATAAACAAAAGATGGCGCAAGATAATGAGATATCGCTAACCTGTCCTCTATTTAAATACCACTTTACTTACAATTAGATGCAATGTACTACATTTACTAGTCAAGAAAAATTAATTTCGTGTGGTATTATCCATCGCGAAATCGTTATGATGTCACACAATGCTTGGTGCAATAAAAGGGACATTATCTCCATCCGAACGGGGATAATGGCGAATGAACTCGTCAAACTATGGAGTGGCGATTTTTATTAGTTGACGCAATATTGCTGTATATGTTGTGGATTACGTGTGTTATTTTTATGAACGGCTATATATCATGGAATTTTACAGGTTTTGATTGATTGCAATTATTGAAGAGCTTTCTTCTAGCGCTCCAGTCATGCCTTTTCTCCCAGAAGAGGTAGGCAGAGGTTCTTCTGGTAGCAACCAGGATACCCTCGTTTCGCCTTGTGTGTTCCGTCCCATGATGTGATACGGCACGACCCTATCGACTTACTGGGTACGAATTCCTAACTCCGGGCTGATAAAGAATAGAAAAATTCAATATCACTTTACCCGACTCGGGATTCGAACCCGAGAAACATTTTTATCAGACAATATTTTTCGAAATCTGCCCTCTAAATGAACATTCGTCCTAATTAAGCAGGAAGTCCCTTGGCATAGGTCCCTGTGGAAACATGTGGAAATACTCAATAGTCTAATTCAATGATGGACTTCTTCTAGTTGAAGATAATGACTGTAAATTCAGACAATGTCTTTAAGAAGACACTTAAAATTAAAACTTAAGTTAATATTTAATGCAATTTCCAGCCTCCATTTTATCCCTTTAATGTATTATATTTATTACTACCTATATATTTTTTACTACCAAGCAAATAAGATTAAAACATGTCAAAGCAATTTTATCGTTTCAGACATTCCGTGAATAAAAGTCCTATTTCCCGTAATATACATTCTGCTGAGTACTTAATTAAGCATTGAGCCTGAAAGCCGATTTGTAGTGGGCGTTCGTTTTCATTATCAAAATGTTCTGACGTGTTACAACCTTTATCTGGTGATTGGAATCAACTATTATTATTCTGTATATCCTTATCATAGCTTAATGAAAAGCTTATCGTAATCAATCATCATTATAATAATTAGCGAGATGCTTCTGGAAGTTATCGAATTAACATACAGGGTATATCAAGACTGCTACCGAAAACGAACACTGCCACTAAAATATGTCGATAAAAACCGCGACGATATTTTGTTGTGTTTTAAATCGTCGTATTTGGGTGGTAAATACATAGTTTGTTCTAAAGTGATAGTGTACATCCTTATATTTTTTAAAACGCTATGGTACGCAATACTTTAAATTATTATTTTGGCCAAACTATGGATTTATGATGGTTTCTTAGATTTACGCGAATGTTACACATTGAAATTTATTTTATTTTTTTCAATATTGATTTATTTCAATATGGATTTATGACCCAAATACGATGATATATATATAAAAAAAACGACGGTTTTTCTATTCAAATTTTGAGATACATTCTGTCTGTAGTTCCTAAAACTACCACCCGGCGTTTTCAGTAGCAGTCTTGATGAACCCTGTATTATAAATACCCTAAGAAAATGGTAGAGTCACTGTTACAAAAAACCGTTTTGCGCGGAATCAAATTTGCTGCTTCTCGTTTCACAGCTAGTTTTTTTACCAATTATACCAGGAGACTGAATGTCACAAGATGTTCTTTTATTAAAATATACCAATCCTGTATGTTTGCAAAATAAAGATTGGAAACCATTCAGATCGAATACTTACTAGTTTCATAGGGCCGAGCTATATAAAAAACTAGCGGCCCGGCCCAGCTTCGCCCGGGTGCATGTAGATTTCTCTACAATAATATGCACGTTTTATACACATAAACCTTCCTCTTGAATCACTCTATCTATTACAAAAAACCGCATCAAAATCCGTTGCGTAGTTTTAAAGAATTAAGCATACAAAGGGACATAGGGACAGAGAAAGCTACTTTGTTTTTTACTATACAGTGATAACCATAATTAAATCTTAAGAAAATATGGACACAAATCGTTAAATATTTTTGGATCTTGTAGTTATCTATTAGTTAAAGGCTATTGATTGATACAGACTTACGGCCGATGCCAATAATCAATCGAAAAAAATAGATTGAAGTCAATCTGTTTTGTTGTCAATTGTTTTCTACTTTTCGATTGGTCTCCTGTCATGTTGCCATAGTTTATTCACTACTGAGATTGATTATTGGCAATATAGTATCAGAAAAACGATTGAGCTGTCAATCTAAAACGGCAAATTTTGGATTGGGTTTGTTTATTGGCAGCGGCTGTTACTGTTCAAAAATGCAATAACTGCTGTTTTTTTATCAGTAAGGTTTATCTATGTATACAGTAATATAATGAAACGATATATTGACATTATGACTAATAGATATACCACGGAACATGACGAGGATTTTTTAATAATCTTTTGTATGACTGTTAAGCCGCATTGCATATAATTTTCACAAGATACAATTCCAAACATATCTACATACATATATAAACTCTCGACTTATTTGCCAGTAAAGTAGGCAGAGGTGCAACCAGAAAACACACATAAGAACTACATTAATAACATAAAATCAATCCAATTACAGATCCTAATCGGCATCACGCTAATGGTGTGGGTGGTGCAGAAGGCGCGCAAGGAATTAACCATAGCCATAATGGCGGCTGAGCTGGGCCGGGAGACGATATCCACGTCGAGCAGCTCCTCCATCAGCTAGCCCACGCCGCGCGCGTCCACCGACCTGGACAGCGTCACCGAACACTCCAGCTAGGGCCACGCCGCCCGGGCCTGGACCCTCGGCTGTCTCCAGCCAACCGCCCAGCACGAGACATACGTGTGAGGCACCCAAGTGATATTACGTTAGCCATTACCCTAAAGGGTTAAGTGTACAGGTTTGTATTATGAATCTCCAGTATGCTTTTTAAGTGCAACGTGCTGGCGAGGCGCGGGTTTTTGAGGGTTAAGTCTAAATTGATTCCCACGTTAGGGCTAATTTAATTTGTCTTGTTAGGGTTGACCTCTAACCCCGTGAACAGGATGACATTTACGGAAATTTTAACCGTTTATCAAATTAAAAGTAAACTTGACACTGGCGGCGGCATCGCGTCGGCTATCCTCTTATTAAACAATTGGCACCTCTTAAAACGGGTCAAGGACGCGCCGTTGCGTAGCCGGCTGACCCCGTGTCCCCCGACTAAATCCGCGCCTGTTATAAAATGTACCGCTTGTATGGTATCTATACGTATTTATATTTATTATAATTATATAAATGTTAAGATATGTCCGTCTCATTCAACATACTCAGTAAGCATTTGGCGAGTTAACTGCCGAAATATATTTTTCAATAGACAATCATCAATAGTTTCAGAACACGAACTAAGTTCCTAAGGGCATATCTACATTTATAATGCAAGAGTGCGTTTCGTAACCGAAAATGTTTATATGCTGATGTCACAAACATTCTAGTCACTTACTTCCGAAGTTGAGTTTCCTTGTTGCCATTTTATGTGTGTGCACACGGGGAAAACACTATGGCATTGAAAGCCGGTTAACCTATGATGTGGCTAGACTAGACGGGCAGGCAAAGTATGTAGCAATAAATATTGACCAAGGAGGTTGGATATTATTCGTAAATTCGAATGAAAAAAAATAAACTTTTAAACCGGTATTCGAATTTCAAAAAAGAGAAAAGTTGTTTTCTTTTAAATAAATTGGTTCGGAATATTATGCTTTTTTGCGAGCATGCTGATATGGACATGCATAAACCAATATGTATTTCTTATCGGATTTGCAATTTAATCGACATTTGACTAATCGAAAAGTAATCGATTTTTTTGTTTTCAATTCTCATAGTCATCATTGAATAAATAACATTGTACATAGTTGGTAAAAATGTTATTTCTGATGTCCAAATATAATTAAGATCCAACCATAAAACTTAAAAACAAATATCACATATATTTTAACATCCCTCGCATTTCTGTAAAGCGAAAAATAACAGTTATTTCCATTACACTTTTAATTTTTCACAGTAAAATGCTTACTCATTATGCGGAAAGAGATTACAATACTGGAATAGATTATAGAATAATAATCCGCACAGATAGTGCGCATTGTTTAATTACTTGATTTAAATTATAGAGAATAAGAGATACATTAAATTACTAATCAGGATGATTTCAAGAAAATTTTGAAATAGCCTTTCAACTTATCTTTAGTATTTAAAGAAGTATCCAAAAATAAAATACTGTTTAATTAAAATGAAATGTCTAATCATCATAAAAATGAACGTAAAAATACGTCATTACCGCGAACAATTCTCGGCATCGCGTGTTACCACGTCGCCGGCATAGAAACAGTTTATAAACGTTGTAAATTTATATAATTCGTTTATTAACCAGTACGCTTACAGCTAGGCAAATAACGTTGATAAGAAAAATATTTTATGGATTTTTCAGCAAATTATATTGGATGTTTATCCAGATTGTATTTATTCAGGCATATTATAGTATGGCTTTGTATGACATGCAAAAGGGAATGAAGATGTAATGTTTGAAGTCAGCTACATGGCTGCCATTGTTGACTTGTAGAGGGATAGAAGCATTATTATAATATTTTTGTCTCAATTTATTCAAATGCCGCCCAATCTGGTTTAGCTACGTCTTCTCTTTTAGAAACTCAGTTCCCCGTGTACACAAACATTATTTATAAATTACAAAAACCTTATATCTAATGGGCCAATAACACCGAGCTCCGTTTGTTTTGTTTCTCTTTGTAATACATGTTTTTTTTTTCGCGTCCAAACTGTTTGGATCAAGTCCAAAATATAATTTCGGTCGGTACATTAAAACGTAAACAGGGTGACTTAAGAAATGGGTCGCGTTAAACCTGGGGCCCTACTATATTCATCCGAAACGAAATTCGAAACTTCGGAATCGAAGTTTTTAATACGATACGAATGTATCTACTCTGTAAAAGTTCGAATTTGTATAACGTACATCGTAACCATAAGTCTATGGTTACGACCATAAATCAATAACGACCATAAGTATATGTAGGTACATACGTATCGTATATAAACTTCGATCATCCGAAGTTTCGAACTTCGTTTCGGATTAATATAGTAGGGCCCCTGAACCGTTTGGTTGTAATGGCATTTTATTGACTGGACGTGTTTATCCGTCAAGCGAGGTTTTGTTGTCCACGCATTGAGTACGTGATGTCGTGATTGGCAAATGTGTATCACGATTATACACGACATTTCACAGATTTGTTATTATTTACAGCATGTGTGAAAAACTAAATTAAATATTGACTGTTATGTCTAGCAATATTTTTTGACAAAACTGTGACTGACGTAAATTTACGTCATTTCTATGCGTAGACAATTATCAAATACGATAAAAAGAAATGTAAACTCATTCATTTGTAACGGGAAATCCATTAGAAAATGACTGGAAACTGTGGTTAAGACGAATTAACATTTTCACAATATTATTAATCAAAAACCATTCATATGTTGGTTGGTATTGGCTTGTATTGGCTTTTATGGAAACTCCTTGGACCAATTTTGGGAATATGAAAAATACAAATAGGTATGTATGACACATGGAAAAAAATACTTCCATCATCTATCGTAAAAAATGTAAAATAACGATGACATTTAAAAAAACTGTTTTATAAGCCAACAAAAGTATTAACATAATGAAGTGATTAATTATATGAACCCCTATAAACTAATTTACAAGTCACCCTGATTCGTTCATTGTATGCTATTTGTTTATCGGCTAATGTTATTATCTATCGTCGATAAGTCGCGGTACGTAGCCCATGTGCGTTGTACGAACCAACATTAGCACACGTGTAATTTGTGCCACTTTCAACCTTAATCCACGTTACGTTACGGCTCATTGTACGTTGGGTACACGCTATTTGTAATGTAGCTAACTTGTGGATTAGCTAATTTAGCTCTGTTACAAATAAGTTAGGTGTTGGTATGCGTACCAAGTTAAATTTAAGGCTGGTGATTGTTTATAAGGGTATTTGATTTTTATTTTTTTAGGTATGTAAAGTGTACTGATGTTAGTGAGCCGTAACTACCCGCAAGATATCTAGTAAATAAGGAACGTTGACAATCCAAATGCAACTGTATAAAAATATAATATGTGTACATAGATTGTAGATTTTTCAATATCAAATCCAAAAATGTAGACATATTTATTTTTCAACAAGAAATATTCCGCATATTTTCAAATTAATATAAAGTGTACTTTGGATATTTGTATGGTAGAAAACTAGTATTATGATGTTGCCAAAATTGAGTTGAGTGCGCGAGAGTTGTACATTACATTTCAGTTTGTTTTAACCTGATTTTGTACCAGTCATAACAAAGCAGTTTGATTGCATAAATTCATTTAATATTGTTATGATTCGTCGACAGCTTCTGCTTGCGACTGTACTTGTAGTTTTTAGGTGTCTTATTCATAGACAATTTTAAAACCTATTTTAGTTATCGAATGTTTTGTCCCTTTCGAACGACTTTTGAATTCAGTTTGAACGAAGAAGACAAAAAATTCGATAATTAAAATAGGTTTTTATAACTGTGTATGGATAAGGCTGTAATAATTATAAACACTTAAAATCCCAGTGATTCAGTAAAGTCTATGCCACTTCGTGACTTATGGATATGTGTATTTAAGTTATTTAAAAAAGGCACTTACAAAGGGCCATTTTTCGTAATTTTTCCGTTTTTATTCACCATCCAGTGATGATATTGTTAATATATTTTTAACTTCACACATTATACGGTACCTTGCCATATTATTAGACCCAAACAAGAATAATTAGATTTTCTCACTTTATAAGACATTAGCGCCATTGTATAGGCGTAACATGTGTTAGTTTTTGAAATCCCTTATTCTGATAAAAATAAGTTAACATATCAATGCTTGCAATACAATAAAAAATAAATAAATATCATTAAAAGTTCGCGAGTGAATTTACTGACTCATAACCTAAAAATCTGTTGAAATTAAAAAGGGTTGTTTTTACAAATAAAGGTAAGTTTGTGATGGAATTTTAGTTTCATTACGATAGAATGTTATTATATTTGTTGTTTTTTGTAATCATATAGTAATCATATGGTAAGAAAATTACCAAAAATACGATCTTTTTAAATATTTTAGAAGGATAAAAATCATGACCTTTCTGCCATGACAGTTGGGCAAGTACGAGGGCTTTTAAAGGCTACTGAATTATCCAAATACCAGATTGCTAAATCGACAGGCATATCGAGAAGTTCGGTGAAGTATATTTAAAAAAAAAGTAATCGTGGGATAACTTAATCGCCAAAACGGATAATTGCGTGTGGACGGAAACGTATTACAATTCTTAGAACAGACAGAAAAATCCGAGATATTTGTATCCAAAATAGAAAATTACCGGTCCGTTTATTAAAGAAGAACATTAGGGATGACGGAATAATATTTTCTCAGGGAGCTGTGCAGCGGCGTCCTGCTGAAAATAAATTGAACGCGCGTAAACCTGCGCAGAAACCAAAGTTGACTCCAACCATGATTAAGAAACGGCTTGATTGAGCCCGTAAATATAAAAACTTTACCATAGAATATTGGGAAAAAGTAATAAAACATTTTTCACTACGAGAAGTAAATGTAATCAATCAACGAACTACATTTAATAAAAAAAAAATATATCATAACACGCTTGTTTCTCCGACGAGACCGTCTTTCAAGTTTCGATGGAAAAATCAATGTTTGTACGGAGAAGACCACACGAGAAATACAAACCCGACTGCATTGTCCCTTACGTAAAACATCCACATTCTGTTATGGTTTGTTCTGTTATATCAGGCAAAGAGACAGGTCGCCTGTATATCGTAGAGAAGACAATGCGCCAGGATCAGTACAAAAAAGTTCTTATAACAAAATGGATAACCTAACTTAAAGAATGGTTCTTTGAAGAAGAAGAACCAATTTTTATGCACGATGGGGCCCCTTGCTATAAAGCAAGCATAACAAGGTTTTTATAACAGCAACATATGAAAGTTTTGATAAGGCCTGGCAATTCGCTAGATATGAATACTATCGAGAATATCTGGGAGCTTCTGAAGAAGAAAATATCAAAATATACAATTCCAAGTGAAAGATAGCTCATAGATAAATTAATTTTCGAGTGGAATTACAATCCTCAGCTTCAAAAATCTATGCAGGAATGCATAAAAAGCATGCCTCGAAGAATTAAGGCACTTTTGGCGGCTAAAGGAGGGTCAACAAAATACTAGCAAAATACTTAATTAAACGAAACCGGTGTTATAATTTGTACAAATTATTATGTGTATAAAATATTTTGTCATAAATTATTTCATTTTATTGCCATTACATTAAATTATAGTATAAAAAACTCAAAATAATAAATAGCACGTAATTTTGACCAATATCAACTCTTACACTGAAAAAGTAACGTGATTGCTGCGTGGGTCTAATAATATGGCAAGGGACTGTAGTAACCCTAATATGGTATTAATATATGTATCTTTTGCATTTTCAATATCAAACAGTGTACAACAAAAATACATAATATTTTCAAGATTGACATTACTGTTGAAGCTATTTATCATTATCAAAAAGCAAACTTGGTTTGAGCTATAAATATAACTTTAACAAACATCTGCATTCTTTTGCATACAAGTCATTGTATTGACAGTACGTGTATTTCGTCACGGCAATGGTCGTAGAATGCGTTCATCTCGCTTCAATGACGGCATTCGATCTCCGCTTTTTGTCTCATCTGCAAGATTTACTTTGTAATTATTATCTACAACAGGTTTTTTGCACAATATTGGATCGTTTAATTTAAGCTATGAAACAGTTAATGGAATTATACCGGATATTTACGCCACGCCGTAGCGTTTTTCTGTTTAGTAGAATACGTATGCAATTATTTTAATAATCTCAGCAAAAAAATTAGCCAAGCTCTAGAGTCTAGTCCTTGTTCTTTGGTATCAGTTTTCAATTTATCTACAATTTATTTCTTAAACCAAAGAGTACCTTTAGCAATTCGACCTCTTTTGAAAATGACTGATATAAATCTCACCATTCTGTTCAATTTCGAGGCTTTCCTTGCACTCTTGAAAACCTTTAATTGTTTTATAACCAAGGTTATATATGGAAGCGATCGTCTAAACCATTTCAATTGTACTTCTTCTAATAATAGATATAGAACTAACTGTTGTCAATATAATTAAACTGCAGTTATCATCAAATGTATGTTAACAAACAGTGCAAAGAGTTTTTGCACGTCTGTTCCAATGAAATGTTTGCGTGACTGACGCGTTATTCTGCTGTTTATAGTATTTTCATATTATTTCAATTTACTCACGTGGGATTTTAAAATAACCTGCCATATAACGTCGCATCTGTGCAAATAAATTCAGAAAATGTGTATGTGTAGAAATATTGGTTAAACAGTTAAATTAGATATAACATAATGTGTAATTTTTTGCTTAATATTAAATGCAATCTGTATTTTTATACGTCATCGACATTTGATATTATTAAATATAGTTCAACCCAGTTAATTTTGTCACGGTTTGTTTCTAACATGGCTTTATACTCCATATTCCTTTATCTGGACCAAATCATTAAAATATAATAAAAATTGTACAACTCTCCCGCGCGCGACTGTCGCGTAATTTTGATGCCAACGCAATGTATTAACGTTAAAAACAAATGTATTTGGCATTTATTCTTATGAAACGGAGACTAATGTAGAGACGTGATTAGCGGTTATTTATTGGTATGTACGTAGTATATATTATTGTTGTGTAGTTGATGTATTAACGATTACTTGGCAGCACAGGTTTTTTTAACATTGCCTTTTTTTTTCAAAATAACATTCATTTGTTTAAATTTTAAAATTCGCAATGCTTTATATTTTGTTTTTGAGTGTTTCGTTCGGTTTCGTACGATATAGTCGTTTTATTTTAATTTAATTATAAACTAGCAACTGTACAGTAAACATTAAAACAAGTCAATATCGAAATAATATAATCAAAATTTATCGCTCACGAAACAATTAATTGGAAACAATTAAAACTGT
The DNA here is from genome assembly GCA_023078785.2 of Hyles euphorbiae. Classification (NCBI taxonomy): domain Eukaryota; kingdom Metazoa; phylum Arthropoda; class Insecta; order Lepidoptera; family Sphingidae; genus Hyles; species Hyles euphorbiae. The sequence continues at coordinate 2,263,387 of CM041039.1, read as the reverse complement.
AATATTTTATTGTAATAAGCGTTAAAAATGTCCAGATAAAATAATTATGGCGCTGTGCCACATAATTTTACGATTATTTAACATTGAACCAATCGGGTGTAGTTAATTAACGATAATATAAATTTCCCGACCGGAGAATTAAACCCAAAACTTCTCACAACCCCTATATGTTACTTTTAGCTGAAAGAAACAATGCTTAACATACATAAAAATAGGCTTTCCATGCTGCCAAGTGATCATAAGTTAGATGTTTATATTATTAAAAATATGTGTGAAATATTCTCATATAAGTGTCTTCATGTACATAAGTGATATAACCTCTATTATATTCTGCAATTCAAATTATTTGTAAGTCAGACAATTTGTTTTCTTTTTAATATTTTGTTAATTTTAACATGTGTCTGTATCCTTGGATTGTGGAGTATTTAATGAATGCTGACATTATATAGACGACTCGAGAATCATCCACATAGAAATATCATACTTATTTACTGCCGAAAAGAGTGTCCATAACTGCATAAAAGATTTTTACATGATCGAATATGGTTTGCGCGCCAATAATTTCTGTATAGTTATTAGATCTTCCGTCCGTCTCTCTTTTTCGGGCCATGCATTATTTTGCCTTTATAGTGTGTGTGTGTATCTGTTACAAGATAACTAATATCTTCTTTAACATTTTTGACATTTCCTAAACTTCAGTAATTGTGATTTAAAATCACTTCGTTTTGGTTTGTTAATCTTAAAATATTTTTGTCATATTGTCCCCAGTCTTCCATAGTTTTCGTGAAACAACCTATTTTTCATATTGATTTCTAATGTAGCCAATGTTCTAATCACACGTCCTCAATTAACTTCATAATAAAAAAGTCTCATCCATGGTAGGTTCTATAGACATAAAGATGTGGTCATACTCTAACAAAATTGACTAGTGCCATTGACATTCGGCAGAATATATAAGGACCAATGTATAGCTATATGATAGATATTACTTTTTAATACCAGTACGTGTATGGTAAGTCTATGGCGTTCGTGGCGCAAGTAGCACGCAACGATTCTTGCCGCTTTCGCGTATACAGTAAAAATAAATTAGTTTTTGTGTTACTAATAATACCAATTAGCACATAAATTGCTGTGAATTCCACCGTATGGAGGTTTCTGCAAAGAATTTACGGTTTAAATGTAACATGGGTTTTTATTAGCTGGTTCAAATTTTGTGGTCGGATAATATTTACTCATTAAAAGAGATTACTTATGGTTAAAGTAGTTTCTATATGAGCATTGGGTTAACACATACTTTCCTATTGATTTTTATTATAAAATCTAATGTTCCCTATAAGATCGCAGTCAAATTGACTATCGCCTGTTTTGTTCTTAAACAAATAAGTTACTCATATAAAATCCATACTTGCCACCGACAATTTAATTAACAGCTACCTTGAGAATAAGGTTGAAATACACTATACGATATCATTTGATTTATGTGTGAATTTGATAAACGTGTGCTTCATTGACAATCACAATTATCAATTACTGTTCGCCTATTGTCTTGAATTATCAGTAAAAAATAATGACTACCCATTGTATTCTGTAACTACATCATGACGCCACTGTTTACTAAAATTAACTACTTAAAAACATTTTGATATGACCATAGACAGCGGATCCGTATGTTGATTCAAAAAAATATGTTTTTAAACTTTTCGACTGTACTATATAACTGACTATATAACGTCTGTAGTCTAAATGATTCATCTAGTAGTCTTAATAATTTACATTCACAGATGAGACAAACCGAATGTACACCAGCTGAATATCAAAAGCAAAACATACGACTCACAATCGGTTTTTCACCTTTCAGTATAGTAGCCACTATATGCGTGGTTGGAAACTTCCTTAGAAAAACCTAATAATCTGAGCAAATAGTCGAAGTTATATCTCTGGATTTCGCCCTTCCAGGAACACATTTCAGCACTCTATCAATCATGCAATGTTTGAAATCCAATAATATGAGTTATGATCTCAACGATACTGCCGGCGGTTGCTAAAATTAGTTTTGTGTTGATCGTATAAACAAATGTTGATTTATTCGCAAAAGTTTATTTTTGGGTTGAACTGTTAATATAAATGTTCAATTTAGGTATTTGGCTGGGTAATATTGTCGGTAAATGTAGAAATTGTTCTCGACTCCATAATATTATGTCTGTTTTATGAATTGTCAAGTGTAGGTATTTTAAGAATATTTCCATGGAATAATAAGCTAAATAACTTGATGAATAAATAATAATGAAGTTCACAAAACAGAAGAGTCATGGTGTCTCAAAACACAGTACATAATAATTTATTTTCAGGTTTGAAATCGTAAAATAAATAACTATGTAAATGTAGCACATGGGGGGAAATGGTGCAATAAAGTATTTGTTTTTGTGATTTAATATAACAATATAATTCTCACTTATACGTGATACGAAACAATAAAATGAAAACAAATATCTGGTTTTCATTTTTCCCATGTTTAAATTATTATGGTATTCGGTAAAATTGACCGATGAAAAAAAAACGGGATATATTCCTTGTTAACATTTCATTTTTCGTATTTTTTAAGTGGTTAAATCGAGCCAATTCACATAACTTGATGTAAAGCGTGCAATTTTAAATGCAAACTTTGGCAAATCATTCTTCAGTCTACTTTCTAGTCATGCATGGCCTGGCAATTTCCATACATCTATCAAGAACTGTCAAAAAAGTATAAGAGAGACAGAATGTATGTGCAGCCAGTAGACATCATATACTATTAGTTTCACAAACATTTTGTCTCTTTTTAATTGACTGGTAAATGGTAATAATATACGTTGTGCAGTCATGTCTGTTATATGGTTCGCTTCAATAAAATATTTTCTGGATATTTTCTATTCAAAATTGTTGTTTGACCTTTTTGTGTTACATTTAATTTAATTTTGTTTATATAAATAATGACTACCGCCCTTTTTGTAAGTGTAGCAAAAAATCGTTCTTCCTTTTTGTATTCCAAAGACTGACTTTTTCTTATGTTTGGAAAAAATGTGTTTGAATTTCCTTTTAGTTGATTATTATTTGGTAGAAAAATAAAGTAAATTATAATAGGAAAATATATTATTGTGTTGAAAAAATGTTGTATCTAATTTTTTGACGAAAGAAGCAATACGTACGTACATTAAATTTATGTCTTTTACCTTTCTTTTACGTTGATTTTTTTTATTTGCGTTCTTAAATCCTGTGAATAAATTATTGTCATGATGTTTCGCATTTACAAGTCACAAGTCCGTAAAAGTATATCTCATCAGGAAATATACATTTATTAATTATTTACATTACCTATTGTCGCCGATCAACGATCATTAAAATTGTGCCAAATTATTTTCATCATTTTACGTTTATTTTTTTTCTTTTATACTTATCGCAATACAATACTGATGCACTATTCTGTGACTGATGATTATTAAGTTAATTACGTTATTTAAATAATTCTTCTGACAACGAAATAACATGTTTCTTTTTAATCCTTAAAAGCACTTCAACTTGTTTAAATGTTTAATCCCTAAATAATTGAACAATCCCTGTAAAAATGTAATATTTGCTTAAAAATACTTATCACTTTCCAAATTAATGTAAGTAAACTAACTTATTGAATTTGTTAAAATGTTCCAATTAAAATATTAACAGGCTAAAGGAAAAAATCATAAAAAGACTATATTTTTTTTGGCGCCCATAATTATTTATTTAAAAGTGGTTTTAAGCAAGTACTCATAATACATACTTTGATTGGAACACTTCAACTTGAGATATATAATAAATTTTGTAAACCCTTGAATTGTGTCGTCGATTTCATAACAATAATTAAAAATAATTACCATCAATTTCTCTAGGGTTCAATTTCATGAATACTACCAATGTTGGTTTTATTTTACTCATAGTTTTCAAAAGCAATAATAAAAAGTTTTCACTGTGGCCGCGGATTGTTTAATGTATGTATTTTAATTTCTTTGCAGCGAATTAAAAGGTTATTTAAAATATATATTTTAAGCATATTAAATTATATACTAAATTAAAAAAATGTTCTGATGTTCCGAAACGACCTCTCAATTGTAAAAACTGTGTGATGCTTTATAACTGTGCTCAGAATAATTTAAATATATTTTTATATTAAATATAAGCGTGTAATAAATATGCATTTATTGTTAACGAATTTATTTTGTGTTATTTTATTGAGAAAACAACACACTGTTATTATTTTTAATACTTGTTGTAAAGTATTTAGCTAATCAATATGTGGATATTGTAATATATGAAAAGTAACAGGAGCCTTATTATAAATGTAATAAAGAAAATCTCTATTTAATCCTTGTGGTTTTTTTTTGTACATAATTATTCTGATTGAATATGTACGTAAGTATAAAATCGAAGTACTTAAATAGGACCAACACAAGTGGAAATTATGAGTATTTTTCACATTAAACAAGTCGAGAGAATCAGAAACTACGAGGGTTTTCCTTTTCATTTAAACACTGAGTTATATACATATCTAAAGATATATGTACATATAGCTTCAAGATTCTAGACATGTCATTCGAGCCTCCATTCACCCATTTCAAAGTCAGAACCATAACTAACTGAGCTATGGAGACTGTGAAGAGTCATGAAGAAAAATATTCTTTTCGTGTTCTGAGGTGTGATTTAAAAAAATAGATAAGGCCACGATGCCTAAAAACAACACTTATGCGTTTATTTGTGTCATAAGTCGTGTTGTATCGTATATCTCAATTCAATGAAACATTTCTAGTTTCATAGAAGATTCTTTATAAAAACTATTTAGTATGAAAATAGAAACGTCTTCTCTTTGTTTATAAGGAGCTCAAAAGAACCACGTATGTTTTTTTTATTTTTTATCGCAATCAATGGCGAGACGAGCGAGCGTGCCGTTCGTCTGATGGTAAGCGATACGATCGCTCATGAACAGTAGTAAAACCAAACCACATGGAATTACAAAGCAAAGCTTGGCATTCCAGTGCGTTCGCCCATCATCCTGAGACAAGATGCTAAGTCTGAATATATCCAGTAGTTACTCTGGCTACAATTTACTTCAAACCGAAACACAACATTGCATTTACACGGGTGTTTGGCGGGAGAAATAAACAGCCGGCCATCACATATGAGAGGCCTACCACCAGTGCATGTAAGCAAAAATAATTAAAAATAAATGTTAATCAAACTATTATTATATACTAGTAATATAGGTAAATCAATGAAATAACTAATGCTCGAATACTGGAACGCCATTCAAATAATAAGTTGCCCTTAACAGCGCACGGTCCACTTAGCCAGTACCCATGGCCAGTACCTACATGTAAACGGGATTTACTTATTTATTTAAGTGCAACATAATATTTAAGTTGCGTTCCAGTATTCGAGTGCTAGTCTATTAAATTCAAATTGAGATGATATCATGGACGTAGTATATAAACAGGACTGCGCACTGTCATCGGAAAAACGAGCCGAGCGAGAGGTGTAGGACGGTAGGGTTGTGTCCCGTTCCTATAGGGTGACTATGTATATGTTTTGGGAAATACAGGAATTTTAATCAAATTGGCTAATATGGTAAATATTTCAGTTGTAATACGTCGAATGAAGTATTTTGTTTTTGAGGTAACAAACGTGATATTGTCTAACCGTTTAAAAAATATTTGACCACCAAAATATGGTCCACCATTAGGACCTAGCAAAAAAGTTCAAAATCATAGTTTTATACGTATACTTTTTATAGGTGAAATGAAAAATGAAAATAATAAGCCTTTATTAACAGCAAAATACAGTTAACAATCTTCTCGTCTGTTCACAAAGTGCGTATGTTGTGTATTATCAGTGCCATTCGTCAGGGTGTGGTAGCCGGGGTCAACACAGAGATTCTTACCACTATCTGTCCCGCCATTACCGTGGCCGCTACCATAACCAGGAATAGCGGGGCTGCTGGGGACTGGAGTCCTGATCCTGGTTTTAGCAACTATTAGGCTTTTTTATTTTTTATGCCAATACTCACCACGCTTGGCAGACGGATTCGAGAGCGCAGGAGGGTACTCGCGTTGTTGACGCTGCTGTCCGTCTTCAACCGGGGAAAGTTTGCGGCTAGAAGATGTTATTGGATAGGAAAGTATGGAATGTAGAGATGGATACTACAGCCACGAAGGGGAAAGTTGGTAGTAATAGCAGTAGCTCAGGGGGCCGAGATCGCATACCCCGCAATGACCACTAGATAGGAGCTTCCCTGGCCTACTTCGTACCAGATACATGTTATTATTCATACCAACTCTTGTAATAACTAAAATCAACGTACCGTCTATCTCATCCCTAACGAATATCCCTATTTTAATCGAATCATTAACAATAAAGTTCAAAATTGCGGCGATAATTATCAATTCTGACTCTAAATTTCAATTTTTCGTGTAAATGTGTGAACCACCCGTTCAGATATCAATTTTTATACCACCGGATCAATAAAGAAATGAAATGAAATCCCATAATTCTATTTTTCTAATATTATTCACGCCATTATTTCCACTACCTTTCAACCCTTATTATAACCCCTTTATGGTTTAACTTTAAGAAAACGAAGTGTGCAGTTATTTTTGTTACAAAATAAGTAAAAAAGTTTGACATCTGTAACTTCAACAGTTTAGATTTTTCCATGCGTACTGCGTATCCCCTTGTTCAACACCTTCAAGCGTTGTCTACATAACAAGCGGGAACCTTTTGCCCTTACCCAAGGTCTAATTTATCTCTGTATCAAATTCTATCAAAATTGGTTCAGTGGCTTAGGCGTGAAAATATAGCAGTTAGTGTAATACGTCCGTGCCGAAATTTTACATCACTCAGTAAATAAAAACTATCGCAAGAAATAAATATTTTTTAATTATACTTAATTCATGATCAATTGTATTAGAAAAACTTTTAACGTGTTTATTTTCACTTAAAACATAGTATGTAGTAGATGCAAATTAATGTGTATAAATTAAACATTACTTTAATAATAAAATTTTAACGAAAAAAGAACTGCTTTTAATATTCAAGCAGATTAAAAGTTATTCAATAATTCATCTGAACTTTGAATTGTCGATCAAAAAAGTTCTAAGGCGGGTTTTATTATGGTCACGCTAGCAAATAAAAAGGGATAGAAACCTCTCATACTGTCTCATTTGGGACCGGCCTTCCTCCATGTCATTTACCATAGTAAATTAAACCTTATGCTACATGCACATGTCTTATTTCAGGATGACACCATTTTCTTCGTGCGCAATCCTGTTTTGATATTACATCCATGGATGATATATACCTTGAATTATATCAATTATCAATTATAAATAAAAAATAAATAAAAATTATTACATGATATATGTATAAATATTTTTTTTTCTATAAAATTGCTACTTTCTTTTCAACAAATATCGCTTTTTTATTTCGTTCTTAAACCGAATAAATATTATTTCTGAACGACATAGCTAAATTGAATATGTGATTGAATATGGTTTCCGAACGCAATACCTAACTGTCATTCTTCATTTATCATGGCGGAAGACGAGGATGGTGTTTCGAATAAAAATTCACCACAAAATTCAAATAATGGAGAAACTTCTCAAGAGAATGAACAAAACGCGACAAGGCCAGACCTAGGTATTGATGAAGCAAAGTATAACAAGGATGAGAACGGTGAAGCATCGTCGCCGGACGCGAAAAGTTCGACTAGCAGTGAGTGTTTTTCGAAGTTGTTTTTTGTCCTAAATATAAAGGCATTCCTGGCCTACCGTCCGTTTGCATTGCAGAATCGACGGGCGCCACTCGCAAGGATGAGAACCCGTTTTCGTTTCGTCATTTCTTGAAGCGCGACCTGTCGTTACCGGGCAACTCGACGTACGAAAACACGGGCGCGCGACCCAAGGTGTACGCGAACACGGTGCAGCACTCGCCCACCCGGAGCGAGGCGCACCCCGAGCCGCGCCGCGAGAAGGCGCGCGCCACCGAAACACAAGCCAAAGAGAGGGGCAGCGAGGCGGCCAGCCACCGCGCCAGTGATAACACGTCTTCTAGTAGTTCTGTAGAGATACCCTTTAGTGTAGTGAATAATTCCGAGTCTAAGCATAATTTTTACACGGACAATAACGATGTACCATTCTACCACAGACCAAACCTTGCATCCGAACCACTGGGCATGCCTTCACTGCCCGATTTTGTACAGGACCACATTTTAGTGGAACAGGCGTATCTGAACTCCAACGGACCGATATCTGTCGACTTGGATAATTTACCAGACTTTACATTCAACACTAGCTTTAACGCAGGGTCTTCGTCATCACTAGGCAGGCGAAATAATAGTTATGCGAGTAAAGGTTATGATTATGAGGCTTACATGGGGAATGCTTCCACCTCGAGTGAATCAGGGCAAGCAAGCCGCAGCATTCCATTGGATCTACCAGCAAGGGCAGAGGCTGCTGGGCCGATACCATTGGATCTGCCTGCACATCTGAGTTTGGATCTCACTGAGTCAGTAAATCCAGCTGACAGGAGGAATATGTCTCCAAGGAGTACATTCCCATTGGATCTGCCACCAAATGCAGGTAAGAATTAGTTTGATTTAATCTTTTTAAATTAACCTACATAATGTTTATCAATATTCCACAATGTTTATTCGTAATTTTGATAGTTTCAACCAATTGTATCCTTATTAAAACAAAGCAAGCAAGCTAGTTTCCAAGGAGGCAATCACCCAATGGTTTTCTTTATGTACTAAAAATAAAAAGTATATGACAGTGTAATGCTTTGAAGTTGAAAGTACAACAACTTACTGTCATTAAATATATGCATACAATTATGTTGGGGCCCATTATAATTGTGAGATTTACACACAATGAACAGTTTGTGATCCATTTGTTGCTTAATGTATTGCAATGCATAATTAAATTAATTAATGTGTTATTTATGAAAAAGTATACATTGTGTATTTAAAATTTACTGAGAATGCATATGCCTATTTATAATACCAATACATCATTTTAACTGAATTAATTTGAATGAATTCCATCAGTATCTTTCTGAATATGGATTAACCCAGTGAGTGTAAGGTTAGGTCAAATCATTTGATATTTTAATGGTTAATTGTTGCAACATTCTTTCCATCTGAGTAGCTTTGCTTAATGAGATAGAGATGCTTCAGACATCACAAGTTCTATCAACTAAGGTCAAAGGTGTCAGCATGTGAATTTTACCACCTTATGCTACATGTAATAATTTTGTAATAACAAAATCCATAATCGCGTCAATGAATCCTCCAACTAACTACCAAGAAAAATCGTACCATGTCTTAGGAGAATAGGAAATATGTCCTACTAAATAAATAGCTACATGATATACTCCAGTTGTAAAGTCTTTTACATGCGGTAAATATATAAGCACGCACCTGCATGTTATAGGTGCAGAGTCTATGAGGCTGCCGGACTTCCTGCCAGTCCACCCGGGCAGGACCTCGCCGGAGCCTGAGCACCAGGATGAACAGCTGCAGCAGATCATATCCGAGCTGGAGCGCACCAGGTTTGACACTCATGTTATCGTCTGTAAACTGTTACTATGCATATTAGAAAATATTAGGTATAAAAGGAAAAGAAAACATAAAGGGAAAAACGTGCAGAAAAAGAAATCCTTATAATGTAAATAAATAAGTGTACAAAAGCCTTGATTTATTCAGGGGAGCAGAGTGAGCATAAAACCCAATAAAAAATATACGCTGCCATCGACAGCCGATTGTACTCAAGTGGATTTTGATCATGAAACCTACACTTGCGCAGTTAGATATTTATTGCCGGTTTTTAAGAACGGAAAATGATAAGAGAATAATATGCGGAGGCATATACGTATTTAAGAATTTCTATAGTATGTAAAGTCCGCAAACCCGCACTTGGCCAGCATAGTGGACTAAATGGCCTAATCACTCAATCGTATTCTTGATTGTAGATGAGGCCCGTCCCCTGTAGTAGCACGTATATGAGCTGATACAGTATATTATTATTTGCATTAGTTCATTTGATATTTTGGTAAAAGCATTTAGCATTGTTTTTCTTTAATTTCCTTTACTAAGTACAAGATAGTGGTACCGGTCAATCTAAGAAAAGGCTTATTTCTTATATTATTGGCGATTTTTATCCAGCGCTGTCTGATTTTCGATGTTGAGCATTGGACATTTCATATTATATAAATATAAATACTGGATGTGACAAGCCGAAGACAGGGTGAAATGGCGCAATTTGGAGGAGGCCTATGTCCACCAGTGGACGGCAAAAGGCTGATGATAATGATGATGTACAAAAAAAATTATTGGGAACGGTAAAAAACCGCCAAAGTTGACGCTTTAAGCGGCCTTAGGGTGTGAGTGCGTGATATCGGTTGTATAACTCATCGCATCTTTAGGATTAGAGGGACCTACTAAAAAATCTTATTTATCGGGAAACGTTCATTAAACTTTTATAACATAAAAAAATTGTACTTATGGAAGTAACATATAGAAGACCGATTTATACATCTTTCTGCCTTTCATGCGTCCATAGGTATTTCTTTAATAACGGTAGGTCTTAATAGGTCATTTTGAGCCAAAATATTATTAAAACCTAAAAACTATATTTTTTGGATTAGGTCAGTCTAATTGTAAAGGTACCATGGTAATGCTTGTCCAGATCGGAGTTATTCGTGGAGCGCAGCCGACGGTGCCGCGCGGAGAACGAACTGGCGACCCTGCGTGCGCAAGCCGCCGCGCAACACAATGCGCAAGCCGCAGCCAGCTCCTCACATCATGTAGTGGTCACCGAACAACTATCCCCCACCGAAGACAATGTAAGTGAACTATGTTTTTTCTATTTTTTTTATTTTTTATTTTGGCCGGGCATAGTGGCCACATTGCACCTGATGGTAAGTGCCAATGCCGCCCAGGCAGAGTATCCATTGGCATCAGACGGCAGTCCCATGCCAATAGATACAATTATGCCGGCCTGCTAAGTACCAGTAAGTAGTATGTACTTTGTATTGTATGTTACGTTTTTTTATACAGAATTCTTTATTTGCCAAAACAGAGCTTGTTATTTAACTATACAATTGACCCTTGTTGTAATGTTAGATAGTTTATTTCTTTGACACCTCAGTCAAAATTATTTTTAACAATACATGTAATTTCAAAATGTTTTTGTTTGAAATCAGATGTATGTAATGTGGGTCTGGTCTGGTTCCCACAGTATTTGGCAATTTTCTATCATAATAAATATTAAAATTCAATATCTATCCAAGGGTTGCCCGTAAGAAATTACCTATGGTGATAATGCTACCCCTTGTACTATTATTCTATTATTCTTCACAATATTTTTCTTTTCTATTTTGTGCAATAAAGGATTATATAAATAATAAAATTATATTTTTTAAAATGGTTCTATGTTTATTTACGTTTCAGGCACGAGCTACTGACTCCGAATCAACCATCACACAACTAAAGAATCAAATCAAGAAACTTAAGGTAATTTATTTACTCTTTACTTTAATACTCGTTAGTTTGTCGATGGAAGTTATAAAAAAAATGACACTCGCATTCAGCCTTCAGCTGAAGGTCCATTGTTAGCGCTGTAATAATTATTTAAGTGTCTGTATTTTTTCATGTATATTATTAATACTTTTGTATGTATATTTTTATTACTGCCCGACTATAAATTATTTCTTTCTCTCTTTTCTTACAAAGATGGCATTAATTTTGTATTGGAAAACGTGATGAATAACGAGAGGCTTGATTATTTAAGAATAATATTGTAATCAATTTTTTTTATTTATTAGTATCAACAGCAACAAATTAATAGACTTAACTAGCATAATAAAACTTAAAGTACGATTTAAAGGCTTGTCTACTCAGTAATTTAAGGCGTGAAACAATTTTATACGAAAATAACAGTAATATAATTAAATAAAAAATACTCTAATATAACAAACATAAAATAACTGCGGAATATAAATGCTAGAAGTGGAGGTTTATTATATGGTCTGTATTAAAGGAACGCACTTTTAAAATTAAAGTGACCTAACTAAAAAGTCTTATTTATTGGGAAACGTTCATCAAAGATTTGTAACATAAGAAATTCTGTACTTATGGAAGATACACCTAGAAGACCGATTTATACATCTTTCTGCCTTTCATGCGTCAATAGGTCCTTTTTTAATAACGGGTCGACAGGGTATTTTATTTTATTTTATGCCAAAATATGGTTAAAAGCCAATCTAATTTTTTGGATTAGGTCACTCTAATTCTAAAGGTGCGATAGGGTCTCTAATAGCATATAATGTGTAGCCATGTAATGATGTTGCTTAGTAAGCAGTAAGTAATGTATCTGTATGTGCAGGAGGAGTTGTGGTGGTGGCGCGCGGAGGCGACGCGCCTGCGAGCCGCGCAAGCCGGAGCCGCCGCCGACCTGCGCCGCGCCGCCACCGTCGCAGACACCAGCCTCAGGTACGCAACAACACCAACACACGTGCACCACACGCACACACACACACACGCACACATACATGTACACAGGCCGGCGCCGCCGCCGACCTGCGCCGCGCCGCCACCGTCGCAGACACCAGCCTCAGGTACGCAACAACACCAACACACGTGCACCACACGCACACACACACACACGCACACATACATGTACACAGGCCGGCGCCGCCGCCGACCTGCGCCGCGCCGCCACCGTCGCAGACACCAGCCTCAGGTACGCAACAACACCAACACACGTGCACCACACGCACACACACACACACGCACACATACATGTACACAGGCCGGCGCCGCCGCCGACCTGCGCCGCGCCGCCACCGTCGCAGACACCAGCCTCAGGTACGCAACAACACCAACACACGTGCACCACACGCACACACACACACGCACACATACATGTACACAGGCCGGCGCCGCCGCCGACCTGCGCCGCGCCGCCACCGTCGCAGACACCAGCCTCAGGTACGCAACAACACCAACACACGTGCACCACACGCACACACACACACGCACACATACATGTACACAGGCCGGCGCCGCCGCCGACCTGCGCCGCGCCGCCACCGTCGCAGACACCAGCCTCAGGTACGCAACAACACCAACACACGTGCACCACACGCACACACACACACACGCACACATACATGTACACAGGCCGGCGCCGCCGCCGACCTGCGCCGCGCCGCCACCGTCGCAGACACCAGCCTGCGGTACGCAACAACACCAACACACGTGCACCACACGCACACACACACACACGCACACATACATGTACACAGGCCGGCGCCGCCGCCGACCTGCGCCGCGCCGCCACCGTCGCAGACACCAGCCTCAGGTACGCAACAACACCAACACACGTGCACCACACGCACACACACACACACGCACACATACATGTACACAGGCCGGCGCCGCCGCCGACCTGCGCCGCGCCGCCACCGTCGCAGACACCAGCCTGCGGTACGCAACAACACCAACACACGTGCACCACACGCACACACACACACACACACACGCACACATACATGTACACAGGCCGGCGCCGCCGCCGACCTGCGCCGCGCCGCCACCGTCGCAGACACCAGCCTGCGGTACGCAACAACACCAACACACGTGCACCACACGCACACACACACACACGCACACATACATGTACACAGGCCGGCGCCGCCGCCGACCTGCGCCGCGCCGCCACCGTCGCAGACACCAGCCTCAGGTACGCAACAACACCAACACACGTGCACCACACGCACACACACACACACGCACACATACATGTACACAGGCCGGCGCCGCCGCCGACCTGCGCCGCGCCGCCACCGTCGCAGACACCAGCCTGCGGTACGCAACAACACCAACACACGTGCACCACACGCACACACACACACACGCACACATACATGTACACAGGCCGGCGCCGCCGCCGACCTGCGCCGCGCCGCCACCGTCGCAGACACCAGCCTGCGGTACGCAACAACACCAACACACGTGCACCACACGCACACACACACACACACACACGCACACATACATGTACACAGGCCGGCGCCGCCGCCGACCTGCGCCGCGCCGCCACCGTCGCAGACACCAGCCTGCGGTACGCAACAACACCAACACACGTGCACCACACGCACACACACACACACGCACACATACATGTACACAGGCCGGCGCACCGCCGACCTGCGCCGCGCCGCCACCGTCGCAGACACCAGCCTCAGGTACGCAACAACACCAACACACGTGCACCACACGCACACACACACACACGCACACATACATGTACACAGGCCGGCGCCGCCGCCGACCTGCGCCGCGCCGCCACCGTCGCAGACACCAGCCTCAGGTACGCAACAACACCAACACACGTGCACCACACGCACACACACACACACACACACGCACACATACATGTACACAGGCCGGCGCCGCCGCCGACCTGCGCCGCGCCGCCACCGTCGCAGACACCAGCCTGCGGTACGCAACAACACCAACACACGTGCACCACACGCACACACACACACACGCACACATACATGTACACAGGCCGGCGCCGCCGCCGACCTGCGCCGCGCCGCCACCGTCGCAGACACCAGCCTGCGGTACGCAACAACACCAACACACGTGCACCACACGCACACACACACACACGCACACATACATGTACACAGGCCGGCGCCGCCGCCGACCTGCGCCGCGCCGCCACCGTCGCAGACACCAGCCTCAGGTACGCAACAACACCAACACACGTGCACCACACGCACACACACACACACGCACACATACATGTACACAGGCCGGCGCCGCCGCCGACCTGCGCCGCGCCGCCACCGTCGCAGACACCAGCCTGCGGTACGCAACAACACCAACACACGTGCACCACACGCACACACACACACACGCACACATACATGTACACAGGCCGGCGCCGCCGCCGACCTGCGCCGCGCCGCCACCGTCGCAGACACCAGCCTGCGGTACGCAACAACACCAACACACGCGCACCACACGCACACACACACACACGCACACATACATACATATACCACAGACACGCACATACACACATACACACGTACATGCACGCACGGGCACAGACACGTACATAACCCACACACACATACGTACATGCACGCACATACACGCTCGTACTCCCACACGCGAACATGCACGCTCGCACACAACTATCGTTGTAGACAAAGCCACCAGACAGGCACAGACACACGTAAACACAAATACGTATATGTACGCACTGACGCAAACGTACATACATACACATGCACTCTCGCACACACCCATCATTGTAGACAAAGCCACTACTGGACATGTTGAGATTTAACACCGTATGTCATAAGAGGGCGAGCGCAGTGGAATGCCAAGTATTGCTTTGTGATTCATGATGTTACTTGGTATTGCTGCTGTCCATTAACGAACCATCAGGCGAATGAAAAGCTTGTCTCGCCATTCATTGCAATAAAAAAAATCATAGATGCATTCCTAGCTTGAACTAATACCCAAATAATTAGTAACTCAACATGTGATTCTCCAAATTTGAAACTACCCACATAATTTTATTCCACAAATTAAAAATTCCTACACCTCTTTTTACAGAGAGTTGCTAGCCGGTTTGGAGCAGCTAAAGGTCCTGAGCACGACGCTGGAGCCCACATGAGCCCGCACCAGGTACTCCGCTCCACATACACCAGGAATTGTCCATAAACCACTACACAACCACAGAAGATATGGTTTACAAACATAAAGTTATTGTATGGGGTAACATGTTTAATTTATATGGGGATTTTAGTACAAAAACCAAAACTTGTACGTCCTACTGTATGGCATGTGACTTATACAATGAAAAGTTCGATTGAGAATGTTTAGGCCATCGTCCACACTGGCCTATTTGGATGGTAAGATACCCTAAAAATAATATATGAATTTTCTCATGACTTTCGTGTCTTACACACATCATATTAATATTCATTTTTTGTTATCTTTGATTTTATGGGGTAACAACTTAATTAGTTGGATAATAGGGCTGTGTCCAAGATTTTATTTGAGCAGTAAGTAATCATTCCTTAAAAGCATCGTTTATAAAAACAAACAAATTTGAAAACAGCATCAAAATTGAATGATAAATGACTGAGATATTAATACATTTAATAGTACGGTGGGGACACTCGTTGTCTCTTTCGCACGCGTGCACCTTATGGAAGATGACGTCACGCCGTGCATGTTGCATCCTTTTCTATCACTCCTACCACCAACTTTCATATATTTGTAACTTGCTTATTACTTAACGGAATTTAAAAATTCTTTCTGATTATGATTATGCGTAACGTAACCTTCCGTTATAAACAAAAATAAAAATGTATAAAACTAGCCTATTAAACATGTTATCCCAAAGACAAATTAATTTATAAAGTTATGTATATTTTAATCGCCCCATACCCCAGTTTTATGAATCTCAGTGTGATTAACATTATATTTTACATATATCATCCACCAAATTAGAATAATTAATTACGAATGTATTGATAAACTCCCTTTTTTATTTAAAAGGATTTGATTGTAAATAATTTCATATACAATTTTAATTTTCCAATATATTGGTACCTTTTTAATTGAAGTATTTTTATCATTCAATTATGATATTTCTCGTCATCCTCTTTCCCTGTATCCCACTAACACATTATTGCAAATAGTTAAATATTTGAGGCAATATTTTAATGATTATTTGGAGAAAATATGAAGAAAATTATGTTTCCATTCTCCTATTAATATTATCGAAATCAGAACCACCAGGCTGTTTAGATAACTTCAACTTATTTTACCTCTAAGTTGTATAATATGCTTCTCAATAAACGTGATGTCTTTACGAAATTGTATAAAGATGCCAAAAAGTGCTTTTGTCTAACTAGATATTTGTTTGAGAACATTTTCAAGACCTCACTATGTTTAACATTAACATTTAAATAATGTCCAAGTTTATTGTTTAAAGATCGATAAACAGCATCCATTCTCAAAGAATATGAAATTCCTAACAATAATTCCTAGTAATAAATAATAGCTTCATATATTGATTATTTAAATGTTGCTTAAAAAATACCCTGAATATATTCCTTGATATTTAATTTGCTGAATATGAAAGTTACTTATTTGAACAGACATTTTATATTAGTATGTGTAATTCTTAGAAAACAAGCTTAATATTAAACAAACATTATTTGTATACATTCCTTGGACACAGATCTTTTTTATTCTCACAAAGGCTGGCAGTTATCACTTATCCTATGTATATTGAATCTTTAAATTAAATGTTCATTATATCGATGAATATAATTTTGATTTGGCGCACACATTAAAACATGTTAATTTTTCACCATAAATAAGTTTAAAAAAAATTGTCTACCCTACTAAAAATGTCTGAACGCCGCCGCTAGATGGCACTCTTCTAAAGCGGCATCGTGCGGGAAAAGTTTTATGAATCATCACTATAATATATTGTAGTAGTAATGTACATAAGATTAAAGCTTTAGTCGTCTAGTATATAGTTCATGAAGGAATTTTCAACTTAATAAATGTACTTTGTTATTTTACCCTCGATACTTTAGGGCTTAAAGGGATTATTTTGGGCTTTTCTGTTATACTAAATATAGTATCGAAAAACTGCTACACGCCCTTTGAGCCCCGAAATATTGAAAATATATCGTCTTATGGACAATTCCTAGTGATCGACACAATCCTATATGTTTAAGTTTTTATATGATTTAAGGGAGGTAAGGGGCACGATTTTTATAAACAAATTCTCATAAAATTGTAACAGCCATTTGGTCTATACGTCATTGTAATAAAATATGTGAAATCGATGTTACATTAGTAGATAGGCCAAATGGTGTAGACGGATTCCAAATCCACAATTTAGTTTTGTGTTTAGTACGAGTCACTGTACGTATGAATGTTGCAAAAAAAATATGAAAATAATTTTTTCGACTTTCTCGATAAGCAAAGCGAACATTTAGTATGAAATGTATATATGATATGTATCAGCCCATATACGTCCCACTGCAGGGCACGGGCCTACTCTACAATCGAGAATACGATTGAGAGTGGTTAGGCCATATAGTCCACCACGCTGGCCTAGTGCGGGTTGGCGGACTTACATACCATAGAAATTCTTATGAATCGCTATGGTATGCAGGTTTCCTCACGATGTCTTCCTTCACCGTTTTAGTGCGTGGTGATTGATTATCAATACACACATGACTCCCAAAAGTCAGAGGTGTGCCCTGGGATTCGAACCCGCGACCACCCTGAACATGTGGGCAGCCGCGTCTAGTCCGTTTACCAACAGGCCACCACGCACTTCGAACACACTCTATAATTGTGGTGGTTGTCATCATTTACCATCAAATAATATCCACTGCTTCTGTGCAGTTTCATTAATAATATTATTTCATTTCTAATTCTTCCTGTCGGATTTTTGGCCCAAAGCTCGCTCATATTCAACCTAAATGGCTGTTTCTAGCTGATGCTATGTAGACCGGATTTAAAATCCACCTTTGTGCCACTTCATTCGACCTTCGGCATCCTTAGTTGTGACCCAGACTCTCATAAAGTCCGTGCCACGAAATTAGCCTGTTAAAACTTTATAAAAAAAAAATGCAATGTATACCTCATATGTCCGGTGACTCGTACCGTATTGACATAGAAAAGTGATAATATTTTGTAAATTGTGTTAAAAATAAAATTATAGTTATTTTTTCTCAAAGGAAAAATATCACACCTCTTGCGACGTTTGTCTGAGTTGCAATCAATATACTGAACATACAGAGGAAACACACATGGAGTTTCTATTAAAATATCACTTTGTATAATTCAAATTTCTATCTACCCTCATAATTTGTCAAGCAAAAAAATCAATATTGTTTTTAATACTCAAAAACTCGTAACTTAAATTCGATCGGTATTAGCATAACGACGATTAATTAAAACCATATCAAAAAGGTATAAATAAAGTATATTTAATGAATCTTTTGTGTGACATTCCTTGTGTTCCCCTGTTCAATGTTTTTAATGATTTGTTTTGTTGCACGTGGAGTCTGACTGACTTTCACAGTCTTACTGTAAGCGTCTGGTTTTCTACTTCATCTATAGATCTTCATCTATTATATGTGGTAATTAGGTACACTTGAGAATCAACACTGTTTAATCAAAATACTTTTACTTTATGTGACAAAGAACATCAGGAATCGAGTTACAAATTTGGAAGTCAACACTAGTCCTAGATGAATGATGATAAAATCAATTGTACTAGATAGGAAAGGGGGGAACATTCTTGCATCTCTTTTTGCAGATTACTCTGTAATCTTTTTGATCTTATAATATTGATTACTAAGGTAATGCCCTAAGGAATATAACTATGTACAGCCTAGATAGAATCCAAGAAAATGAAGGTTATAATATCTCAAAAGATTTTCGGTTACGATGTCATTCGAAAATCTAAATACAAAGTTACCGTGTTGTTTCTCAAGCGGTGACATGAGTGTTGTAAAAAATAATCATTAAAATGTAAATATAAGGATGGTAGTGTACATTTTTGTGCAGTAGATATCGGATCATCTTGTCGGATGGAGTATTGGCAACTGACTTGGATGCGCGTTTTATCTCCCAAATATATATTGCGAAGTTAAAACCCACGGTAATGCGTAGCAATTAGTTTACAAAAAGGCTCATTACAAAAACGACGTAAAATATGATTCGAATCTTTAAACAAATGAAATAAAATTCATGTCGAAACAAAATATTTTTTATAAAATGAAATAATGTCAAAATGAGGCTCAGCCTGTCCAAATTCTATCGTCACACATAATTTATGAGTACAACCTACTGTCATTTAGTATAAAATCTCAAGTTCTTAAAAATCACCAATATTATTGTCAGTTATTGGATATTCATGAATTTGGAATAGATTTTGATAAAAAATATACGTCCATTGCGGCCACGCTTTCCATCTCTGATTAAATTATGAAACTTAGAAATAACTAACATTTTGTGACTTAAACATGCAGTATTAGAATGTGATCGCTGATACTATATTAAACAGTTAATAATTATTGGTTGTAATATTTTTAACTTCAATGAATATTTCAATTCTCAATCTAACTTCTAAAAGGTTTTTATATAGCCCATTCATCAACTGCCTGTAGACTATTTATTCAGTTCCTGAAGATCCTTGATTAATTATAAGATGTTAAAATTAATCTTAAAACTACAACATACACTCAATTGATGTTAAAAACAACTTGTCAATGTATGAATTAAGATTATGGCTTAACATAGTTACAAGTAAAATGGACATCACATTATTCATGAATTGGTTAGTTTGAATTTCCTTGAATAAAGATTACACTTCGCAATGTCCAACTTAATATGTTTCTAAATTCATTCAGAATTATGTAAAGTAAATAAAACATTTCTAGCTTGGTAAATAGGTCAATTTCAAGTGTAAAAGTCAACATTAATAATGACGTCACCGCCATTACAATGCCAGCGTGCGTAAGACATGATGAAATGTTTTTAATGTGCCTGCACTATTTTAGTTACTAATAGCTGCCTCATTTTATAACCTATTTTTATTTATTTAAATATTTTTTATGACAGAATCTATTTATTTATACACATTAGCATTTGCCCCTGCGCATTATAAATACAACCTATCAGGAAACTACCGTATTGTATCGTCCAATAATATTCAGGTTGCCGAAACTTTGTTCATAGAATCAATTTTACATATTTAATTTTGTTGCCAAGTTGTGATAATTTTATTTTTCCACAAATTGAGTGTACCAAGTATTTTATTTATGTTTGTTACCATATCACATATTTTACAATACTTATATAGCATTAAGTTAGTTGCCAACGTCAGCTGAAAGAAAAGATCAACGCGTGAACGATGCGAATGAGAGGTTGTATAAAATGAATGTGCGGGAAAGGAAATTGGGAAATTGCAAGAATATTTTGGCATGGAATTATATGTATGTATACAAAATTTTTGGATCTGACGGACTATAGCGTGTTCGTATGGAATCGGCAGCGAACGAAGGTCAAATATATTTATGTTAATATATATTTATGTACGATACTCTAAATGTAACTTATGAAAGCCTGATTAAATAATTTTGATTTTGATATTGGTGTTTATTTTTATTTCCCTCGTCTTGTTATTAAAACAAACAGGAATTTAAAAATACAATTCATTAAAATATGAAATAATATTTTTCACTTCCGTTTAATTTTTGCGATGTAAATATAATTTACAACGCAAAAATTAAATATACCATACCATACGCATACCAGCGTGGTGGACTATATGGCCTAACCACTCTCAATCGTACTGTCGATTGTAGAGGAGGCCCGTGCCCTGCAGTGGGACGTATATGGGCTGATACAGAAATATAATTTAAGGGAGGGTAGTTTTCGTTAACCTTGCTGTCATTTAGTTCGATCAGATTCTAAAGAGTGCAGAGTCTCAGTCTCGTGTCAGCCGCCGAACGAATTGCGCGTTGATTTGGCGCTACTGTGATTTCTCGAATTCGGTCGGTTCCTGAACTATGTAGTGAATGTGGCTACTTGGTGTCTTCAGCTTTGATCTGCTGCTAGTTTGGAGAGCGGGGCTGCGGCACGTCTAATATGGGTAGGTACATATTTCTTTGCTTTTGATTATTGACATTGTTATACTCCGCTTTTTACATGTATTTCGTGGAGTTTGCATAGGCTGCTTTAATTTTGTCCGTTAAGGTTTTAAGATATACGCTTTTCATACTTTCCAAGATACCAAATCGTAAAATGTGATTGTGTGAATATTACTACCCACATTTTTTTTATATTATACATTTATGTGGTTTGTGTGTCTTTATCTTTTTGTAATCTCAGATATGGTAAAAAGTAATATACAGCCTGAACTTTTCGAGTAGGACTACATTGCCCAATCCGAAACAATTCGGATTACTGGACTTTTGTGTTACGTATTTTGTTGGATACATTAAGAATATAAAAATAACTTATATTTCTATAAAAATATAAATTTAATTAAAGATGATACACTTGGTTTAATAGGGGCTTAAATGACCCATATGTGGTTTCTTAAATGTCGCCAAAACTATTCATCTTAAACAAAGAGGTCGCTCATCCATGGTATATAATAAAGCCAGGCATTTGTTGT
Organism: Hyles euphorbiae; assembly: GCA_023078785.2. NCBI lineage: Eukaryota > Metazoa > Arthropoda > Insecta > Lepidoptera > Sphingidae > Hyles > Hyles euphorbiae. The sequence continues at coordinate 2,241,077 of CM041039.1, read as the reverse complement.
GGTATTAAAATTTACACCCAACCTGGGAGATTAGGTGGTACAGTAACGGAAGAAAAAATAGTGTTCCGATAGATATAGAAAATTATCTTTTTCCCAAACCGTACGTTTTTAGTTGTTACTGTGGAGGTACTGTATACTTGGCAGATAAAGACTGTACTTTTGCGTGTGTGTATTTATGTTTCCTCCACTTGACTTTCAGAAGGTTGTATAAATGAAAGTTCACCAAAGGATTAATAAAGTCTATATTGTTCACCACTTTTACATTCACCACTTATTACATAAAGTGTGTACGGTACCTAACGTCTAGTATGGCTTAGCGAGGCGAGTGACGGGGAAGGACTGACTGGCTGGCAGGCACGCTCATTTTGGAAGGCAACATACTTAAGTCTGACAGTATTTTTTAAAAATTAATCTCTTAAACACAGCAGTACCAATTTTAAGAATCATCATCATCATCTCAGCCACAGGAAGTCCACTGCTGAACATAGGCCTCCCCCAAGGATCTCCACAATGACCTGTTGGAAGCGGCCTGCATCCAGCGACTTCCTGCAACCTTAGCCAGGTCGTCCGTCCACCTTGTAGGCGGGTGTTCGACATTTCGCTTGCCTGTACGTGAATTTTAAGAATAGAAGTGTCAAATAGCAATTACGTATTCATTACTAACGGTAAACTCTTCCAAGATACCTCTTGTGGTCCCGCTATCTTAACGCATTAAAAGGTTTGAGAATAAATAAAACTTTTTTCAGTAAAACTGCAATTTATTAACATCATTGCATTTTATTTTAGCAGGTAACATTTGTGACCTATTCAACGAAATATATTTATTCTTAAGACATAAAACAACAATCAATAATATTTTGTAGCATTCTACTGTTCAAAATCAAATTAGTGGAGATATATTTTACATAACTATTGTATTATGAATATGAGCTATAAAAAAGTTGCCTATATTGCAATAATTTGCTACTTTATCCTACCTTCATTTCAGTACTTGTGAATGCAAATATGATATAAAACTATGCAAAAATAAGTCTATAACTGATTTTAAAATTGGTCTGCCTGCTAATCCTACATGTAGTTTTACAAATTTATTTTTTCTAATTTATGTAATATCACAAAGCGTTTGAGGTTACTCTATATAATCTTAGGTATGGAATGTTTTAATTTAATGATTAACTAATAGAAAATAAATAAGTATATTTTACTACATTTCCCTATAGTATAGGGATTTAGGGATTAATCATATAAAAAAATATTTTGCAGTAGCATAAAAAAATCAAATTTCTCATTTGTGTCGCATAAGCGGAATTTATTTGTTGGTTTTATGATTAAACGTTTTCAGCAACAATAACCAATGTTGGTGAGTAAGCATATAGCGTAAGCAGTATATGTCTTACAGGTCCATTATTCATGAGATGCCAAAAACATATCTCAGCCATGTCCAGCATAGGTAAGTTGTCAGCAGGTTTCATTCAGCTATTGATAAATTGTCAGCAGCAGATACCCATGAGCGTTAGCGATACATCGTCAGGTATATATCCTGTTAGCTTTGGTAAGTCGTCAGCATCAAGGTGTCAATCGTCAGTTTAGATGACTCGTGAACATTATTAATCAGTGCTGATGTAACTGCGGCGACAGACACGGAAGCAGCAGGTCCCAGTGCGATGGCGCGTGCAGGAAGTACTTCCGGCAGGCGCCGCAGAACCGCCGCTTGTACTGCTCGGGGGACACCACCGTGGGCTGCCCGGAACCCAGGTTCTTCTTCACCAGGTGCTCGAGTTTCTTGTCCCACGTGAATGTGCGGATGTAGTCTGGGTGAGTACAAATTGTTGTTTGATAGAATCAAATTGGAGAATGCTTGAGTGGTCGGCACAGAGCAAATTAATAACTTAACAGTTCTGCTGTAACTGCATAGCTACGCATGGTTTGCAAATAATCTATCTTTACTTTTGGCAACATTAAGAGCGATTAATTTTCTGTCGAATCTAACTTTCCTTCAAGCAGCAACGGAAAGGGAAGGGCGATATGACGTCCACCCTTCTCTATTATGGTATGTTTGATCGTCCGAAGTGACTATGAAGATGAGCATGTGACATGAAGGTTGATCAGTGAGGAGGTACCTATGATGCCGAGCACGAGCGTGGTGCCGTCGATGCCGAGCAGCAGCGAGTAGTCCATGACGCCCAGGCTGGCCAGGAAGTGATCATGATATTGTATTGTACGTAACAAGGAGCATGTGACATGAAGGTTGATCAGTGAGGAGGTACCTATGATGCCGAGCACGAGCGTGGTGCCGTCGATGCCGAGCAGCAGCGAGTAGTCCATGACGCCCAGGCTGGCCAGGAAGTGATCATGATATTGTATTGTACGTAACAAGGAGCATGTGACATGAAGGTTGATCAGTGAGGAGGTACCTATGATGCCGAGCACGAGCGTGGTGCCGTCGATGCCGAGCAGCAGCGAGTAGTCCATGACGCCCAGGCTGGCCAGGAAGTGATCATGATATTGTATTGTACGTAACAAGGAGCATGTGACATGAAGGTTGATCAGTGAGGAGGTACCTATGATGCCGAGCACGAGCGTGGTGCCGTCGATGCCGAGCAGCAGCGAGTAGTCCATGACGCCCAGGCTGGCCAGGAAGTGATCATGATATTGTATTGTACGTAACAAGGAGCATGTGACATGAAGGTTGATCAGTGAGGAGGTACCTATGATGCCGAGCACGAGCGTGGTGCCGTCGATGCCGAGCAGCAGCGAGTAGTCCATGACGCCCAGGCTGGCCAGGAAGTGATCATGATATTGTATTGTACGTAACAAGGAGCATGTGACATGAAGGTTGATCAGTGAGGAGGTACCTATGATGCCGAGCACGAGCGTGGTGCCGTCGATGCCGAGCAGCAGCGAGTAGTCCATGACGCCCAGGCTGGCCAGGAAGTGCGTGTCGCGCTCCACGCTGCGCCACAGCACCGCGCCAGTGTGCGAGCCCACGTACAGCTGCTGCTCCCAACGAACTGCAACATAACATGCAAGTAGTTATTTTATACAATAGATACAGCAAACAGGCCACCTGATAAGTGATCAATGTCGCCCGTAAACAACCCTACCCTGAGATTACAGATGTGTTGTCTATCCAATCGGCTGGGGAGTGGGAGATAAAGGATGGAAGAGGAAAAATTTATTGGACATTAGCAGTCTCCGTAGCAATTGGTTCGACGGCCGACTGTAAAACGAGGCTGCACAGAGAGACAAATTTTTGTATGATCCACAAGTATTTTCGAATGTGGGGGTTTTCGATGTTAGCCCACCCAGGTTGAGGAGTATGTGTATTAATGTATATAGTGATGCGTGCGTACGGTTGAGCAGGTTCTCGTCCATGAGCACGGCGCTGGGGTGGTGCGTGGCGAGGCGGTGTCGCTGCGATCCCTTGAGGTCGTAGCGCTGTCTCGGCCGCGAGTACCACACGTTCTCCAGCACCAGCACGCCGCTGCCGCCCACGCTGTACACGCCCACGATGCGCGCTGCACACACATACACACATACAAGCAGGTAATACTGAACATATATATAGCAAGAGGCGACTTACAAGTCACCGGGATGGAACGCACTGCTGGACTGTACGTACGCGTCAAGCAACTACGATATGGGTGACAGAAGCCGTGGCTTGTTGTCTGTTGTGGACGTTCAGCATGACGTCCGAAGCAGCGGTAAGTGGTATCTGCGCCCTTCATCGCGATGAACCATCGGATGGCAGTGTGGCTATATGGCGAGCTATACTGCGCGCTTCCCACACGGCCAAATAGTTTCCAGTGTGAATTACTGGAGGCAATGTAGTCGAGCGAGATATGCCCAGTATAGCTTGCCATGCTGCTGGACACACTGCCATCAGATGACTCTTCGCGTTGGCAAGTGCTCAGATGTCACTCCGGACGTTCATAGTAACATGGGCGTCCACAACAAACGCGAAGCCACGATTTCTACCTTCCATATCGGAGTCGCTCCTAATGCTTACGTAGTACGCTACCGTTACAGCAGTGTACCCTGTGGCCCCGATGACCCCTATAAGTCACCTCATATTATGGGCAGGGGAGATAGTGGTGGATTTTTTAGCATTCTTACGCCCTGCAACCACTTTTTGAGCAAGAGGAAAGCTCGTTAGAAGCCTTTCCAATATCCCAGGGGAAGTCAGGAGGGATGTGTTGAGGTTTATGGCCTAACTGGGCGCGCGGGGACAACTGTCTGCAGATGTTACAGCCGGGCTGGGTAGTGGGCCCACCACTGAGATATTTCATCGGCATACCGACAACGCCTCCCAGTGGCCCTCACACATATAATGGGTGGCAGCCGATATGTACCGGCAAGTAGGTTTGCCGTGTCAAAATATGGCTTTTCACTATCGGGGAGGGCGTAGTCCCACCACTGAACCCTGGTTTAGACGCTCATGGTGAGATGAGTGTCTACGACAGACGCGAGTCTACGCATTTTGCTGTATATCTTAGTCACTCTAAACGTAAGCGTACAGCCTTCATCTCTATAAATAAATTTAAAAAAAAGCGTACACAGGGTGTACTTTTCAAGTGGGGCGAATATCAATACTTCAAATTTAAAATCTCATTACAGACTACACATGATATATGTAATATGTACTCACCTAACAGACTGGGCAGATTATTTTGCCGGCACGAGTTGACGTAGTTGAAGTAGTGCGGCGCGAACTCCACGAACTGCTGCCACTCGGGCTTCGTCATCTCCTTCAGCACGTACCGGTCGTCTGGGCAATAAGGTAAGGGTTAATCGTGGTTTTAATTCTAATATGCATGAAATTAAATGAAATGTATTATTTAGGCAATTAAGAGGTCTTATGAATATCTTACATAAAAAGTAGTCTAATCTCTGGCATTGTTTTTTAAGATATTATAAAACGGTGACAGACCATAAACTCTTGGAAAATTTGGTTTTTAAATGAATGGTAATTATTCGAACTTAATAATTTTATTGCTAAAGAGAAAATAGAGAGTAAAAGTTTCTCTATTTCATCAAAAACATTACGATTTTGGGACCAAGTTGTCTTTCCAAAACAGATTTACAATTTTTGAGTAACAATGTACCTTTGGTCTTGCAGAACGTGGATCCGGACTTGCCGCCCTTGGCAGCCCACGGCACGCAGTGCGCCAGCGACCTGATGAACGCTTCCTCGATGTCGCATACTGTCTCTGACCACACAATTATTGTTATCAATTATTTTTTATAATATACCTTGTTTACTTAAATATACAGGGTGATATTGACATATTGTATTTAATTTAAACCACATGTTCCTAACCCCCATAGGTAATATTGTACAAAATTTGATCGAAAACTGCCTGTTAGTTTTGTCAAAAATCGCGATTTTATGTTCCAGGACTTTTGATCAACCCCTATAGATGCCGAGACTTTTTACGACTCAGGTATGTTTAAGTCGCATGTTTAAGTCTAAGTTTGGATTTGCTAGCCATATCCGCTCCCACCAAAGAAGAGAGACAGGCATTTGTTGAAGGGAGTCGCTGTTGTCGGATACGACAATGAATGTCATCAACATACTCGTATCTATATGGGATGTCCAAAAATCGTGAAAACAAAAATAACGTTTTTTGACAAAAAAATCTCTTTATATTTTTTTCAAATTATGTATAATGTTCCCTGGGGTAATGAGTAACATGTAGGTTAAATTAAATACAATGTGTCAATATGATGCTGTCCCTGTGTGTCGATATGATGAAAACAAAAACCACGATTTTGTCAAAAAAGTCAACTCGTATTTTTTCCAAATTTTGTAATACGTCGCCTGGGCTGAAAATATAAAACAACATGTAGTACTCAATGTGATCACACCGGCCGGTGGCGTCGTGTTCGTGTGCGTCGTCGTCCTTGGCGTCGCGGCCGGGCCCCGGGCCCCGCGAGGTATAACAACATGTAGTACTCACTGTGATCACACCGGCAGGTGGCGTCGTGTTCGTGTGCGTCGTCGTCCTTGGCGTCGCGGCCGGGCCCCGGGCCCCGCGAGGTATAACAACATGTAGTACTCACTGTGATCACACCGGCAGGTGGCGTCGTGTTCGTGTGCGTCGTCGTCCTTGGCGTCGCGGCCGGGCCCCGGGCCCCGCGAGGTATAACAACATGTAGTACTCACTGTGATCACACCGGCAGGTGGCGTCGTGTTCGTGTGCGTCGTCGTCCTTGGCGTCGCGGCCGGGCCCCGGGCCCCGCGAGGTATAACAACATGTAGTACTCACTGTGATCACACCGGCAGGTGGCGTCGTGTTCGTGTGCGTCGTCGTCCTTGGCGTCGCGGCCGGGCCCCGGGCCCCGCGAGGTATAACAACATGTAGTACTCACTGTGATCACACCGGCAGGTGGCGTCGTGTTCGTGTGCGTCGTCGTCCTTGGCGTCGCGGCCGGGCCCCGGGCCCCGCGAGGTATAACAACATGTAGTACTCACTGTGATCACACCGGCAGGTGGCGTCGTGTTCGTGTGCGTCGTCGTCCTTGGCGTCGCGGCCGGGCCCCGGGCCCCGCGAGGTATAACAACATGTAGTACTCACTGTGATCACACCGGCAGGTGGCGTCGTGTTCGTGTGCGTCGTCGTCCTTGGCGTCGCGGCCGGGCCCCGGGCCCCGCGAGGTATAACAACATGTAGTACTCACTGTGATCACACCGGCAGGTGGCGTCGTGTTCGTGTGCGTCGTCGTCCTTGGCGTCGCGGCCGCGCGAGGTATAACAACATGTAGTACTCACTGTGATCACACCGGCAGGTGGCGTCGTGTTCGTGTGCGTCGTCGTCCTTGGCGTCGCGGCCGGGCCCCGGGCCCCGCGAGGTATAACAACATGTAGTACTCACTGTGATCACACCGGCAGGTGGCGTCGTGTTCGTGTGCGTCGTCGTCCTTGGCGTCGCGGCCGGGCCCCGGGCCCCGCGAGGTATAACAACATGTAGTACTCACTGTGATCACACCGGCAGGTGGCGTCGTGTTCGTGTGCGTCGTCGTCCTTGGCGTCGCGGCCGGGCCCCGGGCCCCGCGAGGTATAACAACATGTAGTACTCACTGTGATCACACCGGCAGGTGGCGTCGTGTTCGTGTGCGTCGTCGTCCTTGGCGTCGCGGCCGGGTCCCGCGAGGAGCGCGTGCCGCAGCGACGCGAACTGCGGCGCCGCGTACACGCGACATACCAGCCCGTCCTAAACACGTCTTAACATTATACATATGTATGACCGTACATATACGACCTTTTTTCAAAGACAGTTTGAAAACCTTTTTTGTTATCAAATGTTATGCCCTAATGGAACGATTATTGAATTCATTTTGAGCGAAGACAAATAGATCTAAAGCAGTTTTTAAAACTGTCTTTAAATATGGCCGATAGCCTTAATTTATAAATGCCAGTTACTAGAAATAATGTGCCCTTCAAATTTTATTCTTTTTGTTGAACAATCAATACATTTGAAAATAATACAAATTGTTTAAATTCGTTTCTTATACACACACAGACCAAAACACGCACACGCACGCGCACGCGCGCACGCACGAACCCACGCACGCATCTGTGCTGCTCATATTAAATGTCATTTTTTTTTTATCGAGTACACATTAAAATCCTAATACTAATTGGAATTATTGCTATTCCAAATTAACATCACCTTGTTATTTTTAAAGCCTTAATGTGATCTATAACCGCTATTGCTAATTGCCTCCCAAAGAATTTGTATAATAAACAAAATACTGACCATATATTATTACCATTTTTCACATCTAAAAATAACCACACTACATTGACAGTGGAATATTTTCAATAAAAGTATATCTGCACAAGGGCAGATCAGACGTAGCCGCTAGTCGAGAATAAAAACGCCCTCAAAAGCAGTTTTCGAGTTTCGACGCATCGAGAGAAATTGAAACAGGTCAACTAAATTAATCAGGTAAATTCTCTAGCTACGGAAAAGTAAATTAAATCGACTGTACAGAGTATATTAAATCAATCACGATCGTGCAATTTTTACATTATACGTCTTCCATTCGTTTATTTTATTTTTGACAGTTCACGCCTATAAAGTACGACATTACAGTAGAACAATATTTTGAAATAAAAGTAGATACTTTCTTGACGGGTAACGCCCACTTAGAGTTGTGCCATTCGTAACGAATGACCACAGATAACAAAAACGATTTTGAATAGAATCAATCAATCGGAATCATTTGAAATAAAATTACATTAAAATGCTAATGAAAACAGTTAAACGTAATATAGTACCCAATATTAGGATCGAATGTATTTGCTGCAAATTAATTAATATGAATAAAGGTATACGTATTGAAGTGACTTTTAATAAGAGTTTAATTTAAAATAATTACAATGATTACAACGAAAATAAATGTTTAGTACCTACTTGTAATAAACAGTTAAACCATGTTGGAATTCATAGTACTTTAAGGATTAAATAATTAAAACAACTAAAAGGTAATTTGTTAATATTTTTATTTATAAACAATCGTCGGAATCGGCGTCGTCGTCACTCGTATCCCCAGTAACACTAATTATTAATGAGTGCATGGGTAAGTTGTCAAATGCGACATCGCGATCCCAATCAGACATTATTTCTTTCTTCGTCTTATCTACGACACTCGCCCAGTTATGAGGCGTCACATTTTCACACGCATTTTTAAGCAACTCCAGCATTTTGTTTGCGGTGAAAGGAGGAGTTGTATTTATTCTCGCAGCATATCCTTTCACTTGCGCCCATATTAGCTCTATGGCATTATACTGGCAATGATATGGAGGAATTCTAAGGACGGTGTGCCCATGTTCTGCAGCCATTTCATCTATAACGTATCGTTTAGGCTGCTTCCTCATTTTTAATATTTTAAGTAACTCTACTTTTAATAGGGACTCGTCCACCTCCTCGCCATTGTTACGGAGCCAGTTTATTATTTCATTTTTTTTACTGGCTTGCGTTGGCATTTTGTTAATTTGCCGAGAGTGATAGGACGCATTATCTATAAATATTGTTGATGGCTGTTCGAGTGACAATAACATTTCCCGAAACCATTTTTCATATACTTCGGAATTCATTTCTTCGTGGTAATCCCCTGTTTTCTTTGATTTAAAAGCTAACATAGCATCTTGCACAAATCCTTTTGCGGTTCCTGCATGACAAATTATAATTCTTTCACCTTTTCCCATTGGCACTGCGGTCGAGGAGCTAGCAGTGTTGTCAGTCCAAGTTTTTGATACCGTGTGATTCGCATTGAGCCAAGTTTCATCGGTGAAAACAACATTCGACCAGTCTTCTATTTTTTTAGCTTGTCTTAATAATTCGCATCGATACAAAGCAACATCATTGCGTTCCATCAATATTTTTCTTTTGTCACATTTTTTGTATTGGAATCCAATCCTATTCAATACCTTCGCCAAAGAAGACTTTTGACCACGGAACAAGCCACTAGTTTTCAGAGATTGTACTAGGTTATGTAAAGTAGGAATCTCTTTTCTTTGGTAATAATCGTATATATGACGACGAATAGCATCACCATCAAAACTGTCAATTGCTGTCACTTTAAAGGGCTGACGTTTTTTCTTAGGTGTAGATGGCTTGTTTTGTTCCATGCCACTACTGCCGTAGCCTTCTTTAATTATTTTTGAAACTGTTGGAGCAGTAATACCTAATGCTGCTGAAACACGGTCTCTGATTTGAGTCACTGGTATAAGAGGTCCACCATTACGGCTTTCCCTTTCAAAGTACTCATGAAGTCGCAACACAAACTCCCTTGTTTGTCCTTTAAGCACCTTTCCTTTAGGCATTTTGAAAGTGATGAAGGCAGGTACGATGTTCTCAATTCAACCAAATGTAGGAATTCACGGGTAAAACAATACGGAGGAATATAAATACTCAACTCGACGTATGAAAAATGTGAATTAAAATTCAGCGAACGGAAAACACTAGCACGGGCGCGGGCGTCTCGTTGTGAGTGACCACAAAATGGCGGCGCGCGTCACCTGTCTGCCCAGTGTTGCCGTTTCACAATTTGTTTTTAACAACATTACTATTGCCGACGGAAGTGATAAGAATATTAACTTAACATGAGTAAATGGTTTATTTTAATATAATTATTAAATCAAGTAACTTAAATATCCCTGAAGTTTTATAAAACAATGCATGGAGCAAAAAATAAAATATGTATTAAATCGATTAAAACTTGTTCAAAAATAAAATCGTTTGTTATAAAAAATTGATTCGATAACGCATCAGGCCATCACTATTTGATTCAGTACTCGATGTGTCAAAAATAAAATAAACGAATGGAAGACGTATAGTATCGGTAGGTGCCTTTTTAGGTAATATTCAATATTAAAATATTAATAAATATAATACACGACATTTACATCAGAATTGGTGGATGTCATTTTTAAAGAATATTCAATTTTAAAATATTAATAAGCACACCTTGAGAAGTACTTCCACGTAGTCGTTGTTGGACTTGGATTTTGACTTTTCGGACTCAGACTTGTCCTTGCCCGTGCTGTTCGAATTCTCACCATCCTCTTGCTCTGAATGATTGCTAATGGAAAACAAATTAATTATTCAAATGAAATTTTGGTTAGCAGAAATATGTTTACTTGTTACGTTTGTACGCGTACTGTCTGTGTATAAAAAAGGATGATTTCCTATAATTCTTAAGATCTATTCATTGATTTTTTTTTACCTTACAAAAAGCCACAACTGTATTTTCAAGTGATATGCGAAAACGTTAGATTTCGCTATGATGCCCAAAAAATAAGAAAAAAAGCTTTACAGACACAGACAAACAGATGTTTTGAGAGTTGTTGCTTTTGCTGAAGTAAAAATTAAAATTTTATTTTTTTTGCTCCACTTTTAAATCTAAACTACATATTAAAAAGAAGAAAAAAATATTGTTTGTTTGTATAGAATGAGATTTTTTGAGCTTTGAAATTACTGAGCCGATTTGAAAATTCTTTCACCATTAGAATCATCCATTATTCCTGATGAACATAGGGTATACGTATACAGCCTACGTTTTTTGAAAAAGTATACCCGCACCCAGACGAAGCCGGGCCGATAGTCCATTATAAGACTGATTATTGATAGTAGATAATGAAATCAAGTATGACTAACTTGTGCTTAGCCAACGCGAGTGCTCGCCTGTACGTGAGCGAGGCCAGCGTGGCCGCGATGACGGAGCCGATCTCCCCCGCCTGCACCACCACCGGCACCAGCCCGCTCGAGATTATCATACCCACCTGCACACCATACCTTCCTATTTATTATTATTGTTCCCACCTGTACGGTCAGCAACATAAGTCGCTGAACACTTCACATTTTTTGATAACCTTTTTATGAATTAAAATTCGTACGTACTACTCTGTAGTCGTAAAATATAACCAAGTAAAGTCATCTATGCCGAGAAGTGCCATACGATATTGAAAATAATTATTATTTTGGATGATAAGGCAATTCCAAATCTCGTGAATGTATAGCGACTTATGTTACTGACTGTACATCATACCTTCGTATTTTTAATTAGTAAATGTTTACCAGGTGGTAGGTCTCTCATATGTGAGAGGCCATCTGGGTAGGTACCACCGCAATGTCTATTTCTCCCGTGAAACAACACTGCGTAAGTGCACTGTTGTGTTTCGGATTGAAGGGCATTGTAGCCAGAGTAACTACTGGACATATTGAGACTTAACATGTTATGTCTCAGGATGGCGAGATCAGTTTAATTCTGCTTTTAGTAATCTAAAATTAAACATTTTGTGCATCTTCCTGGAATGAATTAAGATAGTGTCACAAATGTTTATTCCATACTAGCAATAATGTTATTGTAATTTCTGTTGATGAACCTTAATAAATAAATTAATAAACTTCACGTCAACGTACTACTACTACCATCAAAAGCATATTGAGATATCAACTCATATTGAGATTTGACCCAACTGGTAGCAAAATGGCCAATACAAAGATATTGACAATGTTTCGTCGTAGAATTGTTTTAATAAAGTTTTTAAATAATAAATATTCTACTGAAAATTGACAAAAAAAGGGAAATGTAGGAAAAAAATTTGGATGTAACACTGACCTGATGTGAAGGCTGATTGTTGGACAATAGCTGTGAGAGTATTTGTTTCACCGTCTTCTTGTCCCCTTTCTCCTCATCTTCCTCTGCACCTACATATAATTCGCTTTTATAAAACATCTAAATTAATACAAATTAAGCTTTATTCATAAAGAATTAAAATATTTTTCAAAAATGATATGAATTAAAATAAAATTTAATCAGATAAAAATGGAGATTGTAGAGGATTGTTCGTGGTAAATAATATTTAGGATTTAAATACATATTTTTTTTTACTAAAATACTTCTAGAACTAAAAAAGAAGTTAATTGCTACTACCTCATGTCACAGAAAAATTATATTTAGTTGTATGTAATGTTATAAGTATTAAGTATGATAATGAAACTGCAATTTGCCATATTATGCCATTTAAATAAATATTTAACATTCATTCAACATTCAAAAAGTTAAAATGGTTATAAAAACAGAAGCACGAACAACCATCGAATTGGTTTCGTATTTACACGCTCGTACACGTTATTTTACGTGCCCGTTTTCAGTAGACAATACATTTTTAACTAAAAAGTGATACAATGGATTTATAACTTGACAAATTGTAAATTCTATAATGAAACATGGATAAGTACTCATGTTTGACAAAATAAATTTGGATATTTGAATTTAAACGAAACAGCAAAATATATAGTTTTTTGTAGCGATACATACTACATGATGTATCAGAATTTTAAACTTTATAGACATATAAATACGTTAACAATGGTTGTTCGTGCTAGTTAGCGTGATTTACCTGCGTGTTCTTTGTCCAGTTCTTTACTGGAGTTATCTGTGGCGAACACGTAAGTGGTTCCTAGAACATCAACTGCGGTTAGAATGTGGTATTATGCACACGACACATTGTTAGATTGTGTTAACAACAATTAGTATTCAACTGTCTGTATTTCTTACGATACTTACTTTATGTTTATACCGGGTATCTCAAGACTGCTACCGAAAACGAAGCCGGGTGGTAGGTTTAGTGACTACAAACACAATGCAAATAAAAATTTCGCAAAGAAACGCGACAGTTATTTTCTATGATTTTTTAAATATCGTCATTTTTGGGTGGTAAATCCATAGTTTTTGCTAAAATAATAATTTAAACTCTTTTATACCTTAGATTATTTATAAATAAAAGGGTATACACTATTATTTTAGGAAAAAATGCATTTACCACCCAAATATGGTCATAGGAAAAATATAACAAAAAAAAATTGTCGCTTTTTTTTGCAACTTTTTCTGTTGCATTATGTCTGAAGTCGCTTAAACTACCACCCGGCTTCGTTTTCGGTAGCAGTCTTGATATACCCTGTATATAAAATATATTCGGAAATCACGTCGTTTACTTACTTATACAAATTAAGGGGAATTGAGTAAATCATGTAATTCATGTACATAAAATGCTTAAGATTGCTTAATGATTAAGGAAAATATTTTACTAATGCATATATGGTACCTCAAGAAAAAGTATGTACTCTTTCTTAAAGATTTGAATAACAGACAATTTAATACCTTGAATGAAACAATTGGTCAATAAAACACCCTCAAACATATTTTAAACATATCGAAAAAAAAACAAGGATTTGAACAACCGTTACATAATTTTAATAATAATAAAAATCATGCTCCAAACAATTTTTGAATTTATTGACTCACCAGGCCCATCGTTGCTCGTCTCTCCGGATGAATCTTCTAGATCGGATTTGTCATCGACTGCAATTGAATTGAACTCTGTATTTATTCAGATTAAGAGATGAAGCTCTGTATTTGCTTCAGCGCAGAAGTTGTCAGATATATTGTAGGCAGGGGCCTCCAAGGTTAAAAAAGCCCCGGTGGTCTAAACGGGGTAATAAACGTCAGTTTTGCACACTTGAAATTCTTTAACAAGAACACTTAACTATAACTTCCGAATAGAAACAACACTAATTAATTGTTTTTCTTTCTACATTTTCTTATAATTATAATAATTCGGATTAACGCACTGTAAGTGCCTGAAACACGACTGTACTTGATGAAACCTTCACAGAAAATGTTTAATGTTCTATAACCGACGTTCTTATATTAGAAAAAAATATGTTTTCACAACTACCCACAAAATTATGAATATTGACAAACCGCTACTTTTTTTTCTGTAATTTGTGATGTTCAATAAAGTGTTGTGTATCTGTATCTGTTTTGTGATCTCCATAAATATATTTTTCGAATCTTGATATTTATGAGAGCGAAAAGAATTCCATTGATCAGGAACTATAAACTACCCAAGAATAGATCTTAGTGTAGTGTCAGGAATATGTATATGACTGTTGGGTGTATATTGGGTGTGTATTTCAGCGTTGAATAATACATTTATCGAGGAATGTTATGGGATATATATCATCACGCTATGCCTTATAAGAGGGAAGCAGTAGTGACATTTATAGGAAATACGAAAAAATAATCGTTTTTCGTGGTCCGACTATACTGTTTCCATTCGTTTATTTTATTTTTGACACATCGAGTACTGAATCAAATAGTGATGGCCTGATGCGTTATCGAATCAATTTTTTATAACAAACGATTTTATTTTTGAACAAGTTTTAATCGATTTAATACATATTTTATTTTTTGCTCCATGCATTGTTTTATAAAACTTCAGGGATATTTAAGTTACTTGATTTAATAATTATATTAAAATAAACCATTTACTCATGTTAAGTTAATATTCTTATCACTTCCGTCGGCAATAGTAATGTTGTTAAAAACAAATTGTGAAACGGCAACACTGGGCAGACAGGTGACGCGCGCCGCCATTTTGTGGTCACTCACAACGAGACGCCCGCGCCCGTGCTAGTGTTTTCCGTTCGCTGAATTTTAATTCACATTTTTCATACGTCGAGTTGAGTATTTATATTCCTCCGTATTGTTTTACCCGTGAATTCCTACATTTGGTTGAATTGAGAACATCGTACCTGCCTTCATCACTTTCAAAATGCCTAAAGGAAAGGTGCTTAAAGGACAAACAAGGGAGTTTGTGTTGCGACTTCATGAGTACTTTGAAAGGGAAAGCCGTAATGGTGGACCTCTTATACCAGTGACTCAAATCAGAGACCGTGTTTCAGCAGCATTAGGTATTACTGCTCCAACAGTTTCAAAAATAATTAAAGAAGGCTACGGCAGTAGTGGCATGGAACAAAACAAGCCATCTACACCTAAGAAAAAACGTCAGCCCTTTAAAGTGACAGCAATTGACAGTTTTGATGGTGATGCTATTCGTCGTCATATATACGATTATTACCAAAGAAAAGAGATTCCTACTTTACATAACCTAGTACAATCTCTGAAAACTAGTGGCTTGTTCCGTGGTCAAAAGTCTTCTTTGGCGAAGGTATTGAATAGGATTGGATTCCAATACAAAAAATGTGACAAAAGAAAAATATTGATGGAACGCAATGATGTTGCTTTGTATCGATGCGAATTTTTAAGACAAGCTAAAAAAATAGAAGACTGGTCGAATGTTGTTTTCACCGATGAAACTTGGCTCAATGCGAATCACACGGTATCAAAAACTTGGACTGACAACACTGCTAGCTCCTCGACCGCAGTGCCAATGGGAAAAGGTGAAAGAATTATAATTTGTCATGCAGGAACCGCAAAAGGATTTGTGCAAGATGCTATGTTAGCTTTTAAATCAAAGAAAACAGGGGATTACCACGAAGAAATGAATTCCGAAGTATATGAAAAATGGTTTCGGGAAATGTTATTGTCACTCGAACAGCCATCAACAATATTTATAGATAATGCGTCCTATCACTCTCGGCAAATTAACAAAATGCCAACGCAAGCCAGTAAAAAAAATGAAATAATAAACTGGCTCCGTAACAATGGCGAGGAGGTGGACGAGTCCCTATTAAAAGTAGAGTTACTTAAAATATTAAAAATGAGGAAGCAGCCTAAACGATACGTTATAGATGAAATGGCTGCAGAACATGGGCACACCGTCCTTAGAATTCCTCCATATCATTGCCAGTATAATGCCATAGAGCTAATATGGGCGCAAGTGAAAGGATATGCTGCGAGAATAAATACAACTCCTCCTTTCACCGCAAACAAAATGCTGGAGTTGCTTAAAAATGCGTGTGAAAATGTGACGCCTCATAACTGGGCGAGTGTCGTAGATAAGACGAAGAAAGAAATAATGTCTGATTGGGATCGCGATGTCGCATTTGACAACTTACCCATGCACTCATTAATAATTAGTGTTACTGGGGATACGAGTGACGACGACGCCGATTCCGACGATTGTTTATAAATAAAAATATTAACAAATTACCTTTTAGTTGTTTTAATTATTTAATCCTTAAAGTACTATGAATTCCAACATGGTTTAACTGTTTATTACAAGTAGGTACTAAACATTTATTTTCGTTGTAATCATTGTAATTATTTTAAATTAAACTCTTATTAAAAGTCACTTCAATACGTATACCTTTATTCATATTAATTAATTTGCAGCAAATACATTCGATCCTAATATTGGGTACTATATTACGTTTAACTGTTTTCATTAGCATTTTAATGTAATTTTATTTCAAATGATTCCGATTGATTGATTCTATTCAAAATCGTTTTTGTTATCTGTGGTCATTCGTTACGAATGGCACAACTCTAAGTGGGCGTTACCCGTCAAGAAAGTATCTACTTTTATTTCAAAATATTGTTCTACTGTAATGTCGTACTTTATAGGCGTGAACTGTCAAAAATAAAATAAACGAATGGAAACAGTATAGTCGATATTCTAAATCGATAGTCGGAATTGAACATTTTGGCCTTCATTTTAAAAAATGTTACTGCACCCGGGCCTGACCGCTAGTTAATATACGTACCTGTAGTCTCAGGTTGAGTTTTGGGCGTCTTGGGCGGTGGGCAGGACCACTTGTCCTGTGCATCTCGCAGCATCTTCTCTCCTGCTATGATGCTGTCCGATACTGCCCACAGACTGCGTACTACAGCTGATAATCAAATATTATTTTTATGCTGACGTGGTGATTCACATTTGGTGGTAGATGAAATATAGTACAGAGTTTCTGGTTTAAGAGATGGTAATTGATTGCCTTTTAAGACAAATTGAATGGATTTGTTGACATACTTAAATATGTCATAATGTTTATAGCAGGATTCGCACTATTCACGGATATGGATGTTCCATTAGCATTCATATAAGTAGGAAATGGTTTTTAATATATGTTTATCAATCGACTGACTTGTACTAGGTTACGTTTGCAAAGCTGGTGGCTCGGTATCGAATCCCGAGTCGGGATAATTGATATTTGATTTCTCCATTCATTACCAACCTGTAGTCAGGAATTTGTGCCCAATATGGCGATAGGCTCACCTCCTATCACAAAGTGGGACGGAATATACAAGACGGAATCTGGGTGTCGAACTCTAACAATCCCTGCAGGGAAAAAGGCGTAAGTTTATGTATGTATGTTTATCAATCGGAACTGCACCCTTATCTAACGAACAAAAGGAAAGACCATTATACTTTTAATGCAACTCATTGAAAGTTTGATGAAATAAAATACTTTTTTTGTCCTACTATATGTACATAAGTGTGAGCTTGGTTTATGTATTTATAAATAAATAAAGCAGACTACACAGGTAATCAGTTACCGACAACTAAGCTATATCATAAGGTTTAATACTGTATATATTGACCTGCAAGCGTGGTGTTCTCCGGTACAGTAGCAGGCGGCAGCGCCAGGTGTATCTGGTCCATGTGCTGCTTGAACGCCTGGTAGTCCTTCTCCGCCTCCGCATCCGTCAGGCTGCTGAACGTCTCGTGGCCTGGGACAAACATATCCGGGGTGAAAAGGTTTCGATATAGATAATGTGTTAGTAGTAGATCAAAGCTATGAATGACTTTCCGAATTGAGTAATTTTTAATATGAATAACACTCTCCTTTATTAAAAATATATTTGAATGTTTCCTGTTTTTTTTTAGATTTATAGAAATGTTACATATTTACAAAATACTGTTAGTTACGGATTTTATCGCGGATATAGTTATTTTTTTTAAATTCCCAACTTTTCGATTAATTTTCAGCTTTTGTAGTCACGAGGAGTCTGCCCGTAAATAATAATTTAATTTCAATATTTGAATGTTCCTGAGAAATCTGAAAATTGTCTAATATACAAAACCTAGGCTAAAAACGAGTTGATTAGAATAAGACTGGTGGTGGTGGACCTTACAGGTGGTAGGTCTCTCATATGTGAGAGGCCATCTGGGTGGGTATCACCACAATGTTTCGGGTTGAAGGACATTATAGCCAGAGTAACTTCTGGACATATTGAGACTTAACATCTTACGCCTCAGGATGGCGAGCGCAGTGGAATGCCAAGCATTGCTTTATTATTCAAGGTATTTCGTTTTGCTACTGTACATGAGCGGTCGAGTCGCTTACCATCAGGCGAACGGCATGCTCGTCTCGCCATTCAAGGCATTAAAAAAAGAAAAAAACAGACTTCTATTAGCATTCGCAATTAACATGCTGACTGCTGTCGCGTAGCAAACCGACTATAACATTACAATTTACAATTAATGTTGAAATATCGGATAATGGTTCTATAGATAAAGATAAAGATACTAATAAACCATCTTTATCTTTATCTATATTATCTTTATAGCGTGTACCTTTAAGCATGAGTTCGTTGAGTTGTCCGATGAGATTGTCCCGCATCTGCTTGGTGTCGTACTTAGTCGAGATCACCGCCGGAGGAAGTTCTATCTCATACGTCTGGATTTTACTTGACCTATATTAGAAGTCAAAAATGTAGAATTGGTTAAATTACATATTAGATTTGGCAGTAGAGCAAATTATAATTATTTCACTGTCTTTGTCTATGAGAAGTCCTCCTCACAAAAAAACATATTTTTGCCAATAGAATGGATTGAGCTTAGCAATCGGATATGTTATTTTTGCGACAGTCATTTCATTAGTGTTTTACCAGAGCATCGATTCTTCACTAGTAAGGTGCAACATGAGCTGGTACTTGTTTTGAATGACACTGTTATGTTTGTTGATGTAAACATATAGCACCTTTGGAATTATACAGACCTACCTAAAAACCCTTCTTTTTTGGGAATCGTTCATTAAAAATTTGTAACATAAGAAATGTTGTACTTCTGGAAAATGCATCTAGAAGAACGAAGGATATATTTTTCTGCCTGTCATGCATCAATAGGTCTTTCTTTAAAACGGGTCAATAGGTCATTTTGAGCAAATATATGATTAAAAGCCAAATTCAATGTTATTTCTATTAGGTCAGTTAAATTCTAAAGGTGCGAAGTCAGACCTGAACCATGCGGTGGTGTGTGCGCGCACAAACGCGTGCGCGTGCGCGTGCAGCGGGTGCGCACACGCAGCGCGGCGGTACCGCGCGCCCACGCTGCGCCAGCGCACGTACTGCCCCAGCGACAGCGCACGCGCACGCGGGCTCAGCGCACGCGCGCGCGACACCGAGCCGCACGACTCGCAGCGCGTCCACACCGACACCTGCGTGATATTACATCACTAATACTCACATACTACTAAATAAATACTCACTCATTGAGATAGTATACTAGAGGGGACACACCAAACAATATTTTTGTAACAAAATGAACGGTACGCACCGCCCCTTCTATTTCTGTCTCTATCACGCCTACGCAGTATCATTATTTTCCCTCTCGCTTCACTGGCTTCCCGTGTACACGCACCATACGCAGAGATTTTGTTCCCGATGTCCGCTCTAGTATAATACCTCAATGCACTCAATAAATCATTACACTAGTTTACAAAAGGACGAATGGCCAATTTAAAATGAAACTTAGTATTGTTGCGAAGATTTTTGTCCCTTGATAAACCTACTTTTTTGTGAAGAAAAATATATATTTTCAATAAATATAAACATAATTGAGATCCAGACCCGAAGTTCTTGAAAAAATGAACTTATAGTCCAATTTTTTTTTTACCTTCAGCTCTATGAACAAAATGTTTAATGTGATAATAATTACTTTATTTTATAAAAATCTGTCGCCCGGGATAATACATGAAAATATTGTTAATATGACAAACCATAAATATGCTATAATAAATTTTAAACAGTATCGATATCAGGCCCTACGATATTTTTACGGATACTGTGAATGGACATTCTCCTTCCCAATTTTCTATGTCCACTAAACTGTGCCACAATTTGCTTCGTCACATTTTCCATACCATGTTTCATCACAAGTGATATCCCCATGAAGAACAATTTAGTAAGCTTGACTGTCATTATTTGTATAACGAGAACTATCCAGGAAAGTATTACCTGATTGCTTTGCTCCTCTCTGGGTTTATCCATGTTGCTATGTCCGATGGTGTTGCAAGTTATCGTGATGCACACGTCGCCGTGGACGAACCTGTCACAAAAATATTAAATACAATATTATGAAATATACAATTTTGAATTTGATTTGAACAACCAAAACTAAGGTATAGTTTGTTGCTCTACAGCTAAAAGATATTGAATGACATTGAATTGAAAAAAAACTGTTATGGTTTATGTAAGCCAAACACGTGGGAAAATCTACAAATATAATGGTACAAAAAAGGTCATATATCTATGAAATGTAGCCTAATACCGACCTATAAATATGTAATTAGAATTCAGTATTATTTTAATCTACTCAAAAAGGAGTAAATTAATTCATTTCGACTGCATTTGTTATTGTTCGTTACCTCATTATATAGAATCAATATTTTCTTCAAGATAATTCGATGATACTTCTTTAAGCCCGTACCTTTTAATTGTGCACGTAAAATCAACGTGTGTGTACGCACCTCCGTACGTGCTGGTTCATAGGAACTTGGCAGTTGTTGGACGTGCACTTGTAGTCTCCGTTGAAGCAGTACTTGTCCAGAAACGCGCCCAGAGATATGTCGTGACGACCGTACAGATCCATCGTCACTATCCTGTAGGTATATTAAATCGTCACTTTATTTTAAAACATCATCAGACATCACATGAAAAAAAACCTACGCAAAATCTCGTAAATTGGATTTATGTTGAGTGTATCAAGCGTTGTGTTTAGTGGTCCAGACCGGCTTATAAAATACAATTCTTTTGAGCTGAGAAACCGTTTTTGCAACATTATTTATTAATATTGCATTACTATTGGTCAAAACGTTTTTTTATTGCATAGGTCCGGCAAACGGGCAAACAGGTCACCTGGTGGTAAGTGCCCATTACCACCCATGAAATTCCATAATTCTTGGATCATGAATGTATTGCCAGCACATCCAACCGTGAGGAGAGGGGGAAGGAAAAAGGATGGGACGAGGAACAGGGCATTGGGCATCCGGCAACCTTATTAACGAAACGCGACGCAAAAGCTGTTCCTTCAGGTCGATATCCCGTGAGATGTTACATTAATATGAGCAATAATATTGCAAGTACTACGTCTTGGCTAGATATGTAAATATGAAGAGCTGAATATAAATTCAGTAAAATTAACAAAAAAAACCTGCCATTTATTTAAATAAAAACTTACCACGGATTAACACAGAAGTCTGGCACGTTAGCAGACTTGTTGCTGAAGCTGTACAGCAGCATGCTGAGCCGCTGGTGGTTCTCAGGGTCGAGGGGGTCCAGGGGTTCGTTCTCTGCTTGTTTGTCGTTGGCCTCCTCTTCTGCGTCTTTGGGGACCTTCTTTAGTACCGAGGGTTTGTAGAGGGGACATGATGCTGTAAAAAATCATTTATGGCTTGTTTGATCCTCTAACGACAAAAAAATAAGGATCTATAGCAAGACTACGACTTGTAATAAATCTGATCTAGAGAAGTTGTCTTTTTGCCACTTAGAATGCACGTAATTTGCTGTTATAAATTGCAATTGGAAATCGGATATGTAAATATTTTTTTCGTTTAGTATAAAATAAAATAGTTCTTGCAGTGTAAATGGTTACTTGATTTTCTATCTTGGAAACATGCATCATAGCATGCATGACATCCAGTACCGTCTTTACACTAAGGGCACACGGGGCCCGTGCCCAGGGCCCCCATCCTCAGGGGGCCCCGAAGAAGAGCCAGTGTAAAAAAAATACAAACCGAAAATTTTCCTCACACATTTCCTCACACGTTTCATGACTCCTATCACCTATGTACGTATATTTACGAAATTGTAAGAAGTAATCATCATCTATTTTAGTAGATTAGTGATAATATAACTCCACACCCTAAAAGAGATCCCTCCAAACTAAAAGTAAAATGCTATAAATGTGTTCTCTGTCACAGAAATAATAATTATACTTTGCAGGTAGTATGTATGCATCATAAAAATATTTGTATGACACCAATGTAGGGGGCCCCCGGTTCAAGGGGGTCCCGAGCTTGAAAGGCCTCAGGCCCGAAGGCGTCCTCGGCCCGAGATGCCGTAAGCAGAGAAGGAATGTAACATTGGTTTATAAAATTAGTAAGATACAATCAACAATTCGCTGGATTGTTTACCAATTCTTGGATAATTATTTATAGAATTTATATAGTTAAGTGTTTTATAGTAAAGGGGGGGCATATCCGATGAGTTTGCCACGGGACTCAAATAGTATAGAGTTACCTACGCTACCGACTGACAATAATTGCACTTTAAAAAAACAGTGCAATATGAAATAATCGAAATAATACCTAAGATACTACTTACTATTTTTGAAGTCTGTAAAGCGTGGTTTCTGTAACCCAGATGTACTGCTTCACAATCATTAATCCGTATTTCCATATTTTCTCAATTACCACGTCCTTGATTTTTGCTGTGGTTTCGAAGTGGAAAATCCATATTCTTTAAATATTGAATGTTGAGATTATATGCTGTTGTATGATGTTTAAAAAATATGATCTATGGAGTTCGTCGACTACTATTAAGCTTTATAACATCACGTTACGAACTATGCAAGTAGAACCGTGGGGCTCCGCTGATCTTAAACTTTAACGCCAGTACCGACCTCAAAAAATGGTTGGCTTATTTAGGTATTTTAATTCTATTAAAAGATTCATTGTATTTCTCTCTTTTTATTACAATTTTGAACACGGTTAATTCTTTTAAATTATTTTCTATTTCTTATTTTTTTTTAATTTCTGTTGTAGTAATCGAAATTTATTACCCTTACCTATCTAGGTTAGAACGCTGCGACAAAATAGTCAACATGTATGCATGTCGCGAACTGAAAAAAGTTGGAAACTCCTGCTTTATCTCAAAAACTAAGTAATCGATTTTGATGAAACTTATACAACTCCTAAGTTGGACTAAGTATATCTAATCGAAAGCAAAAATATTTTTTGAAATCCGTCTTATAGTTTTTGAGATATGCGTGGACAAATATACAAACATGCATATAATTTTTAATTTGAAAATCGTGTTCTGGCGCTGGTATAGACTAATATATCCAAAAACTATGCAACTCTGACGAAATTACATACATACACATCGAATACATAATCTCCTTTTTTAAAGTCGATTAAAAACGAAATTATTTTGGATGAAGATGAATACCATATAAATAAATAAAAAACAATCGCAAATAATACATCATTTAAAAAAAAAAACTTTTAACCATTTTAGTGGTAATCAGTACTCACTAATAAAAACATTTTAGTGAGCCTGTGTAATGAGCTAACCTAGAAAGATCTAGAGACTTCATACAGTTTCTTACATTACATCCCTTTGAAAGGGACAATTCCGACAAGATTGATACATAACTGCAATATGAAATGATCATAGTAGATAAATGTTAGATTAAATAATTTTTTTATTTTTCAAAAGTGCCCTAATTTTTTGTGTGCCCAGGGCCCCATCATAGGTAAAGACGGCCCTGATGACATCCAGGATGCAAAGTCAGCCTGCTTCTTATTACTTCCCATCGATGTTTCTTGTAGTACAACTACTGCTTTCTCAAACTCAAAGTATAGCTTGACAAAAAATAATCTGTTAGCTAATATCGAATTTAGCATTAACATGACAACCCGATATACTACGACGGAAAATGTTTAGATACTTGTTATTTTTATTTATTTTTGTTAATAATATGTTTGTATATTTTATATCACGTAACAAACAGAACTGTACGAAAATTTATAGAAATAATAATAAAATTATCCAACAAACGCAATTACATTTTTAATAGTGTTGTCGTAATTGTTTTACTTTAATGGCAGTTGTCAGCGCTTCCTACACTTTTTTATCAAGATATATATACAGGGTGATATTGACAGGTTGTACTTAATTTAACCTACATATTACTCATTACCCCAGGGAACACTGTACATAATTAAAAAAAATATAAAGAGATTTTTTTTTTGTCAAAAATCGTTATTTTTGTTTTCGATTTTTGGACATCCCATATAGATACGAGTATTTTACCGCGTTGCTGAACTTCAGTTTGGTTCGGGAACTTACCTGAGTCATAAAAAGACTCTGTATCTATAGGGGTTGATCAAAAGTCTTGGAACATAAAATCGCGATTTTTGACAAAACTATCAGGCAGTTTTTGATCAAACTTTGTACAATATTACCTATGGAGATTAGGAACATATGGTTTAAATTAAATACAATATGTCAATATCACCCTGCATATAACTAGCAGTCCGGCCCGGCTTCGCCCGGGAGCAAATACGAGTCCAACTTAGAAGCATAGGAACTATTTCACGTGATAGTTAATTAACATATTATTTAGACTCAACGTTACTGCCGTACTTTAAACTGCTCATCCCATTCCTTTGAGTTTGAAAGAGTATTGAATATATTAGAATTCCTTGCATATCCCACAGGAAAACTGCACTTTATCGGGTTAAAAAGACACACCAACTTTCGCAATTTATAATATTCGTAAGATGATGTAAACGTACGTGCATGTTCATCGTTGACGAGCCTGCAGCCGGTGGCTCGGTAGTGCGCTAGCGCAGCTTTAAGTGCGGGGTCGTCCGCGTTCGTCGTTATCGGGTTGCGGATAAACGGGTGCACTTCCTGCAATCATATTGTTGGGTTCAGGTGCTACACCAAGTTATTGACAACGAGATATTTTTGTTATATCGACGGTTTATGGGTTGGAGTAGGGTTTGTCCGACTATATGGTATATGTGTTGATGAGTCGCGGTAATGATATCGACTGACTTGCCCGCCTGCGTTACGGAATTAATGCGTAAGCATAAACAAAAATTGTGCGGTGCAACGCATCGTACAAGTATTTATTTGATACTTTATAACCTAGCCCAGTGACAGTTGACTTCAAAATCGTAAATGGTAATTTGAATAAAAAAATAAAGGTTTCTTAAATAGAACAGACAATTTTTTCTTTTTGAGCTAGTAATTATCTTTTTTTTATTTATATTTATTTCTTGCTTAATATTTCTATTTATTTAATTGCCTAATGTAAAATGTAGCATATTATCATATGTTTTTTTACTTGTTTTATTATTATTCGTTAATATCAGTATTTTGTTCAAGATTGTATGATTTGGGAGTATTTAATAAACATGTCGTTGGTGTGACTCTTAAAAAAAATGTGTTTGTTAACCTTGAGCACGGGCGCGGGCTCCCCACCACTGGCGCGTGCGCGTCGCACCGGGCGCGGCGTGTGCGGCGCATGCGCACGTCGCGGCACGAGCGGCGCGGGGAAGTACTGGCGCAGCGGGCAGCGCCGCCCCGCCTCCGTCTCCAGGTACGGCGCCGGCACCGCCACGTTGGGCGACAGGGATAGGGACACGTCGTCTGTGCACCATCTGCGAATATATACAATACTGTTGCAGTTATCCGGGACAATATATATGTTTTTTTCATTTCAAAGAATGACGAAACGAGCAAGCCTTTCGCCTGATGGTAAGCGATACGACCGCTCATGAACAGTAGCAAAATTCTACTGCGCTCGCCATCCTGAGACATAAGATGTTAAGTCTCAATATGTCCAGTAGTTACTCTGGCTACAATGTCCTTCAATCCGAAACAAAACAGTGCATTTGCACTGCTGTTTCAAGGGAGAAATAGACATTGCGGTGGTACCTACCCAGATGATCTTTCACATATGAGAGACCTACCACCAGTTCAAACAACCGCCTAAACATAAAAACGCAACTTAATTTACTGGGTAAGTATGCCGTGCGCTGTTAAGAGCAACTTATTATTTGAATACCGTTCGAGTATTCGGGCGATCATCTATTTTTGTAAGGCCTAAGCTGAAGTTCACTTTTCTGACTAATAATCATGAAAATTTCCCAAAAAAAATGTATTTGAAAATGTCGCGCAAAAAAAAAATATTTACGTTATTATTCACTTTGAAATTTGAAATTCTACAAAATGACAGGTTTAATCAAAACTCAAGATAAAATAGAAATAAACTGGACATCACGTTAAGAATCGATTTGATTAATTTTTATTATAAAATGGATAAATAATGTTGGTAAGCTCTTTTAGTCCAAACGGCAGCCATTACATTTGCTCCTTACCATATGAATATGAAATCAACAGTATGGATGTTTAACAATAATTGCACTTTTCCGAAAAATATGAAATATCCTGAAATTACACATCACTATCACTACATGACACTTGTAACTTTGTAGGAAATTTCTGAAATTAAAGCCTAAAAAACTTGTATACAACTTGGATCTCAACAAAGTGTCATAGAGTGGGTAGCCAGCCTACAAAAAGCCAATAATAGAAAGATGATCATAACCTTAATATTACCGAATAATAAATACAAAGGAAGTGAATCAAATCGAAAAAGGTTTTCTTCGCACGTTCACTTACTAAATAATATTAAACAAAAATAAGTTTCAAAACTTTACCTTTCAGTCTGCGCATCAGCTTTCAACTCGGCTTCTTCCTTCGGCAGAAACACTTCATCATCCACAGACAGCGTAGAGTGCAACGGATCACTAAAGTCCTTGATAGGCACCCCACAACTCAAATTCTTATCACTGTCTGCCTTCCGAACAAACGTCTTAGATTTACTGGAATCCTCACTTTTACTCTCTACTTTAGTGTCACCTTCATCGATTTTTGGCGTTTCTTTATTGAACCCGCAGAATATTGTATCATCATTTGAATCGCTATTTGGACTTTGGTTAAATGCTAAGGGTTCCGTAGTATCAGATTTAGTGTGTCCACTAGTGCTATTAATTGCTTCTTTAACAGAATTGTCGGTTTTGGCCACCTCTACATCCTTCTCTAGTGATTCATTAGGTTTAATTTCATCGTCATCAATATTTTTGTCTTTATTTTCGTCATGTTTATTTTCAGTGGCTTCATCATCGTCAAAGTTCATTCCCGGTTCGGGAAGGATAGCTTCAATGTCGCTTAGGAAAGCTTTCTCCAGTTTCCAGTTGTAGCAGGCTAAGAGTATGAATTTCACAACTTTCTTCACTCGTATTAGTTCTTGTAGAGGTGCGCCGCGGAGTAGTATACAGCAGCCAAGTTGCGGTTCTGCGCAGCCTTCTAGTACCATTAGGGTTTTACCGGAGACTGGAAGATATAAATATACAAAGGGTTTATTTTGAGATATTAAAATATTGCTGGCTGTCTTTTTAGGTCTCCATAATAAGGTATTTGACTATCGATATAATATCGATTTTTGGCATTATTTCGCTTATAAACACAAATGTTAAATATATATAAGATATTAAAAAAAATGTTAAATAAAAGATCACATGATTAATGGACGGCCCTTTAGAACAATAATTTTTTTGAGTTTGTAATTATCTTTTTTATTTATATTTTTCTTTGCTTAATGTTTACATTTTTTAAATTGTTTAATGTAAAATGAAGCATATATGTTTTCTTTACTTTTTTATTATTATTGTTATATTAATGATAGCCGTGTAAGGCTATCAAGAATAAATATAATATCTGTATAATAGTATATGTGCGTTATATATACATACAATTCTTAACATAAAATCCACTAGCACTGCCCAGCCTGGGCGTGCCTATCCTGGCATCGACAGACGCGAGTATATCCGCAGTGGTGCAGCGCGCGGCGCGGCGCAGGGCCGCGGGCCGCACCGCCGCCGCCAGCGCCACGCCGGCGCCGCGCAGCGCGTCCTGCACGCCGCGCGACACGCGCCCGCGCGCCAGCACCAGCGCCGCGCCCAGCGCCGTGATGCGCGCCGCGCAGCGCACCAGGTACTCGCGCTCCTGGGATATTATCACCATACACACATCTCGTATTAACCCTTTGTGTGTTTAAGACGTGGATCCACGTCCAAACCTAAAAATACGATTTTGTTCTTTATTCTATGGGTATTTGGGTCTACTTTTTTTTGCATCGAAAGTGTAGTGAATGAATTTTTCAAAATTTTAAATGTTTACGTACACATAAAAGGAAACGCTCGCCGATTACTCGCGCTCATTCATGGTGGCCGGACATACGGCAGTTTTTATTACGAGCGTGAATTATGCAAACAAAAGGTTAAGTAAATAAATAAATAACACCCCACAGTCACATACATAACCCTGACCCCCCTAAGATCGAGTCTTGTGTCGCGGGTATCAGGAACTACGAGAGACTTTTCGATCTAACAAACACCCAGACCCGAAAGAAATATTTGTGGGCTGCACAAACATTTCTCTCGGTGCGGGGATCGAACCCGCGGCCTCTCGTTTCACAGGCGGCGTCTAACCGCCAGCGCCACGGTGGCTGTCAGAATAATATCCCAAAAATATACATAAATATATTCTCTTTAGATTTAGTTACTAGAATTTAGAATGTAAAGACTTTGGATTAAGTCTGTAAACTTACATTTATTTAAATAAATAAATATAATAGAAAAATATTCCAATAGGAATATGCTGCATATGCTCTACTTTTTTCATTTTAAAAATTTAAACTACTAGGATACTACGCGACATCTTCTTGTCAAAAATACCTCAGTGTATATCAAATTGTGTGTTACTAGCAATGGTATAACGTGCCTTGGCGGAACACCGTATAGAAATTTGTTTGGGCCCCAAAAAGAATAAAGAATAAAGATTTCTCACAAAAAAAATTGTTTACATAAAATTAAATGAATTATCTATTCATCATAATTACCTATCTGTAACTTTTTCCAAAATACAAACAATTCATATCAAATATGCACTCTCCTTGCCTTTTTTGACAAGCCACTCAACAACAAGCTATGGAGAGGGCTATGCCCGAAGTTTCCCTACCAGATCGAATCATAATGAAGAGATTCGTAGGAGTACTAAAGCAACCAACATAGCACAGTGGATTAAAAAGGAAGATGAAGCGAATAAAAGTCACAAGATTAATGATAAGAACAGGCTACCAAAAAAGCAATACCTGTAGCAGCACTGGTTCCAAAGAAGTCAGCTTTCCCTCCACCCTTTGATACGCGATGGAACAGTCAAGCAGCAGTATTGTGGGGTTTGATATTTGCTGCGGCATGCCCCTATATAATAGTAGTTTAGGGTTATTTAATAAATTCGTTTTAAAAGGATCATCATTATCATATCAGCCACAGGAAGTCCACTGCTGAAAATAGGCCTCCCCCAAGGATCTCCACATAAATCTGTGGTTGTCGGCCTGCATCTAGCGACTTCCTGCAACCTTAGCCAGATCGTCCGTCCACCTTGTAGGCGGGCGTTCGATATTTCACTTGCCTGTACATGGCCTCCTTTCGGCCCCAATGGCCATCGGTTCTACGAGCTATGTGCCCGGCCCACTGCCACTACAACTTGCCAATCCTATGGGCTATGTCAGTAACCTTCGTTCTCATTTCTGATTCGATCTCGTAGGGAAACCCCGAACATAGCCCGCTCCATGGCTCGTTAAGTGACTTTGAGCCTTTTAATGAGGCTCACAGTAAGAGGCCACGTCTCGGTGCCGTATGTAATCACATTTAAAAGAATAATAGCTAAATATACTTTCGGTTATAAAAAGGATTTATAACAACTTTAGTTCTAATAATTAGTTCAATTTTCACTCATATAGGAGCGCTACCAACATTATGAGCAAGAAAATATCTATGTTTTTGAAAACTCTAATACTGACAATACTCCCTCTATAATATAAATACTCTAAGATACTATTTAATTTGATAGCGAGTACTCGCCTGTGCGCCACGTTCTTGGTGATGACGACGCCGTGTATGACGCAGCTGTCGCGCATGCTGCCGCCCGGCACCTTCTTCACCTGCACGTAGTTGCGCACGTCCATGTCGCTGCTGTGCACGTCTACAACAACATCAATGTTCAAACAATGCTTAATCAACATTCTTCATTTGTAAAATTACTATGTATTTACCACCCTAATACGAAAATAGAAAAAAAAAAATAACAAACAAATTTTACTATATTTGCACAAAATTTAGTTGCATTGTGTCTGAAGTCACTAAAACTACCACCTGGACGCTGGTGACGCTGATGACGCTGCTGCCCGTCATTAACCGGAGAAAGGAAATACGATTTATGGGTAGTGGATGTTATAGGAAAGGAGAGTATGGCCTGTGGGAGTGGATACTGCAGTCACTGAAGGGAAGTTAGGGTGGCTGCAGTAGCACCTATATTATGGCAGGCCATGACCACTAGATAGAAGCATCCCTGACTTAAACAAGTCACTGTGGAAATAATTGGGGGAGGCCTACGATCAGCAGTGGACTTGCATTGAAATAAAACAATTATTAACGGATTTTATCGCGGATTTGGTTTAATTTTTACGAGGCGGGGCGGAGGGTCCAAGGCTGATGTATGTGTGTACTCACCGGGCGTGATGATCTCGGCGGCCTGGTGGCAGAGCGGCAGCAGCACGGCGAGCCAGCTGGCGGACAGCGCGTGGCGTGCCAGGCACTGCCGCACCAGCACGCGCAGGTGCTCCGCGCCGGATGACGCGATAGCTGCGCATACCGGCGCTGACTCTTGGGCTACGACACGGGACAAGCGGGCTGTATTGTCATAGGCCCGTCGCACACGGAGCTCACGGACTCAAAAAGAATTGGTTACAAACTCTAATCAGTAACGAGTAACTTGAGCGTCACCACCCATACATTATCATACGAGGTTCGCACACGACGCGATTATTCACCACGTTGGTAACGCGTTAGCAACTAATCTCGTGTGATGCGTCGTGCTGGTCGCCGCGCTACTGGACACCCGAGTTTACCGAGATTTTTGTTGGAAAAAATGAATGATCAAGCAATTAAATACTCAATTTTTATTAATTACTATAGGTGATATAACTGTTCCAAATTGAAATAGCTTTCCTTGGACATTCTATAGACTTCTATAATATTTTTTTATCTGTTTCACACAGCTATTGCGCTGCAAATGATAATCTGCAGTTCTTTCGAGTACATACACGTGTGAGCCCAAATCTTACGAATATTCCATGTTCACTCCTTGTTGCTTGGTGCTTTTGTACATAGAAATAAAAGAAATGACTGAAACCTTGCAATTTGAATATCGTCGTGTGCGAAGTGCAGTTTCTAACTGATTTGTGATTTAAGTTACTGATTAGTTCCATCATGTTTGAGTAGCTCCGTGTGCGAAGGGGGATACTCTCATCTACTTCATTATAATTATCTATACTTATACTAACCGTGACGGACAGGCTGTACTCTTATGTACATTACAATCATAATCATCTATACCAGTGATTCTCAACCACTGTGCCGCGGCACTTTTGTGTGCCGCCAAATTTCAAAAGTGTGCCGCCAAATTTTGCAAATATATAATGTTAATATTATTAAATTATATCATTTAAAATGAAAAATATTTTTAACATGAATATGTATTTAAATCCACAAAAAAGTTAATTATTTTATTATTTGCTTTGCAACGTGTTTTTTCTTAGTGCCAAATTGTGATGAAGCGGCGTGCATAGCAATAGGAATATGTCTCAAGGCGCTCTTTGTGTGCCGCCAAATTTTGACATCGTTAAATATGTGCCGCAACAAAAAAAAGGTTGAGAATCACTGATCTATACTAATACTAACGGTCCAACGCAGGTTAAATGTTCAATTGCTTTTGCGACTGGGGTTATAAATAGAATTATGAATAAACATATTATACTTTCCTAGACTAATGTAAGTTTAATTACATTTCTTTGTAAGTGCGATAATATTATGCTGTTAATCAAATTAAATAAAAATTTATTAATGCTTGTTATATATTTTAGTGTGTAATAATTACAATTTTTTTTATAAATTACAAATTATGATTCTAAAGGTACCTTCATGATTTTCCATTGCTGGTGGCTCTTCTTCACTAGATGTTGAAGATTTTGTCTCTGGAAGAAAATCTTTTGTTGCAATATTTCGTTGGTAGAATACTGATGGTAGGTCTCTCATATGTAAGAAGCCTGGGTAGGTACCAGCGCATTGTCTATTTCTCCCGCCAAACAGAAGTGTAAATGCACTGTTGTGTTTCGGTTCGAAGGACATTGAAGCCAGAGTAACTACTCAACATATTGAGACTTAACTTCTTATGTCTCAGGATCGCGAGATTCGCGAGGGCAGAAGAATGCTAAGCATTGCTTTGAAAAGGATGTCCTTACGCTTACCATCAGGCGAATAGCACGTTGGTCTGGCCATTCATTGCAATAACAAAACTTAAGTATACATATTTCATTGCTTGTGACAATGTATCGAGTGCATACCAGGTTTAGGTGTTTTGATGAGACGCGCCGAGCTGTCTCCAAGGTTCAAATCCAAGCAGTATGACGATACGCTCTCCACTAATCTTGTACTCTCGTCTACCGCTGGAAGAAAACATATTAAAATGTATTCATGATAAAGCTATAACTGGAATTTTATTTACCTTTTTGGGAAAGAAACATGTGGTCAATATGTATGAGAATATAATTTATATTATGATGAAATATTGCCTATGTATTCTTTCATCATTGTAACCATATTTAATTATTTGGTATTTCAAAAACAGTTTCATTTTCTTATATATCTCTTTTGTAGATGTGGAAGCACAATAAAACAACCAGACGAATAGATGCTATTACTGATTTGACAGATCAGAAAAAGTGAAAAGCGCGCGCATCGTATTCCCGCCTTTTTTGCGAGGCAAAGGCAATGTAAAATACATACCCTTTCCTTGTGTCTTGTTTTAATTTTATTTATTTATTTCTGAATATAATCAATAGTTTTCACTTTTTCAAAAAACACAATAAAATAAAAACTACTTTTCATTTGTTGAAAAAACACTTGTGAGACAATTTGTTAATCCTACTATTTTATATGGGTTGACACATTTTTTATGGTCAACATTTGACTATACTCGCAGATTAAATAAATAGAAAAATAAATATAATCAACTATATTAAACACTTTACCTTATAAACAATGCAATTAATATTAGCCAACCAACCTATAATTCATGACCTCGTTACTGTTTTTTTTTACTCACGCGACTGATTGTCCTCGGCGACGCGAGGTGGCAGCACTGTGGGTCGGTACAACGCGTAGTCCGCGAATTGTGGCAATTCGCTCATGCACTCCATGTATCCTGAACTGAGAAGGTTCTGACATACCATTGTCGCTTGTACTCTGGAAACACAAGTTACGAGTATTTAGTGTGCTTACCTAAACCAGTAAAAATTTGCTTGGCTTTTGTGTAGTGTAGACAGCCAAAACTTAAGGTAATTTAAACATTACAACAATATCAAAACTAGTCAATAAAAATAATTTCAAATGATTACGGTCACGTCAAAAATAGTTTTTTATTTTATTTTCACAGACAAAAAAGTACGATTGGTAAGTTAGGTAAGTTTACGTTTTGAGTGTAAGATGGCACCAGCATAGCCTATAGAAATTGGGTTGTGAGTTTATTTAAACCTACAGACAATACAATTTGTGATTTAATTTGGAAGAGAGTAATATAACATAGCTGTAAGCAGTACCTGGTTTTATTGTTAGTATTGTCCATCACCCACTGTAGTATGTCGCAACCGCGCCACACTCCGTTGTAGCGAACCAGCCTGTATCTGAAAAGTGAATATAATTTTTCAATGAGAGCTGAACAGCTTCAAGAACAGCTGATGTTTTGTTTTTTGGCGCGACATAGCAACAGTAATGCATTTGATATTACTTGCAGAGTAATTTAAATATATTTTCATACTATCGATATATCATAGAACTTAGACTTAATTAGAATCTTGATAATATACAGGCTGAACTATAAACAAGACACACTACCACGTATTTTACCTTAATAGGTTTTTCTCTATCGTTCAGCCATCAAAACCAATACAATGCGAAATACCTAACCACCACAGAAATTGAGGAAACAATTTACCAATAAACAATTAATCCTAATTTTTTAAGGATGCAAGAAACTGCTTAACCCAGACCGGTTCCAACAGGGAGATATAGGAATCCTTGACAGAGGCATATGTTTAGTGGAATTCCTGCAGCTTAAAAGAGATTTTGTTATTATTATTTTTTATAGTAATATGTATACAGGTTATATCAAGACTACTACCGAAAACGAGCCGGGTGGTAGAAGAAAATCTTGCAAAAAAAGCGACAATTTTTTTTTGTTATTTTTTTCTTATGGTGCTATTTGGGTGGTAAATACATTTTTTTTCTAAACTAATAGCGTTCAAATTATTATTTTAGCAAAAACACCCAAAAAGCCTGACATTACAAAAAAATTGTCGCGTTTTTTTGCGAAAATTTTAGTTGCCTTGTGTTTGTAGTCACTAAAACTACCACCCGGCTTTGTTTTCGGTAGCAGTCTTGATATTCCCTGTATATCGGATATAGGAATCTGTGGCAGAGGCTTATGTTAAGTGGCATTCCTGCAGTTAAAAAAGAGAGATTTTATTTATATGTTTGTATAGCAACATGTACATCTGTACCTGTGTTGCTGCGTGGGCAGAGTGAAGCACAGTTGCCTGAACACTAGATGCAGCGCCTCCTTGGGGTCGGCGCGCGGGTCGGGGCGCTCGTCCTGCTCGCGCGCGAACGTGAAGTCGCGCCCGCCGCCCGCGCCGCGCGCCCCGCCCGCGCCGCCCGCCCCGCCGCGACCCGACACGTGCTCCGGGAACTTCACCTTTACATGAAAACGAACATGCAAATCATTTATTGAATTCATATTTCATTATGATGTTCTACACCATTTAGATTCAGTCATTTTTTTACCACCCGGTTCGGAAAGCAGTTTTCACTAGAGATGAACGGGCAAGAAACTCTAGTAGTGTTGCTCTTTTCAAAACCAGTTTACAATTAAGTGGTTATTACAAAAGTTACAAGTAGTTAAAATAAGAGAAGTTCATTATTAATTTGTTATAAAATTTTAAATACCAACATACATACTTACGTTCTATTTAACATAGCCCAGTGAAGAGAAATCGAACCAACGAAAAATCAATATTCTCTGCTTCTTGTGAAAGCCTAAAGTTATTCAATAATTTACAATATGAGCAAATCAGACAGACCGGTCTACACAAGCAGTACCCGTTCACGAGTATGACGCGTGTGCCAGCCATCCGCCTACTCAACCATTTTACAGGGAAGTGACCATACTCCCAGTATAGTTAGACTTGCTTGCGGTGTAAGGAATTACGAGGCACTGCAGATATCATTTTATCCCAAGGGTTTGAATGGGTTGCGTTGCAAACCATTGTTACAATTCGATTATTATTTTGATTACACTTATCTATTTAAAACTGGCCTTATTTGCTTCAAAAACCGTACTTTAAAATTATAAATTGTTCATGGAAAATCAACAAGAAACACCGGCGACTCCGCTACCGTAACGGTCAAAATTCTATCACGCATTTAAAATTACTAATATACCAAGCAATTATGGAAATATATGTTTATTTTATCAACATTTATGATGAGACGATCTCATCAATAAAACATAATAAGCAGATTTTTCTAAGCGACTAATGTATTCTACCAACCCGCACTAGGCCAGCGTGGTGGACTATAATATGGCCTAACCACTCTTAATCGTACTATCGATTGTAGAGTAGGCCCGTGCCCTGCAGTGGGACGTATATGGGCTGATACAGAATGTATTATAAAATATCTGAAATACCACATAGCTATTTGAACACACTTTTTAATGACGATTTGAGCGAATGTTTTCATACCTTTTTGCTGTGTAGAAAGGTAAAATAAAATAAAATATAACAATCAGCTTACCACAGAATAATCGATAAACTAATGTTCCACGATGTGGTAGCGAGCCTATCGCCATATCGGGCACAAATTCCTGACTCCGAACTGATAATGAATAGAAAAATTTAATATCCCTTTACCCTACTCGGGATTTAAACCTGAGACCTCAGCTTTGTAATCCTACCGTAGAACAACTACGCCACCGAGGCAGTCTTCACGAATATTGCACAAATTAACTTACCTGTAAATTCTCCTGCAGAGTCCTCAAGTCGGGAGATATCTCCCCAGTCAGGTCGTTTTCTTTCAAATAGCTGAGCACGACATTACAGCAGTAATTGCACACCCGAAGACCACCAGCGCAGTCGAATATTTGTCCTGGAACCACCATAATAAGGTTACGATATCAAGATCATCGCAATGTCCAGTTGTCCAGCCAAAAAGCAGTGTAAACACACTGTTGTGTATGAAGGACATTGTCACTAAAGTAACTACTGCACATAATGAGACTTTACATTTTATGTCTCAGGACAGCAAACGCAGTGGAATGTCAAGCATCGCTTTGTTTCTTTCTTTCTTCTTATATACCTTTTTGATAAAACTAAGGAAAATCTCTCTTTCACCTTACACCATATACACCATAACTAAGCAGTCTATCCAATAGTTTACCTGGCACCCTCTGGCTGCAACACCTTGAGCAGAATATCTGACCGCACACCCTGCAGTGGTGTCGACGTCTCAAAGCGCTGAACCGAGTGGCACACTCATAGCACTCACGAGAAATGTCATCTGGCATCCAGTACCGAGCGAGCTCCGTATCAGCATACTTCGTACCGCTCTGAAATATAAACTTAATACATAAAAACATAGATATTTACATCATTGTGGTTGTTTAAGCTCATAATTATTTTTTAAGTGGTGGGGTGTTTTCTTTATTGTTTATAGTTGATGATATAGTTAACATGGTGGCTTGACAGAAGTAGTATTAAGCAGTTCACAAGCTTTAAATGCATGCAAATTGATCAGCTAAGCCTAAAAAAAAATTGAATTCCAAAAAGTAAAGTTAAATCCAGGGGCCCTACTATATTCATCCGAAATGAAGTTCAAAACTTCGGATGATCGAAGTTTTTTATACGATACGAATGTATCTACTCTGTAAAAGTTCGAATTTATATAACGTAAATCGTAACCTTAAGTCTATGGTTACGACCATAAGTATATATAGGTACATTCGTATCGTATATAAACTTCGATCATCCGAAATTTCGAACTTTGTTTCGGATGAATATAGTAGGGCCCCAGTAGAAAAAATCAAGCATTAAAAAAAGATGTGATTGGAAGATCAGAAAGATTTTTTTTTATTTGTATGTTAATTACGGGAAAGTGGAAGATCTTTGCCCCATAATAGAAGGAATCAATAGAATCTGTAGGTATTTCATTAATGCAAATGAAATAAAATTGAATGAAACAAAAATATTATCAAAAATAAACAAAACAAAATTAAAATATGTTTAATTCAAATAGGCAATGTTCTCTATAGCTTAAACTTATGCATATATAGGCTGATATTTTGTTACTTAAAATTAAAACATAAATATAATTACACATTATGTTTTTAAGATTTATTTGTTATGTTTTTGTTTTATGATTTAAAAAAGTTTAAGTAAATGTTATTTAAAATTTGATCAAACTTGCACTAATCACCTTGTATTGCAATAAAATTAATAAGCTTTCCTTTTTAGCACATATATATTAAGATTTATTATCATGCATTCTAATTAGATTTAAGAAAAAGTTTTTAACTCCTTTTGATATACAGTAATTCCAATAAGATTTTCAGGAAAAGATGTTAACATTGCATCTAGCGTAAGACCTTGATGACGGCACTCACCCCAGTTCCGAGCGCGACTAGGCTGCTAATTCTCCGTACAACGTTCGGCAAGCTACGCCCCTCAAGCTCCACCGCGTACGACCCGCTATCCGCCTTCGCATCATCATTCTCTTGTTTCTGGTCTAAAGGCACGTTCTCTTTACCTTCCTCCCCAGCTTTATTTTGCAAATCCTCCGAAGTTTCGCTTGGCGAAAAAATCGGAAACTTCCACAGCTTATTGAAAAATGTTGACACTCCGCTCTGCGACGATTCCGGCTCAAATCGAGGAAACTCAGTTAGTTGAGAGGAATCGTATTTTTCCATATTCAATTCTCAATATAAATTAAATAGAAAATCATTGAAGCTTGTTAAAATTGAATAGATTGTTTATGAAATTGACGTTTCAGACCTATGTCATTTTGGTTTTAGCCGCGATCCACTTGGCGTTCTCGGTGCACGGTGTAACGCTCATAACTCTCACTTTACTATTCCGTGTGGCAATCATGATCAATGTGGTCGCAGCGAAAACGTCATTGATAATGTCATAAAATACGCTCAATGGCGAGATTTAAGAGATCAAAGATAAAAAACATGATAATTGAATTTTAAGATATGGGGAAATATTTTGGTATACGATTTTTTTTGCAGTGGATGCTTTGTTTTATTTATTTATTTCAAAGCAAATGAATGCCCAACGTGTATCCTTTTTCATTTGAACTTAATAAATTACAACTTTTTGGATCATTATTGTGACAAAACATCAAAGTTTCACTATATTAGAATTTAAATTAAGTAAATAATCCACTAAAATGTATTTTTTATCGATATTCATGATTTGACTAAGAATTACAAACTTATATACTCTATTCGGTTTATCCTCACCACTTTAGAAATCTTGTGTTTTATTCGTAATAGCCATTGGTCAACACTCAAAAGGCCGCGACGCGACGGCCCTACCTGTTTCACTTGAGCTGGCGATCATAAGACTCACGAACAAGTGAAAAGGGAATTAATCAGTCGTGAAGGTCGTGAGGGTTTTGTGATTGTCAAGTGGAACACACGGTTTCGTTGATGAGTGGCTGACAGTTGACAGTTGTCAGTGACTGACAGGAACAATTACGTTTTACGTTCAGAATTCAGCTTTCTAATTTCTTCAAAAGTAAACATTAATTTTCCTCATTGAATTGTATTTTATCTCAATTTTAACATTCATACCAGTTAGCAAAATTAGAAATTAGAGTTTGTTAAGATTTTGCTGAATTTGTTTGCACAATAACTTGTAACCATAAATAATATCGCTATTCCTTTTATTATCTATATTCTGTAATCAATCCAATTCTTTGCCAAGTGCCAAATCTCTCACAAGGACTAATCAAATAATTGAAACTTAATTTTAACTTAAATTAACTGCTGAAACTGTATAAAACATGGGTGAAGTAGTACTAGAAACCGCGGCTTATGCTAAGATCATCCTTCATGCTGCAAAATATCCCCATTGCGCCGTAAACGGTGTATTGTTGGCTGATGCGAGCAAGATCAGAGATGGTGCTAAGACCCAGGATTTGGATATTGTGGACACAGTGCCATTATTTCACCATAGCCACAACCTATCACCGATGGCGGAGATTGCGTTAACACAAGTGAGTTCGTTGTTAATAATTTGTTGGTTAATGATCGCTAAATGGCTGAGTAATCAGACTCCCTGTGCTACAACCACAATCGATTGCCCTAGCTGGAATTATTCTAGTTGATGACAAATGCCAGTGTTCGCCCGTTTCAATTGGCCCCTCGAATTTGCCTGAGCCTCATAACTCCTATTAGACAGTACAGATATGAATTTCTGGCTATGTTTTATTTAAAATATCTTTAGTGATAGGATTTCACATGTAAAAACAATTTTTAGGAGCATGCTTCTAGAGAGTAATATTCATGATTTTGTTTGTGACAAGGTATCTAAATTACATTTACCATTTTTAACACTTTAATTGCCGATCACATACAGGGTATGCTTGGCAATGCACTGTTGAAAATATTTGGCTGTTAAAAGTGTTATGCTAAGAAAGCATTCTTTTTTTAAATATAAATTGGTAACTCTCTTTTCAGATAGAGTCAGTGGCACAGACAGACAACCGTGTGATTGCTGGCTATTATGCTGCATGTGAGAATTTCAGGGACAACACAGTTGAGAAGTGTCCAGGGCAGAAGATTGCTGAGAAAATTGCAGAGTATTTCCCATCAGCTGTGTTTATTGTTGTAAGAACTAGGTTTTATTGTTATTGATCTACAATTCTCTACTCTGCTCCAATGACTGGTCACTAAAATTACTTCAATCCATAATTTATTGGAATGGTTCTATTTAACTTCATCTCTTTTTATGTATGTTATATCTAGAGTTATGTATAAGTCAACCTTGTGCATATTATTTACCTAAATAACATGGCCCAGCCACACAGGTTTTTGTTTTAGTATTAAAGTTACCTATATGCAAAGCAACACATATAATTCATACTTAAAACTATATTACAGATTGATAACAAGAAGATGGTGCAGCATCTGGATTCTCCAGCTATTAAACTGCACAAGTATAGTGAGGGTAAATGGAAACTCAAAGAATCACAAGTCTCCTTCCGTGAGTATCTTTGATAAATATACTAATTGCTCTTTTTATATTCATTATCATACACATATTTTTTGTATTGCAGTGAATGGCGAGACGAGCATGCCGTTCGCCTGATGGTAAGCCATGCGACGGCTCATGAACAGTAGCAAAACCAAACAACACCTTGTATAACAAAGCAATGCTTGGCATTCCACTGCGCTCGCCATCCTGAGACATAAGAAGTGAAGTCTCAATATGTCCAGTAGTTACTCTGGCTACAATATCCTTCAATCCGAAACACTACAGTGCATTTAAACTACTGTTTGACGGGAGAAATAGACGTTGCGGTGGTACCCACCCAGGCAGCCTCTCACATATGAGAGACCTACCTCACTGGTGGTATAAAAGATTATCTAATCTGCCGCACAAGCATACATTGTGCAACATGTATTAGCACAGACTGCTTATTTACATTTTATCATGCAACTTATAATGTTTCAAAAGCCAAAGGAATCAGTACTTCTTCGTTTTGGTGGCATAATCAATGTGTCTAATTCTCTTTTCAGAAACACCCTATGCTTTAGAGACGGTATCTCATCTCCTTCAACGCGGCGTCCAAAGAGACCTAGTGGATTTCGACAACTATCTAGACGATTTGACCCAAGATTGGACAAACCTTGGCATAGAGAAACTCATTGCAAGCTTCAATGCGTCCAACACTATTGACTGCAAAGAGAAAGATTACCGATAATATACAAATGTTGGTGATGTATTAGGCAAAATATTTAGTATAATTGATTAAGGTTGATGTCCGGGCGGTTTGTATGGTATGGTTGTACTCGGGAATGCAAGATACGCATTGTTTGACGGATCCATAAGACGGAGTGAATATCAATAATTCATTTGTACATTTTAAACACATAGATGGTGTGCAATAATAACAAAAGACAGGACAATAAACTTTCTACAGTATTTTCAGGTATTTATAAAAAATATTGATCAAATTGTTACCTAAAGTGGATTTTAATTTCGATAAAAATTATCAAATTAAACCAATAATCCCAATACAATGCGCATTTCGTCATTTCAGATGTAATATAAGAATAGTGAACGTAAGAACAATATATTCCTTGTTTGAATTTTATTTTATGTTAAAATATTGATGGAAGTGGGTACAGTTGTACTGAGGAGTTATGCAGTTACTTTTTTGTATACCAAAAAATATAAAAATATAATTTAAGATGTCTGTAATATTTAGCCATATTAAATTGTTTAATCTATGTATTCTCACATATCCTATTTATTAACTTACACATTCACTATACAATATTCCAATTGTTGTAATTTAGTAGTAATCTGTTTTTCATGTATGTACATAGTATTTTGTAAGCCTTTCAGCGAGATTGACGTCATATTTTAAATCAAATAATTTTGGAGATTACCAAGACAACCATTGACTACCATTGACAACTATATTATGACATTAATTTTTATAATGGTTTCTTAGGTAATGGTAAAATAAGAGTAGTAAAATTTTGAACGGATGATTAATAATTTAGTCCGCCCCGTGATCACGAAAGCTGTAAAGTAAATCGAAACATCAGGAAGTTAAATAAGTAAAATTCAAATTCGCGATATAATCCGTAAAAAATAATATTATTTTAATTTTCATGATAACTACCCATGCTTCCATAGAAATGATGGCATGGCTGATGGCACGTTATGAATGTATTATAAATGGTTATTTAATATTTTCTGTAAGCTTGTTTTAGGATCTTTTTTAAAATATGACATGTCAGTCAGTCTCGTACAAAAGGTTTATGAACATTAGGTAAATATTTATTGTATTGTTACACTGCACTCGCAATTATAACAATGTTTTGTTATACTATGTTATTAAAGTACTCTTCGATCAACTTCTTGCATTTGTTTATGCCACCCATGTCCCCAGCCTTGCCTTGGAACTTGCCGTTCTTGAATGCACCTTTGCCCTTCAGCAGTTCCGTTATTCTGTAAAAACCATTATTAACTTAGTAACAAGAAATATTGCATAAGATTGTAGAATAATGTAAAGTTTGAAGACAATGAGTTCCTAGCAGTGTTTGGCTTCGGCGACTGTTATATTAAACACAACAATCTTTAAATTCGACGTTG
Source organism: Hyles euphorbiae (assembly GCA_023078785.2). Taxonomy (NCBI): domain Eukaryota; kingdom Metazoa; phylum Arthropoda; class Insecta; order Lepidoptera; family Sphingidae; genus Hyles; species Hyles euphorbiae. The sequence goes on along the minus strand of CM041039.1, from coordinate 2,198,170 downwards.
TTCTTCCGTTCTCTGATGCGCTCAAGTGTGGATTATGTACCTACCTTTATAAAAGTTCGAGCGCATTTTGGACACGTCAACATAGTTGTAATTAATCGCCACAGGCGGTAGGGCCATTAGCACGTCAATAAGTACATCTACTGTACAGTTAAACAGGCCAATGTAATATATACTTCAAGTATACTTTTACCCTACCCAATATGAAAACTACATTACACGCGAATACTTATGTCCTATAATATTCATAAAAAAACCTTTTCCAATACCCAATTAAAACCATTATATTTCGGTTTCATGACTAAACGTGGTGCTACTTTAATTATGAAAAAGTTTATCTTTTCTCGCACTCAGATACTTACTGTTGTCCCAGCGCATTGCAATGCTCCTCGGGGCCTTGAATAATAATCTGACCCTCTTTAGGCTTATCCGGGTCTTCTGAAGCTAAGAACATGAACAGTCCTTCGCCCTCCAAGCCCTTGATGACTGCTCGGTTAAATTCAGGAGTCGCCTCCTTCTTAAACAAAAACACGTATTTGGGTTTCGGTTCTGCTCTCTTTATTTTGTCTGCTTCATATTGCGCTAGTTCTAATAGCACATTTTGTAGGCTCTTGTTGGCCACTTTCAGGTTTTTCTGTAGCTTTTGAATAAGTTCTTCGTGCTTGGCTGGTTCGTTTCTACAACAGAACAAATAACAATTAATGATAATGGCAAGGTAATATTATTTTTTATTTAATATCATGTTATCTTACTTCCTTACACGAAAACATTTCTTAAATTTTCAAAACATTTACACATTCTTATACTAGGAAACAATTTCAGAATCAGGAATTACTAGTCCACATAGTAAAAAACCTGGTGTACTTGAGCTCAATAACAATTTCTGCGGCTAAGGCCTACGGACACCAGGAGGAAATGGCAAGTAGTTTTGCCACTAGCAAGAAAGACCTTTAGCGTTCTGTAATTTCTGAAAATATTCAGTAGACTTGAAAAAAGTAAAATAAAATATAGAATAATAATGAAATACAAATACATACTTGAGAAGTCCGGTGACAGCTTTCTCTCTATCCAGCATTAGTTGGAAGGTCTTTGTGACTCGGTTGCCAACTAGAAACCTCAGGTTGGTTTTACCTTTCTTTCCTGGTTCAGCGCCTAATATTTTTATCATTTGCAATTGACTGTAATTTAATATTTTCATATAGTATTAGTACTAACAAAAGTACCAAATATAAAGATTAAAGATTTTATTTTTATGACTTTATAGCTGTCGGGCCCGGCTTCGCCCGGGTGCAGATAGTTTTTGAGTCCAATCCACATCAAGAACATATTATTTCGCGTGTCTACTAACTATATTTCCCGCGTGCCGTCGACTATATTTCCCTTCCGTAGGAGAGGACATCCCGTGCCAACAATTTGAATTTGAAAGAGTAGAAAATATGTATATTTGGTTTCCTGACTCATCCCACGGGAACACTACATTTTTCGGGATAAAAAGTAGCCTATGTGTTAATCCAGGGTGTCAGCTATCACTATACCAAATTTCATCAAAATCTGTTGAGCCGTTTTTTCATGAAAGAGTAACAAACATCCATACATACATACAAACTTTCACCTTCATAATATTAGTAAGGATTACATAGTTATTCTTAAAGGAAATACTGAACCATATAGCCTATTTCTGAGCATCTGGGCTTAGCTTGAATTATTCACCAAATAAGGCTATGGCCATGAAATTCTATGTAGATGTGAAAATCAATTGTCTTCTTTGTAATTATTAGCTCTGATATCTGCAGAATGTATTAGCAGAAATTATAAGCAGAATTAAATCAATTCCAAATTATGAAACATCCATTTCCAAAACTATGTATGTTTGTGTGTACAAACATACATATCTTTTTCCCAGAAGGCGTATGCTGAGGTATTACCAGGACACCCACCTTACACCTTGTGTTTTCCGTCCCACTATGTGATATCGCCATATCGGGCACAAATTCCTGACTCCGAGCTGACAACTAATAGGAATATCCAATATCACTTTGCCCGCTCGGGATTCGAACCCGACACCACAGCTTTGCAATCATACCGTAGTAAAATATCAGTTAAGTAAATAGAATAACTATAATCCCATAATAGAGGTGAGAGAACTCATAAATCTATAAACCTAGATTCCAGGTCAATACTTGAATGCTATAACTATTCCAAATAACTGTTATCAATTTTACAATGAACTTTTGCGGTTTTAATTAGAAATCGTATGTAAACACGCACCTAAGGTTGGACACGTGTGTGCCGCAACATACATTTTTATCGACGTCGCCTATGCATATTATTCTAATGGTGTCCATGCAATCCTTAGGCAAACCTCTTGTGTGAGCCTGTAATCAAATATTATTTAATCTTTATTAGTATAAAGGCCTTTCTCTTATGTCCATCCAAAGGTTGCCTAGAAGAGATTGCCTACTGCAATAAGGCCACCGATTGTACTTATTTCATATATTGTTATAATTTCTGTTTTTCCTGGTGTATAATAAAATACCATAAGTACCTAATAGACAAGTGATAGATACTTATTAAACGAGGCGTTTTGTCTTTTTCTAGGGAGTAAGAATACTGTCATTGCTTATTATATTTTGTATACTGTATTAGCTCATAATGGCCCATTGCTTAGCACGAGATACCCCTACCACAAAGAATTCTATTGATAGGGCTTAGGCCATATTCCATCAAGCTGACCTAGGGTGTGATGACGGGCTCATATTCTTTAGAAAATTTTGTTAAAATTCCTACGATATCCAAGGTACCTCATGATGTTTTCCTTGACTATTATTGCAACACACATGTATTGTTGCCTATTCTTGGTTTCGCGGAAGTCACAACGAAAATTCTAGAATAATATCTACTTCATAAAGCTCTTTGAATAAACATTAGAAGTGGTTGCATCATCTTATTAGTCATAGTTGAAGTATTGATAATCTCCATCGCTATTTCAACAAGTAGTACCTTTGGAGGCAATTATTGTAAGTTTCCGTGTTTCATGGAATTATTGTATCGAGCTAGATAGCATTTGAGGCTAAAAGATACCTACAGGAAAATATTGCCATTTGCACATTGCATCTATCAGTCCATTAAATGATTTGTCTAGGAATGTATAACTAGGCCATAAAGCTGAAATTGATTTTTTGTGTTGTCTTTATCCTGGAATATATTTCTGTTAATTATTGTTTATGATACAGACTGCTACATGTTTAAGGAAATGCTTGGGAGAAGCCTACGTACACAAGTGAACTTCCTGTGCTAAAGAGAGTGGAATTGAAAATTTTCACTCCTCTGCAATTAGAAAAAATAGACTAAGGAAATAAAAACTCATACCTCATCCAACTCCGGGTCGTCAATTTTACAGAACTTCACTGTAACCGGTACAGCCTTTCTGATCAGGTCGTTGCACATACTCTCAGCTTCTTTTATATCGTTTTCTTTAACGCTGGTAGAGTCCAACTCCACATATGACTCGTCTGCGCCGAGCCACCAGCTCGTTGTGGGCAGTTTGAAATGCTGTTCCAAAATGGCTGACAGTAGGTGCTGACCTGATAAATAAAATTAAAGAACTAAATAAGTATTTTCATCCCATGGCGTTATTCTAACTTGGAGACTGTGTGACCTTCACACTCACCATTGCAATTTCTATAAGCCAGGATCAACAGTGGCACACATTGTAATGAAACCGAGTATTGACGCTCGGATAGGCTCCGGGAATGTCGTAACTTGGCTTTAACCCGCAACAAAATCAATCAGAAAGTTAAATGTTTTGTTAACTATCGCAGAAACCATTAAATAAATAAATACATCCCATAGTTACATACATAGTCCTGCCCTCACACTAAGATCAAGTCTTATGTCGTAGGTATCCCAATAAAAAATGACTTTTCGGGTTCACAAACTTTCAGACCAAATACCTGCGATAATATTAACATTTGTGTTGGTGCGAGGATCGAACCCGCGGCCTATCTTTTCATGCGTGTTCAAGCAACTGCGCCACGGAGGCTGGTAAAGCAGTTTGTTATTTAAAATATGGGATCTATATCTCGGCATAATTTATTTATATTGCCATGACCAAAATGACCACTTGATGAGAGTTAAAGTTGTGAGCAAATGGCGCAGCGAGAAGGCTACTTCTCGATGGTCGACAAAATCATGTAGACTTGATTGTATCTAGATATTATTTGTTAGTCGGCATAAACCATACTTTTTGATTGTATATCTACACTAATATTATAAAGAGGAAAACTTTGTTTGTTTGGTTGTAATGAATAGGCTCAAAAACTACTGGACCGATTTTAAAAATTCTTTCACCATTCGAAAGCTACATTATCCACGAGTAACATAGACTATATTTTATTTTGGAAAAAAATAGGGTTCCGTAAGATATTTGGATTTTTCGGACACAAACTGAAAAAAATCAACCAAAGAAGTTACTTATTTTGCGTACGCTGCCTAAACTACAAAAGATAGAACCATAAAATGTTATAATTAATTGTAGATCTTATAAATATCTACAAAAAAGTCCGCGACACACTATACCTATCTATGTCGAGTGAGGCACAACAACCACATTTTTATTTAAAAATCTTGATTTTTTTTTTGGACTACATTTAAACGCGTTTATTTTACTCATGCTATTAATCCTTATCAAAATAAATTATTTCATCAATAAGTACAGTTTATGTTCATAATATTTGGTCTTTGAATGATTAAAATTGGACGTTTGGTTTTGAAGTTGTGGTGAAATTAAAATATTACGATTTCTGCTGCACAAAAATGTCATAAGGCAATCTTTATATGTACATGTATATGGAGAGACGGGATATAATAGAGTGGAAGGTACGGGAGAAGGCTGGGATAGCTGACAGATTTGATAGGACGAAATATAAATGCACGTTATAAGACGGGATGGATTGGGAAGAGACTGAACAGACGGATGAGACGGGATTGAGCCGGACAGTAGGACAGCTACGTCAAGTTTAGGTATCCAAGAGTTTATACGAAAAATAACATGTATTTGGTGTGGAGTGGAATCAAAAAATATATGCACCCAGACGAAGCTGGGCCGGGCCGCTAGTTCACTATAAAGTTACGTCGTCCGTTCGATCACGAGAGGTCTTAAAATAATTATCTCAGTGGTTAGGTGATAAGAGTATTACCTACTTTCTGCCCTGTCTAAATTTTTTCCTTCTATATAATTATGATAGTTATTTTTATTCTATCAAACCATAATATTTTACAATCCTTTTTCATCAAACCAATTTTTTTTTAGTAATCTAGATACTTATGGAGGGCCTTTTCTGGGCTGATATTGCTCTGGCTACTGATATTGATGGTAATAATAAAAAACAAGTCTTATTTCAAAATCGATGTTAACACAAAACACCTAAATAGACATTAGTACACTAAATCACCTGAATGCTGCTGCATGTGATCAAACCGCCTCTCCCAAACAATCTTCTGAGAGACTATGGCACCAACTTCTACAGGCTCTTTGGTAAAGTGCAATGCTTCATCCCCTTTACGTAGAACTTGTAATACCTCCGTATTGTTAATCCATCCCAGATCATGTGGCTATAGAAAATATTTAGAATATTATGTAAATTAAAAAAAAAAAATTATATCAGCCTCTGTGGCGCAGTTTAGGCGCAGGTATTGAAACAAGGTCGCGTGTTCAATACTCGCACTTAGCAAATGATTGTGTGCTCTACAGGTATTTGTTTCGATTTTAGATAGTAGCAAGTATCAATACTTGTATCTTAGCGTGGGTTCAGAACTATGTACGTCACTTTTACATACATGCACATATAATCATGCCATTTTAATTAGTGGTGCAAACAGAACAACCACATTTCACCTTGTATTTTCCTTCCCACAATGTGATAGGTGGCGAACCTATCGCCAAAATTCCAGACTGGTAATGAATTGAAAAATCCAATATCACATTGCAGAACCTGGGTTTCCAACCCGAGTCATCAGTATTGTAGTTGTACCATACTACAACTACTGCCACAGAGGTAGTCAAGTAAATATTGGATGTGGTCATTTATTTATCATCCCATCATCATCCATTGGAGCTCACTACTAATCATAGTTCTGCCAATTTTTATAAGGGTTACTGGTACTTGTTATGCTCGGCAATCAGGCTAACAATTGCAGGATATAGGCTCTTATAGTTCAATTTGGTGGTTATCCTACAATTGGTTAATCAGAAGCATGCTTTTTGGTATGTGCCTGTAGGTTGCACCAATGGTGCAATAAGTGACATCATACAGGTAAAGTTGGAGAACAATAAAAAAATCACAAGAAAATTCAGTGATTAATGGTTTGCTTTACGCAATAGTCAATTGTTCTCCTTTACTTGCTAAAAAATACCACAATACCATCAAGAATGAACTTTAATTTTAAAAATATCAGCATATTTTTTAAAGTAAAAAAAAAATTATAATACCTGTCCACCTCCTGCTGGAAATAAGATAGTATTCTCCATTGTGACTTGGTATCCTTCAAATTTTGAAGATTTCCCATATTCTATAATGGGTTCTTTTGTTGGCTCGCATTTTAACACTTTTGATGTAAACTAAAAATAATAGTTTTGATCTTTCTTATTTCTTTCTAGCATTATCTGCGCTGGTGCCAGGGTCTATTACCCTAATCAGTGTTTACTAATTTGACTGAATAATCATACCTATAGTCTTTTGAAATTAAATTTTGCCCTTGATATTTACTACACATTGGCAGTCTATAAATTTAGAACTTTCAGGAACTTTTATTAACGTACTTTGGGCATGTATTGTAAAGTAATATTGGGCAATAATACATATTTTATTATATCAATTTACGTAGTTTGAAATTAATTGAATATTTCCTCCAGCATAAACAAACCCATAACAAGTAGTTCACTTACTTCTGTTAAAAAACTATCCTCCTGGCATTTGAACACCATTGTCGTTTTTTATTAAAGACTCGTAAACATGTGTAGCTTATTTAAATTAATTGAATTTTCTATTTTATCACGTATTTTTTATTTGTCGCAAGTCCCAACAAATCCAGCTGTTCCGAGCCGCCAATTGAAATGAAATGTCAGTCAACTGTCAAAATACCAATTCACAGATGATCACAGACAATTCTTCTATAGACTACGTACCGTAAAAGGGAGTCTATGATCGCGATGCAAAAGTTAATATTCCACTGAAAACTCCATTAATTTTGTTTTCAAACATTACATGTATTAAAAATCTCGTAAAATATAGATCTACAAAAAGTAAAAAAATTATTACTGGGAAAATGTAGTGCAAAAATGTGGTTGTTATTTAAAATTATAAGCTTGATACGAAAATAGTACCTATATATTCTTTTAGGTGGGGTGATCGAATCGCGGGTTCGAACCCCAGGGCACACCACTGACTTTTCGGAGGGATGTGTGTATTGTGCGCCTCCCCTACAACCGAGAGTACCATTGAGACTATTTAGGCCGTATAGTCCACCACGCTGATCTAATGTGGGATGGCGGACGTACATAGCATAGAAATTCTTACAAATCGCTATGGTATGCAGGTGTCCTCCTAATGTTTCCCTTCGCCGATATAGCGCTCGGTGACTCCGAAAAGTCAGAGGTGTGTTCTGTGCAAATTGTACTATCCACCAATATACTGTTGCTCCGATTAAATACGCAAAGTATTCTCATTAGTACTTAAATTTTTTATTGCACATTTTTACATATCGACAAAATTAAGGATGAAAGGATTATTAAAAATTATCTTAACAGATGTACCTAATCTTAATTACTTTCCATTACTATTAAACTGCGTGGCACATTTATACTACGAATATTATCAATAAAGTACTATACAACTGCAAAGCTGAAGTCTGGGGTTCGGATCACGGGTCGGGCAGTGATAATTTTTCTATTCTTTATCATTATGAATTTGTGCCCTAGATGGCGATAGGCTCGTCCCACATAGTATATTACATAGTGAAAGGAAAACACGAGACGAAACGTGGGTGTCCTGGTACCCCTCTGCCTACCCCTTCTGGTAAAAAGGCGAGAGATTATGTATGTATGAATATACAGCAAGATTAGATTAGTATCCTTTATAGACTTTCAAATAAAATAATATCGTACTCTCGATTGTGGAGGAAGCCCGTGCCCTGCAGTGGAATGTGTATGGGCTGATACAGTACAGATAAAATAAGCAAGCAAAACACATTATTTGGATATGATTTTTTATTTTATCCTTAACAAAACAATATAATACTTACAATTCTTCCTACCAATATACACATTCCTTCAACATAACATTCCGGGTATTACTGATGAGTTCACTTCTTGTTGGCGTACGTCTTGAAGGCGTCGTCCATCACCGCTATGCTGAAGTCCACGTCCTGCTTGGTGATGCACATGGGAGGCTTTATTCTGAACACCTGTAATTGAACAAATGTTAGATTATGCATATTTTTACTTTATACTTACTAACTATACATTTATTAACAAAATAATAAAAAAACAACTGTCGATTAGGAGGCAGCCTAGGTTAGGGTCATGACCACCATGTCCTACCCCTAAATCCGTCCTTGGAATCCACATACATCTTTTCTCAACTGAATTGTTGGATAATTGTTCAGTCGAGCAATAAAGCAACTGTTGAACGTATTGTAAAATATCAACTGGCTGCAAGTTCCCGTTGTATTGACATCTCAATTCTAATTGCTAAGTTTTTCTTTTTATTGCATAGAAATAATTAGAAATGAGCAGTCACTAGTGTGTGTCAGAGAGCAGTTGGTATGTTTATCCAACCAACAATTCAACCAAAAATATAAATATCTCACGTTATTCCATCTTCCACCACGAGCGAGCAACACGCCGTTGTCCTTGATGCTCTCGTGTATGTCCACGACGTCGGCCAGCTTCAGCGGCGTCTTGGTGCCGGGCTCCACCAGCTCCACGCCGATCATGAGCCCCTGCCCGCGCACGTCGCCCACCACCGGGTGCACCTTCTGCAGCTGCATCAGCTGCTCGATGAAGTAAGTGCCCACCACCTTGCTGTTCTGCTGGAGGCCTTCCTCTTCGATCACCTGGGAAGTTAAATTATCAGATATTGTCCAGTAATCAGTACGTTAGCAATGTATATCTAGGGTGGTAAACGATACTGTGCTGTATATTAAGAATTTATTTGTTATGAAAATACATTTTGCAGATCATTACCCATCCGAAATTATCTTGATTTAGGTTAATTGTATGATGTATCCCAGTACAGCTACCTCATAGAAATGGAGAATATACAGTTCTCCGCCTGGAATATGGGATACCATTCCAATGTATATTTCTACCGCCAAACAGCAGTGTAAATGAACTGTTGTGTTTCAGTTTGGAAGATATTGTAGCCAGAGTAACTACTGGACATATTCAGACTTAACATCATATGTCTCAGGAAGGCGAGCACAGCGGAATGCCAAGCATTGCTTTGTTATTCAAGGGGTTTTTTTTGGTTTTGCCAATGTTCATGAGGGGTCATATTACCTTACCATCAAGCGAACGGCATGCTCGTGTCGCTATTAATTTGCAATAAAATAAATACATATACAAATACGAAGCTTGTAATGATACGTACCTCCAAAACAGTCTTGCCGACAGCAGAGGCCATGGGGTTGCCTCCGAAGGTGTTGAAGTAGGCGGCCTTGGCGTGGGCGGCGGCGATCTCCTTGGTGGTGACGACGGCGGCCAGCGGGAACCCGTTGCCGATACCCTTCGCCATGGTCACGATGTCGGGCTTCACGCCGTGCGTCTGGAAGCCCCAGAAGTGGTCGCCTGTGCGACCGAAACCGGTTTGTACCTGGAACGAAGGGTGGGTATTAGTGGATATGGTTTGAGAACAGAATATTATACTCATTAAATTGATTATTAATACTAAACTAGACACTGGGTATTTACTCGTAGTAGGTAAGTAATTTAAACACGAAGCAATGATGAAAAAAAAAATAACTTATAGAAAACAGGAAGTCTGATCTAAACCGATTCGATGTTAATTTTCGGCTAGCTTCAGATACTTATCCTCCACTTTGGAGGAATTATTTCATAATTATACAAGGAAATTGTAAATATCTACCGTCATTGATAGCTCTCGCTTCATAATATCGTTAACACATTGGTTAATTCAGATTCCTTAGATACGGTCTTTTTTTGTTAGTTCATGTCATGTGTCTCTACTCTCTGATGATCTGATGCATAATCATTATTATAATATTAACTGGCTTCTAACTCATAGAACTTCTGTTGTACGTACCTCATCAGCGACGTATAGACCACCGTTCTTCTTGATGACTTCCTGGGCCTTCTTCAAGTAGCCTTTGGGGAACTGGATGACACCTCCCGCCCCCTGGATAGACTCCGCGAAGAACGCGCCCACGCGGCCAGCGGGCACTGAGTTACCTAGCAGCTGGAAAATGGAACATTAAATGTTATTTTGGCTTACTTTTGTCATATTTATGTTATGGAAATGAAATCCTGGTTATTGCCTGGTCTTCTATGTAGCAACGAAGTAACAGACTAATTAGAATTTTACATGAATAGGTATTACGAAGAGTGACAAATGTTACTGCTTCGAAATATGCAGCAGGCAGATTGTATGAAAAGGAGCTGGCATGGTACTTAAGTAAGTATGCAAATTTTGCATGAAATATAAAAGCTACTTTCTAAAATAACAAGTTGGGATAAAAGTAACATATAATCAAAAACAGAAAGTACGGAAGATAGCCAAAATGAATAAGTTTACCTCGTTGAGCTGATGAATGTATTTGTCGACGGAAGCGCACTCGTCCTTGCAGCCACCGCAGTCTTCCCCGGGGACCTGCGAGATGGAGTCTCGGCATCCGCCGTAGATGCCGCGGAAACAATCTGGGACTACGGCCTGTTGGAATAAACTAATTTGTTTAAAATTGTTTTATATTATCAACTGTGTTGTCTGATGGTAAACTAAGCATAGGGAAAAAATTAAATCGTCACTTTTCACGGTTAGAACGTTTATTTGAATTTTGATTCTATGGTATGTAAGTCCGCCAACCCGCACTAGGCCAGCGTGGTGGACTATATGGCCTAACCACTCTCAATCGTACTCTAGATTTAAGAGGAAGCCCGTGACCTGCAATGGGACGTATATAGGCTGATACGGTATGCTTCATGTGATATTTAAACTATTTCTCACTCTGACTTATCCTTTACCTTGAAAATTAATTTTAAAAATCTAGCACGGTCTTAAGCTGACAATTTTAACTTCTGGAAATTTTATCTTAATGAACATAATTACGTATACTCTGTAGACTAACCGTAGTCCGTATTAGCTTTCTTAATTTTAAACACAAATACAACTACAAAAGCAGTCAATACTTACGTGGTGGAAACCAGGTGGTACGGGGATGGCCATCCTGTAAGACTGGGTGGCGGTGAGCCCCATGAGCGAGCTGGTGTAGCCGTGGTAGCTGGTCTGCAGCGAGATGATGTCCATGTTGCCGGTGTACGCCTTGGCGAGGAGGACTGCCAGCTCGTTCGCCTCGGAGCCGCTGTTGGTCAGGTATACCACCTGGAAAGTGTAAGCAACTTGTTGTTAAGATGTTCTGAGGAATTTGTTGAATTATTGATGTGTCTCGAAACATGCAATCTTTACCAGCACTTTGCTCCTTGGAGTATTGCAGTTGGGACCTGATTGCGACTACAATATCACACATATTATGAGATATGATTTAGATTGTTTTGTACTTATTGTAGCCAAAATAAACGTTTTATCCATCTATTTATTTATCTTTATTAAGTTTTTTAACTCTATTTGCTAGCTAACTTTTGGTGATTGTTTCTCTGTTTCTCCCCTAACTTAATGATATACTCACATTCAAGTCCCCAGGGAACTTGGAGGCGAGCTTCTCAATGTACTCATACAGCTTGGGGTGGCGGTACAGGTTGGTGGTGTGCCACATGGTGTCCACCTGCTCCTTCAGGGCGGCGTTTACTTTTCTGCAAGTTACATGAAACGGTATTTAAATTTTTTGATCCCTTGGGCTACGTCGGCAGCTTTGTTTTATGAAAATTCTGATTCATTGTTGATGAAAATACAGAGCAGAGGATAAAGTTCAATTTCTATCCCTCTTCATAGTGCTCTGCATAGTAGTATAGAAACGTTGCTTTTATTATGATATTAGAATTCATTTTCACACAATTTATAAAAAAAAATATATAAACACCTAACAGACATATACGGAATATTTTGGGCTGCACAAAAATTTGTCTCGATGCGGGTAATATATCTTGCCTTTCAACCAATTGCGCCACAAATGCTGACTACGATCAAGTCAAGAAACTTTCATTATATTCATTGAAGTAAACTCACGGGTGGCAGTGTCCCACGGAGACGGTGACGATGCCTCCAAAGAGGTCGAGGTATCTCTTGCCCTCGTTGTCGAAGAGCCACTGCATGTGCCCCTGGTGGAGCAGCACGGGCCGCTTGTACACGTTCGTGATGGACGGCGGCATGTTCTCCGCTTTCAGCTTCTCTATACGCTCGTATGATGGACCCTAATAAACGATAAAGTGGTATTTAATGGCATAGCAGCCCAGCCCGACTCCGCTCGGTGCGGATACACTTTTTTGAAAATACATACATATACATACACTGGACATATTGAGTCTTATGTCTCAGGATGGCGAGCGCAGTGGAATGCCAAGCATTGCGTTGTAATTCAAGGTATTGTTTGTTTTCCTACTGTTCATGAGCGGTCGTATCGCTTACCATCAGGCAAACGGCATGCTCGTCTCGCCATTCATTGGAATAAACAAAAATCTATCGCCTATGTTCATCAGGGATAATGTAGGATTGTAATTAATTGTAATGGTGAAATAATTTTTCAAATCAGTCCAGTAGTTTCAGAGTCTATGCAAACTAACAATCAAATCTTACGCCTTTATAATATTAATTTACATAACAAAGTTAATAGCATCTCATGGGCGAAATGTACTCAAAATAAAGCATGCATTGGCATAATTATACCGATTCAAGTCAAAACGGACATCCAAAGGATGAACCCGAAACGTGGATCTTCGTCGTGAGTTCTTCACAACGAGTAAGGTGCCATACAAAAATCATAACAAACATTTGAGTATGTTTCTGTATCAGCCCATATACGTCCCACTGCAGGGCACGGGCCTACTCTACAATCGAGAATACGATTGAGAGTGGTTAGGCCATATAGTCCACCACGCTGGCCTAGTGCGGGTTGGCAGACTTACATACCATAGAAATTCTTATAAATCGCTATGGTATGCAGGTTTCCTTACGATGTTTTCCTTCACCGTTTTAGTGCGTGGTGATTGACTGTCAATACACACATGACTCCGAAAAGTCAGAGGTGTGCCCTGGGATTCGAACCCGCGACCACCGTGAACATGTTGGCAGCTGCGTCTAGTCCGTTTACCAACGTCACGCAATATGGATGGATATGCGTCATCTTTATTAAAACATCATTGGTTATACTTGAGTATGTTTACTAACTACTTATAACTTAATTGAAATTGGTTTTCTGTTCGACTATAGAAGCACATTATGAAGCTGACCCATTTATGCTGTACTTTGCAAACTTGCAACAAGGATTTAACACTTACAAATGCGATTAAAAAACCAAAGGGTATTTCATACACTTAGTAATTACGAAGAAACAAAAATTGATCTTTAGGAACCATCCCGTAAAGTATTTAAATAGGAGACGAAAGTTGATATGGAAGCTCATCATTTTTTAATCTTACAAGATACACGCAAATTAGTAATTGCTACGTATGATTCTTCTAACCAGATATTTACAGAGTTTTTAAGTGACATCTATGTAACATTATATTGGAATTAAAATATTAGGTCGCTTTGATACGAACTCCATTCGTATTTGCATATTACTTAGGTAACTATGATAATGTAATGAAATGACTGCATGTATTGAACGATGTAAAATGGTGTATACCTATCCCAAAAACAGTAAAATGAGACATTAAAACATGCAATTTAGTATACTCTAAGAAAAAATAGTAGGCTATGGTAAGAATGACAATGGAGTGAAAAAAAATAAGTACAATAATTAAAACAATTTTATATAATTAATCCACCTATATCGGTCCTTAAAATAATACTCTATTAGATTAAAGAAATATCCCGCAGATACAAGTTGGAAACGGGCATCCTCTACGATCGAACGAGGATATCACTTAGAAACCATTAAAAATAGGGATTTATAAATATTAAATACATTTCAATAACGTTAGTTAATTATATGTGTTTTTCTCCGATTTTTACTGGTTCAAACTCAACGTGTTGGTGATAATAAAATAAATTGTTAAACAATTTTACGTCAATGTTTCTGATTGACCGATATTCGCCCGAAGCAAAAAATATCCAAACATTGAGATATCTCCGCTATTATTACTAATCTTACGTATTGTTATTACATATATATGTTATTGGCCAAGTGATTAATCGGGCATTATTCATAATGCCCGGGCAATATGAATAATACTCAATAAGAGCGGGCAATGTGATTATAACCAATCAATTTATCACATTGCCCGGGCGTTATGAATAATACCAAGTGCCTATTGGGCAGAGTGATGTAAAGCGAATCAAAATCAAAACTATGAGCCGAAGTGGTGGAATTTAGAATTAGGCAGCATGAGGGAGTGGGTTGAGAGGAGTGGAGGGGGAGGGGGAGAGTCCCTGGTACCACTCCCATGAAAAGGTAACGCACCATTTCTGAGAAATATCTATTATAGCAACCTAACCCTCAAAACACTTGTTGTCAATACAAATTAGCTTCTGCATGGTCTCCGGCGCTACTCCGGCGCTTCAGCCCCTTCACCCTTGGGTAACAAAAGATAGGCAACCATGCTCACCTCCGCAGCTTCAGCTCGCTGCTGCAGCCTCAGCCGCTGCGGCTCGCACGGTTGCCTTTCCTTCATTACAGCGGGCGGGGGCTGCTCTCCCTCCGCGCCTCCGGCTTTTTATATACACTCTAGGGTCGGTAGCCAAAAGACTACGTGAAGTCGGGGTGTTCCAAGTCAGTTTTGGGGCACAGTCGACCTGATCCATAAAGTGGGTAAACTAATTTTCTTCTGAAGATTTTTTTGGACGTTAAAAAACAACTAAACATAAGCAGATCAATTCAACCTTTCTAATTTATGGGTCTATCGCAAATGTGACAATGCGGCAGCGCACAACGTAAAAAATCACCTGTTAATCACATTGCCCGAACATCATGTAGCCATATTCATAATGCCCTAGCAATGTGATAAATAGGTGAGTTTAGATTGTAATTTATCACTTGGCCCGATATGGCTCGGCAATATTCATACTGCCCGGGCATTATGAATACTGCCCGCATTAATCACTTGGCCCATAACATATATATCATTGTGCTTTTGTTCAAACTAATTATAGAGATAATGATGAAGAATAATAATTAAAGTTCGTGGTGTCTGTTTCTGATAATATATTTTTTCCGAACCGACTATTACTTGGTATGTTTAATATAGTGGAGTTCCAGTGCCGAAATTGTATGGAAATACCCTTGTCCCTTTGGTCTTATAATGTTCTATAGATATAGGAACCCACTTCATTGCGAATAATAAGCACTGAAATTAAATTATAATAATAGCCATCTAAATGAAAATAGACCACTTTATGTTAATGTCATCTTTAGGAGATCTGAAAATTCGTGGTTTTTAGTCTTTCGGATCCAACTTTCAACGCTTGTTTCTTCATATCATTAACCAAACACTTCACATAGCTTTCGATCCTTCTTTTCCGATATAATAAACCACTTTTTCAAAAAAATATCTATGCAAATATTATAACATTTTGAAAAGACTCACCGTGTATTTTTTAGGGACAAAATCCGATGGCGGCATTTTTGCGCTGCTGTAAGAGCGCACTGCGCTAGCGCACAGTTTGGTTCCTGAAAACATTTTTATTTTGTTACTTTTCAAATTGTTTTAGTACTATTTGTAAAATCATACAAAATAAATTAACTTCTGTAATATAAAATATATTGGTATAAAACCAAATTTTAACTAAGTATATATTTTTTACATTAATGAAATAATTGGAATAAATATTTAAATAATGGAATAGATACCTCTGCTCGCCATAATGTCCCAGTTAGTTTCAGTGAGCGTGAATGTGCGGCGCGGGCCTATATGTTCATTACGATATGAATGGCAACCCGGCGACCGTTGACTTTTTGTGGAATTAATTTACAATTTGAACAATGTAAGGGCGTGTTACACTGGCAGTTTTTTATTTCATTTATTTTTAATGCGTTAGAACCATAGGTTGTATGCATTAATCGTTAATCGGTAAAATATCAAGACCCTTAGTTCCATCGTTCAGAGACATCACAATCGCATACCTTGCTACGTGATGCACATACCATTATTTCTTCAACAAGTTCGTTGATCCTTCTACATGTGCTCGAAATTGTATTCAAATTCCTTCACTTTTTTCTTAGGTTTTCATATCCGCGGTTTCCTCACAACAATATATAATTCCTCAATAATGCACTAACTAAACTGTACCTATACTACTTCCAGTTTTAATTAGTTTGCCTTTCACTTCTAAAACTCTAAAAGAATTAACACGTAAATGTATGATAATATTATGTGTAATATAAACAACAACAACAACAATGCACCAGCTTGCCACTATTCTGCCCTATTTCACTGATAATGGAGTAATAGTGTCAACAATTTGTTCATATACTCCTTATCTATTCATGAATAGAGCATGCTTCAATAAAGGTCAGGAAGGCAATAGCTATTAGCCTGTTACATATAGTTAGACTCACTGTTTTCTAAAATATTTCCTAGCTGTATGTCAAAAACACAAAATAAAAAAAGTAATAGAAGTCACTGAAGGTTTTTTTAACAGGTCACTCTGGATTTATAGGGTGCGTCTCATATATGAACAATGGACTGCAAAAGTCATCCAGAGGCTTCCTTACCTTTTAAGTTCAGCTCAAACTGCTCCATTTCCACCGGTCTTCAATGTCCTCGATTGAGGGTTTGATATCTTCCTTGACTACGACTAGCTCTTTTTTCCCGGACTGGAATACAGTTTGTTAAATAGCCTGTTTCTGTATCAGCCCATATACGTCCCACTGCAGGGTACGGGCCTCCTCTACAATCGACAGTACGATTGAGAGTGGTTAGGTCATATAGTCCACCACGCTGGCCTAGTGCGGGTTGGTGGACTTACATACCATAGATTTTTTTATAAACCGCTATGGTATACAGGTTTCCTCACGATGTTTTCCTTCACCATTTTAGTGCGTGGTGATTGACTATCAATACACACATGACTCCGAAAAGTTAGAGGTGTGCCCTGGGATTCGAACCCGCGACCACCGTAAACATGTTGGCAGTCGCGTCTAGTCCGTTTACCAACAGGCCACCACGCACTTCGTAAATAGCCTGTTTACAAGGGTGATAATACAACATGAAATAAAATTTGCATGATAAAAACCCATCCAACCGAA
Organism: Hyles euphorbiae; assembly: GCA_023078785.2. Lineage (NCBI taxonomy): Eukaryota > Metazoa > Arthropoda > Insecta > Lepidoptera > Sphingidae > Hyles > Hyles euphorbiae. The sequence goes on along the minus strand of CM041039.1, from coordinate 2,180,578 downwards.
AAAGCATCAAAAAATGAAAAAAAGTGCATTCAAAAATAAAAGTTGGCCATTGTGAACGCGGCATGCTACCGAAATGATATCAAATCAAACAAAAATCATACAACGTATACAAATAAACTTAATAATTGGAGATTTGAATGAGAATATCAGTGTGGCAAAGACTTAGCGACGCTATCAATTGAGACTCAATAGATATGACGTGTATGGCGCGGACTCAGTACTAATAAGAGGGGCTTAAATAAACGAGTAGGTATCCAAAGCTTTATTTTATTTCATTTCGTAATTATCTGTATCAGCCCATATACGTCCCACTACAGGGCACGGGTCTCCTCTACAATCAAGAGTGTTATTGAGAGTGATGAGTACGTAATTATAAAACCGTTGTAATATTCCGAACTGAACTTACGGCCCACGACGTGGAGGACTTTGGCCTAACCTCTGCCAACGCGACTCTTTAAAGTAAAAGATTCTTGCGTTCAGCAATGGGTTGTGCATATTTAACACTCTCTAAAAATATTATTTTCTAGTGGTGGGCTGAGTTTCACCAGGGTGCAGATGGTTACTTTTTGAGTCCAGGCTACAACTGCAACTCATTATTTCGCGTACCTACCTATTATTTTGATTTATATTTAAACTTAATGTGACTACCGTCTTCTGTGTTGCTTTTCCCATCCAGACACGTTATGTCTCGCCCTGTCCCATATTATTATGTCCCATTATTCAAGTCATGCAATACTGTCCTCTTATAACCCATGCCATCTTTGCCATCATCCTTTGAATTTCAAAAAGTAACAAATACCTATAGGTATTTGAATTACTTGTTTATTCCACGGAAACACTTCATTTTTGGAATAAAAAGGAGTAGCCTATGTGTTAATTCAACATGTCACCTACCTTCATAGTTCATACTTTTGCTGTGTACGCCTAAAATGGGCATATACGTTTAAATGTTAATAAAGTATAGATATATAACTTCATTTAAGTGAAATAATGTATTATGCTGTTCGCCTACATTTTTTCAAATAAATAAATACCTTTTAATTAAAATCCGCTGAATCGTTTCTGAGATTAGCGTGCGAAATCCCACAGACAAAACTGTAATTATTATAATAATATTTTTCAATTATTAGTACATAGATGTAGATAGTTAGATTCGAAGGTAAATGCAAAATTTTAAGGGAAAATCATGCGTCTAGTAGAATTTATTATTTCAAAATTAATGTTTAATGATATTATAATGATAATTTTGATTTTTCTTTGCTTTTACGAACGTTCTAAAATGTAGAAGTGAAAAGTATTGACCCCCATCATTTATAAATGAATCCGTTTGGTGACATGATATGAAGAAAATATCTCAAACAATGTTAGGCTCTTGAAATACACGCGACTAGTTTTATCAGTTGCAGAGGACAGAGGTCTTTTAAAATTACTCTTATCATTGACAGCACTAGTAGTAGGTATTTTTACCTATGCCGTCGAACAAAAGATACTAGAGATCCCCCTTGATCCCATAATATTCGACTAAATAAATCTAGTTGTATTAATTAAGCGAAGCCAGAGTCTAGACTCCACACCAACATACGCCATTTGTCGTGAGTTGTAGAAAGATGTCACTGCGCTAAGGCTTTATGATTTTTCGTCTTTATTCATACAGTTTAAAACATATTTTGGTTATATTTTTTTTTTAAACTGTCTGAATAATGCCGAAAGACTAAAACAAATCTTACGGTGAGCTCGACGCAGGGATATAATCCGCGATATTCGCTTTCACAGACAATGGGAGCACGTTGAAGCCTTCGTAGCACAGTTGGTTAGACGTCGGCTGTGAAACGAGAGGCCGCGGATTCGATCCCCGCACTGAATCAAATATTTGTGTAAACCACAGGTATTAGTTTCGGGTCTGTGTGTTTTTGAGAATAATCTCTCGTAGTTCCTGATACCTACGACACAAGACTCAATCTGTGTGAATTCAGGAATAATGAATATGTATGTGACTGTTAGGTGTATTTATTTAAAAACTCATGCATATGCACATATTGGCTAGGTAACAGGAACATTGCAAACAAGATATATAAAACCCTGCAAATATATTATTTAGATAGATATTTACAGAAATACATATACAATCTTATTTGTTATAGTCCCTTCCCTTCGGATCTCTGAGCTGTTCAGACGTGTTTGTCACTTTACTCCGTTAAAATTTTTATAATATTTTTTAAAGTGTTTTAATATAAACAACGGTGAATAAATACTAGGAGTGCATAAAATCGAAGAACTAACACAATCGCTGTCAACGCATTGTCCGTCTCTGTCAACTGTTTGCAGTACCTCCACTACGCACCGCCACTAATCAACCAATCAAATCTCAAGTAAGTGAGAAAGAACTACTAAAAGTAAATCCCATTGCACCAATTACCTGTCATCTTGAACGAAGGGTCAAGATATACTGGACGGAAAGCTGTTTTCTTTGAACTTATCGATTGCCACCAAGTTAAGCTGAGCTCTCCCGCCACTAAGCGAACAACCGCCTAATACATATGATATCCTGGTATATCATCGCAATTATTTGGGTTACTTAAACTGATTAAAACTCTTATGGATGACGACAACAAAATCTTGAACAGGTAACAGACCTCCCTAGAAAGGGACAACAACGAATGAGTAGATAAAATTTAAGCTACATCAGTCCTCTGTTCACTTTCTGCTTACCTTAATACCCACGTCTTGAGACAAGATGCCGCTTAAGAGGACTCCAACAAAAAACACACCACCATCTAAATCGACAATTAGAGGAGCTTTGCGTACTTCTGCAACACAAGACCGAAACAGTACATCCTCTGAGGAAGAATCATCTCAATCGTATGTTACGCAACGTACTAGAAAGCTAAACCAAAGCGATGACAACTTTAAGTGCGAAATTATGCAAATGTTCAGGGAATTAAAAAGTGCAACGGAAGATATTAAGGAGCAAAACACCAAACTAAGGGAAACGATGGACTTTTTTTCAACAAAATACGATGAAATATTGGAAAAACTTTGCCAATTTGATCAATATAGAGCTGAAGATAAAAAACATATTAAGAACCTCGAGGATAAAATTGAACAGCTGGAAAGACAGGGACGTGCAACTAGTTTAGAACTAAGGAACATACCACACATGATTTCTGAAAACAAACAAGCTCTAGTTGATTGTGTCATTAAATTAGGCAAAGTTACAAATATGCCAATAAAATCTCGCGACATAAGGGATGTTTTTAGAATCAAAGCCAAGACGACGATTAAACCAATAATTGTCGATTTTGCAACAGTCCCAATCAAGGAAAATGTACTCTTATCGATCAAAAAATTCAACAAGGATAACAACACCAATAAACTTAACACAGAACACCTGAACATTCAGGGACCAATTGTTCCAGTATTTGTTTCTGACAATCTCACTCCTAGATTGAAAAGACTCTTTTTTTCTTGCTCGTGAATTTGCATCACAGCATAATTTTAAATATTGTTGGACGTCTTATGGCAAAGTTTTCCTGCGCAAAAATGATGGATCGCCTCATAAAAGAATTGAGACAGAATCGGATCTCAATGATTTGAATCCCAAAGACTGACTAGATTGTGTTATTTTTATTTTTATTTTTACTTTTTGCAAAATATTTAAGTTTAAGCATGGCATTCCAATGTTATTACATTTATCATTTCTTAATTTATTATTTTATATACAACCTTACACTTACATACATCTTAAACATTTTACCTACTTAACATACATTTACACACAACTTAACACACAAATCTTTACTATACATAAAAACACTGCATTTGTCCATGTAACTAATATAAATTCTACAACTAAACACTACTATATTATTATACCTAGTCCTATGAATTTAATTATATACTGTCATTTCCACCACAATGGCGACTTTCAATCCTAATAATAAAGAAATCGTCAATGATCTAGACAATTCGTCTGATATTACATGCGTCAAATTATCCAACCCTAATCTTTGTTCGAAAGTCCTTAACTATAGCCTAAACCAAAGGCACAATCTCTCCATTCTCACTATAAACATAAGAAGCGTTAATTGCAATTTTGATAGCTTTTTGATATTTATTACACAACTTAATATTAGTGTTGACATTATAGTTCTTACAGAGTGCTGGTTGGATGAGATCAGTATACCTCCGCTTTTACACGGATACACCTCATATAGAACCTCTCGCATTATTAACCAAAATGATGGAGTGATTGCCTACGTGAAAAATAATATTTCATCGAGTGCTACGGAGCCTCTGTATGAGGACGGCAATTTTTTAGTTCTCGATATCAATGCAAAACTAACTGTTATATGCACATATAGACCACCAGCGACCCGTAACCCCTGCAGGTATATTGAGTCTATCCATAATATATTAAAACAAACTAAAACTAGTAATATAATTTTAACAGGTGATCTAAATATTGACATCATGCCAACCAATCAATCGGGCTTTTCGGCAGAGTATCTTAATATTCTAGCTTCATATGGTTTAAGACAATGTGTATTTTTGCCTACTAGGAAAGGCACTTGCTTAGATCACTTCATGGTCAAAGGCTACGAGTCTATAAAAACTATTGTTTTTAATGAATTTACTGACCACTGTCCTGTCTTGCTGTATATAGAAAAATCTAAATTAACACATAATCAAGGGACTATCCGTGAAAAAATACATTACGATCATAATAAAATACTTAAAGATATTATGGCGAAAGATTGGTCCCCAATATATCAAATCACAAATATCCATTGTGCCACGGAACTCTTTGTCAACGATTTACAAAACATATTAAATAGTAATAAAACATCTATTAAAGTAACTAAGAGATTAAATCCACTTAAGCCTTGGATATCCCAGGGTGTGTTAAGATCCCTTAGAAAAAGAGACCTACTACATAAACGGGCAAAAAAGTTACCAAACGACACTGAATTATATGCTAAGTATAAAATATATAGAAACATCTGCAACAGTTTAACCAAAACATTAAAACGGCAATATTATCAAAAGGAGTTTACAAATAAAAAAGGAAATGTCAGAGAGACTTGGAAATTGATAAAAGAAATAGGTAATCTCGATCCGCAACGCCCCCAATCCACTGTGCTTTTAAATATTCATGATACACCTAAAGACTCTTTAAATAAAGTCAATAATTTTTTTACAAACGTTGGAAGTGATTTAGCAAATTCTACACTTACCAAACTTAATAAATCTGATTTGGATTTGGCCAAAAACTCAGCTAAAGATGGTCCTCTATCCTCAATGTCACTGTATCCGACTGATAGTGAAGAGATCAGAGTCGTCATCCAAACTCTTAAATCTCAAAGCGCCCCAGGATGGGATAATCTTAACACCACTTTCTTTAAAAAATATAGTCCATGCCTTTGCCATCCTATCGCTTATTTATGTAACCTTAGTATGCAAACAGGTACATTTCCTAACATTTTAAAACAAGCAATAGTTATCCCTATTCATAAGTCAGGGTCTCTTTCGTCTCCAAATAATTATCGTCCTATTTCTCTTTTATCAACTTTAACAAAAATTTTGGAAAAAATTGTTTGCAAACGATTAATACATTACTTAGAGAGTAACAAACTATTGCACGAAAACCAGTTTGGATTCAGGAAGTATAAATCTACAGACGATGCTGTTCTACTGCTGACCTCTAAAATCACTAGCTACTTGGAAAAATCTGAAAAATGTATAGGTGTATTCTTGGACTTGCAAAAAGCGTTCGACACTGTTTCTATACCAGTTCTCCTTACTCGACTTACCAACATTGGCGTTAGAGGGATTCCCCACTCATGGTTTAGGGACTATTTGACACACAGAACACAAAAAGTACGCATCGACAAAGTAACTAGTGATCCTGCTACTTGTACGTATGGAGTTCCTCAAGGAAGTATTCTTGGTCCAATCCTATTTCTAATCTATATTAACGAACTATGTAAAGTAAACATTAACAATGCCGACTTGCTTATGTATGCAGATGACACCGTTATAATTTTTCACAGCTCTAGTTGGGAGTCGGTAATTAAACTAGCCGAAAAAGGACTTGCATCAATCACTAGATGGCTTGAAAATAGCTTGTTAACCCTTAATACTTCAAAGACGAAATATGTCTGTTTCTATAAAACTATAGCCACCAAACCTCCACAAAGTTTTAAGATCAGAATTCACTCATACCCCTGTAATATTGAAGTAGATGATAATAAAATATGTAATTGCATAAATCTTGAAGCCGCACCTAGCATTAGATACCTTGGTGTATATGTTGACAGCAACCTAAAATGGAATACCCACGTTTCTGTACTTGCTAAAAGAATTAGACGGCTAATTATAGTTTTTAAAAAATTAAGAGAAATAATAGACCAACCTCTACTCATACAAATATATAACGCCCTTTGTCATTGTCTAATAACCTACTGCATATGCTCTTGGGGAGGAGCGGCAAAATCATATTTAATTGAAATAGAACGAGCACAAAGAGCATTATTGAAAGTGATTCTTCGATTACCATATCGACACCCAACAACAGACCTTTACGAAAAAGCCGGAGTATTGAGTATAAGAAAAACATATCTATTGCATTGTATTAGACGCTACCATAAAATAGCTCCTCCTAAAGATAAACATAAACGGATCGATAATTGCAAAGTACCTAACGTTCGTAGTGCTGTTGCTAGGCGGCACTTTGATTACCAAGGTCCACGTCTTTATAATTTACTTAATAAATATGTAAATATACGAGATTTTAGCAACTACAAGGCCAAACATCAAATATTAAACTGGTTAGGACTCCATGATTATGAAACCTGTGAAAACCTAATTTCCACATAGACTTGTCGCATAGTGAAATGACGAATATAGTATAAACAACCTTAGAAACTCCTCTTTCATTCATGCTCCCTCCTCACACACACACACACGCACACACACACACACATACACACACACACAAATACACTCGCATATAATATAATAATATACTGTATACACCCTAACACACAATAATACTTATATATTCATACTAGTTATAATTTTTTATTTTTGTTTATTTTCTTTGGCTTATACTCGTATTGTAATTTTGTGTTATATATTCCTTTTCAATCAATTGTTTTGATTGTACCTTATATAATATAAGTAATTGACACACAAGATTATTGTACACGTTTATGGGAAGGAACTGTTCTCCTATAATACAAGGTTTACTTAGTTTAGGGGACAGGGCTACAATGAATTGTAATCAAAAATTTGTGTCTAATAAAATACTTTTATTATTTTATTTTATTTTTATTATAGTAGGCTGGTAGCTCGCTTTTACATATTAATTTAATGTTTATCTTGTGAAACTACTTAATAAGCTTTTACAAAGGAATTACACGATTTGTTAGTCATTTTGTATGCTCAGGTAAATTGAGTTTCGCAAGTAATTGTTTAAACAAGACAGCGATAAAGTGCCGATGGCTTAAAATGAAGCATTTAGGTAGTTCTACTTCATAGTATTGGTGCTCTATGGCCGTAATTATTTATTTATGTGAGTTGTGACATATGAATTGTATACCCCAATGGATACTAAAACAGGGCTAATAGGATATCTGGTAAATTAATAACACCCAGATCAGCCAGACAGAGGTGTAGTTGGACGTTGGTTAGACGCTGGCTGTGAGACAAAAGGCTGCGGGATCGATCCCCGCACAGCGACTGTCTATGTGAAGCAGAAGTATTTACTTCGGGTTTAGTTGTTTGTGTGATCGATCTCTGGTGGTTTCTGATACTGAAATATTTATCGGCGTGTTTGAAAAGAGAAATACGCAAATAGCCAACCCCGTACTGCCACATTTTGGATTAAAATAAATAGGCCAACCGGTCTACCCGGATTGGATACGGATTTGGAATCGGAGAATCGGAGTTTAGGCTGCAGATGTTTATTTAAAAAAAACTTTATTGACATTTAGCAGAAAAGTATCCAATGTGGAGCAATTCATTCTCATTTATTTAGCTCAACTTGGGTTTTGTATAAACGTTATACAAAACACGAGATCAGTAATGAAAGGCGTAAGCATCAACATAAAACGAAAAGATTTGTTTTCACCACTGCTGTTCATACATGCTTTCAAGTAGGTATTCAGCGCTATTCTGATCCATTCCGCACCATAACCGATTATAATCAAATTGGTTCATCTGAATATATATTGGGCTGAATATATTATGTAGTTACTCCATAGGTGGCTGCTACAATTAGATATCGATGAGTAAAGACATCATCCTGAACTTGGCCGGGTCACTTTGTTTGCCTATTGACTATTTTCACAGCGGTCATCTCAATTAAAAGTGCAAGTAACGCGTCACGAAAACAAAAATAAATATTATCTGTTCGTTCACTCTTATCACATGCAGTTGGGTAAATAAAAAAAGGAGTAAATAAAGCAATTAGCTGTGGTTAAAATGCATGCCTCATTAGCACTATGACCTTACTCCGCCCGGGTGCAGGAGCTAAACCAAAAAGTTACTCATATTCTGTCATCGCGGACATTTGCCTATGACTGTGGTTTTTAACCAGTAATCCCTGGAAACATCTCCAGTAATCCGCAGAGCCATACTAAAGCCAACATTAAAATATTTTTTGATGTGATGTGTCTTTATAGCAGTGATTCTCAACCACTGTGCCGCGGCACTTTTGTGTGCCGCCAAATTTCAAAAGTGTGCCGCCAAATTTTGCAAATATATAATAATGTTAATATTATTAAATTATATCATTTAAAAAGAAAAATATTTTTAACATGAATATATATTTAAGTCCACATAAAAGTTAATTATTTTATTATTTGCTTTGCAACGCGTTTTTTCTTAGTGCCAAATTATGATGAAGCGGCGTGCATAGCAATAGGAATATGTCTCAAGTCGGCGCACACTTGCCACTTCTGCGTACAAAACGTGTTGTTGTGATAGTTGGGATTCACAAGGTGTTGCATAGTAGTTACTGCACCTTTTCTTTACGATATGAGAGTAGCATTGTCATTTTTACGACCAAATATAAATAAAATTACCAAAAAAATCAAGCTCAAATTTCGCATTAAAAATATTTTTATTATTAGCTTGTAATTAATCCCTTAATAAACGTTTAGTTATTATTGTAGTATATATTAGTTTATTTCGTATATTTAAATATTTTGGCATAAACTATTTATGCAGTGTGTTGTAGTAAGTAAATAACTTTTATCTTTTTCTTTGTGTGCCGCCAAATTTTGAAATCGTTAAATGTGTGCCGCCAAATTTTGAAATCGTTAAATATGTGCCGCAACAAAAAAAAGGTTGAGAATCACTGCTTTATAGATAGACAGAAATACTCTTTAGCGAATGTAACGGAAGCTTTCTTATGGAATTTTTGCAATATTTTTCACCGCTGCTGCGCTGTATCTGTATATCTGTATCAGCCCATATACGTCCCACTACAGGGCACGGGCCTCCTATACAATCTAGAGTACGATTGAGAGTGGTTAGGCCATATAGTCCACCACGCTGGCCTAGTGCGGGTTGACGGACTTACATACCATAGATTTTTTTATAAATCGCTATGGTATGCAGGTTTCCTCACGATGTTTTCCTTCACCGTTTTAGTGCGTGGTGATTGACTATCAATACACACATGACTCCGAAAAGTCAGAGGTGTGCCCTGGGATTCGAACCCGCGACCACCGTGAACATGTTGGCAGTCGCGTCTAGTCCGTTTACCAACAGGCCACCACGCACTTACGCTGCTGCGCTACTATTAGTCAAAGCCTCGTGTTATAGAGCTTCCATTACCAAAATGTTTTTGCAATTAATGAGCGAGTTAAAAGAGGTTATTTTTTGTGCGTTCAAATCGGCTAACTCTTCTGCTTTTATTTGTAATGACTTCAAAATCGTTTTATTCGTATGTTTTCTTTGAACTAAATATTATCTTTCGTCCCAAAATACCTCATAAGCAACTGGCACCACATTATGACCCAAGTTTTGTATCGTTATCAAAAACACGAAATGCTTTTCGGCTTCGAAATATTTGAGGAACACAAAGCCTGTTTTTATGGTTGGAAATCGAACCCGATCTTGTTTTCCAGTTTGCGTTTTGGAAAAATGCGCGACAGAAGCTGTCTAACATATAAAACCAATGACTGCTGGTTTTGATTATTTTATTTTTTAAATTTATAGTACAAAATACTTCGAGACATCCAATATTACTGGGTGTTTGTGGAACAGAAGAATTTCTCGTAGTTCCTGGTACCGAAGAAATAAGAAAGAAAGAAAAATAATAAGTCATAAACCTTAAAAAAATACATCTCATGAGATAGCAAAAAAAATTAACAACAAAGAAAGTCCATTAAGTACGTCTAGACAACGCGTTGTGGCTGTGACATGTAGGTGACTCAGCATAAGATTCCGCATATTATTAATATTATAGTCCGCCAACCCGCACCAGGCCAGCGTGGTGGACTATATGGCTTAACCACTCTCAATCGTACTCTCGATTGTAGAGTAGGCCCGTGCCCTGCAGTGGGACGTATATGGGCTGATACAGATTAATATTATTACAAGTCTTGATGTTACTGTATGTATGTGACTGTTGAGTGTACTCTGATAACCTAAAAGGTGTATGAAGACATCGCACAAAAACAAAACATAAAGGGTTAATATAAAATAAAACAAATGTATAAAAATGTAACATTGTTTTATTAAATAACGCTCACACGCGCACGTTGTTACAATCTCCGCACTGTTCATATCTTACGCACATCACACTTACATATACAACAGTCTGTCAACGATTAAATCAAAACAGGCCTGGAACACTTCACATCTAACTAACGGAATTTATTTAAAAAAATCCTGATAATATGTCAATTATTTCTACATTTTATTCATCACTCGTGTAAAATATCTAGTTATACAGGGGCGGCGCAAGATTTGAGTAATGGGGGCAATTACAGCCTCACGGACATAACCTTGCACTTTGAATATAAAGAACATTTATTTATGCCAAATAGCTAGGATAAAACAATAGATATTAAATTTTATTTATTAAACAATTTTCATTTCATTTAATCATTTTCATTCTGGAACATTAACCCATTTATAGAAACCTGACCTGATAACCTGACAGTCTTTTCGCCCACATGTATTTCCCTAGCGCCGTCCCTGGCTACACTATTGATGCTATGTCCCTTAAGGTCCTGTTTCGACCCACTCGCGCCGTAGCACCTACAGTGCCGCACTTAGTCGTCGCCCGCGGATCTCTTCGCCTTTCTGGCACGAGGCGACTGTTTGGGAGTCTTGGGGGATTTTTCTGTAACAAAAATATAGGGATTAATGCTTGTGCCATCAAGTTTCTATCAAGAAAGGAGAAATAAAAAAAATGTACATTTTGATTTTTGAATATATCGAGTTGCAAAGTCTATGTAAAATATATAAAAAAAAGTTTTTTAATAAATGCGAAAACAATTTAGCTCAGTATTGTGTATGTCCTAGAATCTATCTGGGGGCGCGGCCGAGCCCCCGTCCAAGTCGAGCTATAGGCCGTAACATCCTTTTCTCGAAGCAATTCAGACGATTTTCAACCCCCTATAACTTCGTTGTGGCTAAAGCATGAAGCCTGAATTTTCAGTTACTAAGCAGGCATTGTGTAAACACGGTATATTTAAAATTTCATTCAATTTGAACCAGTAGTTTAATAATTATAACTAGTCAAACTTTCTTAATTTTGTCACTCACTGACTGACTGACCGATCATCAAAAGTCTAAGGCACTTCTAGCAGACATAGAACCTTCAAATTTAGAATATAATTAGTGTTTAGTGTCTAAAGTAAGGGAAAATTCAAACATTTCATAATTTGTGTCTAGTTTTCTAGATAGACCAACTGCGTGAATAACTTTGTAATCCCATATAAATGTATAGGATTGCAAAGTTACATTTGCAGTTAATGAATCATTGTACCCGTATATAATGGAATAATAGTTGTAGATAGATATCTATAAATATGAGGCATAACAGGAGGGGATATAGAGAGGGAAATGGTATATTCAGCCCATGAAACTGTACAACATTCCTCTAGAAAAACATGACGAAGAAAAACTTGCAAATAAATAGACTAAATAGCTCGAAAATATCAATTACAATGAAAGAAAGAACATTAATAATCAAATCCGCTATATTTGTGATAAATTGATGCCTACAAAAATAAGAAAAATCCATAAGACAGAGGCTTTAAGAAAAATCGTTAGTGATATTCTAGAAGTAAGAAGTACCGAAAAGGAAAAAAGTAGGACTCTACAAAAAGACGTGAGATCCCATCAAAAACATCCTGTAAAAAAATTCCAAGTCTCGCAGCTCAGGTTTTCTACCGCAAAAAGTTGTGAGATGCATGTAATACCAAGTCGATTAATTTATTTAGTCCTTAAGGGACCTTCTATATAAAGTTATTACGTAAGTTATTACCATATCAATATTAAAAATTCTTTACGTTTTAAATAAATAGATCGACTTGGCCAGCAGCATTATGTATAAATTGTACGATACATTATGTTTTCATGCGATGGCCAAGTCGATCCATTTATTTAAAACGTAAAGAATTTTAATATTGATATGGTAATAACTTACGTAATAACTTTATATAGAAGGTCCCTTAAGGACTAAATAAATTAATCGACTTGGTATTACATGCATCTCACAACTTTTTGCGGTAGAAAACCTGAGCTGCGAGACTTGGAATTTTTTTACAGGATGTTTTTGATGGGATTGTGCTTTTCTAACTATATCGGGTATATCAAGAGTGCTACCGATAACGAAGCCGAGTGGTAGTTTTAGTGACTACAAACACAATGCAACGAAAAATGTCGCAAGGAAACGCGAGAATTATTTTTTATGATTTTTTAAATATCGTCATTTTTGGATGGCAAATCCATAGTTTTTGCTAAAATAATAATTTAAACTCTTTTATACCTTAGAGTATTTATACATAAAAGTGTATACACTATTTTAATATTTCAGGAAAAAATATTTACTACCCAAATATGGCCATAGGGAAAAAATAACAAAAAAAACTGTCGCTTTTTTGCAACTTTTTCTGTTGCATTGTGTCTAAAGTCGCTTAAACTACCACCCGGCTTTGTTTTCGGTAGCAGTCTTGATATACCCGGTATATATTGTTTCTATTGATGATTTGCCCAAACCGGTATTCATACCCGAGACCTCAGCTTTGTGACCATACCTTAGTACAACGCCACTGAGGCATGACTGAGAGATCACTGAGCAAATATTCAGAAAGCGACACATTTCACGTGGCCTTGTGCGGTCTCTGTGTTATCTGCGCATAATCCTTATAAGTCACGTAACTTTATCATTGCTTTGCTTTTGTTTATTATTGGATTTAAATAAATAACCGCTGGTGTTACGGAAAGGCGAGATGAAATTGTTTTCGAAACAGTCAAGGCCGTTTCGCCTAGTATCTTAGAGACAACATGTTTTTCACATTTAAAAAAGTGGCGTCTCACCATTTAATCTTTTTTGGATGCCTGAATGTGATTACTTCAAAAAATTAAGTAATAATTGTGAATAAAGGGACAGATGACCTCATTGGTCAAGTCACGCAATGACATCAAACTGTCATTGTCACATCAAATCTCTGTCGCTTTTGTTTTTAAAATACAAAGATGATGATGATTATCTCTCATTCTATACCTTACCAGCAAATACTTTTATATCGACGTGCTCGAATTTCTATATACCGAGTTAACTTTAAGCGGGATACACTTGTGTGAGTCACTTTACGAGATTTCCATTATCATTTACCGATACGAAAATCTTGTCACTAGTAAATGTGTACATATAATTGGATGTTATTTTACTATGAATTTTGCACAACATACAGCAATCAAACATATTTTTTTGTTGTAATGCATCTCCAATCTCCGACTTTCTATGATACACAATCAGTCCATCATATTACAAATCATATCATAACTAGAAATAGTAAATTAATATAAATAATACTAAGGATAGAAATATTTTGTATATAGAATTTAAGTTCTACATGTATTGACTTGTCATGAGAGCTCTATAATCGCCTACACGACCAATAAATACAATTCATTTTATATCGACTGTAATTTTTAAATGTCTGTTTTTTTAAATAATGAAATGAGTACTCACTGAGTTGGTTAAGCACTTCCTGCGGCAGCCAGTCGTAGTCGACATCGGTGGCGGTGCCGCGCTCTATTTGGCGGGGCGAAGCCCTGGGGGCGCGGCGCCGCGCCAGCGAGGACAGCGCCTGCTGCCCCGCCACCAGCGCCAGCACGCCGCCCGCGCCCAGGAACACGTACAGGAAGAACGTCTCGCCGTCCAGACCCTCCGACACCTCCACTATGTTCAGCGTCTGGTTGTATACGGCCTCCTGGTGATAAGGAAATTATTGTTTACAATGCTGATTCACTACAGATACTAATAAACCATATTTATCTTTATCTTCAATGGCTAAATATAAAACTACTTTGGAGTGTTTTTCAAGTAGAGGGGAAGACCTTTGCTGGCAATGGGATGGTATGGGTTAGTACAAGATATCTGAATTTTTTTATTGCAATTGCATTTTATTTTTTTTATTAATGGCAAGAATGTTATGCAATGCAATTCTAGCGTTAAAGTCTTTTTAGTAAAGGACTGGACAATGCTGTCGAAGCCGTAGCCGCAGGTTCGAATCCCAAAAATCTACTGACTACCAATATTTTTTTTTGTCATGAAAATTACTCGCACTCACCCAGCCAGATGGACTATAGAGTATCGCCTACCCTCTCTCAACGTAAGTCTCGATTCTATCGGACACATTTGTTCTAACATTGGTACGTTCATGGGCTGCATTTATAATGTAACTCAATTCACATAAAAAACAAGTATCAGCTCAGAAGTACCCTGAATTTACGAGAATGCGTGTAGAGGTTGACAAAACTGAATCATGCGAAAGTCATACACCCATAGGGACTTTAAATCAAACTTCATACACTATGCATGATGCATCATATCTAAACTATAAAAAACGGAGCAGCATTTTATCCCTAATTTTCTACTTTTGGTAAAAATAATCTCAACAGTCAAATGTATAGTCCCACTCTAAGGTCGAGTCTTGTTTCGTTGGTATCAGGAGTTACGAGAGACTTATCAGTCTCACCCAAACACCTAGACCCGATACAAATATTTGTGTTCACACAGACTTCTGTTAAGTTGCAGTGATCGAACACGAAGTCCTTTCACAGCCGGCATCTCAGCAACTGCGCCACGGAGGCTGTCATGAAGTCATATAAAACTGTATGCACCTGGCCTATAATGATCGCATATGTAAGGTCCAAGGTCCTCTAACCGGCTATATGATAAGTTTCCGCTTTCGCATTTATACATTTTACGTAGATGAATAAGATTTGAAATCTTGAATTCGTTTGTGACACTTATTTTTTACCTTATTTTTTTACTGTTATTTTATTTAGAGCACGGATATTAAACGCTTCCTGAATAAATGTTATAATGTTAGTTTAGACTTCCGGTACAAAAATTTCGCAAATTGTTAATTTATTTAAGGATATGCAAGAAAATTCGGAAAAATGAATACCCTAAATAATCACTTGATGGCCTTTTTGCTAAGTTACTTTTAAATAAGCAAAAATACAATTTAAATAAAATAATTGACTTTATGGAGCGTTTTACGCCCTCTGGCGAGATAGTGGAACGACTTGCAAAAGAGGGCTGGCAGCGACTGGATGGATAAAGCAACAGACCAGACTCTGTGATGTACATTGGGAGGCCTATGTCCAACAGTGGGCTGCAACAGGCTCATGATGATATTATTGAATTGATATTACACAAATTACTACTGTATCAGCCCATATACTTTCCACTGCAGGGCACAGGCCTACTCTACAATCGACAGTACGATTGAGTGTGGTAAGGCCACACAGTTCACGCTGGCCTAGTGCGGGTTGGCGGACTTACATACCATAGTATTTTTATAAATTGCTATGGCATGCAGGTTTCCTCACGATTTTTTCATTCACCGTTTTAGTGTGTGGTGATTGACTATCAACATGACTCAGAAGTGTGCCCTGAGCTTTGAACCCGCGACCGCCGTGAACATGTTAGCAGTCGCGTCTAGTTTTACCAACAGGCCACCACGCACTGGACACAAATTACTAATGAACAACAAAAATAATAATTTATAAATATTCTTTAATTAATAAGTATTAATTTGTTTCCCATATTAGCAAATAATACCTATATGAAGTACATTTCTAAATAATAAATATTTGACTATGTATGTACTAACGGTATATTGTGTAATTTATTTTGTGAAGATCTAATTTGTAGTGAATAAATGAAAACAATTTAATATGTGCATACCTAGTTATTTAACAAGATGTTCAGCGAAGTGTTAACTGCGCCATATTTGCTTTTTACTTTCTCTTTCTGTTGTAAGTTCCGAAGTATATTTTTAAAGTATTTTCTATTTGATTTATTAAGGGTCCAGGCTAGATCCCAGCATAAAAATGAATATTTTTGCGTATTAATTGTTATAATTTAAAGTCATAAAAACCAAAGAATACTGCCACACTAGAAAGTTAATGAATTCTAAATTACCTACTTTAATTGTTATTTTAATGCATTTATTCCATATATATCGTATTTTGTGAAGAAAATCTATTCATCTTTATATCTTGTGATATTTATGTCCCAATGTCCTGTGAAGCGCGAGGCCGCGGGTTCGATCCCCGCACCGAGAGAAATGTTTGTGCGGCCCACAAATATTTCTTCCGGGTCTGGGTGTTTATGAGACCGAAAAGTAACGACAAGACTCGATCTTAGTGTGGGGTCAGGACTATGTATGTGACTGTTGGATGTTATTTATTTATTTATTTAATTAACAACCAAAGGGTCAATTGCATACAATTATATAATAAAATGGTTTGCAATACTTAACATGCAACCTTGCTTTATTTATAGGTATCATTTACCTCAACACATGACACTTAATTGTGGTCAGTGTAAGTGACAACTAAAATAATTTAGTTCAAAGCAATAATATCTTATAGCCTCAATACTTATATCTATAAAATTATCAATAACATTGATTTAAAAACTAACTTCAAGCCCTTCAGTTCATTTGGAGTTTCAAAAAAAATGACCGTGTAAATCGATAAAATATCAATTTTACTTAATGTAATTGATTGCGTCTAAACGGTGATAATTTCTTTTACATTCATTATTATTTAACTTTCTGTATAATACAAGCAAGAATTATAACAATTGTTGCGAGCGATGACTAATTTCAATAACACTCCACTAGAGATGGAGCACGCGCATCACTTACGTCGCCACACGTTTTCGCCCTGTCGGTATATTCATTTTAATGATTTAAACATAAAAAAGTAATACCTGGTAGAAGTTTCCGCTGGCATCTTTGTAGTTGAGCTGAATGTTGAGTCCGAATGGTCTTCCAGCGAAGGCTTCGCTGGGGATGAAGGAGTAAGCGAAGGTGGCCTCTTGTTTGGGCTTCACTTCTCTGTTGTAAGGCAGGGCGGTGAAGTTCTGGATGTAGTATGTGTAGTCCATGGGGTAACGGAATGAGGCTTCCATTGATTCAACAATGTAGTCTTCAGCACCTTTGTTGATAAAGCCAACGAGGAATTCAACTGGATAACCGGCTTGTAAATCTGTAATTAAGTGGATATGGTACTTAGCAATAAATCTGGTAACTATATTTTTATTTATTTATATTGTACAAAACAAAAGAGATAAAATACACAACAAAAAACAAAACTGTATTGTATATTATCATCTTTTGAAATTTTTTAAGTAATCTATTAAACATTACAAAAATAAACAAAAGCTATACACAGTATTGTTTTTAGTAGTTTTGTTATTCAATAGTCTTCGCTGATTATTGATTTTTGTACCTAATATGGATAATATGGTATAAGACTTCTTTTATTACATGGTATTTATCAGAGGTATCCATATCCAAAATGTAGCAAACCAAGAACTATATAAATCCATTGCATACTAAACAAAGTAGAAACATATAATCTTTCAGATGGAGTAACACAGAGGGACATAAATCTAGTGAAGGCACTCGTCTTAATGTGTATTACAGGGAGCAAGCTACTTTAAGAGCGTTTATACCCTGCGCGCGCTTTTTGGCTTAAAAACAGGACTTTTCAAATGAGTTAATAGCCACCAATAAACAATTTAAAGGAAAAATAATTAGTACTCATTTTAGAAAACGTTGTCATCTAGGGATTTTGGTGGAAAACATTATAGATTGATGGATAATTTGTGAGTACTATACGGATTACTGAACACAAGTTTCGTTATTTAGGCTTTAAATGGCAATTTAGAAGCTTAAGATATCCTTAACCACTAAATATAAGATGAAAATAAAAATATTATCAGACTAATAAGACCCTTATGGAGGGATTTTGCTGAGAAAAATAATCTTTTTGTGTTTAGTTCCTGAAAAATAAAAATTTAAACAATGCGAAATTATTCAGAAACTCTCGTCAAGAACATATTTTTTTTCACCAACTTATCGTACATAATTTTTTATAACAATTGCATATTATAATAGAAGAACATCTTATCAATAAATTACCATTTTTATATTTCAACAAAATTAGTTTTCATGTTTTCTACAAATATTTTAAAAACCACTATAAAACACGCTGTCCGACGTGGATCAAATCAGACCGCCGCAAGGCCTTCTAGAGGGAGGACGTATCGCTCGTCGCTCCGGCCTGGCTGCAGTCGATTATGCCGCGCGTAGTAAAAATAGCCACGCGCGGAATGCGATTACCACATCTTAGTACTTTGGTAGTAAAATATTTAATTATTTTTATTACCTACAATGATTTTGTAGTGAGTATAAATTATGTTTCAGGTAATATAATGGGACGTAATTCCGAGGCTAAATTATGTTATGTATTGTAATATAAAATTAAATATATTTCGTAATTGTAAGGGGTTGTAAGGCCCCTAACACTATTTATGTGTTCGAACACGAAATGATTAATAAAACGTCCGTAGTGTCTACTGATTGAACACTGATTTGAATGCAACTTAACAATGTAATAATAACGAAAATATGATTAGTATCCAAAATTTGTATTATTCTTTGCTTGCATAATAAAATATTTCTATAATGCAAATAAAATATTTTTATGATATTATATTACAGTTACATTTCAATTGAATATTTGAAGCGCACGGATCAAAGTTGTTTGAGCCGATTGTATAGCGAGCCGACGCGGCAGCTCTACGCACACAGCTTTGGTCGCTTATGTATGCGTGAAATTAACGAAGAAATACCTATAGTTGACTTTGCGCGCAAGGTGTATACGCTCTTAATACTATTTTGACAGAAATGATTTATTTTAATGTAATTTTTGCCTGTATGCAATGAAATAAACAAAATCCATCATAGTTATTTATATCTTTTGTGAAGAGTATAACTTGTTTCAAGTGGCCTTACAGCCATCTTGGTAAAATATTAAATTGTATTATGTATGTTTACTACATTTTTTTTACCAAATATAATAATGCGACTTCTATAAAACACATAATGTGTCTTCTGTCATTGTGTAAGTAAAACTGAATATACTAAATGATCTAAAATTCATACAAGTGATTGATATGAAACAAAATTGTTTGTTTTCTATCCTTTCAACCTGTGTCTCTATGATGTTGATTTTAATTTCTGGCTTATAACTGAATCAATGAAATGCAAATTTCTGTTTCTTACTTCTCCCACATGGTGACTGCTAAACATGTCCATCTCCTGAGCATTTCCACACCAACATGTATTATAATAGTGACAAGTAATAACAAAAGAATATCTCACCAAAAGCATTGTCTCCGTAGCTAGGCACCGGCTTGGTAAACAATATAGTCGTGTCTACATCCTGAGATGACTTCACAACAGAGTCATCGTCATCTCCGAGAGCATCATCGCCAACCACCTGGTTGTCTTCTCCTTCAATATCCACCACATCATCAAGCTCATCTTCCTCGGCTCTTGTTAGGATTGTGTTACCTGGAAATTCAAAGACATAATTGATTAATTTCATATAGGTGTACATTTGGCAAGAAAACCTTAATTTTGAAGGATTATGTTTGGTATTTATTTGTTTATCCTTTTTTTCACCTTCATCATTATCATTTCCGCCACAGAAGTCCACTGCTGAACATAGGCCTCACCCAAGAATCTCCACATCAAACTGTTGGAACCGGTATACATATTTTTTGCACCAAAGAAACAATTACAATGCAGTAATGTAATAAATTAAGTGCAAAAGGTGATATTGGACATCCTATGGCTTGTAAAGATGATTGAGTTATCTATAATGAGCTATCTTTAATAAATTAAAAAGGGTAATTTTAGTTTAAAGATTGTTTCTCAGCAAGAGAATTTCTTGTTAAACCTAAAGCTGTATTGCTACATCCATAATGTAGGCATAGATGTAACTAGTCCTAAATGTGCTTCACAGAGCTTGTAAACTAGGTATTCTTTATGTTGGAAACATATGGCAAACAACAATGGCAGAAGAGTTCATTAGAACATTTTGTATGAGGCAATTAATCTTGGCAAAGTCAGACTTTCATGTAAAAGTGAAAGGTAGGAACATTCTGCCTAAATATAACATTACTATTACATTAATATTATTATAATTTTAGTATGATTGTCTTGTTGTATAACATACATTATGGTCTTAATTTATATTACTTGTGTGAATATACAATAATTTTACAAGTAATTATAAGTGCAACATGCATTTAAAACTTATGATTTCTCTTTTATAAATGGGATTTGGGTAAAAATAGATCAGAACTGGACGTTTATCTACGAGATTTCTTCAAAGTATTGGACTGAAATAAAATAGTCAGACTACATGTTTTTATACCATATGTGAGTAAGTTCGAGTGTGTGAAGGTAAGAATAGATACTGTAATCAATTTAAATTGATATTTGCACATTATAAAACATAAATTAAATATAATAATAGCAAAATTCTGAATTGCATACTATAGAATGGTATGGTCATTTCCAATCTAAACACTTAATTAATTATAAAAGAAAAGGTTTAAAGATATTAATAAGGATATAAAGAATATTTCCTATTATTACATATATGCACTTTCACTTACAAAATACGTTATATAGGATGCCACGTACCGACAATAAATATGACAATTTTTCTTCAAAAAATGTTAATAACTCACCGTTTTGAAGGCATAGTAACGCCGCAGGTAGAACTAGGAACGCTAAATATATGAATTTCATCTTGATTATTTAACTATTACTCGAGATATAATTAGAAATAGAAACTAGTGGCTACAGTTGTGGGTTGTAGGCCATTCACTTTGAATACAGATTCCGACAGCGCAAGAAACTCGAGGCAAAATGCCAATTTTCACTCCAACTCGATTGACGTGGAATATTGTGTCATTAGAGATGTGACATTACAAAACCGGTGCCAAAGACCGATAAGAATCAAATAAGAATTTTAATTCTCATCCGATGTATTCATCACTACTCACAAGACAAAAAATTACGTTATTTAGAATTGTTGCATTGTATGTTTGTAAGTAATTGAAAGAAAAATATTATGAAATATACAGTGTGAAGTGTCTTTCTGAATTAGACAAAAACTAGTAATGCGAGATAGACCAAACAGTGCCTTTAATTAAACAACATTTATTATAGCCATAACCCTAAAAGTTTGTTATAAAAAGTCATTAATTTATTTTTCAAATCTAATTTGACATACACTTTGTAACATTGTGATTTCCACATTTTATGATTCTAATTGACATTTCGCAATGTAAAATAATCTCAATACCAAATTAAATTGAAACAAATCTATTTTTGAAGAAGTATAATCAAATTCCATAAAGAAGGATTACAGGTTCCCGTTGTACTAAAAAAAAATTAGTAAAATTATGATGTTTATTAAAATGCTATTTTTGCTGCTGTGCCGTCACAGTTTAGAATATTTACTATTACTAGTTTAAAATCTAGTTCTAGGACAGCCTGTATATATGATGCAAATCATATTTATTTTTCAGATACGTTTACGCAGTTTCATTATGAAGATAAATAAATTTCATTTTTCGATTCACGCACCGAGAGAAATGTTTGTGCGGCCCACAAATATTTCTTCCAGGTTTGGGTGTTTGTGAGACCGAAAAGTCTCTCGTAGTTCCTGATATCCATGACACAAGACTCGATCTTAATGTGGGGTCAGGACTGCGTATGTGACTGTTGGATTATTTATTTATAACGTGATTTATTCAATAAACGAAGGAAGTTATGAAGAAAGCATTTTTTTTTATCCCCACCTTCTCTTACTTTAATTGGTCTTTATCTGGATACAATTTTGTCACCGGGTCGTCTGTTGGTTGCAAAATTAATTGGCTTAGAATTTTTTTACCACCAGTGATCTCAATCGGTTTAGGAACCGATTGAGATCACTGGTGGTAGGCCTCTCACATGTGAGAGGCTGCCTGGGTGGGTACCACCGCAATGTCTATTTCTCCCGTCAAACAGCGGTTTAAATGCTCTGTTGTGTTTCGGATTAAAGGACATTCTAGCCAGAGTAACTAATGAACATATTGAGACTTAACATTTTATGTCTCAGGATGGCAAGCGCAGTGGAATGCCAAGCATTGCTTTGTAATTCAAGGCGTTGTTTGGTTTTCCTACTGTTCATGAGCGGTCGCATCACTTACCATCAGGCGAACGGCATGCTCATCTCGCCATTCACTGCAATAAAAAAAAAGATGAAGAAATATGTAGTGCGATTCACGTAATAAAATAAGTTCAGCTGTAGTGCAGTTGCGGTTAAGTTTCGATCAAAACAGCCCTTTTCGTATTCTCGAAATACGCTCGCGTCAAGTTCGCGTCACGCAAACGTTTTAGCGTATTCTACTGCTGCGCGTATATGTCAATGTCAAACAAATTTCATATGTCTGACGTACAGTTGACGCGCAGCTAAACATTTACAAGAATACCATTTTGTACCAAAGCGTAAACTTAATTGTAACCGCAACGCAACTTGACGGCGCGTCAAAAAGTTACGTGAATCGCACTACTGAACACTTTGTCATTTGTAATATTATTGTTTTATACAGGAAAAACACACTATTTAAAATTTAAAGGGAGCTCTGTCATATATTTGCGTCCTCAACAACATAGATATTTTCTTTTTTCATTTGAACTAATTATATACCAACAGATTGCTATAAATTATTTTGATAATCGAAAGTATATTTGGCTTTATCACCTTTTAAAACGGTTTTGAGGGGAACAAAATAGCCCTAAACTAGGCATGTTGCACTACCTGTAATATATAATATTATATACAAGCCAATAGGAGGGCAGAAAAAAGTGGGCCGGCGCTGCACCACCATTTTTATCTACGTTTTGAAGTACCAGCTCTCCCTCTATATTATATAAATATTAAATACTCTAAGGATAAGCAGTTAAATAATATGTTGATTGTGAATAATAGTTTAACACTTAAATGTATCACATGTTTTTGATTGCTTACATATATGTGATTATGAAAAATGAAAATGAAAATAATTTATTGAATACATTAAAATGTTCAACATCGTTTAGATTCAGTAATTTTTTTTTATCTACCCGGTTCTGAAAGCGGTTTTTACTAGAGAAGAACGGGCAAGGAACTCTAGTGTTGCTCTCCTCAAAACCAGTTTACAATGTAGTGATTATTACTTATTTTACAAGTTGGTTTAAATCAGAGCAGTTTATTAAAAATATTTTTAATACCAGTCAGACCAGACTACGCAAGCAGCACCCATTCACGAGTATGACGCATGTGCCAGCCATCGGCCTCTTCAACCATGTTGAAGGGAAGTGACCGACCTGGCACACGACACCACCGCAAGCACAAACTTTTTAGCGAGCATGATATACCCAATCACTTACACAGGAAAACAATGGCAAATTTTACTTAATTAAATATAGTTCGGTATTTAAGCAGTGAATGCCTGAATCCAAATAAGAACATAATCATGCTGAACTTCACTTTTACGTGAGAGAATGATTGCTATTTAGATTACAATAATAATACATAATAAATAGTTCGAAATTAAAATTATACTTTTTGATCGTCATAATAGTGTTCGATTGAAATAAAAACCGGTAAAATCGGGTAATCTGTGAATACTCAAGAATGACAACCCATAATTTGAAAGAAGCTCAAAGAACTCATAGCCGCATTGTAAATCAAAATAATCAAGCACCGTTCCTGTCAAATTCTTTTCACTGAACGCAAGCTTTGGTGCACGTGTATTTTTTGAACTACACGAAACAAATAAGGCAAAATGGACAAACCCAACGTTCTCGCCCGCGTAGTAAAAGTGCTCGGCCGCACTGGCTCCCAGGGGCAGTGTACCCAGGTGAAGGTTGAGTTCATCGGAGAGACCACCCGTCAGATCATCAGGAACGTGAAGGGACCCGTGCGCGATGGAGACATTCTCACCCTTCTCGAGTCTGAGCGTGAAGCCAGAAGATTAAGATAAACGGTAATGCATTTTTTCGTACGGATCAAGATACTTTGAATTAATAAGTAAATAAGTTCAATAAGAAAGCGGTTATTGCAAAAATTGAGGTTATATGGTTTTGCTATTTGTCATGAAAGCACTTGCTGCATTTTATTAGAAATATCGATGTTATATTTAGAGTTTTGAGTAACAATATCAATAAAAGGCCATAGTTTAAACCAAATTATAAAAAATAACTTCTTACATTATTTTTACCGTTTTATTCTACATAGTTATGTTTAAGTAAATTGTGAGTTAGATTGCAAAAGAAGAGTATAGAACATCCAATGAATTGTGCTATTTCATTATGTTTGGACCACTGCCAATGTATGAAGCTTTTAACTATAAATGGTTTCTGAAGTTACACTTCATAAAGTAACAATAATTTTATTATTAGATATGGTCTTAAGTATTTCAATAAGAAATACTGTCCATGTGTGGCATTTAGCATAAAAAATATGGAAATGTTCTTACCATACATGACAATGAACTTGGTAATGGTTCGATATAAGTAAGAATTATAATGAGCTATTGTATGTTGTTGCTTGTGAATTAATTATAATTTATTGAATAAAATTTATTGAATAATTTATTGAACAGGTCTCTGTGGAAATCATTGGGGGAGGCCTATGTTCAGCAGTGGACTTCCTTTGGCTGATGGATGGATGGATGGATGGATATTGAATAAAGCAACAATTCTTTAACTATATGCACAAAAAATAAATAAATAATGATTTTTCACTATATGAATGGGCCATGTCAAAATATATTGTAATGTCCTCAAATACTAATCAGACTATTATTGTTGCAGATAATGTGAGAAGACACCACTAGGTTAAGATCCATCAGCTTCAACATCAAGCTTTACAAATGTTACATCTAAAATAAACATCTAAACCCAATATACTTGGTTATTATTTCAACCTTTCAAATAATACCTGTTGAATAAGCTGACAACTGCTAGAGTCTATAATATACTTTACTGCATGCACATAGTATTGGTCATACATTATATAATAAAAATAATAATAAAATTAATTGTTTGACTGCCAACATTGCTAACAGAAAGGGCCCAAACCTACACAATGCCTTATGACGACACCACATTGGGCCTTTATTTACAGCTTTTAGGTATTGAAAATTAATATAATATCACCAATCATAATTTTATCATTACTAATTCATACCAGTTTCTAATCACCACTAGCTTTTGGTTACAAAAAATGGCGTATAACTACCGGCACGGATCCTGAGCGCTGGCCGTTACTTGCGCAGTTGTCGACTTTTGGGTCCCTTTTGTGGTATATGAAGTAAACGGGTGGTGGCATAATCGCATCGGCCAGTGATTGTTTAACTACGCAATGCCATATTGTTATTCCTAATTCATTCATTTACCATCATTACGCATCAATTCCACGATGCGCAAAGCAATCCCCACTCTGTCGCCGAGCGCTCAAGATCCGTGCCGGCGGTTATACACTTGTACAGCATGCATTTCCATAGTGCATTATCTGTAATGTAATGTGTGCTCCCCACAGTTCACTCTGTTAGTTTCTCATTTTGTAGAATAGAATGACTTGTCTGGGAGTCGGATTTGTACCCTGCATAACAGGCTAGCCCCCTTTCATATGTGACAGACCAAAACAAGCTTGTAAACCATTGCTGGGACAGGTAGTATCTTCCTGCTCGTCTGGTATACACTCCAGGTATACTGTTTTTACCTCATGTAAATTGTTAGGAGATGATTTCTAAAAACAATTACACACATAAAGTTACACATTTTCTCAGAAGCCACAGGCGGAGATGCTCCCATGACACCCCTGTTTCACCTTGTGTTTCTCCAAAATGTGATGAAACAAATAAAATTAAATATACATTACAGTCACACTAGTCCTAACTCTACACGTACCCAAGTCTTGTGTAGTGTATATTCGAAACTATGAGAAGCTTTTTGGTCCCACTAAAATTTGATTAGATGCGGGGATTGAACCTGCGGCGTCTCCTTTCACAACCGTTATCTAAACCATTGCAGGAGGTTTTCGAGTCGGCTTTAGTCTTCGTAGTTCTTCATTACTCACGAGATGGCGCTGTACACCATTGTTAGTAATTTTTATCAGGCGTGAGATACTAATAAAATGTTTTTTGTTTTTTAACGACCGACATTATTGTTGTGGCGTCGTACGTTTATTGCTTCAACTTACATCCGGAGACATACCTTAATATTATCCAACCTTGTAGCATGTATATTGTTTGTTAAATAATTTATACTTGTTGCGTGGTTCAACAGATCGCGGAACAACCGACAAGGAAATGAATAATTCAATGCCAATTTCTCCGAAGCCATTCACGAATTGATTTTACGGTGCTTAGTAGGTCAGATAAATCATTGAATGCACTAGATAATTGCATGAAGAGCCTACTTTTTCAAGTTTGATGTTAGGCGAACATTCAATAACGATTGCCGCTCACAAAGGAGAAAAGAAGAAAGATTTATTTATTCCTGGTACCAATAGCATACATGAACAGAGATAAAATAAGAATAACATTAAAATAAAACTAGAAAACTATTAGGTATATTTAAAAATACTTATGTATACCTAAACTAATACGAATGTTTTGGAAATCGACGAAATGGTGTACCATATTTACGTATTGCAATATGCAAAGACCACCGACCACCGGCCATCTATTTAATTTATCACAAGTTAGGGTCGCACTTATCGCCGCAACTGCCAAAAAATCAAATGCGGGTACCTATACCAGAAATGAACTGAGAATTAGACCTTATGAACATAGACCTGATTCCGCACTAAGATATAAGGTTTATGTGGTAGATATCAGAAATGTCGAACATAATAGGAGTACACAAAACAAATCTTAGTGCGAGAATCGAACCCGTGCTCAGGTGTTTTATAGCCGGCTCTGCGGAAGCTGCATCATGGAGCTTGTCGATGTATGTAACTAGTCAATAGTCATTTATTACGACAATATAGAATTAAATCGTAAATGTATATTCACCCTAGATCTTTTGCTTCTTCAAATGTTTTGATACGTTGTTTATCAGTGATTAATAAGCTCAGATTTTTTCTTAAATTGTGTGTATTACGCCTGTACTAAGTTGTACATATAACTGAAAAGTATGAAATGTTAAACGGTGTCTATTATTTTAGTTAGATAGTAATTCCAACTAATATACGAATCGTTCACCTGATGTCACTTGATAAAATAAATAGTAGTTATTTACTGTTTTGCTAATCATGGGCACAGTACATTGAGTGCAGCAAGTCTTAGATTGCGCAAATAAAAACATAATGTAAATCAATTGATTACAAGGCCGGCGTGCGACTGTGTACTAGATATAAAACAAACATAGCCACAATAATGAACTAGCTTTATCAATTGTAGAATAAATTGTTAAAGAGATAATGTGTTAATATATAATATAGTTTTATTACTGATAGGAATATACCCGTGAGACAAACGGATGATGTTTATGATAATGTATCTATTTAGTGTCGGTACATTGATATGTACTCAATATACTAATCGAAATCTCACAGGAATTTCAAAACAAGTAGAACTACAGGGTATATGAGAATTGCTAAAGAAAACGAAGCTGAGTGGTAGTTTTAGTGACTACAGTTAATTGGAAATGAAACTAAGTAATTGCTGTGTGCTGAGCTACAGTCACAGCCAACTGGCTACAAATAGATATTAAATAAATAGCGGTTTATAAAAGTGAAGACGAGGACATGCCGTTGGTTGCATCGTAGCGCAAATCGTAGATGTTAGTCGCTATTAAAATTAGTGTAAATCGGACCTACTTTAGACAAAGCATGTACCTATTTAATGGGGGAGGCCTATGTTCAGCAGTGGACTTCCTATGGCTGAGATGTTGATTGCATATATGATGTTTCTGTAATCATTGTTAATAATACATACATACATAAACTCACTCTATTTTCGCCAGAAGAGGTAAGCAGTGGTCACCCAAGTTTTGCTTTGTGTTCCGTCCCACGATGTGATTTGGGCACAAACAACTTATTCTTGGCTGATATTGAGTAGAAAAATCCAATACACTATGCCCGACTCGGGATTCTAACCCAAGACCTCAGCTTTGTAATCATACCGTACTACAATGCGCTCCCGAAGCAGTCTAAAACATAACTAAGATTTTATAAATCCTGGTCGCCTCATAGGTATAGTGACACTGTGTATGTTTGGAAGCGTGAGGTCCTGTGTTAAAGTTCAGTCACTTCTTCGTAGTTTTGAGTTTGAAAGTATCAGTTCAATACGAGTTGTCCTAGAACTGGAATTTACGTTTGGCATGTGAATATTTTTATGGGATGTTCAAAAGTTTATTTTTATTCAATTTGTTTTACTGTGTACATGGTACATATGGTATGGATTATATGGCCTAACCAGTAACCACTCTCAATCGTACTCTCGATTGTAGAGGAGGCCCGTGCCTTGCAGTGGGACGTATCTATATGGGCTGATACAGTACAGCGAAAATGGTAGCAGTGGTTGGCCTATGTAACCAATATCGAACGTAGGCGATTTGGAAAGCTAACAAAAAAATTTAGGGAAAAAAACGAGTTGAAAGTAGGATCTTATGGGATGCAATACTTTCTACAGATACAGTACTAATGATAAGGATAGGTACCAAGATGATAAGAGGTTGCAAATAGTATAGTATTTCATAATGTTCTAGATAATGACAATTTTGATAACATTTATAATCAGTTTACTGCGCTATCACTTTCCAACATTGATAAATATTATGCATGTGGCAACGGGACCTCCAATAATTGCGCTATTTTTCTAATCTGGCTAGTGGATCAATAGTGACTCCACCTGATGGTATAACTATAGTAAAAGTGCAATTCAGATACGGTCTTGTTCATAAACAGTTTTAAAACCTATTTTAGCTATACAATGTTTTGTCCCTTTCGATCGACTTTTGGGTTCAGTTTAAAAGAAGACAAAATAAAATTAACTTAAAAGATTAGTTTTAAAACTGTATCAATATGGCTGATAGACGAGAATCTCCCGCCATCCGCCACAATGAAGTTTGCCTGTTTAGTTTTCTATGGCTTCTTGATGCCCCGACAAAGGACTTATGGTTATAGGAATTAGGAACTACCCTGCGAACTACTATGATAAATACAAAGTTTAAGATATTAGCTGTCGTTACGTATTTTATCGGCCAAACAACATAACTACATAATTATTTAAAGAATTTATTCCACTACAGAAACGAGTAATTGGACTTCTTAGGCCTTTCTGCGCGGGACCGTATTAAATATACGTTAGTGATTATTCTATAGGTCGTCATTGGAACTAGCTCTGAGACAATGTATATAAAACGAAAAATCGGATCGTAGAATATTCGCAGCTGTCCGGATCGTGAACACTGGACAATGATAGAATATCTGGTTTCGGTCAGGCCTGTTTTATTGCGTCGCCGATCTGTTTATACAGCAATGCACTTACGATCAATTTCATTACACCATATGCGTAAAATACCGGATATACGTCCCATTACTAGGCACACCGCACGGGTCTTTCACGATTGAGTCGACCTTTATAAAAATCACTTCATGGATGACGAAATTTAAATAATTTTCGGTGCAATATTCCCATCACCCATACAGTCCTCAGATCCGGATGATGTTATTACTACTATTAAACCCGCTATCCGCTGTACTGTATCCATCCACATCCGCAATCAGTCAAGTGTTCTGATGAAACACCGCGAATAAATACGGCGGCTTAACTACTCAATCGATTACATCATTTTGCATACTTTGTCAGAGGTATACAAAAGGGGTTAAGTTTGCATGCGAAATGTGTGGTCTGATTCATTTGAACCAAATTTTAAAATTTGATAAAGTACTTCATAATAATTTACGCAACATGTACTTCACATTACGACGATTACTAAACATTCATTTATGAAATCTGAGGGCAGATAAGAGGTGTGTAAAGTTTGTGAAATAATATGGATTTGATTGAAAATATCAGTTTCTTTCTATAAATAAAATAGATTCTCAAATTCCCAAGTTTTATTTCACATTTTTAATAATTAATATCACTAACAACAACTGTACAATACAATATCATCACATAGTTTCCTTCGTAAACAACACAACTGAGATGCATAAGTACAGATCGGAATAATCCTTCAACTAATATAATTCTAGTGAATATGTCTTCTAAATGGAGACTAGAGTTCAAACAGAACATAATTTTGCTCTTGAAGTTTTATAGAAGAAGTGGAATATTTATGAAGAGTGCTGAACAATCACAGAGGAGACTTGTACCCCCAAAAAAAATATATAGTCAAAGAATTATATATATACTTAGATCAGTAAATAATAGAATAAAACTCATCTGATATACTAAATGACAGTAGAAAATCTTTGTAGTGCGACCATGCTCAGAGTCCTACAGCTCATATTTCATTACCACATAATGTACTTGGTACTTCCACATACATATTATATGAATAATCAGGCATAAATATTGCAAGATACAAAGTCCATGAATGTAATGACACTTATTTTCAGTGCACTAAGTGTTGGAGTTCATAATATTTACTATTATTTTGGCAGTAAATATTGAACAAATACCAACATACATTTTGGAATTATAGAGCCATTAGTGACAGATGATCCTAGTAATTTTTTATCACAGATATACCATATAAATTAACACCAAAATTTTCTACAATATAATTTTGTTTAGAGATTTCAGCCAACATTAATATTTCGTTGTTATCATTGAGTTAAGTATTAATCAGATATGTGATATTAAAGACATATATTATAGTAATTTAACAATCCTTTGCAACTGAATTTTTATTCAAACACGATATGGATATACAGAAATATTTATCTTCAATCCATTTATAAGACATATTCATTTCATCCACAAGACTTATTACAGTCAAATATATTAAGTTTAAAATTAAAAATATATCAACATTATTCCCACATAATTAAGCCCTTGTAAACTCCTATGTGGTGCAATTCTATACTTTATTTCGATAGTGGCTATGTTGATACTCTTGGCAAATAATTATTAGATTAGTAAGTAAATGAATGTATTAAATACAATTATGAGCAAAATAGTAAAAGTAATGTTTTAATTTTAAGAGATTTAAGATAACTGTTATTAATACAAGTTTGTTTGAAACAGAACTCATTTGTTTACATGACTAGGTGAAATATTACCAACTTTGTTACATATTTAGGTGTATTTAATTTGTCCATGTTATGAAAAAAAGGATGAATTAAGAAAAGATAACAGAGCTCAAAAGGAGAAGAAATGTATTTGAAATCAGTTCATTTGATAGGTTAACATTATTTGCCAAGAGTATTTTTATATTGCAATTTCTGTAACTACTATTTTTGATTAATCTACACATAAGCTACACAAAATGGAGATATTTGAGCAGCCCATGTCTCCGAGGGCAATATAAAACATGGAAAACAATAAAATATGGGAAGTACATTGCATTTAAAATTTACACTAGTTACTTATATGGAAGCTTCATTAATGATTAATTACAGTGTTATGAATTTGCATATTTTCTGTGACATCTAACACTTAAATTTTACGAATATTTCTCATGTAGTATATGAAAGAAAATTTGTTTATCTGACTTTGAAATGTTACATACGTGTTACATACATATCATACAATGCTTTAAGTTAAAATTACACAAATATTGTTTTAGCTGCTGACCTGTCTTCAATTTCAAATGTTCGATCACCAACTCTGGTACCATATGCTTGGGTTTGCCACAAAAGAGAGAAAACAACGATTTATTTACAAAAATGTCCAAAAAAATCCATCACAAGAGGCTGGAATACGTTGCTAGCCTCGACGCCACTTTTTGAACACCACTTGAGCACTTCAAACTAACATTGTGGGCTAAGTCTCGTATTTTTCTCCATCGCACTGACTCCAGAACAAACAGTTGCCGATCCCGCTGTAACATATGAGAATAACAGCTGCGAGGAACACGACGCTGCATACCGTGCAAGGTTTCCGCTCCAAGAAAAATCCTATTAGGTACAAAACCATGAACATAACGTGTGTATTCACGAGAGCCGGGTTCACAGGCTTTGGTATGAGGAGAACGGGTATCAACCACTGTAGGCAGTACATTTTGCCGGCGCCGTGCTCAGGCGGTGGAGACAAAGCGTGAGTTAGCACTTGTGTCGCATACGACACAAACCGGTAGATAAATTCATTATTTTTATCGAAACCAGCGTTAAATGTTGACGCGAAATTGCGACTCGCGTTTTGACAGATCTGACAGCTGGTCACTGGGTTGCCGTGATAATATTGATTTTAACCTGTTTTGTTTTATTTTTCCTTGGAAGATATAGGTCTACCAGAATCTCATGGCATAAAATTAAAAACAAACATAATGATTTTTATATGGCAATACCATCAGTCAACAGCTGTTTCAAAACTTGAGTTATGTCATTTGATGTGAATATTTTAAGATTTCTATACTTCCTTAGCGAAAATATATAAATTAGTTCTACGATCACAAGTGCGACACATTGTTCACAAGGTTTATCGCCAGATCCGTGAATAATTTGGCCAAATTTATACAAAATCGTCGATTTTAAAATCGACGTCGTTTTAACAAATAAGTCGGAGTGAATAGTTTCGATACTTCATGTTTTTTGGTGAGTTTTAGATTTGTACATGTGTTTTATCGTATTTACTTTGTTATCATGTTTTGAAACTAAACAGTAATGCATTGAAAACCTATTTTCAGGAGTTTCCAGAGTTTTTAGATAAGGAACGGTTTATAACTAATACTTTATCTTCATCGTCTTCATCAGATGTACAGGAAGAGTATTTAGAAGTAAGCTCTGACTAAAGTGTTAATGAAATAAAGAAGACTGAAAATAAAATTATAAGTTTTTTACTCTAAGGTTTTTTATTTTACAAACTTGCATCTTTCATATAACATTTTTGGAATCTAATATTTATGTAAATAAAAACGACTCATAATCAAACTACGTACAATTTAGAAATTGAAAGTTGTTAGATTAAATGAGAACTAATAAGAAGAGAGAATTAAAATGAAACTGGTGGCTTGGTACCGCCATTTTTATCTACGTTTTGGAAATACTAGCGTTCCTTCTATATTATAAATACCCGTAAGGCACGTATGTATATTGTAATTTGACAGCCTTTTAAAATGACAGCCTCCGTGGCGCAGTTGGTTAGACGCCGCCTGTGAAAGGAGAGGCCGTTCGATCCCCGCACCGAGAGAAATGATTGTGCGGCCCACAAATATTTCTTCCGGGTCTAGGTGTTTATGAGACCGAAAAGTCTCTTGTAGTTCCTGATACCCACGACACAAAACTCGATCTTAGTGTAGGGTCAGGACTATGTATGTGACTGTTGGGTGTTATTATTTATTTATTTAGAACTGAAAAATATCTTATTTACCTATTTTAATTGGCTATTAATCTAAAAGTACAATCTTGAAGTCAATTTAATGTTTAAATAACCTATATATTTATACCTAAAACATTATGTACTTTATTTACAAAGTTTTACTAAAAAAATCATGTTAATTTGAAATAATAATTAATTAAAATTTAAAATTATTGAAAGTATCAAAATAAGTTCATCCAATTACCCCAGTGTTGCGATGCGTAAATTCAAATTTCCCAAAATGCCATGAGATTCTGGTAGACCTATATTTACTGTACTCTTTGGAAAAAATACTATCGAGGTAACTTTGTCGTCTCACAAAATATTGGCCCAATCGAATCTTTATAGTCTTGCTAAAGATTTTGTTTAATTTCGATAAGCATATTGAGTAAGTTCGTAAATGATTTGTGATTTTGTAAAAGATGAAGACGATTTATGTATTTTTACGTGTGTTTTTCTAGGCCTAGGGGCCTATAATGTTTAATTGTGTAATGTACTCCTCTTCCAATAGGTCTCTATTAAAATTTTTGGGGAGGCCTAACTCCAGCAGTGGCTTGTCTACGGCTGAAGAGAGAGTTAGAGTGATCTAGACTTCTGGTTATTTAATAAAATATTTTCAAGACCTACAGGCTACACTTAATATCATATTTTAAAATGATATAATATAACAATTTCAAACACGACGTTCGTTCATATTCCATTCCGAATAAGTATTATACCATGGTATTATATGAAGCGGTTATGGGTGCAAAACTTTTCTAATATCAGCGAACAGTGGCGCCGCGTCGTTGAAGTTTCACAGAATTGTTAGAGACCAAAAATAAAAATAAAACTGTTCAGTATAAAAGTTGGTGGTTCTCTGAACTGTATCTTAAATTTTATAGGTAATGTAACACATTTGCTTTTACATTCTACTCAGTTCAAACTCAGTTAGTCCCTGACACCAGTCAGATCCTTAGACCTTATTAGACTTGTAACTGTGCTTGTAACCAAGGTTAATAACGATATTTTAAAAATCCATTATTTTCTTTCTCGTTCTTCCATTATTTGTCCTCCATCTTTATAATATGAGTGTTACGTGGAAAATTATTATAGTTCTCCACATATTACGTGGAAAAATATTGTAGTTCTCCAAGTGTCGTAGGAAACCAATCCGCGAACTCTCGTTTTCCGTATTTTTGCCAATTCCGTAAAGTGTAACAGACAATTCGGAGATAATAAATAAATCACTACATAGGTACTATAAAACAAAGTCGCTTTCTCTGTCCCTATGTCCCTTTGTATGCTTAAATCTTTAAAACTACGCAACGGATTTTGATTGTGATTCAAGAGGAAGGTTTATATTTATAATACGTACATATTATTGTACAGAAATCTATTTGTACCCCGGCGAAGCTGGGCTAGTAAATAATAAATAGCACGTATAAATATGTACGTATTATACATATAAACTTTCCTCTTGAATCACTCTATCTATTAAAAAAATAGCATCAAAATCCGTTGCGTAGTTTTAAAGATTTAAGCATACAAAGGGACATGGGGACAGAGAAAGCGACTTTATTTTATACTATATAGGGACTATAAGCTCTCAGCACAATTACTTACATGTGACATTAGATTTCAGCTTACATATTTTGTAAGTAATACGTGTGTTTTAAGATATGAATGGAACTGAAAACTAAATGCCAGGCGGAAGAAAGATATCGTGGTGTCGACATTTCCTTGGTAAGTAATAATTATTTTAGAAACATTCGCATGTTTTTTGTTTGTAACTTCGGCTATGGTACCATCCTGTGGTACCAACAATTCAAATGTTCTTTGTTCAAATAGTCATTTAAAATATTTTGTGAACCGTTATGTTAAAACTACTATGGTTCCGCTGGCTGCTGTTTAGGAAGTGGTAAGTGGTAACGTAAAAACGCGCAACGCTGAAAAATTAATTAGGCGGGAAACTCCATCATTAACATTAATTGTCCTTTTTTCACTTTTTCTGTACGATGTTTAATATTGTTCTTCATTTTAGGCGGGACAGATCATAAATCAAAGACAAAGCACACCGAAAACTTATCCATTTACTCTAAAAGCTTTTGAAGCTCATCGCGTCCTTTTATTTTTAAATTTGAGCGAGAGTCTAGTGTGAAGTGGATTGGGCTGTGCAGAGGTGGATGATTCGAATTCAAGGATTATTGGATTTGCGATTTTTTGATTTTATGTCTTTTAGATATTATTTGTCGCACACTTATCGGTATAAGATGACATAAGGAAGGAAAAATCACGAATGCGGGGGAGATCTGGGCAAGAGTTTTATTGGCATACGATGTCAATCAACCCGCACAAGGCAAGGCCGGCGCGGCGTAAAGAAAAAAAATCGTACGATCTATTATA
Organism: Hyles euphorbiae; assembly: GCA_023078785.2. NCBI lineage: Eukaryota > Metazoa > Arthropoda > Insecta > Lepidoptera > Sphingidae > Hyles > Hyles euphorbiae. Next base: position 2,144,049 of record CM041039.1, on the reverse strand, counting down.
GGCAGCCAATTTCTGCATTTTAGAAATTCGCTCTAGGTGTTGGTTTGTGTATTTTTTACTCAGCGGTGCAAATGTTAGGTCCCGGACGTAGGGCGAAGATTACAATTTTATATGGACGTGATTTTTGTGTAATACTTTTGTTTACTTTTGCCGAGTTGTATCTGTATCTGTATCAGCCCATATACGTCCCACTGCAGGGCACGGGCCTACTCTACAATCGAGAATACGATTGAGAGTGATTAGGCCATATAGTCCACCACGCTGGCCTAGTGCGGGTTGGCGGACTTACATACCATAGAAATTCTTATGAATCGCTATGGTATGCAGGTTTCCTCACGATGTTTTCCTTCACCGTTTTAGTGCGTGGTGATTGATTATCAATACACACATGACACCGAAAAGTCAGAGGTGTGCCCTGGGATTCGAACCCGCGACCACCGTGAACATGTTGGCAGCCGCGTCTAGTCCGTTTACCAACAGGCCACCACGCACTTCCAACAGGCCACCACGCACTTACTCGACGCACTTACTCTTACGCACTTTGCCGAGTTAATGTAGGTTTATTATATACAGTTTGTTTTAATTCTTCAATAAAAGAGAATAAAAAAAATATGATATGCAAAATTTGTAATGAGCCGAATTCTATTAATCCGGTAGTGATCGTTATTTTTCAAGATTGAATAATTTTCTATGAAATACTCTAGTGCGAAGTTTCGTAATCCGTGAGTTTTTGGGTGTCCGCCCATGTCATTCGCGCCTTGTGCCGCTTCTGCCTTAATTCGATTTCCAGATTTAATCGGAATGCTTTTTGTGAGATATTCGATTTGAAAAACGTGATTTCCGCAAAGGATTGGCGTCAGATAGACTGCCGACCGTAAATTCATTTGCCAAAACCAGCAAAAAGTGGAAAAAACTTTTTTCGGTAGCTAATCTTAAAAAGTAGGTACACTTTTATTAGCAGTTAGGAGCAGCTAGCAAAGGAAAAAGCTATTTGACATTTTCCTTTGAATCGTGAAGACCTGAGTACGATTCCCATGTCGCGCAATTTATTTGTTTTCGGTTTGAAATAATAAGTTGTTCACCTGTGGAAATTGTGTCCGGTATAGCGTTAGTTTTATTCTCTATCATGTCTAGTTTGTCAGTAAGTCAAAGGAAAATAATATAAAACCAATTTAGATTATTGTTTAATGACCTTGATATCTGTATTTGTAGTAAATAGACTGCCACATAAGGCCGGTGGTTTAATAAATCCCATAAAATAATCATGTTGCTGGTCTTTTCACTTTGGTACATATTTTAAAGATTCGTGTACTTATATCTCTATACCTACTTTATTTGCATTTTAATAACCCTGAAATACTTGAAATCAATCTAAAATCCACTGAAAACAAAGTATTGCAAACGCTCGTAGTTGGATTTAAAACACATCTCTTTGTTCTTTTAGCGTCGCAAGCGATAACTGGATCCCTTTAATTCCATTCAAAACGTAAACCTGCCATTCCTAACAGGCACGTATCTTTCACAGCCGGCCCATATACCGTTCGTATAGCCTCCCAAGCCTTTCTCATTGAAAAATCCACGCGGGGGTGTTTCTATAGAAGCCTGAGTGCGCATGCCTGAGCTCCCTCCCTTCATTCCGAATAGCCAAAGTCCGCGCGCCACACGCGCCTCTCCTCAACCAAAACCTTTGTTAAAATGCCCCATACATTTTTGTGTTAAACTCAATGTAATTTACCAAAAATGTCCAGTATTCAAATAATTGGCTCTCTTTTACGTTCCGTTTTTCTCGAAGTGGTTACCCTATCGTGCTGTGTACTCGTTCTCGCAATGTGTCACGACAACGAAAACGAATCTTTTTGAATAGTTTTCGTAACATGACAATAAGTTAAAAAAGTACATAAAAATAAAAATATGGCGAACACGGCTCACCTGATGAGGCGGCAGAGCTCGCGGGATCTGTACGCGCAGAGATCTTTGGACCGGATGGAAATGAAGGAGCTGAGAGGGAGGTTAGTGGCGATGGAGAATGGGCACCCATCCCACAGAACCCACGTCATGTATGGCGCCACCAACGAGGCTTTTGAAGACACCAGCCCCAACCGTCAATCATCAGCGACCCCTACAAGCAAAGGCAGCTCTGGCGAAGAGCGTGGCGCTTTCAAACCAGAAGGCACTGAGATAGAAAGAGAATCATGGGACAGCAAACTGACTTTTCTGTTAGCGACTGTTGGATACGCCGTAGGACTTGGTAATGTGTGGAGATTCCCATACCTAGCCCAAAAGAACGGTGGAGGTGCATTTCTGATCCCCTACTTCGTGATGTTGGCTATAGAAGGGATTCCTATATTTTATCTGGAGTTGGCGATTGGGCAGCGGTTGAGGAAGGGGGCGATTGGCGTGTGGCATCAAGTGTCTCCGTATTTAGGTGGGATTGGGATCAGTTCGGCGGTGGTTTCGTTCAATGTGGCTCTGTACTACAACTCTATAATCGCATGGTGCCTCTTCTACTTCGCGCAGAGCTTCCAGGCTGAGTTGCCGTGGTCGGAGTGTCCTAAGAAGTATTTCACCAATGGTTCTTACATCACCGAGCCGGAGTGCGCCGTGAGTACATACATTATGTAATCATATGACTTTTCGTGTAGAATTATATTTCAGAATTTAATTTGAATTATCCGTTTTAATTATTTGATTTTTTAAATTATTTGTTACTTATGACCGAGCAATTGTTATTTTTAAACGATTTTTTATATTTTATGAAATGTCATATACTTATTTTGTATTAAAAATATTTTTCGGACGTTTTTAAATGATATAAAAATTCATATTCGTAATACGGAAGATATCATTTCGTTTTTTTTTTGTTTTGGAATGCCTCTTTAGTAGTCGGTGTTCGAATTCAGTTATCAGCGAAAATTGTATGGAAGGCTGAAAGATTTGACACTAGTTAATAATCTAATAATATTAAACTATAATTAAACGTTGTATCACTATTAATCACATCAAAGCCTGAATCAAGTGAAACATAAGTCCCGTTTAGAGCCATCTCACATACGATATAATTAAATTCATCAAAGAACTAGACAAGATTAAGATCTAATTGCTACAACACATTTAATTAGTTTTTGCTTTATAATTAATCATATATGTACCTTAAAACAGAAAAATGGGGAAAACATTTAGCTAATTAATTACTGCACAACAGGCACATCGCTATTTACGACTGTCTGTAAATTAGTCCCAACTGAAATAAAGCAGCTACAACACGAGCAGTAACTAGTAGCTACTGTATTATGAATGCAACAGAGCCAATTCAATATTGGCATCGGTCCGTTGCTTATTCCGACAGTCGGATGCTCAATAAGAAATACTTTGTCGTGGCGTATATTTTGTTCGTTTAATACTGTATTGAACTATCTGGCCTCTCATTGGTATACTTCTTAATTTAAGAACTGCATGCTGATGTAAATACATACATCAAGGTAATACCAGATTCAACCCAAATTGAAAACACATCCAAACTTGCTCAAACAGTCGGATGCTCAATAAGAAATACTTTGTCGTGGCGTATATTTTTTTCGTTTAATACTGTATTGAACAATCTGGCCTCTAATTGGTATACTTCTTAATTTAATAACTGCATGCTGATGTAAATACATACATCAAGGTAATACCAGATTCAACCCAAATTGAAAACACACCGAAACCTGCTCCACTCCATTCCTATACAGAACCACGCGTGCTACCTTGTGTAGCCATAGCTTGATAGTTCAAATTTAACACCGGTACGATCCAAACCGTTTGCAAATTCTTTTTTGTGCCAGACCGTCAAACTTAGGAATGATTTGCCGACACGCGTGTTCCGCCCTTCCTATAATCCTTCCGCTGTAGTGTGAGGAGGCATCTTAGCGGGCCGGCATAATTGTATCTAATGGCATGGGACTACCGTCTGATGTCACTCGATACTCTGCCTGGACAGCATTTGTGCTTACCATCAGGTGCAGTGCAGGCATTATATTGGGCTAGTATAAAAAATATATCGATGTATGTAATATTTTAGTTCCAACTAAAATAAAGCATCTACAACACGAACAGTATTAACAGAGCCAATTTAATATTTGCGGCGGTCCGTTTGGCCTTATTGCTTAATCCAACGTTCGGATGTTCAATATGAGGATATTGTCGTTGCGTGTGCTTGGTTCGTTTTATGTATTGAACAGACTGGGCTGCGATTGATATAGGTATATGTAGTCTATTCAGTAGCCTTCGATTCAGCAAATAGTGATTTAATTTAGGAAGGTGAAATAAGCCTAATGGCTTACTCAATGACGACTGAAATAACATGAAATGACGTCAAATTCACAATAAGTCGATCTTGTGTATTTTTATCTTATGTAATTTAGATCGTACCGATGGCACCTAAATTCTAAATTTCATTTCTGAAACACACAGAATATTATTTTATTAATTTGAATTGTTAGTAGGTCTCTAATAGGTACTAATGCTTACAAAAATATGAAACTCATTCTTATAAAATATGGAAAAGCATTATTAAAACGTAGATTCCGAAAGCAAGCATTATTTGACAGCCTTCGTAGCGCAGTTGGTTAGTAGCCGGCCGTGAAACTAGAGGCCGCAGGTTCGATTCTCGTACTGAAACAAATATTGGTGCGATCCACAGGTATTTGTGTCGGGTTTAGGTGTTTGTGAGACCGAAAAGTGTCTCGTAGTTCCCGATACCCACGACACAAGACTCCATCTTATTGTGGCGTCAGGACTATAACTATGCCACTGTTGGGTTTATTTATTTATTTATTGACGACTATTCTTTGATATTAATTTCGTGATGTTTTACTCACGTTATGTAGTTTGATAAAGTGCGTGGTGGCCTGTTGGTAAACAGACTGGACACGGCTGCCACAATGTTCACGGTGGTCGCGGTTTGAATCCCAGAGCACAGCTCCGACGTTTGGCAGTCATGTGATTATTGATAATCGATCACTATGCTCTATAATGGTGGAGGAAAACATAATGAGGAAACCTGCATACCATAGCGATCTGTAAGAAGTTCTATGGTATGTAAAGTCCATCATTATAAAGCCTAATCCCTCTCAATCGTACTCTCAATTGTAGAGGAGGCCCGTGCAGTGGGGCAAATAATGATGTAATTTAATGAGTTTAACTTACAACATTGAATATAATGAGTTCAATATTTTTTCAATATTGAAGGACATTAGGTAACAAAAGACGATTCCTTTGTTGACGTCTCGATAGTCGAATGAGCGATCAAAAGGCTCTCGGGGGCTGCACAAAGCTGTTTCCGATCACCCAATTTACGTGATGGTGGGACAATGGTCGATGCCGGTAGTCAAAGAAATTTCCATCCGTGAACCAATTTACCCAGCTTAGAATGTTTGCGTTTATTGTTATACCATTTAAAATAAAATGAGCTGGGTTTTTCTGTTTTTGATTTTGAAATGGGTTTGTCAATATATTTTTATTTTGTTCTTATTGCAATGAATGGCGAGGCGTGCATGCCTTTCGTCTGATGGTAAGCTCTATAACTGGTCATGAACAGTAGCAAAACCAAACAATACCTTCGATTACAAAGAAATGCTCGGTATTAGACCGCGCTTGCCACCCTGAGACATAAGATGTAAAGTCTCAATATTTCCAGTAGTTACTCTGGCTACAATATCCTTCAAACCGAAACATAACAGTGCATTAAAACTGCTGCTTGGCGGGAGAAATAGACATTGCGGTGGCACCTATACAGGCGGACTCTCACACGAGTATGTGACACCAGTGAAGTGATCGTAAATTTTTAATTGTGGACCGAATCGGTTCGTAACTATATGAATGGGTGAAATGCTGTGAAAAGTTATAGAGTTTTACTATCGCTTTTTATAACTTCAGTAAGTATGGGTAACGTCGAACGGGATGGTACCATTGTCCCACAGAAAAGCAACGTAAAGTTACAGCTTTGTTGTTGCTTATATAGATGGTATTCAACCGGATAGCGCATATGGAGTTTGAAAGCCTTCGCAAATGTGTAGTGTTTATACTTTTGTTTATGTAAAGCCTGTTCAAATAGGCCACAAAGAGACAGCCATTTACGGTTAGTAGAGTCTTTTTTTAGTTGCTCTGGAATTATTCTGTATCATTCCATACACTTCCTATTAGTTTTGGAATAAATAGTAATAGCAATCATAAATAGCAAGCGAAGGCATACTAACATTTCACAAGTTATATAAATAGCTAAATTTTGCGATTGTGATTCACCAAGCTGATTGGCTAATATTTAATACGATCTCGTGTAATCTATGCAGGAGTGAGTCTTTTTTATGGGTTCGCCATTTAAAGAAGCAATCATTCCCATCACTACGCCCTACTGTATGGCACGGGTCTTAGGCCATATGGTCCACAACCGTTGTCGTTCGTGGTGATTGATTATCAAATAAATAAATAACACCCAACAGTCACATACATAGTCCTGACCCCACACTAAGATCGAGTCTTGTGTCGTAGGTATCAGGAACTACGAGAGACTTTTCGGTCTCACAAACACCCAGACCCGGAAGAAATATTTGTGGGCCGCACAAACATTTCTCTCGGTGCGGGGATCGAACCCGCGGCCTCTCGTTTCACAGGCAGCGTCTAACCAACTGCGCCACGGAGGCTGTCTGCGCCACGGAGGCTGTCGATAATAAAAAATATCAATACACAGATGACTTCTTGAAGTCAGAGGTATAACCTGGTATTTGAACTCGCAACCACTGTGGGCAAATGGATGACTAATTTTCAGGAGCATTTTTGCCAATTGTACATGCCACTATAAAAAATATATATACAACTGCAATCAACATTCTCGGAGTTTTATCTCTCCTACATATTAAGTACGGTTATCTTACGATTAGGGTAAGGCGATCCATCAAGTTGAGTAACCGCGTATTACGGCTTTGTTTTACTGTGGTGGCTCAAACTAGATTAATGAACCGACTTAATTAGACATAATGGTCAGACATGTTGAAAGCCTTTTTAAAAGTGTAATGGTACATTGAGATAGACATTAAGATATTCGGATGCATGTGCATTAGTTAACTAAAAACAATAAGAAATCTTGCTAAACCTTAATTTACCCTTGAGACTTTTTTTACATTTAAACATTAAATTACCACTTCATAAATCGTTAATGTGGCTGTCTGAATACTGCCTTTGTCATCTACAAAGAAATAAACAAAATTTTAGTGTTGCCAAGTAAAAAATTAACGCTCCTTTCGTTGAATAAATAAAAAACTTAACTGCCAGTTGAGTTTACGGCCAGAATCAGCTGAAAAACTTTGTAAAGGTTCTGAGTCTTGCTTTTTTTTATTGCGGTAATATCCATTTTTCATCGCGTTTTTGCTGCTCTGATGTCAGATATCAGTATTTTAGAGCCTTTTTATTAGCAGCCTTTTAGAACCATTTAGTTTCCTAGCAGTAATAAATTACGGTAAAAAATTGTTACTTAAGTGATGAAATATTATTGAGGGAATTTAACTTGTTGGAAAATATAAACACTACTAGTAATAAAAGTAAAGTAACTTACAATTGTTTTATGGCGTTATAAATTGAACAATGAATGTCTGGGTACGGTTTGCTCGTATTGAAATGAAACTATTATTTAAGGATTTGATCGCGGATTTGTTTTTATTTTTACATGTTTTAACTTCCCTACAATTCAATTACTTTACTTAGCTTTTGTGGTCACCGGACGGAACGTGTAACATTCGCGTAATTTGACTCATATTTGACAGAAATCAAGTACTTTGCCCGAATCTGCCGCTTGGCGTATTTATACGAATGTATGTGTATACAATCCTGTTCTTTCAACACTCAATTCAATCTATTCAATACAATCAATCTAAATTGAATAGCATGTAAAGAACGTATAACGTACGAAGCGAAGATCATTGTAGTGATTGGTGACTGATGAGAAAACCAATAACCGTGACTACTGGCCATATCAGTTCATACTAAAATTAAACCCTTCTTTTATCGCAACGAATGGCGAGACGAGCATGTCGTTCGCCTGATGGTGAACGATACGACCGCTCATGAACAGTAGCAAAACCAAACACTATGAATTATTTATCAATGTTGAGCATTCCACAGCGCTTGCCATTCTGACTCTCAATATATCCAGTAATGACTCTAGCAACAGTGACGTTCATTCTAGAACATAACAGTGCATTTACACTGATATTTGGTTGGTGAAAAATTACGGTGGTACCTACCCAGGTGGCCTCTCACATATGAGAGAACTAATACCATGTTATAATCCTGTATTCAACAGTTGACTAAAATGAAGAATCTAATACTAATAATTTGTATTGTATCAGCCCATATACGTCCCACTGCAGGGCACGGGCCTACTCTACAATCGAAAGTACGATTGAGAGTGGTTAGGCCATATAGTCCACCACGCTGGCCTAGTGCGGGTTGGCGGACTTACATATCATAGAAATTCTTACAAATCGCTATGGTATATATTTCCTCACGATGTTTTCCTTCACCGTTTTAGTGCGTGGTGATTGACTTTCAATACACACATGACTCCGAAAAGTCAAAGGTGTGCTCTGGGATTTGAACCCGCGACCACCGTGAACACGTTGGCAGCCGCGTCTAGTCCGTTTACCAACAGGCCACCACGCACTTAAACCAAATAAACCAAAACATTATCAAGTTAATTTTATATTAACTTATTTAATTATAATAATTTGCTCACTGACATATTACTTCTAACATGATAGATGAAGTTGCGCAAATTGAATTAAATGTAACATAGGAAGCAATTTAATAGACGATTTTTGAAAGTTTCTCATATGAGCTTCCAGAGCTAGCATTCCTTTCCGATATGCTTGTCCCGAATTAAATTGATATGCAAATAAACGTGGGTGACCGTGATGTGTGTCATATTCTTTGCCTTCCACTTCAGCGATACACACGCGATGTTATTTATGTCAAAAGTCAGGGTAATTTATATTATGTAAAGAATTGTTATTTACGTGCCCTGCGTTCTTTTTTCCACAATGAGTTTCGTTGGCTATACACATGTGAAGCTCAGTCATAATAACAAAAGTAATACGCCAAATGATTCCGAATAATAAATTCTTGTGAATTTGTACCCTTTCATTTAATTAAGCTCCGTAGCCAAAAGTCATTCCGCCGCGTAGTCTCGTAGCACTAGCTACAGTTATACGTAGCGCGTAGGCGACTACGTAGGCGGACACGTAGGCGGTGCACAGTGCAGCTGAAATGTCAATTGGAATTGAAAGCACGTAACAAATATCTGTTCATTTATCAGCATCAAATAGGAAACTGAAGTAGAATTAAATGTTCGTAGCTTGGTATATTTTTTGTAAACGAGAAGAAAAAATAGTTTTTATTTAAATCGTGTTTTCGGAATTGAGACGCGAAGCAATTTTACGCTCCGTTTAACTTGTTATACGTGATTTTACCGTCACATGGCTTACGTGAACATAAGGCTGTTTGATAAACTGCCTCGGTATAATACCCTTGGAAAATTTTTGTAAAAATTGTTTCAAACGCTTTTGAGATTCGTGTGTCATTCACGGTGTAAAAAGTTTATTTTTGTAATATCTAGTTAGTGCTTCCAAGATTTCGTTTAAGGCTTTACTTATGTAGTAATTTATGCTATATTATAATGTCTTATTCCAATTTAGACGAAATTAATTTTATTGAATAAATGTCTTCATTGTTCAATGCTATTATTAAAAGCGCATAGGTATAACAAATAAGTATAACATTAACTCTTTCACATAGCTACAGTAGAAGATTAACCTATTAATAGAACTAGTAAAAACTGCCATATCTACTTATAAAGACAAATTCTACATAAACCGATATTCAAAAACAGTAATTTTGACAGAAGTGAAAATGAGCCTCAGTTTTACAGCACAAACAAAGGGGATGTTTCAGAAAGCCAAGCCGTTATTTGCGGGTCACATCAATACGGATCCAACGGCTTATACGGGCAGCTCTTGCTTCCCTTTTTTTTTTTTTTTTTTAACGAGAGTAAAGCTCCTTTAGCCTTCCTTCCGACACTCGGGGAAGATCGGAAGGGGCGTGTCGGGGTCTCCGGCCTTCCAGCCTGTTATCAGGCTGGGTCCCTACCGAGATCTAAAAAGATCTTTTGCCGGCATACCGACTAAAACCTCTCGGTGGCCATCACGCGCGTTATGGGTGACAGGCGATGTGGACAGGCGAATGGCGCCCATTTAACTCGCCGTGTCACCCGGCGCACTGCCAAATATGGCTCCTCACATGTTGGGAGGGCGCAGATGCCCCCTCTTTCCCTACTTCGGACGCCCATGGTGAGATGGGCGTCCGCGGCAGACACGAGGCCACACGTTCTGCCGCCCATCTCGGGGTCACTCCCGACGTGAGCACACAGCCCCCGCTGTGTGCTTAGCGACCCCGATGACCCCTTTTAGTCGCCTCTTACGACAGGCAGGGGATACCGTGGTGGAATTCTGGCGCCCCTTGACCACTGGGCGGAGCTCTTGCTTCCCTTGCCCCTTCACGAACGCCCCTTGCCGAAACCACTGCCCCTGTTGCCTCACTAATGTATTCCGGCTTAGAGACGGGATTGCGATATCGATATGTATCGATTTCAATATCGATACAAATCGATTTCAATATCGATACTGACTGGCTTTGAGCTAAGTTTGCTTTAGAGATGGTGAAGTATCATATAAGCGGATTCTAGTGACATATATGCTGCGTATAATCCGTGCATTGTTGGATCTTGGATATAAAAATGTATCTTTATTGGAATCGTATGCGTTCCTACATCGTTGAAGTATGAAACGAATTTTATCAAGTTTTATGGATAAAATAAATCTAGATTTTTTACATTGAATTACGCGGTAAATGCTTTTATTTTTTATGTTATGCTATGACCTGTGATATTCATTGACAAAGTGTCTTGTTTTAGTTAACAAATCAAATACAAAGCCGTAAATCTGACCTTCAATTAAACAGGGTATATCAAGACTACGACCGAAACCGAAGCTGGGTGGTACTTGTTAGTTACTACAACACGATGCCACCCTAAAAATATCCAAAGTTTTATTTATTAATTTATAAAAACTATATTCACCGTCCAAACACGATGATATTTAAAACATCACAAAAAATAACGCGCTTTTTTGCACCCGGCACCACACGGCACGGCATACATACATTTTTTTTTGAGAACTTTTTACTGTAGTCTATATATTTTTATTACTGCATTGTTTTTGTTTTTAAATACTGTTTATACTCTGTTCATTTGTATAGATTTAATTGTTAGATATAATTAGGCTTAATTTAATTCATGTTATTGGTATATACCGTTTTAATTAAAGTAAAATAAATAAATAAATAAACTCACGCCTTTTCTTAGAAGGGGTAGGCAGAGGTTCTGGTAGCAACCAGTACACCCACGTAAATAAATAGACAAACACGTCTACAATCAGTGGCGTAACTACACCATCTGGGGCCCGTGGCAAAATCATCGGATGGGGGCCCCCCTTTTTTGTATGGAGAGGAAAACTGTTAAGCTTATTTTCCGGTCCCCGAAGAAGACCGAAAGGAATATATTAGTGTCACTGGCCTGCCAGTCAAATGCGGCCGAGGCGGATCCCTAAAAAAATCTGCACTAGCATACCGAATAAAACCCTGACCTCCGCATTTCGGGCCGTACTGCGCACCTACTAGTCGAGTAGGTCGGAATGTGTCCCTGCAGTGGTTCTTAAGATATCCGCCCCTGAGATAACCCCCGTACTCACGCGACTTTTCTATTAAAACAACCTAGACCCGGCTTCATGGAATATCGCCCATGTTCATCCAATCCCCAAGAATGGTGACCGGTCGGATCCTTTGAATCGCAGGCTGACTGCTGTCACATGCTGACTCTCCAAGGTCTTGGCGCGAGTTATAAATATGCAGCTCTTGACGTATCTCGAGGATTACCACCTGAGGGTCGTTCGGATGATGATCTTCTCGTTTATCTACACACACACACACCACGACATACACACCTCTTTCGCACGCAGATTCGGGCTTTTCAATAGAGCACACACTTACAATGCAGTGGTCAAACTCTGCAACATTAAACACTGCTCAGTACGCGAAGCCAAAATTAAACTAACTAACTGGTTAAAAACATTAGACTATAACGACACAGAATCTGTACTTTCTTAAACATTTGGTTTTCTGATGATTCCTCGTATGATCTCACTAGTTTTATTGATAATTTGGAATTAATGCAGAATTAGGTTTTATTTATTATTTTGCATATATATTTTTTCTTTTTAACTGTTTCATTTTACCTTTCACAAATATTATTATTATTATTTTCAATTCTCTCCTGACCTCCAGAAACCTTTGTACTACATCTCTTTTATATTTTAATTCTATATTAGTGTAACACTACAACAAAGGTTATCATTGTGCATAGTGATGCTGTTATTAAACAAATAATTGTTGTTGTTTTTAGGATTTCCATTTTTGTTTTTGTGCATTATTTTATATTTACATCGTTAATATTTTTTTTTTTTTGTTTGTTTATTGTATGTTTAGTGTAAGACATAATCTTTTGTTTTGCCTAGTTGTGCTTCTGATCAACAAATACTTTCTTAATTTTAAGGACTTACGGCTACAAATACAACTCTCGTATTTAGGTACCCCAAGATACAGGCACGACCTAGTTTGGGGGCCCCTGATAATTTTTGTTATGCTCAATACAGATATGCCAAAAATTATTAAGTTTAATAGTTATAGTTTTGCTATACTCGTACCTTTAATTCAATTGTTTTTGTGCAATAAATAAACATTTTTATTATTATTATTATTATTATCTCACCCTCCCATCAGGTTACGGTAGGCCTTGAAATTGTCATCGAGTGTGGCATGGCGTCGTTTTGGGGAAGCTACCGGCCTGGTATTTCAACATGAGAAACTCTGAAAGTACATAACCAGCTTTCTGGATGATCGCAGCATAAAAGTCGTATTGGACGGCTTTTGCATCGAAACCAAAACCATTAATTCTGGTGTTCCATAAGGTTCGTTGCTTTCGCCGATCCTGTTTATCCTGCATATCAATGACATGTTGTCTATCACCAGCTGGCATTGCTATGCAGATGCTAGTGTAAGTGAGGCAAGATACATCTGACTACAAAATCTCTATCGGGGATCCATTAAGGAAAGATGGTCTCAAATTTTATCGGAAATCGAGACCTCTCTAGGGCAAGCCTCTCAATGGGGTAAATTGAACATTGCACAATTTAACCCCATGAAGATAAAAGTTTGCTCGTTTACAAGCAAGAAGACAACTTTTCTCATGGAGACACTCTCTCTAAGCATCCAAGAGTATTCATTGACCGAAATTATTGATACAATTGCATTTTAGGTGTCATTTGGAAGGCAAGGGCAAATTAGCCAGCAAAAAGTTAAGAATTCTCGACAGAGCCAAGTGGTACTTTTCGTCGGATCATCGGTTATTGCTCTATAAATGCGACGATCCGGCACGACGTGGAGTTCTGCTCTTACCTCTGGGTAGAAGCCCCAAAATACCAGCTCGACCCACTTGACTCATTACAGCGCCGAACTCTTCGGATCATCGATAATCCCGATCTCATGGAGAATGTGGAGCCTTTGGGATTGCAGTGAAACTTAGGGTCTCTCTGAGTAATCTATCAATTGTGCCACGGAAAGTGTTCTGAGGAAGATGGTGCCACTATCGCTATTGTCCCATAACACTTCCCGTCACCGCAGTAGAATTAATCTTACCACCTGGAAACTATCCCTTCCCGGAAAGTAAGCAAGCTCTGGAATGACCTCCCTGCTTCGGTGTTCCCTTAGCGCTATAACCTATCCTTCTTTAAACGAGGCTTTAAGAAAATGCTCTCCTTACGGTAGGAAGCGACTTCATTTTGCTGGATCCCTAGATCTGCAAAAGTGTATGAGCGGCGGTGACCGCTGACCGTGAGGCGGGCTGTATGCTTGTATGCTTGCAGGCATCGATATCAATGTTACACTAGATAAGACGTTCTTTGTAACAAACGTGTCCCACCCAAGTGCGGTGCAATGCACCGCACACGAATCAGTCTGCCGCCTGACGGTCGCGCAATAGTACGCCTCTTTGTTTATTTTTATAAGTAATTTATTTTGACTTTTCCCCGTCAAACCGACAGCGAAATTTTCTGAAGTTACAATATAATTAAAGAATACAACGTAAGTGATATAATATTGCAGAATAATGCCGATAATACAGATCTTTTATTTATTAATGGATTAAATATATTTTAGAGCTCGTTAAAATACAAGGTGAGCTCCTTAATCGTTTATCTCATTTCCGCACATAAAAATTGCTCGTCGAGTGAGAGAGACGAACTATATAAGATATAGATTATTCAAGGGACATTCATATCAGTGGACCAAATAGGCATAAACTATTCGAATACATTACAAATACAAATATGTAGGAGGAATGTAGTTGCAAATTGATTTCAGTATTTTATTTTAATCATATGTTGTTAATTAATAACTCAAAATATGTGTGTTGTATGTATGTTTTGAAATAGTGTATGGTATTTAGACCCTATTTTGTCCAGAATGATTGGAATGGATGTAAGTGGCTACCATGAGAACATACCTATATTTGTTCAATTTATTTTCGACACGAAGATTTCAGATAATCCAAATGCGGTAGTCATTTTTGAAAACTTCTGGTGTACCATTCCTTTTGTCTATTAGTCTCGAAAAAAATGTTATGAGCTTGTTAAAAATTCATAAATGTTATTATAATAAATGTCAGACTGATTGTACACTGATTGACTGCTTGACAGACTTGTACACTTGTAAGAGTATTTAATTTCATTTACATAATTTCCATGAATTATTCACGTAAATAAAAAAAACATTACAAATATATTATTGCTATGACGGTATTTATACTTAGGCAGTATCTTAGGCAAAGCTATTATTGACATGAACTGTCTTGTCTGTCTAATAATCTTTGATCATAATTTGTGATATTCAAGTAAACGTTCTAGATGTCGCTACTGAGCTTTTGACAAATACGGGACAAACAGTTTCTATGACGCGCCTCGTCTATCGGTAGAATATAAGTCAATGCCTGCAGGCCATAAAAAAAACTCCACAACGAGACCAATTAGTCGTCGTAATATCTTTACTATGTGGCCGGAGCCCAAACGCAGCAATGGTGATGGGGCCCCCTCAGAAGCCTAATATTGAAGCTTAATTATTTTTAAAACCAAATCAGCGCTATTATCATTATCATATATACATAATAGTTTTATTTCAATGAGTAAAATTCGCGTAACTCTAAAGAACCATTGTTATTTTTATGTAAGGTATCACAAATAAACCTTGATATCTTTAATAATAATTACGAAAATAGTTTTTGATTATCAATTTTGTTGGTAATAAATTAGCTAGGTTCTTTCTCTGCTTACGGCTTCTCGGGCCTGAGGGGCCGGGCTGCCGGGGGCCCCTAAGGTCGGGGGCCCGTGGCATTTTGCGCACTATGCCACCCTATTGTTACGCCACTGTCTACAATACCAACGAACATCTCTTATTGCAGAACTGAATTCACCACACGACACGACACATGACGAGGGTGGGCCCCGTCGACATTGATAAATTATTGGCAACACTAACTGTCATCGGTAACTGTCATCGGTATAATCCAGTGTTATCGATATTGGATATCGTATTCGCAGCTCATTCAAGTTGGACAAGTTGTTTGTAGTTTCAGGACACGTACATGTAGATTTGGTATAATAAGGTGTCAATTCAACGCCCTTGTTTCCTTTGATCGAGGATATTCGAGCTTATTGAATAGAGCGTCGGTTCCGTAATTTGATTGGGGTTGAAATATAATTAGGTTTGATTCGGAAGTTACTCTGTGTTTGTAATATTGTTTAATCTTCATTTACTATGTCTATTTTAAGGTGGTTTGAATCTTAGTGCAACGTAGCAAATATTTATTAATTAACGATAATGTATGGTCGTAATCAACGTCCAGACGGACAGAAAAATATAAATAAAGAAGACAGCATTCTGCATGCTAATAAAATAAAATAAAATATAGGTGTCACGTAAACAAAAATACTGTTTTGCCATTGGTATAATGAAGTCCATTCCTAGCATTTTTTAGTTGTAGGAGTGAATAAGCAGATTTGGCAGAATACGAATACTTTTTCGTAAAAATTAGTAAAGGACAATGCCTCGTCATAGAATCGGTAAAAAATATCGTTGATCCCGATACCGATACTGTTCAAAATACATTTTAAGTATTCATTCATATTTTATGGTTTATTTTGAAACGATTTCTTGTTTTATCCCGGGTGACACAGTTTTAAAAAATAAAGTAGTTATCACTTTTTATATTTTACTCACAGAGCCGAAGACAAGAAGAAAATTATTTATATTTATTGAAAATATATATTTTTTCCTACACAAAAAAGTAGGTTTCATCGAGGCACAAAAATCTTCGCACCAATAGTAACTTTCATAGTAAAATGGGTATTCTCATTAAAATAAAACTATTATTTACGGATTTTATCGCGGATTTGGTTTAATTTTTACATTTTGTGAGACATTTTTTGAGAAAATCCGTAAATAATAGTTTTATTTCAATGTGTAACATTCGCGTAAATCTAAGAAACCATTATGGGCATTCTCCTTTATCCTGGATCTCCTACATCGAGCAAAATCGCAGCTGAGCACGAGCTCTCTATGTTTCGCTTAGCCGGCGGTCTTCACATACCTTTTGAAATTGTTGTGGAAATTCCTCTAGCATGCAGGCTAACTCGTGATTTTCCTTTAGTGTGAAAGTGAGGATTTCACTACTAAAACAAATAGTTTCCTTAATCAATGAAATATAAATATTCTGTTGCGAAAAATAGTAACAAGATGTAAAAATATAGATTAGTTCATAAAAATGCAACTATTCTTAATTTTTCCGTCGGAACGAATATGCTAATGAAGGTTTTAGTCCGAAAATAGCTCACTTCATATGACAGGGTAGATGTTCTCTTCTATTTGTAGGATGCTACATGCATCCACACTACTCATTTAGAGCTGCAGGGATGAATTTTGGAATGTATTTGGTGGGTTGTAAGCTACATAAATTAAAGACTTTACCTACCTACCTAAACTTTTAATGAGTTGAACTAAATGAAAATAATTTATTGAATCTATTAAAATGTTCGACATCATTCAGATTCAGACATTTTTTGATGTACCACCCTGATCGGAAAGCGGTTTTCGCTAGAGAAGAATGGGTAAGAAATTCTAGTTCTTTTCAAAACCAGTTTACAATATATTGGTTGTTACAAAAGTTACAAGTTTGAAAAATTCAGAGCGGTTCTGATTCACCAACGCAATGAATAAAAGTTAAAGCACTGAGTAATCGATCGATCATTTACAATAACTTTATTTAATAACGACATGAATAGTGCCTTTTTTAAAAGGAAAACAAAACGTTTATAGTAATAGCCTATATCAATACCGAGCTAAAACTTTGTAAGTGAACAATATAATAAAATAATTTACGTTTATATTATGTACGTAATTTGTCATTGTCCAGTGCCGAATTTTGAGTTATAAAAACGGGCTGCTGTCCCGAGCTTAAAGGAGGTCCCATGAGTAGAGAAAGTTAGTACCGGCACGCTTGGTATCATTACTGTTTGTGTATATTTTATAGTTTACAAGGCAGTCGTCAAATACTTATAAAATATACAATAACTGACATAGAGAACTTTTTTTGTTCATCTGCAAAATACAATACCCAAAATTACAGTAGGATACGGGTCTGTGTGGACTTAGTGCCAGTAGTACTGGCTATGATTATACTGCTTTTGTCCAAACGTAATAATTATATGCGGAGCTAATTGAGCGTCATATCACGTGAATCGTAATGATTGTTGATGGAAAATGCTATGGTATAATGGTAATTTTAGAATTTAACATCGTATTGTTACAAATCGTCCATTATTGTATAAATTAGTTAAAATCTATCCTAATGTAATTATGAAATAAAACTTTTATGATTCTGGGGACTTATTAAGTATTCGTATGCTTTAAATAGGTTTTGCTCATTGCTTCACTCGGGTTAATTGTTATCTTGTTGGATGACACGGATAACATTGTCTTAAAGTCGTCAGGGACTTGACCAGAAGTCAGCATGTGCACCAAGAGCATGTGACATTGTTATAATCTCTACGTTTTTATAGGGGCCCCTACACTTACCGAATGTATATTAAAATTATGCTAGATTAATTAGAAGCTGAGGGATTATCTCTACCGTAATTAAAAGCAATATGAAATAGATATTTCACAGACGGAATTATTTCTGATGAAAACCACAAAGTTTGGCTCAACACAAAAGAATCGTGCCGTATCTTTGTCTTAATGAAAATTTCCAGGTTGGGAAAAAGAAACGTTATTAAGTCTTCAAATGTCGTTTTTATTTTTAGCGTTCCATTGTGGCTTTTGATCCTTTGTTGTACGCGGTCCAAATTCAATATAATGGAAGTTTCACGTTTACAAGCAACACGTGAGCGTTTTACAGCTCGGAACTTTAAAGGCATTTTAAACGTGCAATTTGAAAGGTCTCATGCGGCAAGTTGGTGTAGATTGTACGGATACAAATAAATAAATGCTTGTTTGTGAAATATACGTTTTGTTAAATGCCTTTGTTACTCACGAATCCAGCTTTAATGATTATTCCCGACTGGGCAAAAAAAATCCACTGACTCTTAGTAACAGTAAAGAAATAGGTGACTGCATATTCCTTTTATATCTCCCGTTTTATAATTAGCCTGTGGATATGATGTTTGAAATGAATCTATAGAAATTATTTTTTGCTTATAGAAAAATCCTATGTTCAGCAATGGACGATTACCATAAAATAATAAAATCTTCATTTAAACAATTAGGAATAAGGAGAGATTATAAAAATTCCAATGCAGTATAGGTTTGTGCAGTAAGTTGGGTATTTCTCGCAAAAGGTAAATCTATTTCTACCATGAAAATCAAAACATGAAAATTACCTGTTTCTTCATAATAATACTAATAATAATACCGCCCTTACACGCCCCACTTCATCGCACGGGCGTCCTTTACAAACGACAGTTCATGGGAGGGTTTAAACCATATTTTATCACGCTTTTCCAAATAAATTTCATGTACACAGACTCTTGATAGCTCACACAGATTCAGTATTAAGCTCTCACCAATTCAATATTAAGTACCATAAAATACCATCCATTTAAACTAAGTATAATTAATTGGTCATGTCATTGTGAACACAAACAAAAAACTTATTACTTAATAAAATAAATAACCAAAATGGTTATTAATAAGTGGTGGTTTGCAATTAGCAAATATTGTATATTATTGTCATTATTTTGTAGTTGTTTTTAGTCTATAATTCTTCCGAAAATGAAATAAATAAGTAAAAGAAAGGTTACATAAAATGTCTTGAAATTGTTTATAGTAAACCGTGTAAATATTTGAGCCAGCGTGTTGCTCGTGAGTTAGTCGGCGTGGCGTGACGACAACCAGCGGCGACAGCTTAACGGGCTTTTCGATCTTAAACTTATTCCGTGTTTTCCTGTTTCTACAGTGTGCGGAAACGCTTGTAGTTATTTGTGTAAATGAGATATTAGGAATTAAAATGCAGTTATAAAATCTTTATTTTTGCATTAAATACTATTTTTATTATACATTTTTTTTACCTTAATTGTACTTACTGTATTGAAGTCGCAGGTCCAATCTTTTTTAATCTTTTAAAGTCGTTTACAGTGACTGAATCTCAACGCTGAATTAACATGCTTACACTAAAAAGGTTTTTTTAGATTTTCAGGTTTGCACATTGTGTGTTTCTTAAGTGTGTGAGTTTACTGAAAAATGTTTAATTTACCGTTGAGTTAAAAACAAACTATAACAACGTCTCCTTGGAGTCGTTTCCGAATCAGACAAGATCCTCGATAAAGCCGTGTTGAATCCAAGAATTTGTCTCAAAGCCGGAAAGATTGCGAGTCCGGATGCCAGTGAATGGGAACGAACGACCTCTACTATGTAGTGAAGCGAACAGATAAAACACATTGTTTGAACCCCGCGCGTATTACAAAGCAATTTATTATTGTTTTATTACGCTCATGAGAATAATGCTTGTATATTTTCAAGAAAGCTTTGGTTTCTGATAGTCGTTTTAATGTTGTCACTACAAAGAGAGAATAATGCGACGAATGAAAAGTGCAATTTAAATTGAGGGTTTAGTAATTATGCTCGTCTAATTACAGCGAACATTACCATAGGTCACTAATACCTGTTTTGTGTACAATTCTTTTATATTTTATTCAGCCAATTATTATAACCCATCATAATATTGATTGTATAAACCCAGAGTTGGAGGAGCTTTTTAATATTTACAGATATAAACGTTTTTAAGAGATCAGTTGTAACAAAGAATTTATGATTCTTCTGTGGACTACCCTAACATTAGTGTACATTATTTTGCATTATTTAGTTCTAAATGGGTTGATGGTTGCATGGATCATAGTATATGCCTGTCGCTGTTAAATTTTCAACTAGCGGTCCGCCCCAGCTTTGCCTGGGGCATTTTTGATTCCACCTCACACCAGATACATGTTATTTTTCTTACAAACTGGGACGCTATATACACATATTATACATTTAAACCTTTCTGTTGAATCCCTCTATCTATTAAAAATACCGCATCAAAATCTGTTGAGTAGTTATAAAGAAATAAGCATACATAGGGATAGATAGACAGGAAGCGACATTATTTTATACTATGTAGTGATATGTAGGTCGACAACAGAATAAACAAACATTAATGTATTCCGTCGCAATATTTCTGGAATACAATGTATTTATCCATCCCACATTTTATGAGCCTACCTACGTCAAATAATAAATGACATTTAAAGGTTCGGCAAATATTGGTTGCTTTTATATCATACACATAATATTTGTAAATATTCAGACAGTATTGGCTGGTAATAGCTTCCCTTATAACATTCACTTGATTGATTCTAATAATAGAGCAGCGCAATGTCTATTTCTCCCACCAGACAGGAGTGCAAATGCACTGTTATGTTTTGGTTTTAAGGATATTGTAGCTAGAGTAACTACTGGATATATTGAGGTTCAGCACCTTATGTCTCACGATGGCGACCGCAGTTGTATGCTTAGCATTGCTTTGTAAATTAAGGTGTTATTTGGTTTTGCCACTGTTCATGAGCAGTCGTATCGTTTACCATCAGGCGAATGGCGTGCTCGTTTCACCATACATTGGAATAAAAAAATAGTTTAAAAATGGTATTGAGCAGCGCTTTTAACATCGTAGACATACTGAGCAATATTGCTACGACTGCCCCTGACTTTCATATGAAGTGTAACGAAAAAACTAATTTAATTAAGTCTTCAACGAGTCCTTTTTCTGTAACGTAAGTCTTAGCTTTGATTTAACCGAAAAATAAATGTATTTTTGTACTATATGATACAAGTTTTACAGAAGGTACAGTTGAATTATTCAGCGATGTGACAGAGATTATCATGATAAATATCATCATATCATATCTATTTAGTAATAATAATATTATTAGATCTTACATTTCACTGTAATATTCATTATCCAATCCAGTGGTGTTCCGGACGATTAAAAATTATATGCGTAATTTTATAAATTATTCTTGAAATTTCATAAACGTGACATTAATTTATCTACTGAAAAGCGACCGAGGCGCATAAATCACGTCTATTTGTTAGAAGATAGATTTTTCACCAAAAGAGCCTAAGAATGTACAGATTATAGGAATGATTTATCGTCCTCTATAAAAATACATATTTTTATAATTCATACCTACGTTTATGACTAAAATATTTTTTTTTCTCAAATGTTTAGTGAACATGTAATATTTTTGTTATTTATTGTTGTAGATAGTAGAATTTTTCCTTGTTCACTTTCTGCATGTATGTATTAGTTATAAATGGACAATATTGTATAACACAAACGTTATGCCTCGGTGGCGTAGTTGTACTACGGTACGGTTACAAAGCTGAGGTCTCGGGTTCGAATTCCGGGTTGGGCAAAGTGATATTGGATTTTTTTATTCAGTATCAGCACAGAGTCGGGAATTTGTGCCCAATATGGCGATAGGCTCGCCACCTATCACATTATGGGACGGAATATACAAGGCGATATGTGGGTGCCTTGGCACCTTTGCCTACCCTTTCTGGGAGCAAGGCGTGAGTTTATGTATCTATGTACAAACGTTATATAATATTGTTAACATTGTATAACGTTTGCGTTGTTTTAGTTAAGCATTCATTAGTCAACGCTATGGTCTCCTATAATTGTGGGAGTACTCTAGAATACGTCTGTCAGCATGTATTTTATTTAAATCTTTGATTGTGTACATTCATAGATCTCCGGGATAAATAAAAAAAAATGGAAACTTCACTGGATTTACTTTTGCTCTTGTGTATTGTTTGTACAGACAAGTGACCAGTTCTTCTTTTGATTATACTTTAAGCTGAAATGTATTCATTTCATACACATTTTGGCTGATGACATAACATAAAAAAAATAATTAATTTCGAATAATTTCTCCCAAAGTATGAAACATTTTTTCCAAGGCGTAATCAATAACAAACTAATAGAAGCGTCCCACACGAAGTTTGCAATAAAAGGTAGTGTATTTCACCCACACTTGCCCGATAAAGTTTCAACACGTATTGGCCGATACCAATTACGTTTATTGTTGAGCATTTAGCGAACTTTAGTTTAACACTATTGGTATCGGTTTCATATAGATATTTACCGGAAAAGAGTTTATGTAAAACATAAGTTTTATGTCAATACCATAAAAATAATAACGTAATTAGTATCGTCATTATAATTGTATTTGGATACCCTTGACTTTTGAGCTAATTATGATGTTCCAAAAACTTAACATGAGATTCGAAGTTATAACATTTGTTTTGTTTATCTTTCATACTGTGGGCAATTATCAGCGGCAATGGGTAATCGTGCAAGATTTGTGGAATTATTTCAATTATTCTTAAACGTTGCGACAGGCCAGTACGTCTTTTACTTCTAGAAATTCAGGACTTATGAGGTCCGAGTTTTTAGTACAAGCAATTGACAAAAATGATGTTTAGCATGTTAATATGTTTTGACTGATTATAATTGGGTTTTTAAAACAGCATTTTACGGGAACAAACTTAACTCCTATAGTATAGGATAGATCTATAGTATAGAAGTATCCCGATATAAGTAAAGTTCATGGCAAAAAATATTTGGCTGCAATAAATTATATTTTCAAATATAAAGCTCAGATTTTACATTGTCTGAAGTGTGATTTGTTCTCACTGCCATTGCAGTCCATACATGTCTATAACAACTAGACAAAAGAATCGCAGCTACCATGACCTTTTCACTAATCCCTATCCCACACAGTTCTAGAATTGGATCCGGGACAGCATTTGCGTGGAAATATTCACATAAATTGAAACAAAATGGCATACACGAGTATAGTGCGGCCTCTTCTGTTTGTTCTATTAAGGCCGCAAGCTTTCATGAAATTAATTTCCGCTGGCGGATTTTGTCGATTCCAGTTAATTTTGATTTCAGTTTTTGAAAGTTTCGAAATGTATATTTATGATTCCGGTTTTAAATTATAGTAGGAGGTGAACCTTGACTTTTACAACTGGCTCCTTACCCAAGGACCAATTATGAAATAATTAACTGACACAAAAACCGCAACTAACCTATTTTTCTTTTGTTGCAGGTAAGCAGTCCAACCCAATACTTCTGGTACCGCACCACCCTCCAAATATCCGAAGACATCAACCAACCGGAGACCTTCAACTACAAGATAGCACTAGCATTAGTCATCGCTTGGATCTTGGTCTACCTGTGCATGATCAAAGGAATCGCATCCTCCGGGAAAGTCGTCTACGTCACAGCTACCTTTCCCTACATAGTCCTGGTTATATTCTTCTTCAGAGGAATTACTTTGAAAGGAATGAGCGATGGGCTCATACACCTGTTTACGCCTAAATGGCATACTATATTAGATCCGGTTGTATGGTTGGAAGCCGGAACTCAAATTTTCTTTTCCCTAGGACTGGCTTTCGGTGGCTTGATTGCCTTTTCCTCCTACAACCCAGTAGACAACAATTGCTATAGAGATGCTATAATGGTATCTATGACCAACTGCTTGACTTCGATGTTTGCTGGCATCGTTGTGTTTTCCATCATCGGTTTCAAAGCCACTATGATCTACGAGAAATGTTTGGAGATGAGAAATGAGACGCTATTTGAGGTGTTTGGACCAGGTTTCAAGTCTTTGGCGTTGCCTGAACCAGGGGAGTATGTGTCAGTCGAAGTTAATGGAAATTGGACGAAGCTTATCATGCCGCATTTGCCTGTGTGTGACTTGCAGAAGGAATTAGATAATGTAAGTGGAAAGTTATTTAAATATTTATCAGAGTTAGCACAAAAATCTCGCGTTGCTGGAATGCTCTATATTTTAAAGTAACATCTAACCAGAATAGCTATTTTAATTACAGCTTTTTGTTTCAAATGAATCTGGTTTTAAAAAGCAATCTCATTAAAGTGATCGACTTATCTCGATATTCGACAAATGAGTACATTAAAGGGAAAAATACCCTTAGTGCTTTTTAACTCGCAATAAGTTCAGTGTACTAATGTTATGTTCTAAGTATTTATTTCTAATAAAGTGCTGCATATAATTACGAAAATTCACAGAATTGATAATATAAATACCTTTGAAACAAATATATTTACTGGTTATAAGGAAGTACAAAGCTAAATAATACAGATAAACCATGTTAATAATAAAAATGTTGCGATGAAACATAGCTATAGCATTCGTAGAAGCTCTTTGCAACTGTAAATTGCGAGCCATTCTCATTAAATGTAGCATTTCCTCTGAATTCATATAAATCTCTGACATACCTCCATTGAATTGGATTTATGTTGGATAAAAAGTGATTACTTTTCCAATGGAAATGGATATTGTAACTTTGGGTAGTATTAACTTTATGGGACACCAATATTTTTTAAACGAATGTGTTGAATGCACGCCCAATATCATTTAACATTTCCGCCGTATTTTGTAATGAAATAGTAATACCCGCATTCGCTGATCTTTACAGGAAAAAATAATTAAATCTTTTCTTAAAATTGGTACTGAAAGCATACTTTGATTAAGGATAATTATAATGTTGTTATACTATGACATCGACATGCGTAAAACTACATTTTTATCTTCATATATTGCAACGCCAGTCAGCCATATTTATTTATCACCTTCCATTACTAAACAACCTACATATTTCCAGACCGCATCGGGAACCGGACTAGCCTTCATAATCTTCACAGAAGCAATCAACCAGTTCCCAGGAGCGCAGTTCTGGTCCGTCCTATTCTTCCTGATGCTGTTTACCCTGGGAATTGACTCCCAGTTCGGAACATTAGAAGGCGTTGTAACCTCCATAGTTGATATGAAGCTTTTCCCAAATTTGAGGAAGGAGTACTTGACTGGAGGACTGTGCCTACTCTGCTGTATGCTGTCCATGGGATTTGCTCATGGCGCCGGGAGCTACATATTCCTGCTGTTTGATATGTATAGTGGAAACTTCCCGTTGCTGATTATTGCGTTCTTCGAATGCGTCGGCATTGCATATGTGTATGGAGTCAAGAGGTTAGTGGAGAATTCATATTTTGTTAAAAAGTCGAACTACAAATAATGCAGATAGTCGCTGAATGTTAATTGCTTCCATTAGCTTGCTGCTTATGAGAACAGAATTTTTGTACCGGCCTATGTTTATCAGTGGATTTTGTCTGGTCAAGGATGTTAAAGATGACGAACTTTTTAATTATTACTTTTAAATTTTTACATTATTTCTCTAATCGATTCTTCGAATTTAAGTCCTGCACAAAAACTTTCGAAGATTGAATTAGTAGTAAATCACAAAGTGATTAAAGTTTTCATTGAGATATTAAATAAGGCGACTAGGTACAACTTTTTTTAACTTATTTATCAACATTACTGTTCACCAATGATGAACATAAAATAAACACCTAAAAGAACAAAAACATGTGGCGGTCTTATCACTCGAAGTGATCTCGGCCAGACAACCAATGGACGGATAGAAGGAAACAAAAAATAAGGGGCAGTTGTCAATACATTTAAATTTTAAGATGTTTCATCTATCAAGTAATCTACATAAATCATATGACAAAGTGAATAAGGGTACTAGAATATTATTTTTATTTATCCTCCAAGCCTTGAGATTTTATTATTTCTGTCCCACTGCGATTAGAAGTTAATGAATGAGACTTGTATTGATTTTGCGTCTGTTTCCATGGAGATAAATCTCTGGCGTTTCCGTAGAATTAGATTCTCATGTAACTTTCCAGTCAGTTGGAAAATCACTGGGTGTTCCCGTAGGATTAGATAACATTTCCTGTCACTAAGTTGGAAAATTATTAGCATGCAAATATCTTCTGTCCTTGTCAAACTATTAACTTCGAGTATTAACATACAATGTTTTTACTGTTTTATTACTTGGATGTAGAGTAGTATCTACTGGTTATTACTTAGTAGGTAAAGTCCCCGGATTTTCACTTTGATTGATTCTGTCACATAAATTTCGTTATATCCAATTTCATTAATTTGTTTGTGTATTTGTACAAAGGTATATATGGCTTCGAACAATTAATTATTTATAGAAGTGGATTAACATTTAAATTAATAAATTGATGGCTAAGTATTTCAATTTACATTTGCACAAAGCAGTTAGTAATTTATAAAGAATCTGTAACAAGATATCTGACCGTCTTATGACGAACGGTATTGCTTATATTTATAGTTAAATATGCGTTATTAACACAATAAATATCTTTGTTTTACACAAGTTTTATCGAGACAATTTAAAACTAAAAGTATTTCTATTTACAATATTTTTTTCTTGAATCATCTGCTTCGCTAAAGTAGCAAAAGTTTTATTAAAAAAGAGATTTTTCGTTTAAAAATCTATTTTTTATTAAAACTTTACTGCTTAAGTTTATAAACTAGATATCGTTCAGAATTTACTGGAGTTTTCCATCATTTTACGAGTTTTAAAAAACTTGAGATCAACTGTTTTACTTGAAGAACTTAAATATTTCTGTTAAACTTTACAGTTTATTTTTTATTTTACTGTCGTAGGTTTTGTCTTTTAGAGCCTAATTAATAAGCTTCGATGAGCGAGGAATTAACTTTAGGCCAAGGCTTTAGAATTGACTCAATTATTATCTTGAAATCATTAGGCAATCACATCCTTGTCTTAGAAGTTAAAAATATTCCATTCCAGATCAGGCAGCCAGTACTAAATAAATGGAAAAACAATTATTTTTTTCCCACATCATTGACATAGACATCTCTTTGTAAGTGATCCGAAAGCGTTGAATACCCGACATCCCGTGAAATAGGGTTCGTCTGGTCCTTCGCCTCCGACAGGCCTTGAGACTGAGTGATATCAGCTTTGATATCAGCTGCTTACTGAAACTTAGTAATTAGAATATCTCTTCTGCTGTTTTTTATTTATTATTTATTTATTTTCTTAGCGTAATCGAGTAAGTGTATAAACCTAATCGAGTAGACGCCGGTGCCAATGGAAATATTGAACTTGTGTTATGGACATCTATTAATAAAATCGAACGGGAAAGTAACAAACAATAATTGTGGAGTTTAAGAATCTACATTAGATGCCTGTTCCTTCAATAGATGAATTACAGTCTAAATGAATTATAGCCTAACAGAGCTACATACCTAAACAATTTATAACTTAATTTATTGCCTTACCCAATAAGGCGATATCAGCAATTTAGAGAAACCTCAATTGCCTTTACGTAAAGCTGGATTAAGTGCTGGTACTTTCTAAAAGGGGCCAATAATTCCTATTTTCGTACAATACTGACATTTTGATGATTGATGTCTTATGCGGTAGCGAATATAGCGCACATCTGTGGGAATAATTAATGTACTAGTCATTCGGGTACCCGGAGTAGGAGGGACGAAATTGACTACATAGAAATGAACATTAAGTGTATCTGTATCAGCCCATATGCGTCCCACTACAGGGCACGGGCCTCCTCTACAATCAAGAGGGGTTAGCCCATATAGTCTATCATGCTGGCTACGGGTTTGCGGACTTTACATGCCATAGACATTTTTATAAATCGCTATGGTAAGCAAGTTTCCTCTCGTTGTTTTCCTTCAAAATTATAGTGCCTGGATTGACTGTCACTAAACCCATGACCCCGAAAAGTCAGCGTCCTGGGATTTCAACCTGCAACCATCGTGAACACCCATCCGTTACCAATATTCCATCACGCACCGCTGTTAGTTCAAAACCTTTTATTCCCTGTGACCTCACTAGTAATAATATCTCAATGACAAAGACATATGCGTAATAGTCCTTCGTTGAATACCCAACGTCCCGTAAAATAAGGATTGTCTCGCCCCGCCCTTCTCGTCCAATAGCCTCGAGACAAAGTGATGCCAGATGCTGCCTAATAGCTTTGTGCGAGATATTGTTACAGATATTTTATGCCGGTAAAAAAGCTATTTGTATTGTAATTTGCATCTGTCACAAATAGGGCATTTAAGGTTTTGATAATATTATTGACTCTATACGTCAAACGAGTCATTTTATTCAAATTGGTTGGACAATAAGTTTTTGATTATACGGATTTGATTTACACATTTTTCTTTAAAGCAGTGAATGTCGAGGCGAGCATACCATTCGCCTGATGGTATGCTTACCAACACGGTACTGCAATGTAGTACCGTACTATCCATGGTCGTATAGCGATACGACCGCTCATGGATCGTAGCAAAACATCATGAATTACAAAGCGATGCTTGGCATTCCACTGGCCCATCATTCTGAGACATATGTTAAGACTTTAGTAGTTACTCTGGCTACAATGCTCATCAAACCGAAACACAACAGTGTATTTACACTGTACACTGTTTGACGGATAAATCCGCCCAAATAACAACATAGTACTACTACGGACAACAATGATGAATAACCTGTCAAAGTTACTAACGCAACTGCGTTGAATGTGTACTTCAAAAACTCTATAACCAGCTTCTAAATGATCGCCAAGAAATAATTGTCGATAGCTGTTTTATACTCACTATCAAGACATTTTTTATAGGTCCGGAAATCGAGCAACTAGTCACCTGATGCTAACTGACCACTGTCGCCCATGTACATCCACAACGCTTGAATCATAGATGTGCTATCGTCACATCAAATCGGAGGTGAGCGAAAAGGAAATAGGATGGGAAGAGCAAAAGGGATTTTGGGCATCCGGCAATCTGAACAAAACGCGACAGCTAAGTAGCCCTTCCATCCATGCATGAATCAACATTGTGTCTCTTTCACTTTTAAATGAAGTACTGAATATTTTATCTGAACAAGATGAAACAGTGATACTATTGATATTTGGTTCCATTTACCATTGAGTCGACCTGCTCATTGTACTACCGAGTTTCACTTTAACCTATATTTCATTCCAATCAATAAAAATCCCATCGCCAACCCGCACTAGGCCAGCGTGGTGGACTATATGGCCTAACCACTCTCAATCGCACTCTCGATTGTAGAGTAGGCCCGTGCCCTGCAGTGGGACGTATATGGGCTGATACAGACAGAACAATAAAAATCAACAAAACTGACGCTTAATTAAAGCTCCAAAGAATTGGTTGAACGCAATTGCCACTGAACGGTCAAATAAACTGAAAAGCCGTGAAATGTAATTAAAATGTGTAAATATTGGGTGTACATGCTACCTGTGCGATCTGTTGATTCGATTGGCAACACGCCCGGGCAGGGCTGCCAACTTAACCGAGGGTGGAACTAGGCTTAAAGTGGGTTAAGTATGTGTAATACTTGTATGAAGTTTGGTCTTGTTTATGCAGCAATAGTACAAGGGTAGTTTTTAGGTTGGGTTGAATTGGCAACTTGGCGCAAAATGTTGGCCTATGCCCTGCAGTATATGGGCTGTTACAGTACACTAAGCAAGGTATAAAGTTTTCTAGCCCATGAAAGAGGTAATTTGCTGGAATTCGAAATTATGTACCCTATCATCCAACCAGCGTGGAAGTTATAAGGCTATAACTTTCCGACTGCCTTAAAATTGATTTTGCCTTCAATTTTATTTATGCCCTTTCACTTAATTTAAGGTCGTGTACCGCGCTTAAGTGACCTTTTTCTCTCAAGTCACCTTTCTGTGCCTTTAAATAAATTCGTCCCTATTGAGCGATAAAAATGCTTATTTCTTTATCTATATTTTGAGCTGCCACGCCGGCTGTACGGCCCAATATTGCCTAGTTGGCAAAATGCCCGACTCAAAGGGCTGTCACGATTGTAAATTAAATATTTTCTATATAATTTTAAAATTAATTCTGAGTAATGTAAGTTAAATATAATTATTTAAAAAAATACTAAGATTACCATTATATCTTTTAGGCATTTATCTTTTTTATTTATTTATATGAAATTAATTAATTGATTAATTTATATGAACCTGTTATTTCGACTTAATACTGTTTCATAATAGATATATTTTAGTTGAATAGTAATAGCGAGTTTTCAAATTAAAATTTATTTGCATAAATGAAATAAATTAAAACAAATCCAATTCTTTCATGGATCGCATATTGTGCAAAAAGTTTGTATTTTTATACCACGCACCGAGAGAAATATTTGTGATGCCCACAAATATTTCTTTAGGGTCTGGGTGTTTGTGAGACCGAAAAGTCTCATGTAGTTCTTGATACCCACGACCCAATATTCGATCTTGGCGTGGGGTCAGGACTATGCGATTGTTTGGTGTCATTTATTTATTTATTAACACAATATCAACTACTGTATCAGCCCATATACGTCCCACTGCAGGGCACGGGCCTCCTCTACAATCGAGAGTATGATTGAGAGTGGTTAGGCCATATAGTCCACCACGCTGGTCTAGTGCGGGTTGGCAACAATATCAACTACATATCTAGTATACTATTTTATGTTTTTAGTATCATGGCAACCCTATATTGCGCCTTCCTAAAACATTATAAACGGGTTTACTGAATAAACCGAACCAATTCCTCTTTGCTTAATACCTGTTTCGACCCGTAAAGCCGATGTTACAGTTAATTCTGCTGGATTTTAGGCTACCGACTTCGTATTGGGCATAGATTTTAAAACTAAGGATGGGCCATTGCTATTTAAATAAAATATCGGCTATGAATCGATAAGATGCGTTTCCGATATATCAATCACAAATAACCTAGACTGCCCTTTCTCTCTCCTGTGTCTTATCTCCATCCAAAGGTTGCCTAGAAGAGATTGCCTAGTGCAATAAGGCCGCCGATTGTATTTATTTTTAATTTTGTTTTAATTTCTCTTATTTTATTTTTTCTGGTGTACAATAAAGTTTATAAATAAATAAATAAGATGTTAATCAGAATTATGAGATCATTAATATTTACTTTAGTTCTGAGTGTTGTTAAACTTAAAAGTCTTTCATAAAAAGGTTTTGAGAATTTCCCTATTAGTGTGGATATCGGAAATATATCCAATTTTATTTTCCTATAGGAGATTTCATACTATAAGGCCATGTTTACAAAATATTAATACAGCATACTTGACTATGTATTTATAGGCTCTGTCACGACCTTAATTACGGGTCCATTCCAATGCTGTCACACGCTCCACATTTCATTGTTCCTGGGTTTTTGTTGAGAGGCAAACCATGTACCATTAGTGTACTTAGAACGACTGTTTTTGTTAGATAACTACGCTATAAAAAGTACAAGGCCCTGCTATAATAAAATAGTAAACAAAATCGATGCTAACAAACATTATGATGTTTTTAAAAAATAACAATCTACAAAACATGATTTCCGAGAAGTTGAAAAAATAAACTCGTTATTAAAAATGAATAAATATATATGACGTCATGTCTTAAGTACATAGATCAAGAAATTTGAGTATGAAAACCCTTAATTTGCTTCATAGACGAACAGACTAAAAAAACGTAGCCGCCGAAATCTGCCAATGTAATACAAAATTATAAAATGACTCATCACAGTTTGTTAATCGCAGTTAAATATCGTCTACGGTCATCTACGGTCGTATGCGTGGTATTCAAGCTGTTATTAAAATATTAGGAACAGGTTTTCTCTTTTCACATTGTATTATATGATAATAATATCTATAGGTATAATATTATATTATATGAATATTGAATGACGGGTATGAATGCTTGTTGTTTATTTTAAGAAAACATTTCTCAAACAATGCGTTAACTAGAGAAATCTGATCCTGATATTTTGATGACAGCATGACAACCACGCATTCGTACGCTAAAAGACCGTAGACGATCTATAAACTACATATTATACACTTCAAATAAAGCAAAACAAATCTAAAATCTATTTAAAAAACCTATTTACGAGTATATTTGCAAATACAAACCTGACTACGTAACCAAGCTCAGAATGACGTCAGAAAAGCTAATAATAGCGTTGTCTACAATTATTATGAACCATTTTCCCCGCTTTATTTAGAGCAGAACTGTTAGCCAACTTGTATTTACCGTAAAAAACATTAGCCGACGTCTGAGCTGAATTTGAGCAAAAAGGAGCTTCTGCAAAACGAGTAAAGTTTAGCATCTGAAGAAAATTAGCCTCGTACAATTTTCTTGGACATGCTTTGTACAATTTCAAAGCTTGTTCCGAGGACTTAAAGCACAAAATTATGGTACAATTGATGACAGATGAAAACAATCAAGAAGATCCTAACTTTGCCCTTGCTCGGACGAAAATACAAAATGTATTTAAAGTAAAGAGTTTTCGTCATTTATCATGTTCTCTCTGTTTCTTTGCTCCTGGATTGTACATTTGATATTAAAGTATTTGCCAAGGACTTGAAATGTGAAAGCAATAATTTGGAAATGAGTGAATTTTGTACGAAAGGAACTAACGAAATCATGGTTCGAAAAAACGTTAAGCTCGGCTATTACTTTCGTAATATATTATAGAATGTTTATCATCTTCAACATGGTTCTCATTACAAAACTTCCCAGGTAATCCAAGTTGCAGACTTGCGGCGCAACTATCCTCTTGCTTGCAAATTAGTTCGGTTAGTTTTGGTTGTTTTACCCTAGTACATCTTGGCGTCTAGCTGATCCGCTAGACTACTATAAGTCATCAAGAAGTCACAAAATTAGAATAACTTTTTAAATTTAACTACTGTTTGTATATGCCATCATGTATCGGACTTCGATATCTTGTATTGTACTTTATTTACTATTACCATAAGGTGCGGTACAGTCACTTTTCCAGTATAAAAATATTTATTAATACTAAAACACCGCCAACAGTCACATACACATATACATACATGACCTTACACTAAAATCCAGTCTTGTTTCGTAGGTATCAGGAACTAAGAGAGACTTTTCGGTCTCACAAACATCCATACCCGAGATAAATACTCGTGGTTCACAAAAACATTTGTCTCGGTACAGGGATTGAATCACAGAGTACATTTTACATACTGAGAGATTGAACTCTCCAACCAACTGCGCCCCGAAGGCTGTCGAAATAATGATAATATTTGAAAATTAATCTTATTTTGTGGGTATTTCATTTACGAATATATATTCACTGTCCTATACACTAAAGGCAATATAACAGCGAACCTGCTGACAACTGATTAAAGCCTTTTCAAATACTTGTCAGTGAAAGTTAATACGAAAGTTCACTTCAAGCTGTAGCCGAGTGTAAAACGAGACGATTGCGCTTCAAGTTATGGATGCTTTCAAACATGTCTCAACTTTTGTGAAGTCTACAAAGATCGATGAAACGGCCCCTAGTAGTTCTATGGAGAATGTTGTTGGTACTATTGAGATGAGAATGGAGATATGCGTATTATCTACTTTGATTGACCACCTTAAAGATATCGAATTCTTTTTTTTACCTGCCCTCTCTTTCTCCTTCTTTTAAATCCATTCCATGGTTGTTTGTAACATATTGCTTTAAGCGATAAGACCGCCATTTGTACTTATGATTTATTATTGATGTTTCTGTATACAGGGTATATCAAGAGTGCTACCGAAAACGAAGCCGGGCGGTAGTTTAAGCGACGTCAGACACATTGCAACAGAAAATGTTGAAAAAAAAAGCGACGATTTTTTTTGTTATTTTGTTCATATGGTCGTTGTAGGCGTGCGGAGGTCGGGAACCCGGAGACGGGCACCAACGTTCCGCCGCAACTTCACTGGGCGAGAATCCGAGTCCTCAACTCGGGCGCCGGAGCCCAGCGTATGCACCCCCTGGTGCGTGTTCGGGCACTCTATTTGACGTCTAGTCTCTAGGAATGTCGCTCCGAAAGGTGCGGTTTGTATAGGACGGGCAACGTAATGATACACACGATATAGAATATACGCGGAATCGACCACGCCCCGCCCTAAGGTAGCCCCGGAGTACTCGATCGTAGTGACGCCGGCAAGCAACGTCGCAGTCCGGATCGCTTCGTACTTTTTTTCAAGGGTTTTCCCAGGTTTCTTCTGTTTCTTGAGGCTTCGAGTGTCTTCGGGTTTCTTCAGTTTCTTCCTCGGAGAGCTCCTCTGGATCCAGTGATTTCTCATTTTTGCTTGCCGGCTTAAGTACTCCGAGGCGTTACCATAGGGAGACCCCCGTAAAATGTTCCTAATTTTGGGTCCATTTTTACTTCGGGGCGCGGTCATTTTCCTCTTTATTTCCATAAGTATCTTATTTATAATTACTTATAATACATCGTTAATTAGGTCTCGTCACGCCCTTTAAAATGACATATGAATCATTAATGTGTGAGCGGTGGGTGCGAAGCTATTCAATAAAAACATTTATTTCATTCATGTCAAAAAACAATAAAAATGCACCCAATCCGCCCACACATACTGCGATCGTGGCGTGACGAGACCTTACAAAATGTGTTCTGTGTACTACGCCGGGTGATGTGCGCGTGCGTCGTCAACAGTCGTATTTGGGGTTAATACATTTTTTTCCTAAAATTATAGTGTATACCCTTTTATTTATTAAGACTCTAAGGTTTTATACCTTTTTAAATTATTATTTTAGCAAAAACTATGGATTTACCACCCCAAAATCATGATATTTAAAAAATCATAAAAAATAATTGTCGCGTTTCTTTGCGAAATTTTTAGTTGCATTGTGTTTGTAGTCACTAAAACTGCCACCCGGCTTCGTTTTCGGTAGCAGTCTTGATATAACCTGTATTGTATTTTTTTTGTGTACAATAAAGATTTTAATAAATGAATAATGTAGGATAATATGTTAAGAACCAACGATATTAGGAAAATAATTATATCTAAATTAACAACACAGAGACACACATAACATGTACGAGGTTTCAGGTTCAGGTTTTTAGTTTGCTCCTGTATTCCCGAAAAGACAGGCAGATATATCCTACACGACGTGTTTATTTAGGTTATTTTTATAAATTTAACAAATCACGTTCTTTTTCGTGAGTATCCCCAGTTAAAGGTCGTCAAGCAATTGTAAATATTTTTTTCTCCTCCGTTAACTAAGAAGTAAAATCCTCAACTTTAAGAAATTATGTTTACCCTTCAATTAAATTGAAGCACCCTTCCTCCAACCAAACACTCGGCAATACTAAATATATTTATATTCCAAATTCGCTTTAGCTCAAAATTTTGCGCACCAGACTTCATATTCTAAATGTGTTAATTCTATTCCAGATTCGCCGACGATATTGAGTTGATGACGGGCCAGCGCCCCGGCATATACTGGCTCATCTGCTGGAAGTACCTTTCTCCTCTCGCGATGCTGTCCATCCTCATATCCTCATTCGCGGAGCTGGCCATGGAAGGGTCAGGGTACGACGCCTGGATCAAGTCAGAGGGAGACACCGAGCGGAAACCCTGGCCTATTTGGGCTGTTCTGTTGGTGATTGTGCTTGTTTTGGCATCAGTGCTGTGGATCCCTGGACTGGCTATATGCAGGTAGGTGCAACACACAGTTCACAGCGACTTAAGTGGAGTAATATACAATAGGGGTCATGACTCACTGAAATGAATAGAGATAAGAGACTGTTCGTCTATATGGTTCAATGCGTGTCAAGAGTCTGTACTGCTATTATGATGGATAATGTACCTAATATGTCACGCTGGCCTATTGCGATTTGTAGACTTCACATACGATAGGTTTCTTCACTGTCTTCTTCGACGTTAATTGTGATTCGATATATTATGAAACGCCTGTGAAACGAGAGGCCGCGGGTTCGATCCCCGCACCGAGAGAAATGTTTGTGCGGCCCACAAATATTTCTTCCGGGTCTGGGTGTTTGTGAGACCGAAAAGTCTCTCGTAGTTCCTGATACCCACGACACAAGACTCGATCTTAGTGTGGGGTTAGGACTATGTATGTGACTGTTGGGTGTTATTTATTTATTTTTATTTATTATTATATTAGAATACACATTAAATGTCTCGAAAACAACTGAAACTCAGTCATGGTGTTTTTTTGACTCACATAAAAAGTATGTGTATATTTTTTAGTAACACAACATTTATCTATTAATTATTAACTAAACACTTTAACAGCCGACTAATTTTAAAACGCGCCATTCGCCTACTGAAAGCGTTAGTATTTAGTACTACGAAAAAATAGTGAGCAGTGTGGTTAGATTAAAATGTTGTTTTTATGACTATTAAGTGTAATAATCTGGTGGAGGACCGTCAAGCCTGGCGATAAGCTTTCCAAGACTCGACCAAGTGAGAGGGGTCGCGATCTTCAGCATTAAAGGAACGATTAGAGAGAGAAGTGTAATATTCGTAACTAGAATCACAAAGAATAATATCTATCGCGTAGAAAACATCTATAAATAATTTCTAATTAAAATTATTGGATTAAGCCTTAATAATCCAAATATCTTCCACAGATCATTATGAGCAGTTACTAGGGTTTAGTAAAATTAAAGCGAACCCTAGCATAAACTGTTATCGAAAATGGTTTTTGTAAGATCATTGTGATTTATTTTTATGAAATTTCTAAGTTATCGAGGAAGAAGATCATAAAAACTAACTATGTTATTACATAGAGCTGGTTATTTTACGTTTATGAACGATATTAGTGCTAGGGGCTGCTAAAAATTGCATTCAGTGTCGTTTTCGTTTACCCCTAATCCCTACATCGAAAACTTGCAGTTTGGATGTTTTAAAAAATCATAAAGACCTTCACGCTCTTTTTTAATTCGTTTTGGCTTTGGGTGTTAGTTTAGTTTCTCGAAGGAAATTATATTTGGGAGTATATATTTGACGGTCTCTTCCTTTATACTTGCAAATATGGTACTGTAGCTTAAATTACGTATCTACTACTTCAAACTACTATTCTTACTATTTGTCAATTCAGGATTGTAAAGTTATGATTATAAAGAACTAAGACAAAGTAATATTGACATAAATATTTGGACAGGGCGGAAAGCGCGATCCGACGTAAGTGGTGTGCTCCAGTACATCTATGGTGGAGCCTTACTGAAATTAGTCGACGAATATTCTTGCATGTATTACAGAAAGCTTAATAAAACGTTGCTTATATATTTTATCGCCGTTTCTACGAAATTTATTAAATTATAACCGTGAGAATCGCGCTAAAATAATTTTTTATTTTAATATTAATTTTAGCGGGATTTCAAGGTCTTTTTTTTGAAACTTCAAATTTACTGAAGGGTCTGTTCTTAGTTTCTAAATCAATGCAAAATAAATAGAATCTTTCCTAAAAAAAATAACTTGGTATTTTAAAATGATATTCAGTTTTTCAAAACAAAAGCAGACTTCGCTATGTAATATTAGGGTAGTTGGAGAAGTTTAATCTTTGACATTGACATGTGTCAAACGCCGCCCCCTACACCGACATTCTGAGGGTGAAGTTTGATAACAAATTATATCGATCGGTTTCGGTTAGAATGCTGGGAATGTTAACTTAGATACACGCTCTGTCTCTTGGCATAAAGTAAATAGATTTTTGTCTTTGCTGGAAGATCGGTTGTAAAACAATTGAAAAATTCGTATTGGTACAATTTGCTCTATCTCTCTCTTTATGTTTTCAGCCATAGTTAGTCCGCTGCTGATAATACCTCTGTCCTAAGACAGTTTACTACAGCAACTAAAGTAATAACGATTTTGACTAAGACGCAAACGAAAGATTAAAGTAAAAAATAATTCAAATTTACGCTTTGAAATCTTTAATAATTTATGGATGCCATTATAAATATTAATGTAATATAAATATAAATAGTGGTTGTACCTACCTACAAAAATAATGAAATGTCTTTAGTTGCATCAACTGACACAACATCCGATATGTACTATCAAGTCTTACAATATCTATACTCCACTGTCGTGGCCGGAGGTAGATAATTATTTGTTTCCAGTTCCTTTTTGTTTTTTCTTCCTGATTAATTTCGATGCGGCTTATAGATAGGGTAGTATCCCCAAGAGACTGCGTGTCACTGTCGATCCTGGATGACAGGATTTGTAGTGTGGGCGAGAAAGTCTTTGGTAAAGTCTCTATCTTATATATTGTACAAAATACATGTACAAAATTGAGGTATTATACTAGAGCGGACATCGGGAACAAAACCTCTACGTGTGGTGCGTGCACACGGGTACACAGTGAAGCGAGAGGGAAGACAATGTTACTTCGTAAGTGTGACAGAGACAGAAATAGAATGTACCCTTTATTTTGTTACAAACATTTTTTTTCCAATGAATGGCGAGACGAGTATGCCGTTCGCCTGATGGATGGCAAGCGATACGACAGCTCATAAACAGTAGCAGAACCAAACAACACCTCGAATCACAAAGCAATGCTTGGCGTTCCACTGCGCTCGCCATTCTGAGACATAGGATGTTAAGTATCAATATGTCCAGTAGTTACTCTGGCTACAATGTCTTTCAATTCGAAACACAACAGTGCTTCTACACTGCTGTTTGACGGGAGAAATAGACAATGTGGTGGTACCCACCCAGGCAGCCTCTCACATATGAGAGACCTACCACATTTTGTTGGCAATGTCCCCTCTAGTATATTATCTCAATCATGTACAAAGATTTTGTCATAAACCTCACGAGACGTATTTCCTAACCTCATTCTAAGAACACGGCGGATATGTGACGTAACTAGCACGGTGAGGCTGTAATCTCTCGCAATCTCCGCTCGGAACTTAAAAATGTCTCTTCATTTTTAGACGCGGGCAAAATGTACTACATATCTAGTTCAACGTCTTGTAGGTTTATTCACGTATCATTTTATATGCTTATTTTATATATGGAGTAATATCTAAGGTTATTTTGTCGATGGAAAGGCTGTTTTAGGTATTATTTTTTGGAATTTAGTATTTTTTAAGTTTTTATATTAATGACAGCATAAAAGATGTTCAGGGTGGTCACGGGTTTGAATCACAGGGCACATCACTGACTTTTTGGAGTCATTTCTTGAGTAGTGTATTGACAGTCAATCACCGCACACTATATTGGTGGAGGAAAACATCGTGAGTTAACGTGCCTACCGTAACGATTTTTATGAATTGCTATGGTATGTAAAGTCCACCAACTCGCACTAGGCTAGAAAGTTAGACTATATGATCTAACAAATCTCAATCGTAATCTCGATTATAGAGGCCCGTGTCCTGCAGTGGGACGTATATAGGCTATGTAAATTACCGTGTAATGTTGGAACTAGGGCATTTTCTGTATATATTTTATATGTATATTTAACTGTGGAATCATATAATTGGTGCTTTGTTTTTGTTTTGGAGTATATTTCTTAACACTGTTTGTTCCCAAATAAAATAAAATAAAATAAAATACAGAGATTCATAATTTTACAAGATGGCCTAACTTGGTTTTATAAGACTCAGGGATGGATGTATTCAAAATTTTACCCATAAGATTCCATATTGGGATTAGGAATCCATGTCACGTAACCGGACGTTAATTATGATTTTACTGGACTGTGTCAGTTCATTAACGGTCACTGCTGAGCACAAATCTATTATAACCGGGCATCCGATTGAATGCCATCCTCGGCAACCCTGAAGCATTGAGTTTATACGGACTTAAACACTAATATTAAATTTTCTTGTATCGTTAAAAATTGCGTAAAGACAGATAAAATTAACTTTGCTAACCGGCTGAAAAACACTTAAAGCAAATCCCTCACTTCTGTTATTTTTTGCGGCAAAGAAAACAGATTAAGCCACTTTTTATTTGGTAAAGACTTTAGCGATGGTGACAACGCAGCTGCCTCAGGATTCTTTAAGATGTACTTAAGATTATCAAAAGATTAACATATCAATCTTTAGTTTTATTCTTAATATCTTAACATCTTTATTATCTTTACGTTAGTATATCTTTTAGTCATATACATTGGTCACGACTTATCCTGTAACTAAGACTGAGCCGTATTTAATAAACGGTATCCCATTTCCAATTGGGATTTATGACCGGTACAATACCCGAATAGGCTTGCTCTCTATAATATATACGGAGGGCAATAACCTGGTTCAATTATGGGCAGTGGCGTAACTACCCCATCGGGGGCCCGTGGCAAAGTTCATTAAATGGGGCCCTTCGTACATGTAAAAAAACTTAACATTGTAATTTCGTTTTTAAGAATATTTTCTCAAGGTCTATTTATAAACGGACCAGACGCGGTCGCCAACATTTTCATGGTCGTCTCGGGATCGAATCTCTGACTTTTTGGAATCATGCTTGTATTGATGGTCAATCACCACGCACTATGGCGATGAAGGAAAACATCGCAAGGAAACTTGCATACCATAGCGATTTGTAAGAATTTCAGTGGTACATTAAGTCCACCAAACCGCACTAGGCCAGCGTGCTAGATTATACGGTCCGTGCCCTGCAGCGGGACTTATATGAGCTGCTACAGTACAGTACAGAATCCTTTTTAATGACAAGGCTTCATATTTCTCATCGGATTTTGAACATAGATCATTTCATGAAATCTTAAAACGGATTCTCTAATAATGATTAATAATAATAATAAAACATTTATTTCAGATAAAATCCATAGAATAATAATACAGTAGTCAGCACACAATTATCATAATGTCAATCAGTCAATTAATTTGGAGAAAAATTAAAATAAAAAGAAAATCATACACATTTCATAATGAAGAGTAAAATAATAATAAGGATATGTCAGTCTTGTCCGGTAATTATACACATCCATTTATGTTGGATCGGACAATCAGTGCGAGAAGCAATCATCCCGAGGATGCTATTACTACTGTCTCTCACTCGTCTTAATAAAGAGGCAACCTTTTTTCGGATTATAGCTTGATAGCCATCCGTCCGAGCATCAGCAAACATTTGCGAAGCACTGCAGTAGGGAGGCAGCCGCAACAGCACCCTGAAGATGTTGTTATATTGAACGCGCAGGACCTTGGCAGCCCGCTGAGTATGATTCACCCATAGACTGCTCGCGTAAAACGATTGACAAAATGCCTTAAACAAAGTAATTTTTACTGGGGAGGAGCACCGTGCAAATCTACGGGCAATCATGTTTCCTCGGACCGCCAATGCCCTGCGCTCCCGCTCCAAATCTGCGTCATCGGACAATTCATCCGTCACAATGTGGCCCAGGTACTTAAAACTGGTCACTCTCTGCAGTTCCTTATCATATAATTTTATTGAAGGAACACGAACTGGAATGGGTGCACCTGACTTACCCTTGAAAAGCAGAACTTTACTTTTTGCTTTATTGTAGGTCAGTCCATGTTCCCCAGCGTAGGTCTCGCATATAGCCAACATCTTACGAATAGCACCTACCGATGGTCCCAGCAGCACCATATCGTCCGCGTAGCTAATATTATTGACGCATACACTATCAATATGACAACCGGTATGAGTGCTCCTGAGCTCACCGATAAGGTCATTTATGTACAAGTTAAATAACAAAGGAGAGGTCAGCCCCCCCTGCCTCACGCCACACTCCATGCCATACGACCCGGACAAAGCTCCCGCCCATCTCACCTGGTTCCGCTGGCAGTCGTACCATTCCTGTAAAACTGATATGACCTCAACCGGTATACCCGCTCTGCCCAGTTTGTCCCAAAGCTTATCATATAGGACTGTGTCAAACGCCTTAGACAAATCTAGGAAGCACGCGTATACCGGTGTTTTCCTGTCCGTATAATATTGAACAGCCTGCTTAAGACATAATATCGCACTTTCAGTGGAAAGCCCGTTTCTGAAACCGAACTGGGCTTCATGCAGTTTGATGTGTTTGTTAAGAATGTTATTAAGCAGACCGTCTAACACCTTGGCCAATATGGTCGCAAGAG
The DNA here is from genome assembly GCA_023078785.2 of Hyles euphorbiae. Classification (NCBI taxonomy): domain Eukaryota; kingdom Metazoa; phylum Arthropoda; class Insecta; order Lepidoptera; family Sphingidae; genus Hyles; species Hyles euphorbiae. The sequence continues at coordinate 2,101,467 of CM041039.1, read as the reverse complement.
AGATGGGTCGATAGTTATTCATATCCGAGACGTCCCCAGTTCTGTTCTTAATAATTGGAACCACTATAGTTTTAGTAAGTTCCTCTGGTAAATAACTATGGCAAAGGCAGAGATTATAAAACAGGGATAGGACGCGTGGCAGGTGGACTCCAGCATGCCTAAGATGCTCGATGCTGAGACCATCATATCCAGGAGATTTACCTCTATGCATGCTATTAATAACTTTTTTAACCTCCTTCGATGTAAAACTGATATCTCTTTTCTGGATGATGGTTCCAGCAACGGGCGACCGAAACACACCAGTATTACGCTGCGGTGTCACCTTGAAGTGTTTACTAAACGCATTTGCAATCAAGTGATGGTCAAAAATACCATTAATACTCACAGGAAGGCCAGGCTTCTGGTTAAATTTTCCGGTATCTTTCAAAGTGCTTTTGGATTTTCATTTCTTTCTGCCACACGGTACCGAAAAACTTATCTTGAGTTGTATCAAAGATAATAGAGTAAATTTAGGCCCAAAACAGCAATTAGCTCATTTCGTATTTTCGGGCTTAAATATGTTATCTGCCCAATTAACTTATTAAACCATTCCTTTAAATTAGGATCCCATTTTGCTAGTTACAACTCAAAAAAGTTCTTTTAGGCCAACTCCTATCTGCATTATCGCTATTGCCACGAAAAGCTAAATTGGTAACTTCGTGGAGTATAGTAAGTTCCTGACCCCAAAAAGTGTTTCTTTTTATATGGATTATTGCTTCTCTTCTAATTTCCAATGTAACCAGGATTTTTCATACCAAAGACATGAATCCAAGTGAATTTTAGTTATTTCGTGTCTATCTATTGCATTAATAATTAGTTTCCAGTCGTCATTACCCTCAACTCAAACATTTTGTTTATTCATTTTCATCCTTTTGTTGTCCACTGCTGGACATAGGACTCCTCCAAATTGCACCATTTCACCGTGTCGTCAGCTTGTCACATCTAGCATCGAGCAGCGACCTTTGCAAATCATCACTCCACCTATCTGGAGAGCGTTGGCTAAGACGTGGTCTCCTCTCAAAAATACAAAAATGTGGCCAGCGCACTGCCACTTCAGCTTGCTAATTCTGTTTGCCGTCTATAACTTAGGTTCTTGGACGGATAAGTTCATTATGAATTTTGTCCTTAAAGTGACAGCGACGTAATAGGCCAGTTGTACTGGGAGTGTCCAAGTCTCAGCATCGTAGATCACGACAAGTAGGAGGCACTGGCTGAAAACTTTCGTTTTCAAGCTTTGTGGTAAAGGTGACGAGAAGATTCGACGTAGTTTACCAAATGCTGCCCAGCCCAGCTGGAACCTCCACGTAGCCCATTTCTCAAAGTTGTTTCTGCCTTGTTAAAGGGTCTGCCCCTGGTATATTTGGAAACAACTTCGAGTTGGTGGTCACATACACCGGCAAGTTCGATCAATGTGGTGGTTGATCATTACTTAGGTTTTGTTGAAGTTAATTTTATCAACTATTCGCTGTAAGGCTGAAGCCAGACCGTGCAGCACCTGTGACAGCTCCTCCAGCGATTCCGCCATCAAAACTATATCGTCAGCGAAAGGTCCTCTACGTTTTTTTATTATTTTATTTATTTATTTCATTATTTATTATTACAGTCTCATAAGAAAGGGCCATTGGGACTCTGTTTACTCGCTTTTTCATCAATTAATTGCTCATTTCCAAAATACTGACTTATATGTTATATGTGACAGCCTCCGTGGCGCAGTTGGTTAGACGCCGCCGGTGAAACGAGAGGCCGCGGGTTCGATCCCCGTACCGAGAGAAATGTTTGTGCGGCCCACAAATATTTCTTCCGAGTCTGGGTGTTTGTGAGACCGAAAAGTCTCTCGTAGTTCCTGATACCCACGACACAAGACTCGATCTTAGTGTGCGGTCAGGACTATGTATGTGACTGTTGGGTGTTATTTATTATTTATTATTCTTCTCTGCTTACACCCTGTTTTATTTGAGCCTGAGACTCTATCGAGCCGGGGCCCTGTCGGGCCTGAGACCCTGTCAGTACCAGGGCCCTGCCGGGCCGGGGGCCCCCAAGGCCGGGGGCCCGTGGCATTTGGCGCACTATGCCACCCTATTGTTACGCCACTGATTATGGGTGAAAATAGTGGCACTTCTTACTATCCTTCGGGGATAAAGAATGTGAGCATGTACATGAATACATTAGTGTGGTAATTTAAAATAAAATTCGAGAAATTTCGATTGAAAATACCTTGGAATTGTCTGATTCGACTTGACATCGAAAAATTACGCAAATATCAACGCTGTAAGTGTTAAAGTTACGTCGAGCTACGTTCATTAACAGTGCAATATCTTTCAAAACAACCATTTTCCTTGATAGAATTTTGTTCGAAAGTGAGATTCGGCATTGCTATCTCCTGGCTTCAGGATTCAGGATAGAGTTTATGCAATATCGGGTATCGTATATTTATTGATTTTGCTCGATACGAAGAAGTGTAGAAGACATACTAATCTTCTGATTGTAGGATTAGCAGAATATCTTACTGATTTATAAAATGAAGCATTAACAACGCAATGTCCATATTAATTGCAGGGCAGTTTAGATAAAGTATATCGTTATTTTTCTCACAATTTGAATTCCATACACTGGTTTCCTGTAAAGCGATTTTTCCCTATTCCTTCCCCTGGTCAAATACAACACATATTTAGATATTTAGAAAGCTATCATTAGGGTAGTACATTCAGAAACTATGTCAATAATTCATTTCCTCAGCCATACTATCGGTAGAAATATTTGTCGAGTCTAACTGAGCGTAATCCGGAGAGCGAATGACCCGATACGTTTGGTGAATGCCTCATCGATCCGCGGCACGGGGTCACGCCTCGCGTTGCCCATTGTGATTTGTGTACTCATTATTGGGCTTAATTAGGCAGCGTTCGATGACATTGTGATTTCTGACATATTAACTATATAAAACTACCAATATAATTTTCATTAACAAACTCTGTGTGAAGGTGTCAAAATTCCTTTTAGTGACTCCGTCCGCAATCTGGGCATACACATAGACAAATCTTTCACCTGGGGTCCACAGCTCTCGGATATTAGCCGGAAGCTGTTTGCTTCCGCTAGGTCTTTGCGAAGGCTACGCAACTTTCTACCCGTTACCACGAAGATTACGCTTGCGCAAACCCTCCTTCTCCCCATCCTTGATTATGCCGATGTCAGCTATCTAGATCTCACCGAAGACCAACTAAATAAACTTGAGCGTCTTCAAAATTTCTGCATGTGTGTCACTGGTGGTAGGTCTCTCATATGTGAGAGGCCATCTGGGTAGGTACCACCGCAATGTCTATTTCTCCCGTGAAACAACACTGCTTAAATGCGCTGTTGTGTTTCGGATTGAAGGACATTGTAGCCAGAGCAACTACTGGACATATTGAGACTTAACATCTTATGTCTCAGGATGGCGAGCGTAGTGGAATGTTGCTACTGTTTATGAGCCGTCGTATCGCTTACCATCAGGCGAACGGCATGCTCGTCTCGCCATTCACTGCAATAAAAAAAAAAAAAAAAATTTCTGCATAAGGTTCATATTTGGTCTTCGCAAATATGACCATGTTTCTGAGTTTCGTGCTAAGCTCAAGTGGTTACCTATTCGGCTTCGTCGGAATACTCACACTCTCTCTCTTCTTTATAATATTTTGTTTAATCCTCTCACCCCATCTTATCTTAAAGAACGATTCATTTTTCTTCATGACTCCCATTCGAGATCCTTGAGGTCGTCTGAGAATCTTAAGCTGAGAATGCCTGTGCATACCACGACAGCAATGGATAATTCTTTTACTGTCAAAGCAGTTCGGTTGTGGAACGCGCTTCCTGTTGTGGTGAGGCAGGCGCAAACGCTGTCGTCATTTAAAAAACTGATTAAAGAGCACTACCTTTCCCTTTAAAGCAGACTTCACTATTACTTCTTTTCATTAAATCATTTGGAAACTGTAGTATATTATAATTTATGTATGATTTTGTATTATTTATTTGTATGTATGTATGTATGTATGTATATATATATACAGGGAGCGCAAAAAAATGGCGCACTTGCTCAGATGGGTACAAGGGCATAATATTAATATCGTAATAAAAAAATAATATTTGGAAAATACCTATCCGTTTTGAAGTTATGACCGTTTAAAGTTTTAAGTTTAATCACCACTTTTTCGCATAAAACCAGTTGGAATGGATGAAGAACAAGATTTAAACACATACGTATTTTTTCGTTTCGTCGTTAATTGAACGGTTAACGAATTATACCACGAAAACCATTTTTAACAGCATCAAAACTTCCTTAGACTTCGCTTTAACCGTTGTTTACACATGGGTAAGGTCATGAACTCTTAGCTGTATAATTTATCCTTCTCTAATTTCAAAACAGGATATTTTTGTTTCATTTCAAATAAATAAATCAGTTCAACAGGGACGTACTTAGATTTAAGCGTCAATAAATTAACAACATAATAACTTTAGGTGCAGTTGCATCGTGTATGGATTGACTATTTTGTTTGTCATTATTTTCCTTAGTGTCACAAATCCAAACTGAAAGACACCAAGAAATCACACTGGTCATCGCTTAAATCATGTAAGATTGCGAATTTAATTATAATTAGAAAAGTTTTGGTAATACCTACATAACATTTAAATTTTCTAAATAATTAATATTCATTGAAAAAATAATCTGATGACACTGATTAATAAAAATAAGATTTTTAAAATGTTGGCCCAATTCGGCCCTATTAGTCAAAGGAAGCCGCCGGTCATAGTGTACTTCGTCGGATCCAACGCGGCTCGATTATTCTTCCTTTGAGGTTGCCGCCGCCCTTTGTGAGCGCGAGCCGAAAGGCGGCAATTTCTTTGTCGGTATCTTTTAGCATTTTGCAAAAGAAGACCGACATCTTGAGGTGTGTTCACACTACACACTTGATATAACTTAATTTGATTAAGTACCTACTCCGATATAAAAGTTACGTTAAAAAAAAGATCTTATTGGACTGATAGAATGGTCCTTACTTGCTCAAGAGCTTATAATATTATTTAAATATGTCATCAACCGATCCAGACAGTTACAAATTGCCTATTTACTTTTGCTTATTATTGTATTTAACATTACTTTAATGTATTTTGAAAATAATGTTACTTTAAAGTGATAAAATTTCTTCTAAATTCTTATACCTAGAGAAATGTCGTCTACCATTATAGCATAGAATTTGCATATGAGACTTCTGTGAGATAAAATTAGTGAAATCAATAAACACTAAGCACTAATTTACTGCACTGGAGACCCCGTGCCCTGCAGTGGCACGTATATGAACTGATACAGTACTAATACTAATTGTTCACATGAATTATTATGAACTCAAATAGGAAAGCTTTGTATCTAATGTGAACAGGCCTTTATCTTTCAAAAATCAAAATAATAATTTATTTTTTATTAGTTGAATTCGGATTGCGATCGCGTGTGCATGTATTAGTCGTGTGCATATTATTGTAAATTCGTTTTCAGTTATTTTGAGTAAATTTTATTAATTTCATTATGCTTTGAACATTACCCAATTTGATAGCTTTTGATGTAACTTGTGTTATGTGAAATGTAAAAGAAAAAGTGATTTGTGCTACCAAACTGTGACAGTGTTTTCGTGCGGGTTTTGGCGGATCCTGCGCTTCCATCCTTGCCTATCAAGGTCATTACGGTTTACATTACAAGGTCAGTTAACTATTTTAGTGGTCATTAATGACAACTAACCAGCCCATATGGGTCACCGACGGCCTGCGTGGCGCAGTTGGTAAGAACTGCCTGTGAAATGAGAGACCGCGGGTTCGGTTTCTGCCCCGAGACAATTTCCATGAACCATAATTATTTTTCTAATACCCGCGACACAAGATTTGTATCTTAGTGTGGGGTTAGTACCCATGTATGTGACTGTTGACACTTGACAGAATTAATTTAATATCTTTTTTATGTACCCTGAGCGTTATGTATACAATCGCACGACTTATAAGTAAATAATGAGCTCTGCTTATTTATTGTTGAGTGTCTACCGTTCAGTTGCAAGGTTCAATCACTTTAGCCGCTTAGCGTAATGTGTTAAGGGTTAGCATATGTAACGTTAGTTTTTTTTTTCTCGGCATCTTTCTTAATATTCGCTAGCGCCATGCAAATCCGTCTTAATTAAGATGCCTTCACCATATACTATAATGTATATTGGCAGGTGCGCCGTTTTCTTGTCCACCCTGTATATATATATATATATATATATATATATATATATATATATATGTATTTTTATGGATATGTATATGTATATTAGTAGTTATGTTTAATTAGTATTATTTAGCTTTAAGTAATTCTTTATTTGTTACACTGCCCTCTCTCCCTCTCCTTCATTTAAATCCATCCCATGGTTGTCTGTAAGATATTGCTGTTGAGCGATAAGACCGCCATTTGTACTCTTTGTTATTATTATTTCTGTTTGTTTGTATTGTTAAGTTTGTGTACAATAAAGATTTAAATAAATAAATAAATAAATAAACTCTATAATTATTTTTTTTTTCATTTTTTAGGGACTTTTACGATGATTAGGCATGCCAGCCATCATAAACTTAAGCTAGGTAATATAAAACCAAAATAAATAATACTTGAAGACAAAAAATATGTGAATACATTAACAATTGTCTACTTTATATCACTACATAGTATAAAACAAAGTCGCTTTCTCTGTCCCTATGTCCCTTTGTATGCTTAAATCTTTAAAACTACGCAACGGATTTTGATGCGTTTTTTTTTAATAGATAGAGTGATTCAAGATATTGTACAGAAATCTATTTGTACCCGGGCGAAGCTGGACCGGGCCGCTAGTAGATCATATAACATGCAAGCTTCCTCTGATGCAGGATTACTCAATATGGTTTGCACTATTAAATGATGGGGTGTGGAGATGAATATTCATCTACAATACAAGGTTGATAATCTCAAAATGAGCTTTTTTTAGTACCCATTCATTTTCACTAATATAAATGCCTTAGTGTCGTAGTTGTTTTACGGTAAGATTACCAACCTGAGGTATCGGGTTCGAATCCCGGGTCGGGCAAAGTGATATTGGATTTTGTGCCTGATACGGTGATAGATTCACCCTACCACATCGAGGGACAGAAAATACGAAGCGAAACGTGGGTGTCTAGGCTGCACCTCTGTTTACCCCTTTTGGGAAAACTGTGTGTTTTATGTAATTATTGTATGTAATAAGGTATGTTTTTCTAAAAGAAAGGAGGTGACACTTTTAGTTATAAAATTAATACATAAAATATTTATCTACTTATTCTAACATGTAGTGTTAGATCCACGGAAGTGTAGATTAATAACAGATAGAAATATTGTGCATGTATTTTAGTTATCTTGTTCCAGTTTTTGAATTGGAGAGATATTTGCAGCTCTTTTTCCCTCTCCACTTAGGTGAAGGCGGACCGCTACATGCCCACTCGAAACAAATCATCGACACTATTTTAGTATCACTTCAAGTAAACGACATGCATTTTTCAATAGGATAGTAGGGTTGACACATTATAAACCACTTCATTTTTTATCATTAAAAATTTGTTTCAGAGTTCGATGTTTTCCGTAATAGTGGCACTAATCACTATTTTAATTCTAGGTTACTTTTTTGTAATCCAAATGGATGTTTTTTTTGTCGTCTTCTTATCATATCTATGAGAAAAGTTTATTTTCGTTCAGTTTAATAATATGCTTACTTGTATAGTGTGCGGTGGTCTCAAAGGGTTATTCAGAACTCAAAGTATGAAAACGCAATTGTTATTACGAGTATTAGTGGTAACCCTATCGTAAAAGCTCCAGATTTACAGCCTTTGACAGCCTCCGTGGCGCAGTTGGTTAGACGCCGCCTGCGAAACGAGAGGCCGCGGGTTCGATCCCCGCACCGAGAGAAATGTTTGTGCGGCCCACAAATATTTCTTCCGGGTCTGGGTGTTTGTGAGACCGAAAAGTCTCTCGTAGTTCCTGATACCCACGACACAAGACTCGATCTTAGTGTGGGGTCAGGACTATGTATGTGACTGTTGGGTGTTATTTATTTATATTATTATTTATTTACCAATTAAATTCATGTACAACGTGAAGGTACATCGAAGCTAATTTGTTAAGCAAATAGCTCGTTGTTTCACCATCAAACAGAAATAACTGCGCGGGTTTTTTCACGTGGAAAATTGGTTTTGCACCGTGACATCGCGGGACAAATGGCTTTAACTGAACAATTTTATTGGTACGATATTTGTTTGCTAAATTATAGCTTTTTATATCATTATATTTATGTATGGGGCTGTCCTTGCCGCCTTTATATTCGTTGGATGAAATAATTTTTTATTGTTTTATGTGCGCGTACTAATTTAGAGCATATTATTTGCTAGAAAATTTAATATATATTTTCGTTTTATATACCAGTTACTCGTATATTCTTGCTTAATTATTAACGATTGCTTTAAGAAGGAAAAAATTGTGAAGAAAACTGCATACTCAGAAATTTCTACTTACATAAGATTTTTGAACATATTTGAGGTCTACCAACCGCAATATAATACCGCCAGCGTTACGGATTAAGGGGGGAAGTCTATGTAGAAGCCTCTAAAACGGTCATTTTTTAAACGGATTTTGAAAGGTGATAAAATAAATTATATTATTTTGAAATTTTAGCACAAGTTTATTTAACCTTTTAACAGCACAATTTTTTTTTTCTTCCAAAATGGCGGCTCACTATCATTTTCTGTCGGCTGCCTACGGCGCGAGGTCCCAAACTGCTGCATTTATCACTCTCAATCTATCGATTTGAAACAAAAAAAATTAAGTGTTTTCTTTTTATAAGATATTAACGGAAAGGATAAACCTAAAAAAGTAAAAAATAATAGCAAAATTCATTATAAAATAAGCAGTTGAAAAAAAATTGGAATTTAGGGCTATTTTTGTGACCTTTTAACCCCTTAATCAACGCGAAATATCAAAAGTTTTAGGTTTATCCTTCCGGTAGTAATGTAGAAAAAGGCCTCACCAAATTTCAAACAAATAGGTCGTTAACTTTTTGAGTTATTACACGAGCAGTGTTAAAAAATACAGTTTCGAGATAATCGCGTTTAAAGTTTTAGTACAGGAAAATAACTAGTATAATTTACTTACCCATTACTCCATTCAAATAGCTATAACTCAGCAAATATTCGAATTATTTCTTCCCCCTCTCGTACACGCTCAATATACCATATTATCAGATTACCGAAAAAAAAAAACTATTTTTTGAAAATTTTACTTGGACTTCCCCCCTTAAAAACCTTCACCTGATTGTAAAATTATAATCGAAATTATTCACTAAGTGAATATTATTTTTTGACAGTTTCCGTGGCGCAGGCGGTTAGACACCGCTGTTTGTGACACCGAAAAGTCTCTCATAGTTCCCGATACCTCCGACACAAGCCTCGATCTTAGTGTGGGGTCGGGACTATGTATGTGATTGTTAGGTGTTATTTATTTATGAAGTGCTCATCCCAATTTCACGCTTACCCAACACTACTAACCAATCCCCTTCCACAGATACTTCGGCATACCCATAATAGAAGACGAGGAGCGCGCCTGGTTCCCAGCTGACGACCTTCGAGACTTCCACGGTATTGAACCCAGGCCCGTCTCGGCTGCGGAGACGCTGCTCTTCTGCACCAGGAGTGACGGCACCGAGGGTTGCTGCTGGCCAGGCTGCTGTGAGACTGATGATGAAGAGTAGGAGACGGTAGGAGCATAGGCGAGGTAACACTCTATTCAACTAATTGCCAACTAAATATAAAAGTAATTGAGACGGACTGTGTTATATGAAGCTGCTGTAAAATGGAGATGTAAGATCAATGCGTGCAATCTAATTAAATATGTTTGGGTTTTTGCATCTTTGCCATGTATTATTCTGGAAACATCTGAAAATTCTTGAACCCTTTCTAGGTATCTTCGTAAAGCTATTCCCTATAGTCTGTTGATAATTTATGAGTTGATTCAGTGATCTAAATTCGTGAGGACTAAGACGGAATTAGAACAGAGTTCAAGAAGTTACTATAGTCACTATGGTCCACTTACCTATGGAAATACCGGGTATATCAAGACTGCTACCGAAAATGAAGCCGGGTGGTAGTTTTAGTGACTACAAACACAATGCGATTAAAAATTTCGCAAAGAAACGCGAAATTATTTTTTTATGATTTTTTAAATATCGTCAATTTTGGGTGGTAAATCCATAGTTTTTGCTAAAATAATAATTTAAACTATTTTATAACTTGGAGTATTTATAAATAAAAGGGTATAGAATATTATTTTAGGAAAAAATGTATTTACCACCCAAATATGGACATAAGAAAAAAATTAAAAAAAAAATGTCGCGTTTTTTTTTTGCAAAATTTTCTATTGCATTGTGTCTGAAGACGCTTAAACAACCACCCGGCTTCTTTTTCGGTAGCAGTCTTGATATACCCTGTATAAAGAGGAGAGAAAATGCCTGCGCCTATGCTTACGACTGTATGTAAATTTAGTAAAGTATTTCTAAAATTTTAGGCCCATATTATAATCCTGGTCATTGAGATATAAGATAGCTTTGTATTACGCCATGGAGTTCAAAATTTTATTTTGATTTTAAATATTGAAAAAAGATATAGTTAATGCACATGTTCAACGAAGACAATAAATATTTTTATGAAATAAAAGTTTTCAACGTCAGTGCTGGGAGAAAAATCAAGAGAATTTACAAGAAACAAAGGCCCTCTATTTGCTGGGAGGCCTTTTCAACTTTTTCCCTAATACATATTTGTAAATATAAAACAAATGAATTAATATTTTTGACTATAGATCTTATATTTTTTCGCTAACATATCTATAGCATATCAAAACAAACTTTGTTCTCACCGACATCCCTTTTTCAATGTTTTTAATAAGCGACAACAATGCGATTTTAACAAAAATGAACCCAGTAATTGTATACGTATTGTGTACCTTTTCAAAAAGAAAATGAGTTTCAACATGAATTGATATGATACAGCCGAAAATTTTAAAGTTGATATTTATTACTTTTTAAATAGATCGCTTAACATACATATCTAAGAAGTTTTAGACTTATTTTAGGAAAAACTGATCATCATAGTGACATTAAAATATAGCTTCTATATATACATGAATCGCGATCGAAATAAGACAATAAAAATAGTTTTATGAACGATACTTATGACTATACTCTCGTGTGTTTTCGATTTTAAATTTTAGATTATACAATTTACATTAGCCATTGTTATAATCTAACATTACGTTAAATATAATAATACAAGTTACGCATATTTGTTTCATTATGTTTTTTCAAATTATATGAAGAGATTTGATATTATCTATAAATCATAAATATTTCTACGATATTTTTTAAGATTTTTTTTTATAGATTGATGTATTTCTATGTTTAAATGTATAATAATTGTTTTTCTTTTTTTATGGAATAATTTATCTTTGAAGACTGCAGTATTTGTATTTCGATTTTCTATTTGATTTGCTAGTTAAGGAATATATTTAATCGACAATAAAACTTAAGACGATATAAATGTTTTAGTATATTTATCAATTAATGTATTTTGTTGATTAGTCTCTATATAAATAAATATGTAAGTAGCTTGACTTGCTGTTGTTGACGCCATTTTCATATGTATATCAATAGATTTCTTAAATATTATTATAGACAATAAGTATAAATGAGGAATTTTGACAATAACAATAAACGTTAGCTAAGATTTTAGACTTGTTCTTTTTAGAAATATATTTTACGCATTTATGATTACATGTTATTTGTAAATTATTTTCACTACTATAGGACAAAGTAAATAACTATCCCTATATTTAAAATTATCATAGTATCACCACATCCGTAGTATATTACTTATATGTCAATACTTTTATTTAGGTAAATTAAAACCTTTGCAAATATTTTCAAAGTTTAAATGAAGAAATGTAAGAATAAATATTATTCAGAAATGTATTAATTGCCATTTGTTGTGGAAATGTATTATCTATTTTTATTGATGCCTCTCAAAATATTTATTTTAGATATATCTTATGTATCAGGATGGCGAGCCCAGTGAAATGCCAAGCATTGTTTTGTAATTCATGGTTGCATGAGCAGTCGTATCGCTTATCATAAGGCCAATGGTAAGTTCGTCTCGCCATTCAATGCAATAAAAAAGGCTGCATTTATCGGTTTTAATATAGATCCAATCGGTACCAACTCTTGAATAGTGTACGATTGTGTAGAAACGCCACAAGAACTTGTGATATAATTTTCGTCTTTTAAAAGTTTGCCAGTATTATCTTTCGGAAATATATTTTTAAATATGGTTATTAGTTTTAAAAATTATATTTAAACGCAAAATATTAATATAGATTATTGGCTGATATCGTATTTGTATACAGAAGAATGTATTTAAGCTTATGAATACGACTAGTCATTATGTTGCCAGCCTAATACTTTTGAGAAAAAAATGATTAAAAGCATATTTCCCAGTTCTCTACAAAACGTATCGAAACAAGAAACTAATTAGCAGTCATTGTTTCCACCTGATTAGTTATTGTACAATTATTATGTTTTCTTTATTGAAGCAGTGTTCTTAACCCATATGTTGGGATTCTAGAAGCTTTTTGTGACAGAAGACTGGAAGGGTAAATTAAAGATAAATTAACTAATCTATGACATTGAACCAGACAGGAGTCAATTGTCAGTATAAAATTTCGGTGTTGCATAATTTTCCTTGTACTATGTTTATAGCATCTCTTGGGCAACCTTCTTCTCATTGTTCAGGAATATCTACTACCAACAAATTGACACATCTTCAGGAATCACTTCTTGATTAATTTCCTAACTTGTGCCGATGTTATAATATTGTTATAGCGGTCATTTGGCTGCTGACCCACTTCTCGACTTCCCTAAGTTTGCTAAGTAATTTTGATTATACAACAACAACTTGTCAATACTGTTGCTATAATTACATGTATAGGTATTTCGTCAAGCGTTAAGTGCAAATCACATATTTCAAACCACTGGATTTCAGCCATTTTCACAATAGGTCAATATTGTTAAAGTTTATAAACTGTGTATTTCATTCTCAATAAAATATTAATATTTTTCATCAGATGACAAATAAAGTTGTCTTACTTTATCCAAGTTATATCTACATGTGTAGGTACTTATTACTTTGTATATGTATCTATTCATTAATCATTTAATCTGCGCCATATTACATTATAGTTAATTCATATCATAATTTCTATGATAATTCCTATCAAATACAAGACGTTTTAACGTTCATTAAATAAAGAAGCATCTACTTGGTGTCCACACGTCGCGTTGGTTGGTTCCGATTTTTTAAACCAATTGGCATATAGTATGGTGCTGGCATTATTCACGTCCCAATGTTATGCCTATAGTGCGCTTATATGTCTATCTTAGCCACAGTAGACACCAGACATTGGTCCTTAAATATGCAGATGTAAAATGTATTTAATGTGTCCCTATGGTAAATAAACCGAATAAAAATTGACTTTTCAACATTAATAAAGTCAATTAATTTGTATATGATATCTGTTTTAGGAACGTTAGATTTGGATACTGATCACATTTTGATGCTCTACAATTTTAATTTAAATGCTTTTGTACTGTGTAAGTCCAACATATAATAATAAGACTGCAATAGCGCAGAATTTAATCGTATCACATAATTGAACATAAAGATTCCGCCCCGAGAGCAAGATCTCACTCAAGCTCCTGGAAAGCAAGATTTATGATGTTGGCGCGCATTTTAATGACACCGAGTAATTAAGCTCTGGATGTCCCTGGAAATATCTAACTTGAACCAGCATTATTCATAGACATATTATAAAGATATTTTAGTTATCAAATGTATTGTCCCATTCGGTCGACTTTTGAGCTTAGTTTGAGTGAAGAAAACAAAATAATAGTCTAAAATAGGTTTATAAACTGTCTATGAATGAGGCCGTAGATATTTACCCGGCAATACAACTAATCAAATAGTTGATATTGAAAATTGATTGAAACTGAACAGATTAACTGGAAATTCATTGTTTGAATTTTCCCCTTGGGTACACATCTTGAAAAAATATTGAGGTAGGTATTCCACAACTGTACCATTTTTGCAACCAGGACTTATTGCGAGACTTTCAAAATGAATATTAATGCGTATGAATAGCAATTTTTCACCAAGACAGCCATTAACGCAAAATTTAGGACCTTTTCGTTAATTATATAAAATGCTATTAATTTATGTTGGACTTATGTGGAACTGAAACCGAATGAATTTTTATTCATATTGTCATTTAGCGCGTAATCATATACTCCTGCCGTATCTCTGAACATTGTGCTTATGTGTTAGAATACGAATAGAGACGCACAACGAATGCACATATTATGTACAAGTGTACATATCGATATGTATTTCAATGTTTTTCACATAAGAAGTAGGTTACATCAATCTTGTAACTGAATCAGAAAACAGGGATAAATTGTTGGTAATCACTTTTGATTCCACTCATTTGCAAAGGACCCGTTTCTTTAAGATTTTAACAGTTCGGAGTTTCATTTAAAAATCATAAGTGACACAAAAATTAAAAACACAATGTTGCAAAACATTAGTTTTGTTATAGTGGTTTAGTTATGGTTAAATAAGATGAATATTTGGGAAGTAATTAAGTGCTTATCTATTGAAAATTGCTGTAATTGTTATCAAGTTTGATGGAATCTACAATATTGTAGTATAATAAGACTTCGTTAATAATACATGTGGTAGCCGATTGCTTTCGTGCGTTACTATTTTCTACAAATTCCAATTTGTAATCAAACATATTCATAAACATCCAAGCCTTTGAAGGGACATCAGGCAGTTTTTTTTTGTTTTTTTGGGAAGTTTCTTCCATACATTATTTCAAATACGTCAGCTATATGTAAACTTGTTTTTTCTATTATGTAGGTAGGTATAAAGTGATGTTTATGAGTGGTACCTACTTGTAATTATCGTAGAGACGCTAAATGAATACAGTTACAAAAAGACGTGGTTCAAAGAGAAGGTAGTTTTATCTTATTATCAGTGCCGATTCTATACAATTAACATAAATCTGAGTTAATTAGTAATATTATTTTGGTTTCACGAGTATTAATGTTTGTGATGAGATTGGTTATATTTGAATTCTGCCTGGTGTTTCTTCTTAGTCTAGATTTCTGACAATAAAATGTTTCGACAATATTATACTTAAATTGTTAGTGTTTAAATAGCAGTTGATATTTTTATCATAGTTAGGATATGAACTGTAAAGGACATATCGCATAAATTGTTGTTTCTGTGTAAGTAATATACGTGATCGTAAATGTTGAATAAACGTTGTGAAAAATGTTTTGTTTTATTATTATGAACCTGGCATTCAAATCTTTCAGGTTTCAAGAACAATCTAAGTTAGGTTCAAGGATCAAGAGTACGCTGTTTGTAAAGGTTAGTTTGAATATCTTTATTTGTCCTGGAACGGAAATGTTGCTCCACCGAAAGTTCGAAACTGATGGTAAATGCAATACTAACTAAAAAAACGTGCCTTATGGCAGCAGATTATCATTTCTTACCATTGTGGTCAATTTTCTTGATCTACTGGACTGCTTCTTCACGCTCAAATTATCCACTACCTACCGAATTAATGTACGGAAGCATCATCGTCTAACATTTCTTAATGGTAGATGGGTGATTTAAATTAAGAGACTTAAACATGGACTGCCTCGGTGGTGTAGTTGTACTAAGGTACGGTTACATAGCTGAGGCCTCGGGATCGAATACCGGGTTGGGCAGTGATATTAGATTTTTCTATAAATGTGGGTGTCCTGGCACCTCTGCCTTTCTCTACTGGGAAAAAAAGCGTGAGTTTGTGTACGTATGTTAAACATAGAGTGTTAATTCACTGGGGTCTAAGGAAAATTAATAAAACAATTTATTTTCTCATTTTACATTTATTAATTTGAATCTTACCACTATCGGCGTCCACACAAATGTAATAAAATAATTAATTAAATTATTTATTGCTATCTAAGTATTTTCCAGTCTTAGGCATGTACAAAAATAATCTTTGAATATCCTGTATGTTTGTGGCGGCCTATTACTATATCATTACATATTTTACAGAAAACAAATTGCTTTTGATACTACATCGTTTTCAAGATAGAAAATATTCGATATACTTTATATTTAGTTTAAAGCAGTTTTAAGATGAATATGAAGTACTAAGAATGGAAGTCGTAAAAAGAGTCTTAATTTGAATAGTCTAACTAAATTTAACGACATCTGGTTGCTGTAGGTCGAACTACAGCAAAAGCTACCATATTTTTATAACAGACACTGGACTAAGAAAATAGTCCGCGAAATTAATATTTTAAAGAAAAAGCAATTGAGTAAACAGTACACACATCGTATAGTAATTGTAATTCAACTAATTCACTAGGAAGAGATAATTTTCTTGGTATTTTATTAATTTACTTTATCTATTATAAAGCAACGACTTTAAGGCATGGGTCTCTCTTACATACACGTTTTTCGGCGTGACATAGTTACCGTGTATGCACCGCACCCGAATCAGTCAAACAAAACAAACCTTAAAACAAAACACGTAAGCGTCAAGAAATTCAAGGTGATTTCGACCTTTTGGCCGCGAGAAGACTACACCTGAATAGCGCTATATGGTTATACTGTTTGGTTAGACGAATAATTATTTCCACGCTGCAGCGATTTCAACTTTTACCAAAATCGAACAAGGCATTTGCCCGCGATAGACTATACATAGTAATCTCAATGTATTTCTCCGATAATATTTCGGATAGCGAATGCTTAGTCGATTCTCTACATCAAATTATTTTCAATTTGGTCTTCATAGAGTAAAATCTTTAACTTAACTTGTATAAAGGTTATTGCTTTGACAAATGTTTCTCTTAAAATGTATTTTATATGAGACATCTTATTAATGTATTTATGTAATTATATAATCTTATTAGTTGAATATAGTTAAAGTTGAAACTATATTTCAAAATATATACTTAGTTGATATATTTAACATATGTTTTTTGCTCAAGTTTATTTAGATAATATAACATATAATTTTATGACTTTTTAATACCTAAATTCCAAATCAAAATATTGCTAAATGACCACACATTCAATCGGCAATAGTTGCACATACACACATACACATTTAGATGCTCCAGATTTATACATATTCAATTTTGTACAACTCAAAGTCAGTTATGTATGTCTTATACATACATTTGATATATATAACAAGATCTTTGTTTTATTGAATGAATAACACCAAATTAATTAAAAATATTGACTTGTTTTTTGCATTATTGTCTATCTATTCTTGGACTTAAATTAAACCTTTTTTAATTTTAGACATATGCTGTAGAGTATATTTTCATAATGTACTGGCAAAAGTAAGAATCATCAATCAATATGGTATTTAATCACAATTTATAGTGTACTATGTCAATTGAAATAATTCTTCTTCTTTTAAAAGTTGTATGGCTCCACTGGAAAATTGAAATAATTAAATTCATAATTCACTAAAGGTGAGTAAGTGTCAAACAAACCTCAATTTGATTTAACTAAAAGTACTAAAATTAAAAAACATTCTATACAGTTAGGTTGATTCAGATACTTACTACCTGCTTTTTTTTAAAGCCACCACTCTATGTGGAATATGATCATGATGACCAAATATCTCAAACTACCTGGTTTTTGTAACTCCTTTCATTCTGAAATAGTATTTTTGGAGAATTGAAGATACTTTATTGAAAAGGAAATTAATGTTAAATGTATTACTTACATAGACGGACACTTCAATGACTATTGGTCACGATGTGAGCTCACAAATTAAATTAAAACAAATACCACTAAAATCAGTGCTAAGTTTGACCCTCATCATCAGAATTTCTCTGATCAGTGTCCACTTTTTTCATCTTCTTAGCTCTAATATCTGCCATAGTCTGTTCAATGGAACGTTGGTCTTTTTTATTAGCACTGGGGACTTCTCCATAATTCTTATTTAGATTAGTTTTGTGTGCGGCATCAATAGCTGCTTCTTGACCAATCAAATGTGCATATTTCTGTTTATAAAATGTTCCACTTAATTCTTCTCCACCCTTCTTTCTTTTCCTAGATTTTTCTTCTTCATGTTCCTCTTCCTTTTGCTTTTGCTTCTCCAATCGTTTCTGAGCCATTTCTGCAGCCTTTTCCTCATCCCACACACCTCCACTCCTGCGTACCGTCAACTCATCTTCTGAAGGTCCTGCTTCCTTAGTATATATAACAATGTAACGGTCAATACCCTCTTGGCCAAATGAAAAAGCTTGCAAGCCAGCTGTTTCTGCTACTTCTCGGATTATAGACCTGTACATTTGATCCAAAGGTTCAAATTCAATACACGTTTTGGTACCATCTTTAATAAAAGCACTAATTTTATCTTCAATCCGTTTTCTGAATCTATTTATCATATTTTTCTCTTCTTTCTGCTTTTTTTCTATAGCCTCTTTCTGCTTTTTCATAGCAGTTTTCTGGGCCTCACTGGCAGATGGTGGTTTTTGCATGGAATTAAGAATTGAGTCTAGTAGATCCATGGTTAAATTTGGTTTTCAGATATGAAAGCTGTGTATGAGATAATTTCAGGTACTCGGCGTTGCCAATCAGAAGATATTCTAAAGTTTTCAATTAATGATTCTGTGTGCAAGGTCTTAAAACTTAGAACACTTAGTGAGGTTTCTATTTGGGCACAAATTTGGCTACCAAATGTTATTGTGTCATCGGCAAACTCCAAAAGTTGCTGTAAAGATGGCTGTAGTGGTGTGCCCCGCACCAACAGAGAATCCCCTTCCAAGTTGATTTCCTTGCAGCTTTCTCTTAAGACTTTATTCTTGTTGATGAGTTTATCAAACAGCTCTTCAATTGTTGTCCTGTAAAATGTAATTCAATTCCATGAAATATATTCAGGCAAAATAAATCATTGATTGCAGTTGGTCATTGTATATTTCGATAAAAATGTAATGTGGTATTAATTGAGGTTAAAAACAACAAAAAGTATGACCTACCTAGAAAATTAAACTTAAAACTCCAGTCTACCAATGGGAGGACAATCAGGAATTATGGAATAAATCATCACATATGGGCAATTTAAAATCAATAGTATTCATTTTTTAATATTTACATTAAATAATATGCATTCAGTTAAAAAACTAGGAAGTCCTGAATACACTGAATAGCAAACATAATTATGTTTAGTTATCTTGATATAGATACACTATGAATTGTTATATTAGATGCTCTATTGTACTTACAATTTGTTTTTAATTTCTTGTATTTCTTCTGAAATAAGGTTATGTATGGAAGCACACAATTTACTTTGCAGATTATCGAATTCTTCGAGCGGTGTACCGATTACTTCAGCTCTGAAAAGTCATTACTTGTTATCAAACATCAGAAACATAAAAATACCACTTTAACATAACAATTGACTATTTCATGACGCCAATTGCGTGTTATTTATTTATTCTTCACTGAACGAATATATGGGTTATTATTATTCAAATTCTTTACAATTATGTACAAATGAATGAATAATGCAATTAAAACTTACTCTTTTATGCTGTTACAACGTTTTATCAACTTATTTATAGACACTGCGCAATTTTGGCAATCTTTCAAACAACTTTTCGATGTGTTGTAGAATTCTTCGAAAAAGGTGAAATATTCAATTATGTGTTTCTGCACTTTTAGCTCCATTATCACTATAAAAATCCATAACTACAGTTAATGTATTTCAAAAATATTTTAGAAAGACACTGCGAGGAACTTGTCTGTGAAAAATGTGATCAATGTTTACGAAGACTGTACTACTGTGTTTCACTGCTTGATTTAATAAACAATATATCAGAAATAAAAATTCTTATATCAACAAGAATTTAGAAAAAGATAAATATTATTATAAAAAAATAATATTGATATTAATACATTTCATGTTAACAAAGGGTTTCTGAATATTTATGAAACCACCTTTGTAAACTCACTTACAAAGACGATTGTAGTGATCCTATTCTAAAATACGATGAAAATATTTAAAAACGAAATAAAAAAAGAAAATATTTTTTTTATTTGAGTGATAAATTAATAATGTAATTGCATTGTACACCATTTCTCTTTACAAATTACGATTTTTTGAAACCTCCGCTGCGGGGCATCTTCGGGTCCTTTCGTGTGGTTTCGGCTACAGGTCGATTTATCCGACCGTGAGTCAAGAACGCACCAATGGCGAAGCACGGCCACACTTTCGCACATCTGCTAGTCGTGTTTTTCTTTTGAGAAGGAGAGTGCGTTCGTTGTGTTTGAGAATAATAAATATAAACACGGCACAAATTGAATAAAACGAAAGTGTTTGCCAAATACCTCACGGACATTCAGTGACAAAAAATGTGTGCAAAGTGCAGTTTATAATTTAATGCAGTAAACGTAATTTTGTTTTGCTTTCGTAAAAATGAATGGCAAACTACATAGTGGAAGTGCTGCTTTTCCATCAGACGATATGCGCGCCGAAATATTGAACCCGTTCGTCCACAAGTTGGAATTAGACAACACGTATGACAAGATAAAGGTACGACAAGAATTAATTTAATTGTTAACCGTTGCATAACTGAAGTGAAAGTAAGCAACGTCGGAAAATTATTTAAAGATTGAAGATGGTCCGCATTGCGCAGGTTCTTTCTCTGATGGTGATGGATAAAATACACACATCTACAAATTATTATTGTGTGCAAGTGTATAACTTAATCTAATTAGAAACCACATTGCCAAAAATATTTTTTCTTAGCACTTATCACATTTTATACTCCCTCGTTTGGTACTTCAAATTGTAATTCAAGATTTACTTTGTATTTTTTTATAAAATTAGGTTTCAAATTTCGAAGGTCATTTCGGATTAATGAGGACATGCCTACTAATCCAGTATGTCAAATTGCACTATAAGCAATAAGCAACTTTAATGAGCGTTTTTCTGTGTACACTAAGGTTCTTGTCGGTGGTTACGACATTTATTATGCGGAAGAGACTATCTATGTTACACAATACATAAGAAATTGCAAATAGACGGTTTAAGAATTGTTTTTTTCTGAAAAATAAAAACGACGATAATCGCTTTCAATCTATTTGATCTAAAATAGAGTTAAATTCCCTCATCGATATTTTTGGCACTAAGATGCTGAAGGTTCGAAGAATGTCTTTTTTTCATACTGGCGTGATAAATGAATATAATGCACCCGATGAGCGACCCCATCCACTGGCAAGAGCTGGTAGTCTTTGGTAAACACAATAATGCCGGTCTGTCGAAACTGTATACACAAGGCGAACCATATTATAATATAATATAGTTCGGCATTATTATATGTATGTAGTACTAGCGGTCGGGCCCGGCTTCGCCCGGGTGCAGCTAGTTCTTAATTCCTGTCCACATCGACAAGTCAATGTGACCGCCATCGAAAGAAAGAAAGAAAGAAAGAAAGAAAGAAAAACATTTATTCGTTACAAGCCAAGAAATACAGCTTTAAGTTCTACATACAATATACATATAACAGTGCTTGTTAACGAAACGGCTCAGGCTCAGCATGTGCTGGTATAAACCAACGCTGGTCTTCCGCAAGGCCGGTAAATGATGTCACAAAATCGACTATATTGCTATTCCGGTCTCGTCTCGTTCCTGTCTTTTCGGAATAAAAGTAGCCTATTTTTAAGTCCAGGGTGTGAATACAATGCCCTCGATGAGCGAACTACCCCTATATTAAATTGCATCAAAATTGGTCCAGCCGTTTTTGCGTGAACGAGTAATAAACACTTATAAAAGCTTTCGCATGTAATGTTGATGAATTATATTTGTTTGTATCGCTAAACTTCATCTAAAGAAGAGGGTAAAGCAGTTCCGATAGAGTATTGACCGGCAGGAGAAAAGTATCCGATTCGGACTATGAAGTATCTGAAGTTGTTCAATACAATCAGATTCATGTTTAAACGAGATCGCTGACGCTCTGGAACCTTTTTATACAAGGGCTATTTGTGAAGGTCCCCTTGCCGTTCCCTGTGTGTTACCAGGTGTCCAGCCTGATTCGTTTGCAATTGTAACGACCAAGCTCAGTCTCACAATCCTATGCTCGCATACAGTCCCTAAGGAATAGCCACACATAATATTATGGACGGAATCGTTTGTTCTAGGGCGACAATTCGTGGATTACCAATAATCATAATCGAAGTTTATCACAGATCAAAGAGCTAGCAAGCTCTGTGTGTTCAAGGCAGAACCTATGTTCCCAACTACATGCCGGCTAAGAAAGTCAATGCTATGAATTATCCTTGGTTTGAGGTTCTTTTCATCTTAATGGAACTAAGTTGGGCGGCTTGTAAATGCTGATGTTCAATAGATGTCAAAATTCATACTTATGCTGATGATATTTGCTCCGTGATGTAATTGACGCCGATCCTGAAGCAAAGAACAAATCGTAAGCATTCGCTGATGGTTTCATATAAGAATAATTTTCGTAGTTCATTGGTGGTAAGTCTCATATGTGAGCGGCCATCTGGTAGGTACCACTGCAATGTCTATTTCTTCCGCCAAATAACAATGTAAATGCACTGTTGTATTCCGGTTTGAAGGAAGTTGTAACCAGAGTAGCTAGTAGACATATTGAGACTTAACATCTTATGTCTCAGGATGGCGCATTGGAATGACAAGCATTGCTTTGTAATGGTGCTGTTTGGGTTTGCTATTGTCCATGAGCGGTCGTATCGCTTACTGTCAGGCGAATGGCATGTTTGTCTCGCCATTCACTGCAGTTAAAAACCAGGAAATACATTCAATATTGTTTACTTTAGATGTTTTTTTGCTATGTAGCTGTGTGACAAAGCTTGACGCACTTAAATTGCTACCTAATATACAATATCAACAGGAAGTCAAGTACGCTAACTCTAAGTTGCTACATCTTCTGATGTTATTTCGATGGATTCTCATCACCTTTGGTGCGGAATCCAACATTTAGTATTTGAGTCTACTAAAGCATATTATTTAGTGTAGAAAACATTGCTACCTTATAATCGTGTAGAATCTACATGTATGTTCTGTCCCACGATGTGATAGATGGCGACCCTATCACCATATCGGGCACAACACTCTGTGCTGATAATGAATAGAAAAATCCAATATCACTTTGCCCAACCCGGGATTTTAACCCGAGACCTCAGCTTTGTAACCGTACCCTAGTATAACTACGCCACCGAGGCAGCCAAAGAAAATAAACAAAAGTAAAATAATTTATGTTAGTAATATATCCATGGAATATTTTTTGCAAATAAATGTATGTGAGCGATTTTTTTTGTATTATTTATAGGGGTCCGCTAATCATAATAAAGTGGCGCTAGGGGTCCGCACTAGAAAAAGGTTGGGAAACCCTGGTGTAGATACATATCCAAGATAAATTATGTGAATATCACGTAATATATCAGACACCTAGTCCTGTTATATATTTGCCCCTCTTCTTTCCCCTTCAGAGATAAAGGGGGTTGCTCTTTATTCCGCGACGAAGTTCGGATGTTCGGATGTTGATCGTCAATATAAAAGATAAAATATTATCCACTTTTAAAAATCAATACTATTCTCTATGAAACTTATAATTCACTTCGAACTTAGTCTAAGATTACGACGTACGATACAGGATTTGAGGATTTTGTAAAGTATTTAGGCGTATTTGTACAGTGTCGGAGTGTAGAGTAACCCCCCAGGCACGAGCTCGAAGCTATTGTTTGTTATTTAATAATATATCATTTAATTAATTGTTTTCGTTTTCCACTTCCGAAAGCGAAAGCTGAAACATTAACAAGTCCCTTAACGTTTGAACTAATTAATATTATTTAAAATTATTCCAATGTTGTCACCAACGCATTGTATAAGATGCGTTTGCCAAATACGTACTAAATAATACAATTGTGTCGTCAAAGGACCTTGCCATAGAACGCATATTAATAGAGCAATGTACGTCTTTAGTCTATACATCGAAGATCTTGGTAACACGTAGGTATTTTAATAATATTTTTGTTGCTTCCAAGGACCAGCAGTGGTCCGTGGACGAACGGTGAAAAACCACTACTCAAGAACAATGACATATCAGCATTGTATACGGCTCATTTTTCCCGCCAAACAGCAGTCTAAACGCACTGTAACACAGTAACAACACTGTGTTTGTGTTTAAGTATGTAGTGTGAGTGTGTGTGTTGTATTCTGGTGGCAAATAAATCTGTTTTCTTCTTTCTTATACTTCTTCTTTTTCTTCACTGTTGTATTCCAGTTTGAAGGACATTGTAGACAGAATAACTACTGGACATATTGAGACTTAAAATCTTGTGTGGAATAAAACTGAAATCAGGACGGCTAGCGAATTGGAATGCCAGGCAGTGCTTCGTAATTAATGGTGTTTGGTTTTGCTACTGTCCATGAGCGGTCGTATCACTTACCATTACGTGAAATGGATGCTCGTCTCGCCATTCATCATCATCAGCCCGTTGCAGTCCACTGCTGGACATAGGCCTCTCCCAAGGTACGCCACGGAGCCCGGTCTGCTGCTTTATGCATCCAGTCGCTGCCGGCCCTTTCGTGCAAGTCGTCCCGACATCTGGGCGTCCAAGTTCAAGTCTGGGTGGCAACGGCCAAGACGCGGTCCACTCCAGAACTCGCTTGCTCCAGCGGTTATCCGTTCTGCGACATAAATTACTTATAAAACTATTATATAAAAATATTCGATAACCAAAATATGTAGGTTTTAAAACTATCTGTTAATGAGGCCGTTTGTATTCTTGTATTCTTTTTTAAATATTGACCAGAAATATTACCTAATATTGAATTAATATTAATCAGTGTTCAAAATAGTATCGTTTCTAGTTTCGTCATTGTTTATATTACTAAAATGTTTTTTTAAATATCGAACGTAATCCTTCAGTGAAGGTCAATACGTTTTACGACTTCAACAGTGTCTCATTTCCTGGTGTTTTTTTTAATTTAATTTGCTTGGGTTTTGTATTGTTTTCCTCTAAAAGGTATTTGTTACCTGAAAAAAGTTATTTTGTTATCACAGGAAATAAGGCGCACTTCCGTCTAATGATTCCTGGTGGACATGGATTAGGGAAATTTTAAGCGGCTTCTTACCTTGTCGCGAACAATTTTTACATTTTCACTCAAAAAAAGAAATAAAAACAATACTTACCATCTTCCGAGTATTTATCTAGGTATTTTAAATAAATAATCCAGCCCATGTTTCCCTCTTTATATTAGAAAAGTCGCCGGACGGCACTGAATTGATGTCGCCAGAAACAAAGACAAATGAAAATCTTTGAGGGGTCCATGCATGCAATGTAACTTCATTATGTTTTTTTTTGTTAATGCATGGATTAAAAGGCATTTTTATTTTATTTATTTATTATGTTTCCCTCTGCAGATGATGGTCCTCGTTAATAGTTTAAGAGTTTGATTTGGAGACTTGAAGCTACATTCCATCAACCTGGTTTAATCGTGTTGGTAGAATTTACCCCATAAAATATAGGTTTCATACAAATCTAAAACACAGGATGCATAATGATATAACAGAAGTCGAAATTTTTTCCGAAGGCCTAAATTGAGTTGCCTTGCCTAAAGATATTTCACTTTGACATACATACAATAATACGGTGTTTCTCACAAGCTATAACAAGATAATTCTAAACCTGTTTTATTACGTCATACGCTTTCCAATACTTACGGTGTGCGTGCGCGCTTTCTTCATAAATCCATTGATGTCGACCCAGAGTGACAATGGATGACACTCGTGGATTGTACTGAGGACTGGTTCTTATAGTTCGATTAAATACATACATACATAAACTCACGCCTTTTTCCCAGAAGAAGTAGGCAGAGGTGCCAGGATACCCACATTTCGCCTTGTATGTTCCGTCCCATGATGTGATAGGTGGCGAGCCTATCGCCATTTCGGGCACAAATTCCTGACTCTGGGCTGATAATAAATAGAAAAAAACCAATATCACTTTGCCCAACCCGGGATTCGAACCCGAGACCTCAGCTTTGTAATCGTACCTTAGTACAACTACGCCACCGATGCAGTCGATCTTCGATTTCGATTAAATATACACTACATTATAAATAACAGCCTAAAAAACATAATAAATCTTAATTTAAAGGAATAAGGTTTATTTTTACCTGTAGTTGATTATAATTTAAGACTTTGCTACATAGCGTAGTGCATCATAAACAAGCTCGGCCACTTTAGGCACGTGATTTTGTTCCGGACCCTGTATCTAGTATACGTCATTGATCGAAGTTTTTATATTGAAGGAAATTAAAACCGTGTCGGCGGGTTAGTTTATGATTCGAAACGAAGTTCTTACATTCTGTAAGAACGTCTTACGTAAAATTATACGAATGTGCTTTGGCACTCCACAAAATTTTCGAGCCGTCTATCGTCGTACCAATAGACTAAGTTTGGAGTGTATGATAAGTATCATCGAGAATAGTATTGAATTTTGGAAATGGAGAACTTATAACTTACTTCGGAGTCGTTTGAACATTCGAACTTCGTTTCAAATAATTAAATCAATACAGCCAACAGTCACTTATATAGTCCTGACCCCACACTAAGATCGAGTCTTGTGTTGCGGGTATTAGGAACAACGAGAGACTTCTCGGCCTCACAATCACCCAGAAAATCAGAGTTACACCTCTGAGTCGTATGTTTGCTAACATTATATGTGTAACGTCAATTAGCTGTGCATTTTGGTATTCATTCTGTCCTAGTTTTGTCCCCTACTAGCTTTTTGAAACTATAGCGAAGTTGAGGCCTCAGTTCTCACCTTCACCTCAACTAAGAGTTTTTTAGATTTGGCGTGAGAAGTTCACAGCAAATATAAAACAATGAACGATAAGTGACTGGAGTTAAATTAATTTTGCATCAAACGTCACGTGTAGTCGTTTAATCATGCCAAATATCACCACAAAAAACGTATTTGGGGTAAAATTTTGGAATAAGAGTTTTCTTGTAGATTTCGATTGTAACGACATCAAATTCCCATATCATTGTGAGGCGGAAATCCGTGTATTATAGCATACGCCGTAATTGAATGTAAGTATTCATAACTGGAAATTTAAATGATACTGAAAATATATTTTTGAGAAAAATGTTATATTTTTTCTTTTTATCTTATTACTGTATGTGGTGTTCAATAAAGAATTTATAAATAAATAAATATATAAATAAATAAAAATACTCCTATTATGATTTCTCATAAGTCAACCTCTATACGTATTAAGATTGCTATCATTACTACGTCTTACAAACATTTGTAAATACCCACTCGAAATTCCACAGAAGCTTTTACAAATGCTTCCGTTTGCAACTAACGGATTGGTGTTATTAGGCTGTCCATGCACGATCAAAGAAGGTTAACTGACAGGTCTGCCAGGGTCAGACTTCAAGCAAGACTGACAGGTTTATATCCGTTGTATCTAAGAAGTGGATTATAACGTGTAGATTTTCTCAAACACGATATTAAATTTTTTTGGTTGCAATTACGACTTCATGCACCGTTAGCAAAATCGTTTTAAGATTTATGATTACGCCATTTTTTGTCGAGAACTAGTATTTATGCAATGTGAATTTGTACCTTTAAGCCTATTCAATGTTCTTCTTGCTGGTGGTGGAATGTTCGCATTTCGTACCTTGTACCAGTGTACAAGTACAGTGACCATACATCGGTTGTAAAACTTAAAACATAGGACACGCTTTTAAGTCGTCTTCTTTAGATCAGCCTCTTTGCATATTCCAAATATTTATTTATTTACACTTTACACATATTATGTACAGGTGGACTTAATTCCGGAGGCATTCTTTACCAGTGGAATAAGGAGGGCAGTCATCTTATACCAGTGGATGTTTAATCTAGACAGCAGCATAGTCATTTTGCCATGTAAACAACAATTGCTGACTCTACGTGGATATGACTAAAAGCAGTTATATGCCACAAAGTTATGCTACCTGTAACACTAACGGAGCAAGTTACTATCAGGCTATCACAGATCAGTGCATAGATAAATACCAACAATGCTCGCAACTTCACGACTTGACATTGTATAGTTAGGGGCCGTCCATTAATCACGTGGTCTTTTATTTAGCATTTTTTGACCCCCCTTTAGTAATATGTGGTGAGATTTTGATTGGCCCCCCCATCCAACATCACGTGTATTTTTAGTACGTTTAATAAATGTTTAAATGTTATCTTTAAATACGGGTATAAAGTATAATTCCTTTTTATTTTCAAATTAAGGACCATGATATAATAAAATAATCGTGTTATCATACCAAAAATTCATTATGTAGCATGATAATCAAAATTATGTGTCGAAAAAAATTACACGTGATATCTTACTAGACCCTCCCCCTTGTGATATTTCGTGATTTTTGTCAACCCCCCCTATTCAAGCCGCACGTGATTAATGGACGGCCCCTTTAAACATTTATCGAATATAGTGACATCTATTAGATCTCATCGGAATTATTTCACCTACTAAGTTTTGACATTTACGTACAGGATTTTACGGGAATTAAGTAAAAACAAATAGATAGAACATGTACGTTTAGTTACACCTGTAAACTGTATAGAAATTATTTAAAAAAACCTATTGGACTCTGTGGAACGTTGCGGAAAAAGGCTCATAGGTAACGATCCCTGGTGGAGGCAAAACTTACAAGTCTCCAACACCGGCGGAAAGTTGCTAGCCTAACGATATTTTATCGGACACATTTCGGTGAGTGTGCAAAGGAATTGCATGATTTAATTCCACCTTCACCATTCCTCTCCAGAACAACAAGAAGAACAGCTGGCTACCATCCTTATGTCGTTAATTTACCATCGATTCGCACGAAACGATTTGCGTTCTCCTTCATCATGCGTACGGCAAAGGAATGGAATGCCTTACCACAGGTGTAACAACGTAGACTATATCGACACTTTCCATCAGGTGAGATTATAGTGAAATGAAATGAAATGAAATGTATTTATTGGTCACGTAGGCAATTTAAAAACTCTTATGACAAGTCAATACACATAGAACTTAATCTCTATTAACAATATATTTCCTATACTTGGTATTACTTATTTTAATTTCTTGGTTTAATTAATTTATTTATGTAATTTATTTATTTTAAATTAATTTTAATTTTATTTAGAATTAGTTTTATTTATTTGTTTACTTTTTATTCTTATTTTAGTCAAACGCCTAACCCACAAAAGTTAAAAAAAGCCGGTGCATCGTCAATTACGCTTAGGAAGAATTTCAAATGAAGTGAGTTTCGTCACTTACAGACGGAATATTACGGGAAGCAAGGAGAAATAATTTCGCATTCCTTTCAAGTGACGCATCGCATGTTTCAATTTAAGTAATGGTATGTTATTATAGTGGGTAATTTATTTTGGCAAACTTGGACTGAAATTGCTGTTGTGTAATGAACAAGATAAATTAAAATAAGCAAAACAGATAATTTTTCGAAGTTACGTGTTTATAGTTAATAACTGTTTGGTTTAACTATGAAAACTATAGCAAGGAAACCTGCATACCTCAGTTTTGCTTTAGAATTGGAAAGGTATGCGAAGATCACCAACCCAGATAAGGCCTGCGCAGAAGATTACTGTTCGTAAAATTATAAACTAAACATTGCCGCCTGTTTGAGTAAAAAGTAGTTCGTAAGGCTTTATTCTTTTCTATGGTTGTATTATGACCTAATATATAATTCAGCTCTGTTACACATATGGGTAATATAATATATATATTACAGATGTTAGTGAGAGTTTTCATCGTGAAACTATTATAACATACGACCGACGCAGTCTCTAGTTCCCTCTTTAAGTGTTTGATTGTCATGCCTTTCCTTCACGACACTGTTACATCAAAAACATTATTAAGTAATTACTCTATAGTTAATTTAATTACCTGTCATTCATAGTCTTGTTATTAGAATAGCAATTATCATAATGTGGCATGATCAATTGCATTGCCGGTCGGTGGTCGCGAGTCGTTCTGGCGAATTAAATTCAGTGTTATCTGCCATGTGCTTGCTTTCGTGCGACTAACTGTTTCAGCTTTCGAATAGACCGTAAAGATCTTGTGGTTTAGTTTTTATGTTCGATGTACCTTGCTGGTTAGGTATAGGAACCAAGAAAAAAATTCAATTGTCGTATCTGTTGCCTCCTATAACCATGTTATTGTGATGGCACAAATAGATGATATAAATCTATCTAGGAAAGCTTCATCAACGCGGGGAAGGTTACTCGTTTCGAAGATGACATTATAATATGGATATAAAAAATTGCATCATGTAAACATTTCTTACTGTCCCGCCCTTACATCCACCACTGTAACTCCTGTGAGCCAGGATCAACAATGGCACGCAAAGTAATGACACCGAGCATTGAAGCTCGGCGAGTCTCCGGGAATGGCTAACTTGTCTTTAACCCGCAACGAAATTAATCAGAAAGTTAAATTAATGGGAGGAGTTGGAAATAAATTATTGTCCACTTCCCTCCGTGCAAAGCGGGTGACAAAACATTGAACTGAAGAGGTAAATAACCTCGCAAAAAGACTTTTACAGCCGGAGAAGCCAGCTGTAAAGCACCACGGATCAAATCATTATTACATTTAAATGGGATGCTTGATTCCAGTAATAGGTATGGTAAAAACTCCGGAAAGCACGGAAGTTCTTTCTAGTCTCTACAAGGTCCATGTAGTATACAACTCCAGATGATATTTGCATACTATCTAGCATAGTTTTACGCTCATTTTGCCAAAGACTACACTCCCAAAGTATATGATGCGCGGATTGCTCATACTCGCAATTAGGTGTTGAACATGGACACGCAGGCGACGCAACAAGCTTAAAAGAGTATAGTTTAGACTTAAAGTTACCATGGCCCGTGAGGAATTGAAGACTTCATTTCAAAAACCACCTTTGTCATAAATTACTTAATTTACAGGAGGCTTAAAAAACTGTTTTACAGTTAATCAAAGAGTGATTTTGGTAGAAATCTTTTCATATTTTATTATCTGTAGTTTTAGCTTTGTATTGGCATATTTTCTACAAAAAATATATTTATTATAGTAATAGATAACATATCTTAAACCGGAAGAGGAAGTGACAAAGGTTGTTTTTGTAGGAAAATCATGAATAGTGGTAGTGACAAAGGTGGTTTTCGTAGGATATTCATGAATAAAAAGTTTAAAAATGTGCGTTAATTAGTATTTATTGTTATTTGTGGAACTTTATTGACATAACTTAATTTTCTTCTCCACTACTGTTATCAGAGCAATCAATATCTATAGAATTTCCTTCATCAATGCCTCTTAAAGTTTTATAAAACAGTTGATTTTCTTCCTTTAGAAAAGGTAATAACTTATTTAAGTCATTTAATTTTGCTCTGTTTATAGGAATTTGGCTTTCATACATAGGGCAAAAAGATAGCTCATTTGGTAGATTTTTTTTTATTTCTGATAATACAGGATCGCCATGCTCCAGTATAATGATCTCTCACGTATAGTAATGGCGATTCTTTGGTTATTTTGTACATTCTTAGGTTTTTTAGCTGAACAGCGGGTTTTGGTGACTTCAAAAAATATTGTTCTGTAGCCTTCTTTACATCAAACAACATATTTTGTTCAACTTTGTTCACACTGAAGGGGTTTGGATTCTGCCTGTAACTACTCATAATAGAATCCCAATCATTCGGTGTTTCAGCCATCTCCTTTCTCTTTCTCTTCTCTATGATGGCGAAATCTTGGTCATTTGGCAGAAATGAATGACCTCTGATAGGGAAAATGTAGGTGATGCTATTAAACATGTTCAGAACATGGACCAACATGTATAAAAAATGTACCATTACATAGTTTTTATTTTGGCCAGAGCATCCATCAGAAAACAAAATCAATTTTTGTTTTGTTTCATTTTGTGTTAAGTAGTGAAACAATAATGAAATCACATCATTTTGCCCTTTCTTAGCAATCCCCTCATGGTAGCAATACAAGGATGCATCATCATTGCTTAGGTTATGTACACCAAACACGAAGTACCAAAGCTGCCGGCATTAAAACACAAGTGTTGGTAGGTATATGAGGCAGAGGCAAATTTTGCATAAAATCAAATGATATAACAGTGGCTGTGCCCTCTCTAGCTCTCTCTTTCCAAATCCGTTTTAATTCATAGAACTTTTCAGCTTTTGAAAGGTGAAGAGTTCTTTCCAAATTCAGTTTATTTTTTTCATTTTCATCCGTTGCACACTCAATCTTGATTTTGAGTTGGTCGCAGGTTGTGCAAGTGTCAGACCGAGGTACTCCGAATTTGATATTAAATTCAGATGTGAAAATCATCCAGTATGATGTATAAGGCACATTAATATGGTAGTCATTTAGAAATAGTTCATGCATTCTTTTTATGGATAATGTTTCTGGCAAGTACAACCTGTTGGGATTTTTCCTGATTGAATAATGCGACTGTCTTGGCTTAAATGATTTGATGTGTTCAACTACAAGGTGCTTTACTGGCAATGGTAGCATATTGGGTCTGTTTGTGTGCTTGCCCCTTTTATCCACAGGTGCCACTGCTGAATCAGTTAGGGATTTCTGAATACGTCTTATTCTTTTTCTGCCAATAGCTGTCGTTTTCTGACAATAACAACCGATGTCATTGACATAGGTTATTTTTGAGGGAAACGCCATTGACAAAGGTTGTTTTTGAAGAACTCTTACAAGCTTTAATATCGATTATCTCATGACTAAGGTGGTTTTAAATGAAACGTTAAATACCAAATAGAAGCCTGTTAAATCGTCTACAAGATGGCGTTGTTAACTCATTTGGGCCAAAATTTGACAAAGGTGGTTTTTGAAATCAAGTCTTCAATTGTGATATGCAATAATCGACGTCTAGCCATGTCTTTGTTAAAAGATCACGCAACGTGCAAACATTTGTCAAAAATTTGTCAATCTTATGGTGGTTATGTCATGCGATGAATAAATAAATTATTTCCGATACTCAACAGTTAAATCTTATATTCTAATACATATAATCGATGAGAACACCAATATTTGTCTTAGTGGTACGATCCACGAAATATCTTACTGTACAGCTAATTTCTCATTTGCAGTTCTACAAAATATATCTACTAGTGGTAGGTCCCTCATACGTGAGCGGCCGCCTGAGCAGGTACCACCGCAATGCCTATTTTTACCGCCAAATAGCAGTGTAATGCACTGCTATGTATCAGTTTGAAGAAAAATTTAGCCAGAGTAACTTTTGGACGTAATGAGATGTAACATCTTATGTCTCAGGATGGCGAGCGCAGTGGAATGCCAAACATTGCCTTGTAATTCATTGTGTTGTTTGGTTTTGCTGCTGTTCACGAGCGGTCGTATCGCTTACCATCAGGAGAATAGCATGCCCCTCTCGCCAATCATTTCATCTAGTATAAAAAAATTAATACAAACATTCTTGGAATGGAGTCAAAACTGAGCATACAAAGCAGCAGCATTGAGGTCATCAGAAATCTCTAGATGGAATTCGGCTCGATTGTCAGATCAAATATTTGCGAATAACACAAATGTTTGTCTTGCACAAATCGATCTGGAGAATCTTGGCACCCAACGCGGCTGTCGCGAGTCTTGAATATTGTCACCGATGCTTTTCGAATACGAGAGATATTACTTCTTCTCACTGCTTTGGAAAGTTCTGGAGAATTTAATCATCGTCGTCGGCTAGTATTTTTATTATTTTATTACTAGGCAGAGATCTTCCTAATTGCAACTTATGGAGACTTACCTTACAGATTTAACGCTGCAATGAGATATAAATTAAATTGAAATAGTGCTATTAACATAGTTATGAAGTAATTTAAAGATATCGCTGTTTTTTGGCTAGATATAAGTGAAACATACTTACATAAACTCCTGTCTTTTTCCCAGAAGGGGTAGGCAGAGGTACGACCAGGACACTCACATTTCGCCTTTATGTTCCATCCCACGTTGTGATAAGAGGCGAGCCTATCGCCATATCTGGCACAAATTCTTGATCCGGACTGATCATGCATAGAAAAATCCAATATCAATTTGTCCGAACCGGGATTCGAACCCGACACCTCAGCTTTGAAATCGTACCGTAGAATAACTATGCCACCAAGGCAGTAATATAAGTGAAAATGAAAATGAAAACACTTAATTGAATCTTTAAAATGTTCTACATCATTTAGATTCAGTCAGTTTTTTGTTCTCTACCACTCGGTTCAAAAGGCTGTTTTTGCCAGAGAAATCAAGCAAGAAACTCTTGAATATATAAAAACTGATGACGTAATAAATAAATACTACCTACAATATTTAATAAGTACGAAACACATTTCCGATAAGGGGCCGTCCATTACTCACGTGAGGCTTGAAAGGGCCCACCTTTTCAAGCCTCAGAGGGGTTTGACAAAAATCACTAAATATCACATGGTGGAGGGGGGTCTAGTAACATAAGGGTCTAATAAGTAAGATCACGTGTATTTTTAGTACCTACAAAATTCTCACCACATATCACTAAAGGGGCAGGGGGGTTAAACAATGCTAAATAAAAGATCACGTGATTAATGGATGGCCCCTCGGTCTTTCCAAGTCACTGGTAAATGGTGATATACTCAATTCTATAAATATTTTTACAACAGTACTCAGAATTAGAGGGGAAAAAGCAATACAACACACGTAGGAAGTTATAACACGTGATCGGAACTTCGATAGTATAAATATCAAATGACCTGACGAAGCAAATAACATTAATTTACTACCGGCATATTAAGGAAGGTGCAGCGTAAGCGAAAAAAAGATTTTTCGCTTACGTTGCAAGAACTAGTTCGCTTTACTGTTTATGTTATTGTTTTGTTCTCTTCAATCTGCACGTCGCGTCGGACTTGTTTACACATCTAAAAACTAGCAATATGAGACAGCACGTCTTTCGCAGCTGTAAATTGTAATGCTGCTATCTTCCAAGCCTTTAATAAGAACAACATAATAATTAGAATCGACAGACCCCTGAATACGCACGAACGATAGCTGGGAGTTAATTATAAGCTATGCTCGATCAATGCCGACAAAAATCGACAAAAAATCGGATCATGTCATGATCTGAAACTGCCGTTAGTCTTCGAGTTAGTTATTACTGATTATCATTTAGATATGTATAATTTCATTACCGCTTATAATTGTTTTTAGATTGAAGAAGTGTGATCGATGACGGTATGATGTTTGAAGTTTGATCAACAATTTGTTTCATTAAAAGAGTACGCACCAGATTAATTTTAATAGGAGGCAAGGAGGCGAAAAAAATATACTTAATGAAGTTTTATTGACTGGATTCGTGTACGTGATATTTGAAATACGTGTGATTTAATTTCGGAGTTATTTTTTAAATTATAGTACATGTCGAGACGAGCATGCCGTTTACCTGATGGTAAGCGATACGATAGGTCATGAACAGCAACAAAACCAAACAACACATTGAATTACAAAGCGATGCTTGGCCTATTCTATAAAATAAATCGAGTCTGGTGGTCGCCATCCGCGCGAATACGGATATCCTACCACCAGCATTTAAATTGGATAATTAAATAGATTTTAACACAGAGAGATTGCACTTTAGTCTTCGAACAAGGTCATGCAGCATCCGGATGTTGAATTCGTGACATTAGCGCCCTAATACTGGAACACCATTTAAATAATAAGTTGCGCTTAACTACGTTAATCAGGCCCCAGCTCAGAAATCTGCAATGCTTCGAA
The DNA here is from genome assembly GCA_023078785.2 of Hyles euphorbiae. Taxonomy (NCBI): domain Eukaryota; kingdom Metazoa; phylum Arthropoda; class Insecta; order Lepidoptera; family Sphingidae; genus Hyles; species Hyles euphorbiae. The sequence goes on along the minus strand of CM041039.1, from coordinate 2,065,406 downwards.
TAAATATTATCATATATTGTGCTCTCAGTGGCGTACTTAAAACTTAAGAAACAGAAAACACCACAATAGAGTATCTATTAATAAATTCTGTATCAGTTTAAATTAATTATGTTTAAATAAATAGCCAACCCGCACTAGGCCAGCCGCCAGCGTGGTGGACTATATGGCCTAACTCTCTCAATGGTACTCTCGTTTGTAGAGGAGGCTCGAGCCCTGCAGTGGAACGTATATGTGCTGTTACAGCAAATAGTAAATAATATTTTGCTAACTAGTATACCTTAACAAAACTATTTCTTTTAACTCTTGCTTGATGATTTAACTTTTGCTTGTAGTTACAGCGAATTCGGGATCGGGAGTAAACTATTCTGCCGAATATTCATATTATTTATGAAATAATGAAGTTAGTATATTCTCTGCTATTATTTTTATACTCCACTCTGTCTATTAAAAGTGTGCCTTGCTATAAACATGCCAGAAGCGATATAAAACATAATATAATGAAACCACAAACACTAAAAACCATCCTAGTTTCTCAAGAGTTATTTACCAATGCTCATCACTACATAGTATAAAACAAAGTTACTTTCTCTGTCCCTATGTCCCTTTGTATGCTTAAATCTTTAAAACTACGCAACGGATTTTGATGCGGTTTTTTTAATAGATAGAGTGATTAAAGAGGAAGGTTTATATGTATAATACGTACATATTATTGTACAGAAATCTATTTGTACCCCGGCGAAGCTGGGCCGGGCCGCTAGTTGTAAATAACTTGTAGTTGTTATCACAGATTTGTTATGACGAATTTGTACTACTTATTAATGACATAGATCGCGTAAAAGTCGAGTTAATGTAGTTGTAATGTACATTTACACGTCAAAGTGAAAGCAGTGTTGAGATTGAAATTTGCACAATAAACTACACAATCATCACCTTCCATCTATACAATTGAATAGAAAAATAGATGGAACATGATTATTAAAATCATTTCAACACAGCAAGTGCGAACATTCTATTACAACTTTTTTCGCAAAATGACGCGGTGAAATTACCATGATTGACAGTAAGTGCAGTCTCGTATAAATAAAATTTTGACTATGGAGAGATAGAAAAAGACCATAATTTGCCGGTGCATGCTCTATTTTGATTGCCCACAATTACTATCTGGTCTTAGGTTGGTATAAAAACATACTGTCTGTTCAGTTTTATATAAAAATACTTATCATGACTGGGTACAAACTACTGACTAAAAACGTCTGTCTTTTTTCTTTTTTTCTGTAATTGTGTTTTAGTATTATGTATATCAATTATCAAATATTTGCACGTCGTTGAGGCCATACATAATTGATCTACATACATACATAAACTCACGTCTTTTACCCAGAAGGGGTAGGCAGAGGTGCCAGAACACCCACATTTCGCCTTGTATTGTTCCTCCCACGATGCGATAGAGAGTGAGTCTATCGCCATATCGGGCTCAAATTCCTGACTCCGGTCTGATAGTAATAAAAAATCTAATATCACTTTGCCCGACCCGGGATTCGAACCCAAGACCTCAGCTTTGTAACCGTACTGTAGTACAACTATGCTACCGAGGCAATCTGTGATTGATATGATATGAGATGATTGATCTACATATGTTACAATATATCTGAACATCTTGAATGCTTTGTATGTATACTCATGTTTGACAATGAAGAAATTTTAATTTGAAAAATACAACAGCAGGACGGGCAAAATGTTCACATTTTTGTAACGCGCAAATGGTTATACAAAACATCTAATATCTATGATAACTAAAGGTTTTATCTCAGGTCAGTATCAACATTCCTCCACTATGAATACTGGGAATAATAGTTCGGTGCTTAAAATATGTTTCATCATCAAAACCCAGACAAATTATTACTACCCTTTCTTTCAGGAATTCTCAAGAGTCGGCCGTCTCTCGCCATAAGATTAATGAATTCTATATTTTGTTCCAGACGGCAATATTCACGGTGATATTGCTACCTTTTCGCGTGATCGTCATCTGTTATCTAATCGTCACGGCGTGGCTGCTGGCTTGCATCGGACTCCATGGCTTAAGCGAGGAGGACCTGAGGAGAGCGCCTATGACTGGGTGGAGAAGGTATATTGTCTTCCATTAACATTACAACCGACTTAATTTTTTTGTGCGTATTAATATATTCAGGAAACTTCTCATAAAATATGGTATTTTTATGGGATTCCTTATTGTGGGGATTACCACAAATTAAGATAATATTGGGTTGTATAGTACTGTGCTGGTACCTAAATATTATTAATAATAATTCTTTATTTGAACAAAACATGGGAATTAACTAGAGTACAATTTTACGGTGCCAACTGCGTTAATAATTTAACTGTGTTGTAGTTAGCAGCGCCTGCTCAAGAAAATTATTTGTTACAACATACATTATTTAAGGTAAATAAAATGTAAAAAAATCGTACATTTTACCTTAACTTGCAAAGGGCAAATATTATACAACCTTAAGCGATTAATAAGGCCAAGTTGAACTGGTAATTTTATCAATTTACCTCAACTTAGTATAATTAAATATCGATTGGCTTTCAAACTACAATGCAGAGTTGCAATGAACTCTTAGTGTAAACTTGACTTTAGATTAAAAGTAATGTTAATGGGATAATCTGGGGGCACGGCAGTGCCCCCTCCAAGTCGAGCTAAATAGCGGCACAGCCGTACTATCCTTTTCTCGAAGCAATTCAGACCATTTTCAACCCCCCATAACTTCGTTGTGGTTAAAGCAAGACGCCTGAATTTTCAGTTACTAATTAGGCATTGTGTAAACACGGTATATTTAAAATTTCATTCAATTTGAACCAGTAGTTTAAGAATTATAACTTGTCAAACTTTCGCAATTTTGTCACTCACTGACTGACTGACCGATCATCAAAAGTCTAAGGCACTTCTAGCAGACATAGAACCTTCAAATTTAGAATATAATTAGTGTTTAGTGTCTAAAGTAAGGAAAAATTCAAACATTTCATAATTTCTGTCTAGTTTTCTAGATACACCAACTGCGTGAATAACTTTGTAAACTCATATAAATGTATAGGATTACAAAGATACATTTGCAGTTAATGATTCGTTGTACCCGTATATAATGGAATAATAGTTGTAGATTGGTATCTATATATATTATATATGAGGCATAACAGGAGGGGGGTATAAAGAGGGAAAGGGTGTATTCAGCCCATTAAACTGTACAACATTCCTCTAGAAAACATGACAAAGATAACCTTGCAAATAAATAGACTAAATAGCTCGAAAACAATCACCATGAAAGAAATAGATATAATATAGATAGAATAATCAAATCCGCTATATTTGTGATAAATTGATACCTACAAAAATAAGAAAAAACTATAAGACAGAGGCTTTAAGAAAAATCATTATGTATATTCTAGAAATAAAAAGTACCGAAAAGGAATAAAGTAGGACTCTACAAAAAGACGTGAGATCCCATCAAAAACATCCTGTAAAAAAATTCCAAGTCTCGCAGCTCAGTTTTTCTACCGCAAAAAGTTGTGAGATCCATGTAATACCTAGTCGATTAATTTATTTAGTCCTTGATTAAGGGACGTTCTGTATAAAGTGATTACATAAGTTATTATCATATCAATATTAAAAATTCTTTACGTTTTAAATAAATAGATCGACTTGGCCAGTAGCATTATGCATAAATTGTACGATACATTATGTTTTCATGCGATGGCCAAGTCGATCTATTTATTTACAACGTAAAGAATTTTTAATATTGATATGATAATAACTTACGTAATCACTTTATACAGAACGTCCCTTAATCAAGGACTAAATAAATTAATCGACTAGGTATTACATGGATCTCACAACTTTTTGCGGTAGAAAAACTGAGCTGCGAGACTTGGAATTTTTTTACAGGATGTTTTTGATGGGATCAATATATTGAATTGTTGTATGGATCTTTAGCGTGTTTATCATGGCATTGAGGTAAGGTCGATCATTTTAATGTACATTTAATAAGTCTATTTTGACTAAAAACACGTTATTTTTCGTTTAAGATTAAGAAATGTACAGTAAATTATGGTTTTGGAAAGGATATTATACCTTGACCTGGAAATATTGTCCATAATATTACAGTATAGTTATTACTAAGTAAGAAGCTATTTAGATAAAGCCTTTATGACGAACCTTGTCTGGATGTTGCCTTTCTAAATTCAATGAGCAAACATCATCGCAGTTAATAATCAGAATATAGTGCAAGGTTGCAACTATTGTGAGACGAAAGGCGAAGGTTTATCATTGTATAAACTGTTGTACAATGTGATGTCAACAGAGTACGCGATCCGAAATCTATTGTGTTTTAACAAAAAGATACAAAAAGTTTTTACAAAAAATGTAGACAAAAAGATTTTGTAAAATGAACTTGAGTACTAGTTTTTTGTTATTTTAGTGGATTTTTGTATGACTATGAACATTACCAGTATTATATTTCTGAAATTAGGCATTATAAATTACATTCTGTTTGTTTATATCTGTTGCCTCCTACCTGTCTGTTATATGTGTTACCTCCTTACGACCTTACTCTCTACACGTCAACAAATGCATCTGGAGACGACGTCTTCGGATGGGTGTTGCGATCGTCAAGTGGAACGCACGGTTTAAATAAAATAATAATAATAATTAAAATACATTAAATGACACAAACCGTGCGTTCTATTTATTCATCGTAGTGGTAACATATGAGAGTAACGCCGTTGATCTAGATTCCAGGCCCAAACCATAGATAATGCAGGGCGGTTATATGTAGGTATTCATTACTGCCTTTAATAGAAAGTATCTGCACTTTTACGTTTTATAAAGTGGTAGAGCAAGTGCCCGAAGACATTTCTTCGGTAATGTCAGTAACGACACCACGACCCAAGTTTATTGTCGATGGCAGTGGGGACTTACTATCAGTAGAGCTTTTTGCTTGTTCCCCTATTGTCAAAGTATATCAATTCACTAGGAACTTACCAGTAGGAGCTATGGGGGAAATGAGCGCAGTATATGATATAAATGTGATAAAATGTTTGTATATAGTCGTTTATCCTATACATAAAATGTTGTCTGCAGTCCACACATTGGTTACAAGATCGTTGACATGTAAGACAGTTACAAAATTAGCACAGTTGTATTGTTTGTCAATTTGAATACGCAGGTAATATAGTACTCTTTTGGTAATCTCCTTTGTAGTCATGCATTCTTGACAGAGTGGTTGTGGTCATGTTAAATTAAAACCGATTGTTGGGCAAGCGTTCTGTGAATATACAATAGATTATTGTAGTGTATACGGTATAGATTTGAGATAGATACTAGTATGAATATTTTACCTGTTCTTGTCCTAAACACACGTGGGTTCGATTCAATATGAATTTAATTAGCTTAATATGTTGCAAATGAAACAGCAAGGACGCTGAGATGCCACAAAAACAAGCTATAATTATCTTTTATAAACAAAGCGAAAAAACGTTTTTTATCGTACTGTTTATAGGTACGTGCGTGGTGGCCTGTTGGTAAACGGACTAGACGCGACTGCCAACATGTTCACGGTGGTCGCGGGTTCAAATCCCAGGGCACACCTCTGACTTTTCGGAGTCATGTGTGTATTGATAGTCAATCACCACGCACTAAAACGGTGAAGGAAAACATCGTGAGGAAACCTGCATACCATAGCGATTTATAAAATTCTATGGTATGTAAGTCCGCCAACACGCACTAGGCCAGCGTGGTGGACTATATGGCCTAACCACTCTCAATCGTACTCTCGATTGTAGAGGAGGCCCGTGCCCTGCAGTGGAACGTATATGGGCTGATACAGATACAGATGTTTATAGGTATGTATTATTTTGCATATAATCTTATCACATAATAACATCTTGACTCTTTACAGTGGCGTAACTACCCCATCGGGGGCCCGTGGCAATGTTCATCAAATGGGGCCCTTCGTATATGTAAAAAAAAATAACATTGTAATTTCGTTTTTATAAATCTTTTATGAAGTGCGGATCCATCCCAGATGTGCGTGCAGTATTCCATATCCGGCTAGACCTGCGTTTTATACAAGCGATATAGCTGAGCGGGCGTGAAAAACTGACGCACCTTGTTCAGGACTCCAACCCTGCGTGCTATGGTGGATATTACGCCCTTGATGTGATTCCTTGGATTGAGATCACAGCAGATATCTACACCAAGGATGCTCATGTCATTCCCCATTGAGAGGGGAGCACCCTGAAGTAAGGGGAGGGGAGAGAACGGGGTTTTTTTGCGCGTGAATGCCGGGTTTTTTGGCATTGAACTCAACCAAATTCCTGGAACCCCATGTAGAAATGAGATCCAAGGTCCGGTTGAGCTCAATGACATGATCTTCACGTCCCCTCACAGTGTCGAACCGGCAACCCGGAGGCCCATAGTGGTATCGCCCATGTACCATGCTATCATCTGCATAGCAATGAATTTTGCCTAGCGACAACATATCATTGATATGCAGAATAAATTAAAGGGGGCGACAGCACCGATCCCTAAGAAACTCCGGCATTTACCGACATGAGTGCCGAAGCGTGTTCATCGACGACGACACGTATTCTACGCCCATGCAGAAAGCCGGAAATCCATGAAGACAGGTTGTCGGGCAGACCATATGCCGGAAGCTTGGAAAGAAGATCACGGTGCCAGACCCTATCAAACTCCTTGGCTATGTCGAGGCTCACAGCAAGAGCCTCGCCACGCCGGTCAATCGCCTCACCCCAGCGTTGCAGGACAAATGCTAAAAGATCAGCCGTTGATCGGTTTTGACGGAATCCGTATTGTCTGTCACTGATCAACATGTTATCCTCCAGGTAGCGGATCAATTGAGCGTTTATGATCCGCTCCATGACCTTACACATCACTGAGGTGATAGCGATAGGGCGATAGTTGGTAGGGTCTGACCGATCACCCTTTTTGTGGATCGGTTGCACATTGGCCTCCCTCCAAGATTTAGGCACAACTCCTGTTTAGTAGGGCGCTCGAAAGAGACGACTTAATGCAGGAGACAACTCCACTGCACAAACTCTTAGAACCACAACCGGTATTCCATCCGGACCATTGGCTTTCCGCACATCGAGAGACTGAAATTTATTCAACTTCATCCTTTTTTTTTCACTGCTGGACATAGGCCTGTCGTCAGCTTGTCACATCTAGCATCTGGCGGCGACCTTTTGCAAATCGTCACCCTACCTAGCTGGAGGGCATCCTACACTACATTAGCCAAAACGCGGTCTCCTCTCAAAAATATGTACGTAAAACCCCATAGGTTATCGGATCTTCAATAGATCTGGCTAATCCTGTTTGCTGTCTATACTTAGGTTCTCGGACGGATAAGCTCATTATCCTTCAAAGAGACACCGAGCATAGCATGCTCCATAGCTCGCTGAGCAACCTTGAGCTGGTTGACCAGTCGTACTGTGAGTGTCCAAGCCTCAGCACCGTAGGTTCTGACAGGTAAGACGCACAGGTTGAAAACTTTCGTTTTCTAGCATTGTGGTAAAGGTGACGAGAAGACTCGACGTAGTTTACCAAATGCTGGAACCTCCTCGTAGCGTCTTTCTAAAAGTTGTTTCTACCTTGTTAAAGAGTCTGCCCCAGGTAGGCATATTCGGAAACAACTTCCAGCTGGTGCCCACATAGTGGTGGTTGATCATTACTATGGTTTTGTCAAAGTTAATTTTATGATCTATTCGCTGTGAGACTGAAGCCAGGCCGTGCAGCAACAGTTGAACCTACTGTCGACTCCTACGTTCGTTTATTATTTTATTTATTGTCACTGTTTCATAAAAAGGGGCTATTGGGCTTACTGTAACTTTTCTCAATCACAAACAGTTTTACATCGTATTTTTTTAATTACACCTTTCTGTAACATATGGAGATTTAATATTTTCCACTCCTATTAATATGGTTCAATTTTATTTTTGTTCGTACTTGGTTGTGATTGTTTTGAGTCTGAATATTGATTATCGCCGAGATTTTTTTACTATGAAATTTTTAGTTTCATCCATTCGGGACTCTGTTTACTCGCCATTTCATCAAGGAATTGCTTGTTCCCAAAGTACTGACTTATTTTAGGTAACCTTTTATTTATGGCTTCAGACTTCTTTCTCTTTCGGTCTTTGCTACCACTTAAATAGTTTCTTTAACAAGATATGTTTATGTTTATTTGGAAACTATAATATTACCTTAACATTCATTAAATTGTTATTTATTGGTGTGTAACTAAGATTATACTATAATGTGAAACATTACATTATTCTCTGCTTACACACTGTCGGGCTTCAGCCCGAGGCCCTATCGGGCCTGTGACCCTGTCGGACCAGGGCCCTGCCGGGTCGGGGGCCCCCTAGGCCGGGGGCCCGTGGCATTTTGCGCACTCTGCCACCCTATTGTTACGCCACTGACTCTTTATTCATATTACACTATTAATAATCCTACCACCTGTCTTATGAAAAATAGATTTTGTTTCACCAAACTGGTCTAATTTGGGTTAGAATTATTCATCTTAGACTTTTGAAAATATTTGCAACATTATAATTAAGCTATTTTAAAAAGCAATTGTATAGCTATCTCCAACGCACTTGAGTCATGACTTCATTTCTCTGACAATGAGTCCAATTCACACGTCGACCTCTGCGGCCCGTCAGTATCGGTCGCGACCTTGATGGCTATAAAATTGCTCTAGGTCAAATGCACCGTGCATCTGGTGATTTCTCTGTGATCGCGTCTTCACCAGTAATCGATTGCTCTACAATCCTAGTGACAAGATTTCTACTCGCATAGAATGTTGATGTTTGCACAGATCGTGGAAAGCTGGTGAATGCAATTTGCTATGGAATTATATGGTTAGCTCAATGTTTGGTACCAAGAGTACCAATATACGAAATAAAAATAAATGTGGTTCGTCTCTTCGCGAGAAAAGCGGTGGATGATGACCGAAAAATTGAAATTGTTGGTTAATTTGATTTACAACGCATTTTCATGACACTCAGGGAGTATGACAAATTCCACTCGCAGCCTATTCACGAAATTATTCAAATCGTAATATTTATAGGAATTTCTATAGCCCAAACCTAAAAATGGGATTCAGGACACCAGTAACGCGACTTGTGTGGTAACTAGTGCTGAGTGTATCTTAAATTGACGACCTTCTCCGTAAGCGAATGAAAGTGGTTGCGTAACTGGCGCATCTGGACTGCACGAATCGATATTAACCGGTTCTTACGGTTACTTAATGTTATTTATGAAAACCTTTAATTTTGTCGTAAATGTCATTATTGTGTTGTAATTTTACGGTTGTGTTGTAGAATTTACGGCTTCGCGAATTGTGGCAGTTATGTGTGAATGTTGGCTGGTGTTTACCGTTATCGAATGTGATGGATGACGTTTATGTTCGTTTTTTTATCGTTTTCAGTTTTATGGTTGTACATTGCGGTATTTTTTTTTAAAGTAGTCGCGTGAATTTGGGCCTTAAGTTACACTAATACAATGTTTATAAATATTTGTGCATGGTGGCCTGTTAACAGGCCCATATGTTCACGGTGGTCGCGGGTTCGAATCCCAGGGCACACTTCTGACTTTTCGGAGTCATGTTTGTATTGATAGTCAATCACCACGCATTATAACGGTGAAGGAAAACATCTTGAGGAAACCTGCATATCATAGCGTTTTGTATGAAAATCAGAAAAGAAATCGCCAGTCCGCCGTAGGTAAAATTGTAACATCCCTATAAAATAATGCATAAACTAACTCTTTTAGTCTTGGTCCAAGGTGCTATGAAGTTTCGCCCGTCTCCTTTCTGGTAAGGTTATTAAGAGGAAGAAAAAATTAAGGAAATTATTATAAATAGTAAATTATCTTGAAACGAAGAAGGATTCATTGCGGTAGTAACAATAGTATATTGTGCAACTAGTGCGAGAAGTCGTCGATTGCCCACGAGAGCGAAGTTGAGCGCACGAGCGAAGCGAGTGCGCTCATTCGCTCGAAAGCAAGCGCAAAGATAGTACTTTCCCCGCATGAGTAATAAAAAAAATATTCCAAAACGGAGCAATATGCTAAATAAACTATCAAGCGTAGTGCATATTTGAAAAAAATAAACACTAAGTTCCCCCACTCGTGTCAGGCTACCACACAGACCTACTTAAGTAATGAATGTAAACGCGAGTATAGTTCTCACAGGTACACATGAGCTAGAAAGCCGTGAAAGTGTTCTCGTCATATACCACAATGTACGTCACACATCTAATTCACTTATATGTGTTGTACTGTGATGGTCTTGACAATGTTAAGGCTTTGGGTTGTTCTAGTCGATTTTGGATATTTTATTGCAATTAATGGCGTGGTGAGCATGCCTTTCGCCTAATGTTGAGCCATGAATTACAAAGCAATGCATTCCACTGCGCTCGCCATCCTGAGACATGAGGTGTATAGTCTCAATTATGTCCAGTAGTTACTCTGGCAGCAATGTCCTTGCATCGGAATACAACAGTACATTAGCACTTCTGTTTGGCGGGAGAAATAGACATTGAGGTAGTACCTACCCAGGTGGCCGCTCACATATGAGAGACCTACCACCAGTAAAAAGATGTTCGACTCCACTGTCAATTGATTGAAAATTTGATTCGTTGCTCTAATGGCTAGGAATCGTGTGTTCATTGTTTTATTTCTTATGTCGGATAATCTTTATGTATCTTTTATTTGTTAATAATTATCAATCGGGTGCGTCCTTATTACGAGGATTAAATTTTGGTGTGAAAAATGCTTTATTTCCACACGGAGTCTAGTCTTTTTAAAAGTTATTAAATTATTAGTTTCGACCATATTTATTCAAAACACTGAAGACTGATTTTTCCGCGGTATCTCAATGTATTATATCTTTCCGCCACGCACCATTCTACAGACATTCAGATTGGCACTATCTAAGATTTTCTTGATCGAGGTGTTTATATTTGGCGGCTAGAATTTTTTACTAGCAAAGCCGATTTCAATAATATAAAAATATATTTAATTATACTCATCGTCTGACATGCCAAAATATCCTCATAACTTAGAATGTAAATGTTGTTTAATATATTATAATTAAATGTCATCAGTAATTAAGAGTTACATTTGAATTCCAAACTAATGCAGGTGACGTAATAATTGCCACCTTTGTTAAATTCATAAAATGTGTGTTATTATGTGGAAAGATCGAGATATAGTAATATATGAATTTTTATTTGGCTGGTGACATAGTGAATATAGAAGACGAGACCATGTAAACGCTTGGTTTGACCAAGTCATATTATATGTCGCTCTTAAAAGTCGCCATTGGATATTTAATCTCATTAAAATTACTAAATTCTCTCTCATTAAACACTATGCTTTGCGAATGTATAAAAAACAATTCAATCAAAAAATCTTTTTGCCGTACATTACGTCGCTGCAAAAACAAGAAGACCGCAATTACACTCTTCCATAACAATTTCACAAAATGTAATTAGAAAGTCGATAAAATAAAATATTATTCGTTTTGCCTCAGTAATGGACAGGAAGGCAGATTCACCTCAATTACGATTGCATTTCGATAAAAAACATCAGTAAAATTGATATTCATGAAATGGTGATTTTCGACAACATCTGTGCCTCTGGCTATGAAACGAGGGGGCGTAATTTCGATTTGCGTGCGGAAGCTATGTTTTATGTGATCAGGAAATATGCGTCTTGTTGTGGTGTCTCGTGAGTCTTAGAGCCCTTCCTACTTTCTACTCCAGGACATATAGCGCGGTCAAATATGTGTGATGTTGGTTGTAATTTGGGGTCTATCTTCAATTTGACGTATATAATGTCCAGTTCTTAAATTAAGTGTTTCCTAAAATATTTTCATACTGCGCTGTTGGAAGTGTTCTGATTTGTAATGGATTAAATTTTGCTACGTTTGTTACTTTTTAAAATAAGTGGAGTGCATTCGAAATAGAATATCTACGACAAGAGATGATAATCTATTGCCTGTTGACACAATTATATCAATGGCACTACCTCGTTCCAGCCGACCCATTTGTACGGTAGATTCAACCGCCAACAAGTCTTTGCTTCCTACAAACTTGAAATTATTCATACATGTCACAATACTTCCTTTTTTTTCATCAATTGTACCATTCCGGTCGAGATGACCCATTTCAAATGTAGCTTTAACGACCTACATCAAGTCTCTTATAATTTCAACTATTTGTAAACACAATACCTTCTATTTCACTTCATTTCTCCAAACGAAACCACATCGAAGTGCTTGTGATTCGAGGTCGTGCAACGGAGACGGTCATTACGCTGGCGTGTGCTATCGACTTAAACAAACCGACTGCTATACTGCAGCATCATCGACTTGTAATTACATGTAGATGCTGGTTACGATTGTAACATACCAGACTTTTGTTAAGTGATAGTTTGGAGGTCTTAGTTAAATGTCGATTGTGAAGGTTCAACTCAAGTTTTGTTTAAATACAATTCATTTGATTTTAATTCCACAAAATCATATTTATTTTCCGACTTTTTAAAATAATTTGCTCTTGTGTATTCGCTATATATCAACCTAATCTTTCTTAAAATTAACAATCATTCTAACAAAAGGGTAAAATAGTTAATAGACAGTGTAAATAATCAAGCCTCATCGATATTTAATCTTCTTTATATAACAGCAAACAATTCTAATAATTGCTAGTGGTTTAAAGTTTGGAATTTTGCGCCTAGTTTATAATTTGGAACGCTCATGGATAAATATTTGTTTGGCCTTCAAATGTCTGTTCCGATTGCGGCTGAAGTTTTTATATCAAGCGCACACATGATGGAAGAAAAATACTGTTCTTTACATTGCAAAATATTTTTCGAAGGTCGGTATACTTTTATAGTTACAGTATTGATAAAGTTTTTTGATGCCTTTATCATACTTGGAGTTAGCGTTGTCCTTATCTACACTTCATCATAAAACAATTAAATCGCTATGACCGGTTTTCGCAAAATTCCACACCTGATGTTTCTTATTAGTTATCATCTCCAAAATATACCTAACCTTGAGGATAAGTATTAAAGCTTTGAGGCCATGTACGCAATTAAATTGAATTTGTTTTGCGGCGAGTCTGATGTCTAAAACATTCCGTTATGTAACAGCAAAAAACAGTAAGTCATTCTCAAGGAGATTCGTATTGTCTGGGCCATGGTTAGGGAAGTTTATAAATTATGTAGTTGTGATATAATGTTTGTAAACTTTGTATTGCTATTTAATATCAGCATTATTGAGGAATATTGTTTCTGACGTCGCATCGGTGGAAAGTTCTGTCTATAGTTAAAACTTAGAATCCTTTTTCAAGTAGGTACTTAGGTTGCTCCAAAGTATCGAAATCAAAATCAAAATATTCTTTGTTCAAATAGTCTTTCACAAGATCTTTTAAATCATTCATATCTGCTAACACCGCTTCGGAACGTTATGTAGCTGTGAAGAAGAAACGGAGCCATAAACTCCCTCAGCAACATAGTAGATTCGTGGACTACACACTCTTTCTAAGCTCATGTAGTATTTGCAGATACCATAGTTTTATTTCGCTTTACTTTATCTTTATTGTAAACGTAAACTAACTGTAAGCTCGTCTTATTCGCAATGTTGTTTCTACTTGGCCGCCAATTGTGTTGCCAATTGTGAGCCAATTTCGTCCGTCGCAAATTGAATCTGTCTGGTTATAATGCGGTAATACGTAGGAAGATTAACACATTATTTTTCGACGTCGATACCCTGTGCATGGTGGCCTGTTGGTAAACGGACCAGACACGGCTGCCAACATGTTCACGGTAGTCGCTGGTTTAAATCCCAGGGCACATCTCTGACTTTTCGGAGTCATATGTGAATTGATGGTCAATCGACATATAGTGTACTATAACGTTGAAGTAAAACATTGTGAAGGAACGTGCATACCATAGCGATTTGTAAGAATATAAGGTTGGTAAAGTCCGCCAAGCCGTACTAGGTCAGCGTGGTGGACTAAATGGCCAAATCAAAAATAAAAATCAAATCACTAAATCACTTTCAATCGTACTATCGATGATAGAGGAGGCCTGTGCCCTGCAGTAGAATGTATATGGGCTGATACAGAACCAATTAATTCTCAAAGAATTTATTGTAAAGTCATTTTGTTTATCAATACAAAACGTTTGTAAATCAACGGCTATGATTACAATCTCCAATCACAGATCGATTTAAACTTGAAGATAATAATATAGGGAGATATGTCGATAACTTTTTTAATTCCATAGTAATCACGAAGTAAGAAAGCGTCGTTTTATATCCACATTTGATTATAGTGCTCGATAGAAACGTTTATGTTCGGATCAATAATTTACGTCCGGTCTCTATAATCTACCTTTACTAAGGGATTTCTTTAGATATTTCGATAAATTTATGTTTCAGTCAACGAAGATAGATATATACAGGGTATATCGAGACTGCTACCGAAAACTAAGTCAGGTGGTAGTTTTAGGGAATTCAGACACAATGCAACTAAAAATATTGCAAAAAGAAGCGTCAATTTATTTTTGTTTTTTTTTTCCTATCGTCGTTTTTGGGAAGCAAATATATATATTTGTGTTTGTCTAAAATAGTGTTTCTCTAAAATAAATAATTGATTTACCACCCAAACATGACGATATTTAAAACAATCACAAAAAAATGTTGAGTTTCCTTGACAAAATTTTAGTTGTATTGTGTTTGTAATCACTAAAACTACCACCCGGCTTCGTTTTCGGTAACAGTCTTGATATACCCTGTATAAATATGGTGCGGATATTTAAAGATAGCTAGGAAATTTATAAACGTATGTCTATATTTGTTTATTGCAGCATACGATTGCAACTACATAGTAGTGGTAGATGTTTTAACCTTTTGTTAATGAAAGATAGGTTATAGAGACCGTAAGAGGTTTGAGCAATGATCGCCGTACCGCTATGTTTTGATAACAGTTTTTGATTTCGTGTCAACGATGTGTGTACACGGATTGAGCTAAATGACGAGTAAGTTCTTCACTCGTAGTCGTAGGTCATAGGCTTATATTACATAAGTCTCGAAACAAGATGTTTACATTGATAAACATAGTTAATGAACTGTTATCGCCCTTGTCATAACATTAAGGAATTTTAAGTTTAATGGCTTCTTAGATATACACTTATGTTACACATTGAGATAAAAATATTTTTTATGATTATGAAGGATTTGGGGTATCCGCCCCTTGACAAGTCGGAACATCAAATCCACGGTAAAATCTGTAAAAATAGTTTTATTTCAATGGATTGTAAGTTGATTACTCTTAATTGTTAAATGTAAACGGCCTTATTCATAGACAGCTGATAAACCAATTTTACTTATCGAATGCCTTTTCTGCTTCTGTATCAGCCCATATACGTCCCACTGCAGGGCACGGGCCTACTCTACAATCGAGAATACGATTGAGAGTGGTTGGTGGTTAGGCCATATAGTCCACCACGCTGGCCTAGTGCGGGTTGGCGGACTTACATACTATAGAAATTCTTATGAATAGCTATGGTATCTTTTCTTCTTCGCTCAAACTGAATTCTAAAGTTGTTCGAAAGGGACGGAGGATTTGATAACTAAATAGCTTTATGAATGAGGCCGTAAATGTTCATTAAAATTGAGTACACGTAGGATGAATATCATTCAGCAGTCAATGCGTGAAATCGCGATTATAATAATGACCCTTGCTAAGCATGTAATGAATCTTTTCTTCTGTCATAAGAATATTGTTGTATTTTTATATATTTTTACAAGAATACTACAAGCTATCTGGAAATCATTGCAATTATTCTAAGATGCTGAAATAAGGTCTAGAGAAAGCAACGATTGTCTGCATTGGAGAATATTGCGGAATCTCAAGATGTCACTAAATAGGTCGACGACGAATCGATAGCTGGAATTTTTGAGTGTGGCGAACAAATATATCCAGATAGCATGTTCTCGTAATGTTTATATGACGTATCCACTTTCAATACTTTTAAACTTTGGCTTTAAAATAAGGTTTGGTACTGAGAAACTTAATAAACGAATTATAAGAATGATAGTGGCAACAATGTTTTATCGATTGACACGTGTATGATTTTGGTCGATACTATTAAAAGGTACAGTCACTATAACATTTATCTGTGTTGTTTTCGACGGTAGTACTGTGGTTCATATCCGGGCGAATACCCATATCATACAACCAGTTAATTTTCTAAATGTTATTGAATCGATCCTTTGCTTTCCGGTTATATTATATACCTACTTTCTACATACATACATACATAAATCACGCCTATGTCCCATTGGGGTAGGCAGAGACTATTGAGCGCCAAGTGCTACGGTCCATACATATGTATCTTTTTCGCTTCTTCAACTGTCATTAATCTCTTCATACACGCTCGTCGGTTTCGAGGACTCCGTATTTTTCCTTTCTTTAAAAGGTCTTCTAGTCTTAAAAGATCTTAGTCACTACATCTTCTTTTAATCCACATTTCTCCCTAATCACACTATTTTTCACTCTATCAACCAATTTGACCCCATACATACTCCTCAATGCTCTCATCTCTACAGCATTGATCCTACTTTCGTGCTTCCTCTGCCACACCCAAGATTCACTGCTATACATAAGTGTTGGCACCACGACTCCTTGGTGTATCGCTAACCGAGCACGGTTTGAAATATTTTTATTTGCCGTAATCGAGTACAAGGCGCCATTTACATTATTTCCCATTTTTACTCTTCTTTCAATATCCCTTTCACACTTTCCATCTCTGGTAATCAAACTGAAAACCTACTTTCTAATTATTTGTATTTTTTGCATGAGCAAAAATATAATCTGTACAACAATGCAAAATTACCTAGTTGTGAAAAATCTCATCGATCTGTGAAGGTTAGGTCTCGCCGTTTAGTACTAAGTGCATAAAAACGGGCAACTGGCCGTGACATCGTAAGGTGAAGGAACATTTTATTTATGTTTTTGTATATTATATTTATAAAGTAGGGTCGTGTGACGTGTCCGAAGGTAAACCGATTGAGAACCACTATCAAGAAAATGTCCTGCGTAAACAAGAAGTGGTATTTTTATATTAATAAACATTATAATAAAAGGCAAGGTACACAAGCATTAAGTATACAGAATATTCTTTTTAATATTGTAAGTGTAGTTGTAAAGCGCTGAATGTGCTCATTTGTTGAAATTAACATACGTAGTTGTTGTATTAATAATTTCGGAGAAACAATATTTGTAATATAGAGTTTTATACAGAGTTTTTAAAAGGTTTTACAAAATAACTACACAAAATAGATTTTTTTCAGCGAATTTTACGTCAATCTATAAAACAGACGAATGCAGAGGATTTCCAGCTAGACTGTCACAGCCGTAATTGCTTAGGTATCTCGCAGTGCAATGGTGGCTTCAGGAACCTACATTCTTGGTCATATACAGTTTACACAGGGATGGTTCTGGTTGAATAGCACCGAAACAAATATTTGTGTTGTCCACAATATTTTTAACAGTCATATGACACACTGATTGCACACTCAGACACAAGCCATGATGGGGATCAGAAGGTAGAATAAACTTTTCTGTCTTACAAAAACCCAGGCCCGAAATCTGTAGTTCACACAGTTATTTATTTCAGTGCGGGGATCGAATCCCGGCCTCTAATTTCACAGCCGGTGTCGAGCTAAATATTTACGTGATTTTCTCTCGACAGCAAACTTCGTTTCTCCATACTCTCCCTGATGCGTCTGGTGGTGGTGGCTGCTGGTTTCCATCGCGTGAAGATCTTGGGTCGCCAGCACGCCGCCTCCAAGAGTCGGGACGCGCCGGTAGTCGTGATGGCCCCTCACTCCTCGTTCTTCGATGCCATTGCTATTGTCTGCCTCGGCGCGCCTAGCGTCGTGGCCAAGGCTGATACGGCGAGGCTGCCGCTCATTGGACGTATGTTTTTTGGGTCTACGTGAGCATTGGTACAGGCTATTTATTTAGGCAAAATGAGAAGTCGAAAGAAATTAATATATGTAGCAATAATATAACCAGGCTATTAAGTAACAATGTGCTTGAATTTCAAGGTATTGCTATTGGATATATTTTTGGTGTTTTAAACATTGGTTAACTTCTAGAAAACTTTTTTTTCTAATAGAGAAATAATGGAATGCAAAGGTAAAAAAAAAACATGTTGATAGACATTAATAAAAAGTAAAAAACGCCTCGTCAGATGGCTCTTTAAGTTTAATAACTTTTTTAAGTTTGGTTAATATGCGGTTTTGTAGGTCAAGACGAACATATTTTTTATGAAAGTATAATGTGATTTATTGTTAGATAGTTCGTACTAGCTGAACATAAAACCAGATGTTATGGGTTCGATCCCCGCACCGAGACGAATGTATTAATGATCTATTAATCAATTAGTTTTGGGCAGGGACCGAAACCGGTATCGAAAATACCGGTATTTTTTGGTATCAACCGAAAAAAATAATACCGGTATTTTTAATGGTAACCGGTATCCGCCAATTTTATTCGATTCTTAGAATTTAACCGGTATCATACCGGTAACCGAAATAAGGGTTACCTTTATGTTTCATGCGAAGTTCCTTATAAGTCAAAGCGGGGGCAGTGCCTGTGTGTGGTTATACCGCCGTTTGTCTTTACTAAACATTATGGCACTATACCACACAATATTCTTTACTCATTTCATTTTTTCAACAGAATTACCCACCAAAATTGAAATGAACCGTATCCAGCGATATTGTGTAAACAACACGACAAGTATGATTTTTATTTGTTATGCAACAACAACGCATTTTCTTTTGCATTCAAGGTCTTTTTAGGTTACCGGTATTAAAACGGTTCCCGTATAATATAAGGGTAACTTTTATATTGCGTCATAGCGGTTACCGAAATCTTAAAGGTAACCGAAATTCGTCGATACCGGTACCGTTATGTCAAATGGGTTTCGGTCCCTGGTTTTGGGGCTTTGGAGTTTCGTGATTTCTGGTATGCTTTATGAACACTTCTTTGTTTAGAACTATAGTTTGGCAAAAAAGAGTCTGTTTTAATGGGGGCGCTAAGATCGAATTTAATAATGATATAGCAATATACTACGAAGATTTTTTTTAGATACTTGCTATTTTTATTTATTGTTGTTATCAGGCTCTTTAGTTATTCCAAATCACATAACAAACAAAAACGATACGAAAGTGTATAGAAATACCTACGTATAAAATAATTCAACGCACGTAATGTCATTTTTAAATATTTTTGTCACAATTGGTTTTCTTGCCACAATCGTATTCTTTTTACCAAGTTATATGTTGGTAAGGCTTGGGTGTATTCATTGATAATTTTTACTACAATATTGGTCACTAATAATTTCTTTTTTTCAAATAATTTATAAGGAACCCCAAAAGCCGCTATTAGATGTTGGACAGTTACACAAAATTATTTAACGACATGATTGCTTCAATTTTGTTGTGCGGACTTTTTGGCCTCGACGTTTATAAAAACCATTTCAATTTCAATTGTTTATACTTTGCGATGTTGCCTAACTTGTCATTCTGATACACGTCTAGCACTTTCCAAGATGAAAGATACATGGTCTAGTATATAATAGATTTCAGTAAAGGGCATGTAATATTGACGAATATTATGCTCCGTATGTACGTACTATACCGGTGATGGAAAATATCGCGAGGAAACCTGCATTCCATAGCAATTTTGTAAGAATTAAATTTAATGGTTTCTAATAATAATAGTTTTTATCCTAGAACAGCATATTAAATTACTGAGTTTCGGCGAATTAAATAAAAAAAATATAACGTTCAGTTATACTGGGTAATACACGAGTAATACACGAATGAAAATAAAAAAATATTTTAAATTTTGCCATTATTTAAGAATATCACACGCATATAAATCAGGTTTCGACGACCTCTCGTAAATTTGCGAGGTAATAAATTATAATGCCCATAGTTATATTACTTTTTGTTTCTATATAAACTCGTTTAGTAATGAACTGAAGGTCGGATATATGTGATGTACACAATGCTCACGTGACCCTAGTTTTGTTTGTTAGTCGTCTTGTGTTGTCCTAAAGTCTATACGGATATTGGTAAATCAAAGTTTTATGTGTTTACTATATAACAGGGAATAAAACAAAAGTTCAGATGGCCGTAAGTTCGATTTAAGATTTATAATTTTTTGTTGGTCAAATAAAAGAGTTCCAATTTGATTTAATTAAAATTAATATTTCATCCATTCTCTAATAAGTTATTAAATAAATATGTATGAAAAAACATCAAGATTATTATTTAATATTTCGCCTTTTCTGAAATCAATTTTGAGAATTAGTAAGATTAATAGTCGTCAATCTTTTCTAATTACTACTGCGTCTATTATTTTACATTGACAACTGTCAGTGCATTTGTTATTTTATAACAAAACAGTGGCATATTGACCGATTTCTGTACAACATAATTTCTCTTTTTTTCTTCCAAATAGTAAAACAAGAATAAACATATTCTACATTTACCAATATCCCGTATAGGCAGCTAGTTCGCTTTGTCTCAATTTTGTTTTAGTAGCTGGTTTTTGTTTTCGGCATGTTCACTGCGCCCGTATTGCCGCATTATTTTTTTGTTTCATTTGACCGTTCTGTTTCGCTAATGGACTTTGACAGGTAAGTGTGAGACATGAGTCAGCTTGTCATTTTGAGAGTTTCGTTTTGACATTTAGTTCCACCTTTTGGTCATGGTAAGTATTAATTTGATGTTCGTTTTGATATCGCAAAGTTTTTGAATGTTTAATATCAAATTTAAAGTTAAATAAATAAATAAATAACACCCAACAGTCACATACATAGTCCTGACCCCACACTAAGATCGAGTCTTGTGTCGTGGGTATCAGGAACTACGAGAGACTTTTCGGTCTCACAAACACCCAGACCCGAAAGAAATATTTGTACCGCACAAATATTTCTCTCGGTGCGGGGATCGAACCCGCGGCCTCTCGTTTCACAGGCGGCGTCTAACCAACTGCGCCACGGAGGCTGTCAAAAAGTTGTATTCATTATTAATTTATAAGGCATTGTGATAAGACGAAAAGATCGTCAGCGTGTGTCTTAATGCCTAATTACATTAGGCAAGGCAAATCAAGTGTAAAGTAGTGACAAAGAGTTCATCATTTATTTGTTTAGCATTATGATGAGACGAGCAGGTCGTCTCCGTCTATCTTAATGCCTAACTCTTTCGTTGCTGTGTCTTTAAAATCAGAATACAGTGTTAATACCATTCTGTGTTCTATAAACTGCTCTTTGGCGATAGCAGTGGACAATGCAGTGGTAAAATAACACTGCAGAAGCTTCTACGGGCTAGATAGCCTGCGGCAATTCTACAATTTGTTTCTACAAAACCACGTCACTACATAGTAAATGTCACGTTTTGTGTAGCATTACCGCCGATGCGAGAAATTGCCCGTTCCATTACTCCCTGCGGTATTATCTCGTATTAGGTTTTACTTTGATGCCAAACCCACATTCTAATCGCATTGCAATCCATAACGTTTGATCCAATATTAGGTGCAATATTTGCTGTTATCCGAGAGCTCACAAGTTATAATGCGGTATTCGATATATGTACTTTATAGCAAAGCATGATTATGAAAATGAAAATAGATCCAACAAAATATTCTTATGGCCTTATTCATAAACGATTCAAAATCTATTTTGCTATCGAATGTTTTGTCTTCTTCTTTCAAACTGAATTCAAAAGTCGTTTGAAAGAGATGGAACATTCGATAATTTAAAAAGGTTCATAAATGTCTCTGAATAAGGCCGTTAAAGTATAGCTAATAGAACGGGAATATATTTAGCGAGATAATTAAACGACTTATACTGTGAATCTTGACAAACTGTTATAATAATTTTATACTAGGAACAACCATAAACAATATTCCATAGAGTTTATTTGATGTACAGAAAAGCAATACTTCCTAACAATAGCGATCATCACCATCACGGGATAAATATCTATAGACCATTTTTTTTATTTTATGTAACCGGCAATTTTATAGCGAACGATAATCCGCGGCGCCTTTTCGTATTACTAAGCGCAGAAAGCCCTCCATTTACAGACGTAATTAATAAACAAGTTTAATAATTCTTCGAAGTACTATTTTTAAAATACACCAAACAAAATTAGCAGATTGTGGGTGTATTGATTTTTGACGATTGTACTGTGTAACCCCATTATGGTTTCTTAGTGGTTATTAGTTTTATTTCAATCTGTTTAAACCCTTTATTCATAAGAAACTGCGTATCAACCTCATAAACGTAAATTAGTTAAGTAATGTTAAGAGGTGATAAAACGTTCATTAAGTATTGCTATTCATAATGGTTTTGCCTGCATATTTAAGCTAACATTGTCACTTCAAATAAAAACGTTATTTCTTTCACTTGACAGTAACATCAAACGACATTAATATCCAGCTGACAGGAATCCACCATTTTTCTGCTTAAAATTTGCTTAAACATGGTTCTCAGCCATTTCAAAGCGAATGAGCTGTTAAATAGCTGACGAGTGATTTTTGACGTCTATGAATAACATTTTTGAGTCAGCTCATATTAAAGGCATTTGAAAACTGCGTTAAGTCCATCTGAATGATCTCATCCATGAAAGGTGTCAGTGTTGTAGGTTTAATAGCAATCCAATTTAAATTACTAGACATTGCAACACGAATATTATTGCCAGTCGATGTAGTTTCCTAAAGAAAAAGAATATGATAAAGCTACTCCATGATACATCAATTAAATTGATCAATAGTACCAATTAAAACCTATAGCACTATTATAATTACGAAGGCCTTTTGTAATGGTAAAAGTATGCCACAGCTAATCAAGATTAATGTGGTTAAGCCAGTCTTGATAAGGCAAATTTTCGTGAACCAAAACTAATACAATAATTCTTAATTAGACACCGGTAAATAAATGCTTACTTATTACAAACCACAGATGGTATTTTTAATTGATTATTTTCGATCATCAATAATGTATTACTTAGAAGCATCAACGACTGTTCTAATGAATAGTTTCGGCAAAGGAATTCTCATTGTGAGAGGCTGCCTGGGTGGGTACCACCGCAATGTGGTATTTCTCCCGTCGAACAGCAGTTTAAATGCACTGTTGTGTTTCAGATTGAAGGACATTGTAGCCAGAGTAACTACTGGACATATTGAGACTTAACATCTTATGTCTCAGGATGGCGAGCGCAGTGGAATGCCAAGTATTCCTTTGTAATTCAAGGTGTTGTTTGGTTCTGCTACTGTTCATGAGCGGTCGCATCGCTTACCATCAGGCGAACGGCAAGCTCGTTCACTGCAATAAAAAAAGGAGCAAACAGGTCACCTGATGGTGAGTGATCACTGTCGCCCATAAACATCCACAACGCTTGGATGATGGATGTGTTGCGAACCCATAAAATCAGGAGGAGAACGGGAAATAGTATGGGAAAAGGAAAGGGGTATTGGACATCCGAAAATCTCTGTATGTGAATAAATTTTGTTTCATTGTATATTTACTAATCAACGGGTATCCATGTGTTTCAATTACAATTTATTTCATTATTCAATTAGTAATTACAATAATTTTCTTATGTTTAATTATAAATACTGTACTGTATCAGCCCATATACATCCCACTGCAGGGCACGGGCCTATTCTACAATCGAGAATACGATTGAGAGTGGTTAGGCCATATAGTCCACCACGTTGGCCTAGTGCGGGTTGGCAGACTTACATACTATAGAAATTCTTATCGC
Source organism: Hyles euphorbiae (assembly GCA_023078785.2). Lineage (NCBI taxonomy): Eukaryota > Metazoa > Arthropoda > Insecta > Lepidoptera > Sphingidae > Hyles > Hyles euphorbiae. The sequence goes on along the minus strand of CM041039.1, from coordinate 2,041,473 downwards.
TATGGTATGCAGGTTTCCTCACGATGTTTTCCTTCACCGTTTTAGTGCGTGGTTATTGACTATCAATACACACGACTCCGAAAAGTCAGAGGTGTGCCCTGGGATTCGAACCCGCGACCACCGTGAAGATGTTGGCAGCCGCGTCTAGTCCGTTTACCAACAGGCCACCACGCACACTTTGACTTTAATTATAAATGTCAGGCATTAATACACGATGTAACATTTGGTTTTGTCAGTGGTACCCAAACTAATCCTGCTTGTATCTTGGGTACCTCGTTACGTTTAGTCATCATAGTTAGTTTAATAATTGGAAACTATATCTGATCTTGTAGGATCAATGCCCTAGTTATATTTGATAGATTTCGTGTTAACCGCCGCGACGAGGTCAATAACCTATAAATGAATATTTGTCTCCAATTCAGGGATTTTATGAACCTTAAGCCTTAGTTTTACTATATCCATGGCACATGACGTATCTCTTTGTATGAAGTCAGGACTGTGTGATTTGTAAATTATTTGGACACAACTTGCACGATTTTACCGAAATGAAGTTTAGTCATCAGTCAGTCGGATGCTCAATACCCCTTTTCTCTATCCATTATTTTTCCTTCCCGCTCTACTCTCAATTTGATGAGCTGGCAACACATCAATGATTCAAAAAGCGTTGTGAACGTTCATGGGCGGCAGTGATCACTTAATGTCAAGTGACCTGGTGCCAGATGTCAGCACTTTCTAAATGTTATTGTGACGAAAATGCCAAGATCTTGGGTGAAGTTAAGCTCACGTCAACTTTTAAGTGTGTGGGTCGTGTGATTAAGATACTAAAACGACAGGTCAACCACTTTCATAAGACTCATATCACAAGACTTCCGGGAATTACTCGAGTAATTCTCTATATCAATCTTAAGTATGCATATATTTATGGGTGTATTATTACACGAACCCTTAACAGATTAAAGGATGCTAGTAAATTACATTACATACAATTACAACAGATGAACTAAATTAGAAAATTGGAGAATATCAGAACATTAATGCATCCAAAGGACTGACTTAGTTATTCTCTATCAGTTATAAGTAAATAAATAGAATTTTTAAAGGCAGACCAGAAAATTGTTGAAGATACGCAACAACCGATCCGATATATCCAAACAGTTACATTATGGAAAAATATGTTTCATCAGAGATTTAACTACAAATTGGTGTAACAGTTTGGCGTTTGCTGAATAATAAATCGAACACGCTCTAATGACGACTTGACTGTAAATAAGTATTAAGAAAACCGTTGGATTTGACAGCTCATGGGAAGATGTGTTTAATTGGTGTTGTAACGTCGAAATGAGATTAACCTACTGAATATTTTGATGTTTATCGTGTTGAATAAATCATCTAAATTCTTAACAATCATTTACGGAGATAAATAAGATTTTATTTATGACTTACTTTCAAGTTTTACTATTATTTGTAATAATATTTCTATCTGTGTATGCATTAAGTTTTTAATTTATGTTTTCCCTGAAATCCGCTATCAATTAAAATCATGAGATTTAAATTATTCTGTTATTATTTTCTCATGTTTTCCACAACTAATTATGATGTCGAGAAATTAAACGTGTCAATAATGTCTACTATATTTTACACCTCACTAATAAATCATACTACCATGTTTTTATCATTTTCATAATTGTTCCCTAGGTCCCTGAAACCGTTGATATGTTTCATCGGCAAAATGTCGTACCTTGCTGGAGGCATGGCGATCACAGTTCGCGGTCGCCAGGCGAGTCGGAAGGAAGCGCCCATACTGGTCGTGGCGCCTCACTCCTCGTTTCTCGACAGCTGCATTGTCTACGCCACCAAGATGTCTTCAGTTATCGTGAGGAAGGAGAGCATGGACAACTACGTTGGAAGTAGGTCCGGTGGTGGACGGTGGTGGGAGCATGGGAATTTGGAGCTAGTTCTTGGGTTTTCATGTCTTTCCTCGCTTCTTTCATACTGGATGGGTCTTCTGCCTGATATTATACTGACATTATCAAACTGAATGAATCATGTAACATGTGATTCGGAAATGCTTGTCTAACAAATCTTGTGAATGCTAATTAATTTAAGTCTCTGGGTACAAAGCTGTTTAGTAATTGAGAAGGACTGCAACTGGTTATTGATAATGTGAAGAAATTCTGAGCTGCTTTTATGACAATTATTATCTTTGCTAATTACCAGCATACTTCGAAAGATTTTGAAGTCTCTATATGTGGCTGTTTGGTTATTGACAACATTTCCAATTTGAATTGCTCAGAGTTAATTAAATAATTACGTTTAGCCATGACCTTAGCCTTATTTGGTGTTTGTAACAAACGTCTAACGAAATTGTTCTCAGATTTCCAATATGTTAGTTTGCCTATTTATCCATTAACATTAAATAACATTACGATGAGAACTTGAGTGATTTGCACACAGCCGTTCATGAACAATTTTTCGGTTGTTTATGAGCGGCTGTGGTCACCATTAATATAGGTGGACAATCTGTCATATGGGAAAGAGGCCTCCACCACCACTTAACAAAATTTTGTTATTACCCGATTGCAATAAAAGTGAACATCCATTCAGATATTACACTAGAGGGGACACTACAAACAAAATGTTTGAAACGAAAATGAACGGTACCGTATCACTTATGTGTTTTCTGTCTCTGTCACGCCTACGCAGTGATACATCTTCGCTCTTGCTTTACTGGAATCCTGTAACATAAGCAGAGATGTTGTTCCCAATGTCCGCTCTAGTATTATACCTCAGTGTGAACATTCCTATCCCAATATCCAATCCATAGCAGGTCAGATGATATGTACTGTCAAACTAAGTGATTCCAGAACCTCACTTCAACACAATTATCACCACTATGCATTTTACTAACATCCATACGCAAGTTTCGACAGCTTTATGCCATGACGAATCTATTGTTCTTTACAAAACCCTTTTGTCCCTTCTCTTATTTTCAGAGATCCATTACAAGTGCACTATTCTTTTATGTTGACTCTTGTAGGTCCGTAAATAACTAGTTAACTGTTATATCGTTTGAAAAATAACGTGTTAAGTCCGTGACGAATATCTTAGCGTTACTTATTAGCTATTGTGCTGTGTTTTCTCTTTGTGGCATTGTCTGCTATTGTGGCCTATTGTTCTTTGTTGGTAATGAACCGCGGATTGTAAAGGGCGGTAATTTACGTAAAATAAATGCTTTCTGGATATTGGTGAGGTTTTCATGGTAGAGTCTAGTGAATTAAATGTTATATATTCCTTTACTTTTGGGTTCTATTATTTTTTTATTGATTTTATATATATTTTATATTTTTAATTCTGTAATATATGTGTATAGGCGAGGTTTAGATAGTATTTACCGATAAATATGATATTCTTTTAAATTAAAAAAATGCTTCCATCCTTTATCACACTGTAAAACAGTTTTTTTTTGCTTGCAAATTGTTGTTTCTAGTTTCTACCCTATTTTCTTTACTTAGTCCTATTTATTTATTCCATTTAACTTAATATATATACATTTTATATAGGCGGACAAAATGCCATAGGCATTCTCTGCCAGTCTACGTTTAAAATTTTACACCATAGCATTTCACATCTTCATCCACATTGTTAACGAAATATACACAAATATATTTAAAGAATTATGAGCCATTGTGACAACTCAATGGCACTCATATCACTTAATAACAGACAGTAGAAAGTGGCACGTTTTACTCATGGATGCCAAGTGTAATCAAAACACGTACAAGATGCCTCTTGGCTTTGTGACATCAATCAATACGACCTAGTTGTTCGTTTGCTGATTTAGCAGCAGCTTTAGCTTACGTCTACATCATAGTCAATCGTTATTGTTTTTAAACATGGAAACAATTATATTTAAAAACAAAAATATCGATCGTATGCAAATATCATGTGGAGTTGTATACTATATGGACCTTGTAGAGATTTTCCGTTATTTCTGGCGTTTTTGCCATAGTTTTTCTGGAATCCTAGTAAAACAGCTCACATAATAAATAGGTCGCATTCAAATGTGATAATGATTTGAACCGTCGTGCTTTACAGCTGACTTCTCCAGCTGTAAAAGTCTTTATGCGAGGTTATTTACTTCCTTATTTTATTATTTTGTCACCCAAGGACATGGACAGTTTCAGTATGGCGCTGTGCCTAGTCCTGTACATCAATGAGTTTTGCATTGTTGGGATAATGTTAGTTCCAAGATTATTACACTAAAAGTTTCAAAGCCTAGGAACTTTAGGGGTTTTAGATATTTACAAAAATAGATGTTATTTTGAGGTTAGGTTTGTAGGTTATCTGTCAATTTATTGAACTTGATAAAATACGTTTACAAATAGATTTTGTCTCCCAATTAATAATTAAAAAGATATATAAAATTATGAAATCACTACATAGTATAAAACAAAGTCGCCTTAAATCTTTAAAACTACGCAACAGATTTTAATGCGGTTTTTTTAATAGATAGAGTGATTCAAGAAGAAGGTTTAAATGTATAATACGTACATATTATTGTACAGAAATCTTTTTGTACCCGGACAAAGCTGGGCCGGGCCGCTAGTTATATAATACACTAAAACACATAAAATCATTGAAATATATAAACCTGTCTTCTTAACGAATCCAGGGCCCTTGCAGACACATTTTTTTTCATGAAAAAAAAAATATCTTCATCGTCGTACTTTATTTTTATGAATGCGTCAATAGATTTAGATTAAGTTTACAATGTATACTGTCGATTATTGAGGAGGGCTGTGCCCTGCAGTCTTACGTATACTAATTCTTTATACTCGTGAGTTGCAAACAGATTATTCATGAACACACGCACCCTATACACCCAACAGTCACATAAATAATTCTGACCCCACACTAGTACCGATCCTTGTATCATGGGTATCAGGAACTACGAGAGATTTTACGGTTTCACAAACACCCAGACCCGAAACAAATACAAGTGATTCACATTAGTCTGTCACATTTAGTGCGGGAATCGAACCCGCGTCCTCTTTTAAACACTTGGCGCAGCGTGAAATGAGCTACAGGCAGCCAAGATTACTTGCAATCCTCCCACGCATAATTATTAAAGTCTCAATCAATACAGTGGGTGCTTTGGGAGATAATATACACCAAAGGATGAAATAAATAAAAATCATTTTTATCAAAACACATATTTATTATTAAAAAATACATTGACAGCCTTCGTGGCGCAGTTCGTTATCTTATAACTCGCGTGCACCTGTGAGCACAGAATTTCTCTCTTTGAGTTCCTAATCGTTCAGGATAAGTTCCTCATCATGGCCTCCAACCTCCGCTTTACTAGCCACCCCGAACCTCGCTTTATCAACCTAATATTACTGACACTTAACCGAAACTGAATACAACCAATGAATCAATGAATCTGTATACAGTAACTAATACTTGCAGTGAACGCTCTAAGGGCGCTCTCTCAGACAGAATGTGTAATATATTGTTTATAACTCGCATACACCAGTGAGCATAGAACCTCTTTCTTTGAGTTCCCAATCATTAAGGATAAGTTCCTCATCGTGGCCTCCAACCACCCTTATACCCACCCCGAACCTATCTTTACCAACCTAATATTACTGACACTTAACTGAAACTGAATACACCCAATGAATCTGTATACAGTAACTAATACTTGTAGTGAACGCTCTAAGAGCGCTCTCTCAGACAGTATGTGTAATGTATTGTTTATAACTCGCATACACCAGTGAGCATAGAACCTCTTTGTTTGAGTTCCCAATCGTTCAGGATAAGATCCTCATAGTGGCCTCCAACCTCCCCTATAGCCATCCCGAACCTCGCAACAAGATCAACCAGCCTAATATTACTGGTGTCAGAACTATGTTACATTAGAACGACTATATTATATTAATATTCAACAATACGTACAAAAATATCGTATTTATATTTATTTATTTATTTATACAGAGCCCAGCTTAAATACCGGATCGTGGTCATTACATGACAACAACATTCTACTGTTCTGTTGAAAACCAAGCAGCTGCAATAATATCATAAGATGGCATCTAATGGACAGTTGCTAGAAGGTTCAACATCGAACAAAATATATTATGTATAATATATCCTTTGACTTATATGCCTCGATTTAATTCGTCCTCTTAATAAATAAGGATTGTTTCCCCCAATATGTGAGACCAGTTTTTCAGAAAGATCACGTTCTGGACACACTTCTATTTCATATGCGCCATTCCCTCTAATATATTCGCCATCATACGATCGCGATTGCTTTATTTGATAAGGCCCTAAAGCAATCAATAACAATTGTTCATGAGTTAATCTAGGGAAATTCCCCAATTGCGGTAGGTTACCATAGATTCTAGTAAACATGACCCTACACCTATTTAAGTTGTAATCATTTACAAAATCACCTAAATAACACCTTTCGTCCATAAATCGCAATGCTCTTTGAATAATTTGCCCACACAGTGGGCTATCTACAAGAACAGGATGATATTTATTTAGAATAGCTGCTGCTATCTTGACGGCTTGATTAAAATACCGTTGCCTAAACAATTTAAAATCCCGTTTAAATCTCCCATTGACGACCTCCACAACCCATCTACAAAGAGTTACCCGTCTACTTTTGTTGGCTTGTGAAGAAGACAGTTGAGTTTTACCTTCATTTAGTGATTCTGGTTTATAAACCCTTTAATTATAACTTTCTAAAGTAGTAATTGCATCCCGAAATTCTCGACCAAGAACAAAAATGTCATTGGGTTTAAAAAGTCTATGAAATGACCCATTTTCATTTTCAAATAAACTGGTCATCATTTCTGCATCAGTCTGAGTTACTGGGAATGGACCTACAGCGTCAATTATGTGTCCATCACAAGAAACAATCATAAAGGGTTTGACTAAATTATCATACTTATGTAAGCTTTATGTTTTCTTTTGAAACATATAGTTTAAACATTTCTGAAGAAAAATGTAAGTGCCATCAAATATAGCTATAGCAGGTCTACTCTCCAGGGCTGATTCTGGATCACTAAAAAGTGCATATGGTATTTGTAAATTCCTGGCAACAATATCAGAATGACTAACATGTTGCGGTCTTAAATGTTGTGGTACAAAATGATCATAAAGGCAAGTTCTCACTTTATTCATTAAGAGTTCTAAAGTAAAGTTAAAAGATCTAGGAATATTACAAATTGTCGACAACCTTCTACTACTTTCTCCTATACGCAATTTAGATAAATATATAGAGCTCGTTTTGGTTTCCTTACATTAAGTGTAGGTAAACCATTAAAAAGGTTCAAGAAATCATTTGATCGAAGTCCTGTCCAATAATGACAGACATGGTTTGGCATATCTTGAATGTTTTCAAAATTAATTAATTCCCCTGTGGAATTTGATATGTTGATAATATCCTCTATTTGGTTGGCATTAAAATAAGAAAATGTTGTGATATTTTGTGGCAACTCATTCCACTCACCTGCATACAAATGTGATTCACACACTCTAGAATTACATGGTACATAAAAATGATGATCATTCAACAACATCCTTTTGATATAGTTAGGAATCATAAAAAATGCCCTGTGATTACATCTGTTAAATATACAATGAGCAGAGGTATTTGACGCCCTTTTATAGTTTGGCAATTTTATTTGAGATGAAGTACGGGATGGTAGTGTAACTGAGGGAAGAGGAGGTAAAGTAGGAGGCACGGGACTGAGTATCAATGTATCTTCTTCGTGCATAATATTGTCTAAAGATTGACTCATTTCTTCTCTCAATCTATCATGGTGTCTATTAGCCTTCATCCAACAGGGATGGCAAACATTATTCATTGTTATTCCCTAAAACAAATAATTCTTAATATTAATTTAAATCTTCAATACATCTTCTTTTTATTATTATTATATACAATAACAATTTTGTTTGTTTTAGTATAAAATAATGTGTTCAATATATGTATAATAATGTATTAAATAGATTTAAGTAGATAATATTATTTCCTGCATCTAAATCATTTTACAATTTGTGTTTATTATATATATTTATGTAGTATTATATATGTATGTATTTATGCTATTTATCATGTATGTATGTATGTTATGTTGGTGTATTTTTATGTTTAGTTAGTATGAGTATTATTTAGTTTCCTCTCTTTTAATTATTTATTTTACACTGCCCTCTCTTTCTCCTTCTTTTAAATCCATCCCGTGGTTGTCTGTAAGACATTGCTTTAAGCGATAAGACCAACATTTGTACTTTTTATTTATTAGTTTCTGTATGTTGTAATTTGTTTAAGTGCACAATAAAGATTTAAATAATAAATAATAATAATAATGTGTATACAGCATTTTATGTGTTCTTGTTTACTGCATAAAATATAAAAATAAATGTTTATCTAATCATAATAAGTACCTGAAGTGATATAGCAAAATGAAAATTCTGTACAAGTGGATTCCCAGCTTCAATAACATGATGTTTTATATTATATACTGATCGACCACAACCAAGACATACCATGTTATGGCCCAATAACCGATCAGATGTACCTTCTGAAGTTAATAATAGGTAGCACGAATGACAAATATGTCCATCTGCAGGAAGCTGAAAAAAATATACTTCATTATACAAGTTTAACATTATAAGCATAGCATTGCTGATGTGATAAATATCCATTTTAAATACTAATAGCTACAATAAATCATTTAAATATTTTTGTCCACCCTAAAATGCTTTATACATAGATAGATCTTTCATTGCACACGCTGCTCGGTTGTGGAATAGTTTATTAGTAACATTAAAAAGGACCAAATCTAAGTCCATCTTTAAAAGGATGGCCAACAAGCATTATTCCTAGGTTGAATGAAGACATTAAAGTTGTATACCAATTCTTCTGTGTAATCAAATCAAATATATTCATTGTGGAACTCGGTTACAATAAGATGTTACAATATGTTTACTTGAAATCTACAACCTGCTACGTTGGCATAATAACAGGATAAGGGTGAACGGGCTTGGGTTGCGGTTTGATTACTTTCATTGGGTTCAGTCATAACAGTCTCAGAATGTTGCATTATCTTTGGAGTGGTACCAGGGAAGATAGGGCACTACCCCCCTCCCCTTCCAACCCACAACTAGTTCTAGATTACCTATTAATTGGTTTTTGAATTTTACTTATCAATAATCATTAATAATACTACATACTACCTTATATGTTTATCATTTGTATAATTATATTATTTGGTGACTTCGTTATGTACCTACTTAAGTCGCTATTTTTATTCAACTTTTTGAAAAGTAAGTTAAGTTCAGTATAATATAAGTCATACGAATGTTTTCCATGATAATTAACTCTACATCACCCTGTTAACTTTGTAGTCATCTCACTTGATGTTTATATTACATAGCTTGGTTTCAAAGATACAGGCATGCATAGTTTGGGACCAATAGAAATAAAACATAATGTAAATAATTCACATTTTGGATACAAATAAATTATTCTATTCTTGTTTCTAATCAAGAGAAAAGCGTTAGTAATGTTTTATAAGTAGACCTAAGTACCTACCTCAATTGATATCCATCGTTAAAGCGTCGTTCTGGAATGAACTGACAATGTGGAGATAGCATGTCGCTTTAACCGCCCTGTCGCTATTCCACAATTAATGCACCTCATGAAATACGAGAACTGGCAATCCCAGTTCTTGTAGCAATGGTTCACAAATTAACATAACCCTTGAACTTCGACAAAATAGAAAGTAGAAACAATAACGTTCAATGAGCGCTAGAGTCTAGGGATGTGAAAATATAATCGATTATTTAAAATCAATCAAAAAAATCGATTACTTTTTTTAAAATATTCGATTTTTATTAATCGATTTGTTGACCAAGAATAATCGATTTTTTATTAATCGATTTTTTATTTCGCTATTTCATACTTTCGATTTTTTTCAATAGTCGCAGCATTGAATTACTACTTACTTATTACTTACTACGTAGCTTTGGATTTATACATTGCTGCTCCTTTGTCTGATTTAATAATTAATCCATTGGCTGTATGGAAAAGCTATGAAGGAGCATACCCTAAACTTGCAAAGTTAGCTAAAAAGCATTTACTAATAACTGCTTCATCAGCTCCAGCAGAGCGCCTTTTTTCTAAAGCTGGAAATGTTGTTCGTAAAACAAGGAATCGCATCTTGAGCAAACGATTACCCAAACTTCTATTTCTCCATTCTAATCTTTGCCAAGTGATTTATGGCAGTAGGTTGATGCATCCGTAGCTTTTTATTCCGTTAATTTTGAATAATAAATAGAGATGATTTTTGTTATTTAGTGAAGCGTATCGTTAGTTGAAGATTTTTATTTTGTTTTCATGAAAGAAGTGGATTGTTTTTGTTTATTTACATTTAGTAAGTTTTTATTTTAATTTTGATTAACAAATAAAGACTAGTATTTATAGAGATGATTGGTTGCTAGATCACCAAGATTTACTTTTCTGTAGTAACAGTAATTTATTAACATTACTTTATACATTATTTATTAACATTAGGGGGTTAACGTCACTCGCGTCCGTAGGCTTTGACTCTAGATTCCCTACACGTGACCCCTTGGTAGTGCAAAATGAGTGACATAGTGGTGGTAGGACTTATGTGTCCGCCCGGGTAGCGACCACCGTCCACGAGGCGTAAAGACCGCCATAGTGATCTCCGTAAGGGGATCGCGTTCCGGGATCAGCCAGTGGTTTTCCGGTTTCTTCGAGGATCTTAAGTCCGGGCATGAGGTTGTACCGTGTGGGTATTTTCGGTCCTTTGTCGAAGGGAGGAGAGTTGATCCGCCGGCCAGGGAGACCTGTAGAAACGGTTGTCCGCTGGCCGCCCGCGGTATAGTACAGGGGCCCAATCGGGGCTAACCACCTCGAGAGGCTGCCTCACCATGCCGCGCATAATCTTGGGTGGGTAAGTCGTGCCGGTTGGTGACCGGAAGTGGGGTCCCGGCGGCCCATCCCGGGAGGGTACGGGGGCCCTTCCGTCCGGCGGATCAATTCGCTTCCTGCCGACCCTTTCGTGCCGGTGCCCATTCGGCCTTCTTAGTGCCCGAACCTAAGATCCTCGTTGCCTCTTCACCAATCCCATCCTTTCTACCATGACAGTGCAACTAAACAGAGCAGGTCCTTCAGCGGTGCTTAACCCCACCACCGCGTTCACTATGGAGTTCGCTAACATCCGTGGACTCCATACGAACCTCAATGCCGTCCACCACCATCTTGAGACGGCCCGGCCTGCTTTGCTCTTCCTAACGGAGACGCAGATTCGTTGTCCGACCGATAATTCTTACCTGTTGTATCCCGGTTATTCGCTTGAAGTAAACTTCAAGCCTAAAGCCGGGGTATGCTTGTATGTTCGGTCGGACATCTGCTGTCGCCGTTTGCACTGCATGGAGGACCCCTCCTTCTCCGCTCTGTGGGTGCACGTGGATCTAGGTTCCCTGAGCCGCATCTACGTGTGCCTTTACAGGTCTCACAACGGGGACGATGAGACGACTCGGCTGTTCAGGTATCTTAGCCAGGCGGCTGATGACGCGCAGGCGCAGTTCCCGTCGGCCGAAATGGTGGTCTTGGGGGATTTCAATGCTCATCACGAACTGTGGCTGGGCTCCTCCAAGACTGATCATGCTGGCAGAGCTGCCCATGCATTCGCTCTGACTCATGACTTGACACAACTGGAGAACCAGCCCACCAGGATCCCGGATGTGGCGAGTCATGCGCCTTCTTTGCTGGACCTTCTGCTGGCGAGTCACCCAGCCGGGTATCATGTGACCGTTAGTGCGCCTCTGGGCACTTCCGATCACTGCCTGGTTGGGTCGTCAGTACCGATCGCATCACCTCCACGTCCCGTGCAGGTTAGGCGAAGGGTCTGGCATTACTCGTCGGCAGATTAGGATGGTATGCGGGAATATTTTGCATCCATCTCTTGGAGGCAGCGCTGCTTTGAGGGTAAAGATCCCTCAGCGAGTGCCAACGCTATTGCTGACGAGATCAGACTTCTCTCTGAGATCGCCAGTAAGGGCCGTGGACGCTCCTGGTTCAATCGTGCATGCGCCGATGCTGTCGGTGACAAACAGGCGGCGTATCGCGCTTGGATCAGGGGTCGCGCCATGAAGGATCCCAATATCAGTTCCCTCAAAGAAGCCTATAACCGTGCCTCCAAGGCCTGCAAGAAGGCCTACGTTAGGGCGGATGCCCAGCGCGTTAGCAGGATTGGGCGTGCGTTGGCCGATCACCCAACTAGCAGTCGTGCTTATTGGAGGTTAGCCAGGGCCGTCCAATCTAACTTCTGCCGTCCAGCGTTGCCGCCGCTGAGGTACCCAGAAGGGTCGCTGGCCCACAAGCCGCAAGAGAAGGCTGCCTTGCTGGCAAATCTCTTTGCGGCTAATTCCCGCCTCGAAGACCGTGGTTCCCAGCCTACACTGCCTGATTGCGGTTTCTCAATGGCAGATAATCGCATCAGGCATTGTGATGTGCGGCGTGAGTTACGGTCTCTCGATGTGCGGAAAGCCAGTGGCCCGGATGGGATACCAGCGGTGGTTTTAAGGGCTTGTGCAGCCGAGTTGTCTCCAGCACTGACTCGCCTCTACCGAGCGTCCTACCGCATAGGTGTTGTGCCGGAATCTTGGAGGGAGGCCAATGTGCAACCGATCCCCAAAAAGGGTGATCGATCGGACCCTACCAATTACCGCCCTATCGCTATCACCTCAGTGATGTGTAAGGTCATGGAGCGGATCATAAACGCTCAATTGGTCCGCTACCTGGAGGATCACTCGTTGATCAGTGACCGACAATACGGATTCCGCCATAATCGATCGACGGGTGATCTTCTAGCGTTTGTCCTGCATCGCTGGGGTGAGGCGATAGACCGGCGTGGCGAGGCTCTTGCTGTGAGCCTCGACATTGCCAAGGCGTTTGATAGGGTCTGGCACCGTGGTCTTCTGTCCAAGCTTCCGGCATACGGTCTACCCGGCAACCTGTGTTCGTGGATTTCCGGCTTTCTGCATGGGCGTAGAATACGTGTAGTCGTAGACGGACACGCTTCGGCGCTCATGTCGGTAAATGCCGGAGTTCCTCAGGGCTCGGTGCTGTCGCCCACCTTGTTTATTCTGCATATCAATGACATGTTGTCGCTTGGCAACATTCATTGCTATGCAGATGACAGCACGGTTCATGGGCGATACCACTGCGGGCCTCCAGGTTGCCGTGTCGAAACTGTGAAGGGACGCGAAGATCTTGTCATTGAGCTCAACCGGACCTTGGATCTCATTTCTACATGGGGTTCCAGGAATATGGTTGAGTTCAATGCCAAGAAAACCCAGGTGTGTGCGTTCACGTGCAAAAAATCCCCGTTCTCTCCCCTCCCCATTCTTCAGGGTACTCCCCTCTCAGTGCGGAATGACCTGTGTATCCTTGGTGTGGATATCCGCTGTGATCTCAATCCAAGGAATCACATCGAGGGCGTAATATCTGCCACATCACGCAGGGTTGGAGTCCTGAACAGGGTGCGTCGGTTTTTCACGCCCGGTCAGCTTTGCCGCTTATATAAAGCGCAGGTCCGGACGGGTATGGAGTACTGCTCGCACCTTTGGGATGGATCCGCCCAGTACCTGCTCGATGCCTTGGATGGATTGCAGCGGCGGGCCATCCGCATTGTGAATGATGCAGACGTTACGAGCAACTTGGAGTCGCTACAACTCCGGAGAGATGTCGCCTCTCTAAGCGTGTTCTACCGCCTGTATCACGGTGAGTGCTCTGAGGAATTGTTCAACTTGCTCCCCTCCTCTCCATTCCTAACCAGAACCACGCGTGCTGGCTTGCGAAGCCATAGCTTGACGGTCCACACCATCCCGGCGCGAACCAAACGGTTCTCAAATTCGTTTCTGTGCCGCACCGTCAGGCTGTGGAATTGTTTGCCGGCGCACGTGTTCCCTCCTTCCTACAATCCTGGGTCCTTCCGCCGTGGTGTGAAGAGGCACCTAAGCAGGCCGGCATAATTGTTTCCATTGGCATGGGACTGCCGTCCGATGCCAATGGATACTCTGCCTGGGCGGCATTGGCACTTTCCATCAGGTGCAATGCCGCCACTATGCCAGGCCATTATAAAAAAAAAAAAAAAAAAAAACATAACACAAGATTGAATATAAAGAATCCAATCTGCTCAAAAATATGTTATTTGTATAATAAATAATTATTTCATACAGACTAGTAGCTTTTGATTATTGAGTTGGGTTGTTTTATTATTTTATCAAAAAATCGATTTTGACTAAAAAAGTCGATTTTGGGAAAATTGGTTATTATTTGGTAAAAAAAATCAATTAATATAAAAATCGATTTCTCCCCAGCCAAGTCACATCCCTACTAGAGTCGTATTTTACCACAGATAACGTACAAAACTCAAAAGCTCGGCTCCTGTCAAGAATTATAACGTAGCGTTTAGTTGTTGCAATGAAAATGTGTAAAAATGGGGAGAATATATTATGTGTAAGTATATATGGCAAAAATGACTTTATATATATATATATATATATATATTTAGTATTGATAATGAATATAACTTATTACCTACATATAGATTTTTTAGGATCATTTTACGAAAAGGTATTATCATTTTCCTACACTTGCTTTACTGCGAACAAAACGTTTATGTGGGGCCAACAATGGCGGAAATGAGTAGATATCAATGCAAAATCTTATTAAAATTTATTTTACTCCCTCAAGTTCTACAGAAATGTGACATATTCTATAATTAATAGTTGATTTTTTATATTCATGTCATTATTGCCTTATTTCTGTGCATGATAAAGAGTAACTAGGCAGAAACTGTCCAGGTCCTTTATAACGGAGGATAGAGGACAAAAATATTTCCAACTCCTATTTGACTTTATGTTTATTTCGTTGCGGGTTAAAGATAAGTTAGACATTCCTGGAGAGCTTGGGGTCATTACAATGCAAGCCACTGTAGATCCTGGCTTACAGGAGTTATCATTCATCATTCATTCATTTCATTTCATTCATTTCAGTAGCAAAACCAAATAACGCCTTGAATAACAAAGGAATGCTTAGCATTCCACTGCGCTCGCCATCCTGAGAGATAACATGTTAAGTCTCAATATGTCCAGTAGTTACTCTGGCTACATA
The DNA here is from genome assembly GCA_023078785.2 of Hyles euphorbiae. Classification (NCBI taxonomy): domain Eukaryota; kingdom Metazoa; phylum Arthropoda; class Insecta; order Lepidoptera; family Sphingidae; genus Hyles; species Hyles euphorbiae. The sequence continues at coordinate 2,026,247 of CM041039.1, read as the reverse complement.
GCACCTGTCGGCCTATTTATGTCCGTCTTTGTATCAACGCAATTAAATTTTGTAGCAGCAAACTCGATATTTATTGTCTGGTGCCGAAATACGACAGACATTTATTCTTCTTGTTCCTACCATTAAAAAATCCTAGGTTGTTGAAATGACTTAGTTGGTATCTAAAATTGATGATGTCTAGTGATGACTTAGGTCAAGACTTTCGATGATTTTTCTATGTTACGGTTCCAGTAGGTCAGTTTTAGAAATGTAGTCAATGAATAATGTCTAGTCACTCTTCCAAATGACAATAAATCATCATTAGTGAACTTTTATTAGTTTTTGCTAGATACGAATGAAAGTGGTTTTAGTTTTTATACATTTATTTTGTTGATAATTGTGTTCTAACTAGGTTACTTGTGAGAAACATCAGCAGTGAAACTTATTTTTATTTAGTCAGTCACGTTATTTATTATTTCAAAATATTGTTCATTATACTTGATGAAGTTGATAGATTCCTAGTTAATTATGCCTAAATATTAACGGCCGCATTCAGAAAATAATCGCGACGACTGTTTTGTTGCTAACTCAGTCATCTCTTCGCTTTTTTTGGTTAATTACATTACGGGTTAAAGGCAAACTAGTGTCCCAAGTGATAATCTAAGCTTCACAATTCGGTGTCATCCTTCCGCCTGTCACTCAGATCCTGGATGACAGGGTTGCAATGTTCACCACCACGCAATCGTCACTACCAATATATATGTAGCAGGATACGATATATAGTATAATCTTTAAGTTCTCATTGTTCACGGTCAAGCACACTAAGGTCATTGCCGCTAAAATAATTATTTACGTGTTGTACATACCGTATCTTTTGATCTATCAATTAATACGAAAAATGACCAAGGTAACCTATTACATTGTATCCTAAGTGATTAATTAGCCTTTATATTTTTGTTATACCAACAAATTGTTATAAGAGTTATATCTGTATCAGCCATAGATGTAGTATAAAACATAGATCGGCAATGTGTCATTTTGAGCGCGACCAAAACTGATTTACGATTGTGTGCGTGAAGTTTACATGTGTGCTTGACATATAGTGGTGTACCATGCACTTTCGATACTATCATATCGATATCGATATAGCTGTCGGCCTGTAGTTGTGAAATAAAATGTTATGGATATATGCGACATCTTATTATATATTAACAAAAACTTATTGAAGTGTTTATTTCAATACAGATTGATAAACACACAAATAAATAAAGACAAATTGTCATATTATTTGAAAACATTTTGTTTGAGATGTTTTGTATGGGTCTTTATGTTTACCTGAACAAAATTATTTTTTTCATTGTGATATAACATGTGTGTACATAGTACATACACCTAATTAAACTGAGAACAAAAAACTCTTTTATAAAATAAAACTATAATTTACAAAGTTTTAGGTTTATTTTTTTAATTTTTAATTTCCCGTCGCGAAGTTTCGATTACTTTACAGCTTTCGTAGTCACAGGGTGGACTCAGTCTGCAACAAAATCCATGATTATTAGTTTTTTTCAATAAGTGACATTCGCGTAAGTATATTTATACCAGAGTTAAAAAAATATGCTTATTTAAGTCAATTAATTGACTTGTAACACATTGGGAAGTGTTTGACGCCTGCTCGGCCGGAGCTTGTAGGAAGTCGTTGGATGCAGGCAGCTTACAACAAACTGATGTAGACATTCTTGTGGAAGGCCTATGTTCATTAGTCGCATTCCTGTGGCTGAAGAAAGAGACAGTTTAATAAACCATAAAGGTTTTCTCGATCTTGTCACCTAAACTAATGTTTTTCGTATGAGAATTATAAATTTTAAGCCTATACCTAATGTTATGATAAATGAATAATGTTGCTTCAAGGTTTGGACGATGATACTGTGCATATATGTTCTTGTTTTACTATTATAAATTGACAGACTCTTGGCAGCGATTGAAACAGGTTCTTAATTCATAAATCACACACATGAAGTGTTATAATAATTATTCCACAAATATAAAAAAATGAGAAAAAATAAAGTAATAAGTAATATTGCAGAATGAATACTATAATAATGGCCGGGGAAATATGGCCGGGATAACGCCAGGTAGAAGAAGCAGAAGAATGCACACTATCACAACATACTATAGCTCCATAAAAATGTAGGGAAACATGTGTTGTCATCGACTATTTCATCGACAACGTTTTATTGATCGAACCTGTCAGTCAATCCCTAGCAACTTTTGGTTGAAATTATTGTAAATTCACGTATTTGATATTATTTTTTATACGCAATGGATGCTTTCAGCGTATTTATTTAATGAAATACTATATTCTTTTCTATCGATATGTATACACGGATTTCCATTTAATTCTATAATATCGTCGAAAAAAAGTATTGTACAAAAGTGGCCGGTACCTGTGAAAACTTTAATTATTTCGGATTTTTACGCCTGTATGAACCACACTTTGGCACTGCACAATGCACTATAATAAACTACGTTTAATAAATATAACCAAGTACTGTAAAATTAAATAAATTATGAAAATAAGCGAATTTTGTTGCTCGCTTATTTTGACATATTTTGACTCTGGGTCACTGCAGGCTACTTCTGTGTAAACGTATGGTCGCATTATGCATCTCGCTTTAACATATGAGTTAAATTATTCTATCTCTTTCACATTGCCGATCTATGTTTTATACTAAATCTATGGTATCAGCCCATATACGTCCCACTGCAGGGCACGGGCTTCCTCTACAATCGACAGTATGATTGAGAGTGGTTAGGCCATATTGATAGTCAATCACCACGCACTAAAACGGTGAAGGAAAACATCGTGAGGAAACCTGCATACCATAGCGATTTATAAAATTTCTATGGTATGTAAGTCCGCCAACCCGCACTAGGCCAGCGTGGTGGACTATATGGCCTAACCACTCTCAATCGTACTGTCGATTGTAGAGTAGGCCCGTACCCTGCAGTGAGACGTATATGGGCTGATAAAAAAATAGATTATTTTACATTCGCGAAAAGGTAATTAGTTCGATAAAAAATTATGGTTGCCTGTAAAGTCGGTTTTACGGGCGAAGATTTTACGTGACAACGTCTTTTTCTCGGTAGAATATTTATTGATATGAATATAATTAAATTGCACAATAGGAACAAGGAATTGAATGAAAATAAGAGTTGCACAATTTTTAACTATAGAAATATATTTTGTTTACTAAAACACTATCAACATTTATCAATAGTATGACATAACCTATAAACTCAGTTTCTCAACTTTTGTGTCAATCTAACAATTAATCAATCAATCATAGTTTACGATAATGAAATATCAGTGTACAATTATTTACCTTTATTGTTGTAGTTGTTGTAAATGATAAATGACGAATCTAAGCACTCCATATTTTCACTACAGACACAGCTGACGATACTTTAACCACACGTGTGAACTTGTATTGTGACGCTTTCTTGTTTTTCCAACGCCAAGAACGTTCGAGAAAGACAAAGACAGAGACACAAGCATGCGCCGATTCAATGCGCCTAATTCTCTAGTGCTGCGCGCGCCGCAGACCGATCATAGTTGAGTGGGAGAGAGACGCAAGGCATTCGGCGGGCCTCTCTCTCGTTCGGTGACTCATCGTAACCAAGAAGCTTATACCCAAATGGAGATTGCATTCCGTATAAAACACTGAAGCACAAAAATTTGACCTTGAATGCAGTCGCTGTTACCTGCTATCCTTTTCTTTAGGCTGACAATGAATGAAAATGACATTTTGTTCATTCATTGTCACTTGAAAGAAAAGGATAAAAGGCAACAGCGACGTCATTCAAGGTAAAATTTTTGTGCTTCACTTTTATATACGGAATGCAATCTCCATTTGGGTATAAGCTTCTTAATCGTAACGTTACCGGGCGTTACACTTTTTCATAAGTGACTCCCAGCCGCAACCTAATTTAAGACGTTGTCACGTCAAAAGATGCCTTGACAGCCATGTCACATAATAATTTAGCTTACAATTTTTAACAGACTATCCTTAGCATCTATGCATAGTGAAGACAAGAATCGGCCCACTACTGACAGTGAATTATAAAACACTTGAATAAGTAAAAGAGCCTACATTTCGAATGCGATTCAAAGGTTAAGAGCCAATATCGGTTACAGATGTAATTTTCTATAATTACACGCGTTCGTTCACGTGTTACACGCGAGTACGGCTTCTTCACGCCTTCAGCACGGCTAGAATGAAGGTCACTGGTCATATAAGGGTTCACAACTACATTAGGTATATAATTTTGTATAATCTTATACAGGGTGTATAAATATTACGACCGAAAACGAAGCCAGGTGGCAGTTTTAGTGACTTCAGACACAATGCTTCTAAAACTTTTGCATAAAAAAGCGATGATTCTTATGTGTGTGATAAATACATAGTTTTTTCCTAAGATAATAATATATAACCTTTAAGTTTGAAAGACGCTTTGTTACGAAGGGTTTAAATTATTATTTTAGCAAAAATTATGGATTTTCCACCCAAAACTATGATATTACTCGTATGATCATAAAAAGATGTCGAATCATAAAAAGAAGAATCTACTACTAAAACTACCAGTCAGTTTCGTTTTTCGTTGCAGTCTGGATATACCCTGTATATTCAGGATGTATCTCATTGATCTGGTAACAGAGCAGGTTTGATTTTGTTTCCAAGTTTGGAATAAAAAAATATTGAAGTTTTTCAGTAAATTATTAAGCTTTGCAACGTGCTAATTTCGCACAGGCAATCGATTGATTGACACCCTTAGTGGTACAATTGGTTAGACGCTGGCTATGAAACTAGAGACCGCGGGTTCTCACCGAGATAAATATTTGTGTAATCTACAGTTATTTGTTTCCTGGGTGTTTTTGAGACCGAAATCTCTCGTAGATTGATATCCACGACACGACTCGATGCTAATGTGAGGTAAGGACTATATTATATCTGACTGTTGGGTGTATCACTACATAGTATAAAACAAAGTCGCCTTCTCTGTCCCTATGTCCCTTTGTATGCTTAAATCTTTAAAACTACGCAACGGATTTTGATGCGGTATTTTTAATAGATAGAGTGATTCAAGGGGAAGGTTTGTATGTATAATACGTACATATTATTGTACAGAAATCTATTTGTACCCGGGCGAAGCTGGGCCGGGCCGCTAGTTTATTTATAAATAGAAAATACATGTAACAGTCCTCCAGGGTAGTTTTGCCGTACAAAGGTTGAGAAACCGTTCTTTGTGTCCTTCGTTTGTGTCCCATCCAAACATGCTACATTTCAGAATTGGCCAGTGTACATCCAGTTTCAAAGACTGATCACTGATTCTCTGTGTTATGCGCTCTGTACTTACCATTAGGCACCGGCAACTTCGTTTATATAAAATACTACTGAATAACATTATTATCTAGTACCCTTGATTTTGACCTAACACTTGAGTGAAGGTCATAGTCACGCTATACTAGTGCGTGTTGTGGTCTAACATGGCTGACGTGACTAGTTTTTGTAAACCGAATTAACTGCAGTAATGTATCCAATTATTTATTTATAACCTGTTTCAATCACGATTACAAGTATAAAAAACAGGAAATACTATTATTATGAAATATTTCTTTATTTTTTACAAGAGCTTTTTAAATATTTGTGTCTCATCGAGTATACGTAGAATTTTTGGCGGGAAATCGTATTCGCCAGGATTCCTCATAACTCATAACTTAAACAAATACTTGTGGGTCACACAATTTTTTTCTCAACAAGGAAATCGAACCTGCCTTATTTCACATCGTAACCAACCGCCACAAGTTTGTTATCTGGTTGCATAACATTACATAATGCTACAAACTCTCCATAAATTTTTCACTCTCATAATTTTCTCCAAATGCCGCTTTCACTATTGCGTTTTTAGCATGCTTCCATGATTTCATGGTGTACATTTTAAAGGCACGCGATTTATAAAACGCCTTTTTACGCTTCAGTAGACTTTATTTGTGAATGTTTTGTGTTTATTTCTAGTCGAGAATGTGGATGGAAAAAGGATTTTTTACGTTTTATTGTCCACAGTAATTTATTTTTTGTCGTGCTATTTGTGTGATGCAAAATATTTGTTATGTAGAATAGAAATATTGATATGAAGATTTTGACAATCAACATGTGTACGTCATGGTATATCTCCAGATATCCACCATTTGAGAACGTTATCCAAATCATCTCACTCCAAACAAATCAAACAAAATTAATTGCCCTATGCAAATAGGCATTGTACTATGTAGTTTTTGTAAAGAAAGCTTTATTACTCAATTTGTCTATTGTATAATAAGGGTATATCAAGACCGACTGAAAACGAAGCCGGGTAGAAGTTTTAGTGACTACAAACACAATGAAACAAAAAAAATCGTGAAAAAACACGACTATTTTTTTGTGATGTTTTAAATATCATCGTGTTTGGGTGGTAAATCCATAGCTTTTGCTAAAATTATAATTAAAACTGTTGCATATCATAGCGTCTTTAAAAAAAAGGATGCATAATGTTTTACGAAGAACAACCCAAATACGATGAAAGGCAAACAAAAAAGACTTAAAAAGTCGTCGCTTTTTTTTACATTTTTATGTTGCATTATGTCTGAAGTCACTAAAACTACCACCTGGCTTGGTTATAGGTCGCAGTGTGGATACACCCTGTATATTATATATTTTAGTTTATAAAAGTAATTATTGCATGTTCCAGAGTTGATCAACTACACGCAGCCTGTGTACGTGTGGCGGGATGATCCCAACTCCAGACAGAACACTATCAAGGAGATTATTGAGAGAGCCACCTCCAAGGAAGACTGGCCGCAGGTAACATTCAACCACTAAATTCATTGCATAGCGATATCAGCCCATAAACGTCCCATTGCAGGGCATGGGCATCCTCAACCATCGAGAGTGCGATCCAGGGGGTTACTCTATGAAACGAAACGAACTTCGAATGTTCGGACGCCGTACGTAAAACTTCACTAATGTGCCTAGATACTTATACTCGTACTTATTTACTTACTCCGAATTTCGTATCGTTTCATAGAGTAACCTCCCAGACGGGTTAAGTCATATACAGTCGACTCTTGTTAATTCGAAACTTGAGGGACTCTTAAAATACTACGAATTATCGAGTGTTCGAAATATCAAAAGGTTCAAAATTTGTGAGAGAAAGTAAATACAACTGAATTATTAAGTGTTGATCAATTATTATTTATTAACTGCTATTAAATAACAATGACAAAACTTTAGAGGTACATTCGTGTACATACATGTATTCATAATTTGAATTAATTAATATTTCTAAAGAACTATGTTATACTGGTTTTCCTCTTTCTCTCTAAAACTTTGAATTGCCGAGTGTTGGAAGCCGTTGAGTTCGAATTAACGCGTCGTTTTGTTATATAGCAAAGGTTTTTTTCGTTCGAATTACCAAGTGCATAAAAATGTATTGATTTAGTTCGAAATATAAAGAGATTTTGTAGGGAACTCGTGATAACTTTGAATTATAGAGAGGTTCGAATTATCGCAGGTTTGAATTAACGAGAGTCGACTGTAGTACACCACGTTGGCCTAGTGCTGGCTGGCGGAGTTTCACATCATAGACAATTTTCCAAATCGCTATGGTCTGTAGATTTCCTCACGATGTTTACTTTTCCTTCACCGTTATAACGAGTGGTTTTTGCCTATCAATACACCCACGACTCCGAAAAGACAGAGGTTTATTCTGGGATTTGGGATGTCTCTCTCTTCAGCCACAGGAAGTCCACTGCTGAACATAGGGATCTCTGCATCGACCTGTTGGAAGCGGCCTGCATGCAAGTACTTCCTTCAACTTTAACCAGGTCGTCCATCCACCTTGTAGGCGGGCTTCCGACACTGCGCTTGCCTGTACGTAGTCTCAGAGATCGCCACAAATACCTATTTGGGACCTATTGTACGCACATATGTATTTGACTTACAGTACATCGCAATAAACATAACTAAAATGAAATATGTAAATTCCAAATATTGTGTAACTTACGTAACTCTCTGCCAAAATTAAGCAAGAATAATCTTTTGCGTAATTTAGTATGTCGACTTTCATATTTGAAGAGATCATATCAACAAATTATCTTGCTAATGTATGTTAATGTTATTTTCACTGTAGTCGTGTGCTTATCCTTTCACTTAACATAATACTTATTTTTAATTTTACCATTAAAATCACCATGCTCGTCTAGTGTGGGTTGGTGGACTTTACATGCCATAGAGATTCTAATAAATCCCTAGGGTATGCAGGTTTCCTCACGATGTTTTTCTTTACATAGCTTTACCTAAATAACGAGAGATTGACTATAAATTCACACATGAATCTGAAAAGTCACGAGGTGTGCCCTGGGATTCGAACCCGCGACCAATGTGAAGATGTTGGCAACCATGTCGGGTCCGTTTACCAACAGGTCACCACGCACTATTTGTAAAAAGGCATGTCTTAATATGGCTTAACATTGAGTCTTTTTTAAGGGGCTAGAAACTATGCTTATTTTTAAAATCGAAGAAATAATCATAGATAGAAAATAAACAATCTCTGTCAATGTTGTTACTTGTAAACAAATTAAGTTAAAGAAATTGTGAGAAAGTGAGAAAGCTGACAATAATAATTTATTATGACGAGCAGTACTGGTTTTGGCACTAGCGGCGCCGTCGGTACAGATAGTTAGGGGACCTTAGTGAAATAGGCTAGAGTCATAAATTTATTATTGTTTATATCAAAAGGTTACGTTATGTCAAACCATAATCAGAAAGATTTTTAAATCCGTTTAGTTATAAGCGAGTTACAAATATATAATCGTTGGTGGAGTGATAGAAAAGATGCAACATGCATGGCATGACGTCGTCTAATTTTAAATCCAATTTTGATGGTCTTTTCAATTTTAGTTTTTTAAGCGATACTCTTTAGGAACCATTACATACTGCTAAAAATATAACCTTGGACACAACCCTATTACTGGTACACCTTTGGTGCGAATGCTTGGCCACTCCATGTGTCATCCTAATCCAGATAACTGACTGGTGGTAGGTCTCTCATATGTGAGAGGCCGCCTGGGTGGGTACCACCGCATTGTCTATTTCTTCCGCCGAACACCGGTGTAGAAGCACTGTTGTGTTTCAGATTGAAGGACATTGTAGCCAGTGTAACTACTGGACATATTGAGACTTAACATCTTATGTCTCAGGATGGCAAGCGCAGTGGAATGCCAAGCATTGCTTTGTGATTCGAGGTATTGTTTGGTTCTGCTACTGTTTATGAGCTGTCGTATCGCTTACCATCAGGCGAACGGCATGCTCGTCTCGCTATTCATTGAAATAAAAAAATATATGATAAACAGAAAGTGGCAAAAATAGCCATACGCCCGACTGCGCTCTGCCCTATCCATGGTGAATGGTGATTCATTACGACCTTTTTCTTTTGAATCGTAATAAATACTCCCAACAGTTTCATACATAGGTCTAATTCCACATTAAGATCAATTACATCGTGTATTGTAGGTATCAAAAGTATGATACTATTTGGACACTACCACCTGCTTTGGTGTTTTCTGAACGCTATTACCTATTCTTCAAACGTGGCTTAAAGACAGTGTTCAGCACCCGGTAGGCAGTGGATTGTCTATGCCCCTGGCATTGTAGAGTCCGTGACTAGCGGTAGCCGCTTACCATCAGGCGGGCTGCTAGATCATCTGCCTATAAAGGCAACATAATAACAAAAGAAACCAATATTTGTGGGCCATCCAAACTTTTGTGTCGGTTTTGGGATCGAAACCTCTCGTTTTACGGTCAGTGTCTAAACAACTGCACCTCTGAGGCTATCAAAAGGCACATACACTTGCTCTCTGAACTATATTACAAGGGGTTATCACCATATCCTTGAGTTGGGCATCGATCGCAAATAAATTCACATCTCACTTCTATAGCTCAATTTTCTACCTAAGAATCTTAACAAATGTAAACAGAGTCACAAATTTAATAAGGTAACTGCATATAATCTATCCCTGTATCCCAAAGCAGTAAATTGGAATATGTGTAATTGGGAGAAAAAAAACAGTTGCAAAGTTTCACAAAGAACAATGATAATCCTCCATACATTTTTTTGTTGTAATTTTTTTTGTGTGTATTGAGTTGAAAAATATTTTAAAATATAGATTTCGAATTCCTGAACACTAATTTCTTAAGGTTTACTATTGTAGCAAGCCTAGGAAAAAAGATATTCCACTTTAAAGTTTTACAGATTTTTTATATCTTGTCACACTCTCTGGGTAGTTAATGTTATTTTGTTCCATTTATATTCGCGTGAGGCAAAGTTATGGCCCACAAATAAAAGTAAAAAAATATATTTTACACGCAATTTAAACATCGAGTACTTATTTATTTCATTAATCGTAATCTAATAGTAATATCATGTGCAATGAAATAAAAAGGAAAGAGGGGACAACTATATATTATTATTTGCACAATAGCGCTTTCTGGCGACAGAAGCAAATTGTTATTCCTTAATTAATTAATCAGTGATTATGTTGCTGTTCTCACTTCTCTGCACTATTTTTTTGCATTAATTATCTGAGAAAGATAATGCAAGAAAGCCATTCAGGCATATATTTTTTTGACAGCCTCCGTGGCGCAGTTGGTTAGACGCCGCCTGTGAAACGAGTGGCCGCGGGTTCGATCCCCGCACCGAGAGAAATGTTTGTGCGGCCCACAAATATTTCTTCCGGGTCTGGGTGTTTGTGAGACCGAAAAGTCTCTCGTAGTTCCTGATACCCACGACACAAGACTCGATCTTACTGTGGGGTTAGGACTATGTATGTGACTGTTGGGTGTTATTTATTATTTATTTATTTTATTTTAAAAATGGCAACATTGAAACGACATAACGCCTCTCCAATAAAATTGAAGCAAATATCAATAGAGTTTTACGAAAAATGTGTTTTCGTAATTCAGACTTAGGTTCGCCGTGAGCTAGGCACCAAAATTACTTAGAAAATTAATTATTAATATTTTTATACATGAAATTTATAGACGCTTAAGAATTGAATTAACAATGATTTTACCAATGTTCTTTGTACGGAGTCTATTGAGTCGGCGGACGTGAAATATTATCTCCAAGGCTGAATGGAAATATTCGTGGCTAACAAAATGTTTTAAGTATTGACGGACTGAAAAATCTTTTGTAGTTTTTAACACTCATGAGCCATGAGTATCAGGTACTATAAGATATATTTTTAAAGCTTTATAATTGAACATTAGTGACAAAAAAAAAATAACATAAACAAAATTTACAAAAAAGAAAAGAGTACAATGGCGCTCTTATCGCTCGAGGCGATCTCTTCCAGACAATTTATTTTTGTGCAATGCAATATATTTTAAGCAATGGTAGTGATTTTGCCTTATGAAACATTACAAGAATTGCCCTGGGCATTTGTGCTTTGCACAGCAATAGGCTTTGCTGTTTGATCTTGAGATGGATATTCGTTCGGCAAATTATGAGCTGCATTAGTCGTATATCTATCTGTTTTGAAATATAGGCCTCAACTATGGCTTAATTTAGATAAAGCTCATAGGAATGTATTACTGATTTGGCCTATAATAATTTAAAGATTGGCTGCCAGATTCATTATTTGAGAATAGGCTTTTTAGTCCACCACGCTTATTTTGGATAAATTCGACAATAATGAAATATGATTTAATGTAGCAATATTAGTGTGCCAAACTTGCATTCTAGCAATGAGTCACAGCTTACAATGTTTAGTACTTTAAATGAACACTAAAAATAACTATTGTTATTGAACGCGTGTTGGGATTCGGAAGCTTACACGTGTGATGGTGACGAAATAATGATATTGCACTTTTTCATAATCCAATTTTGACTGTGGCATCTACGTATATGATATTTCCATTTTTAGAACGAAGATCTTCAACGTTATAGCATGTAAATGCCTAATTGGTAAACAATATTTCTAATGTTAAGTGATTATCGTTGCCTACAATCGCACACAGTGATTAGAGACTGAAAGGAGGCATTTTTGAGATATTAAAAAAAATATGAAAAATTAGGAAATTAGATCCAATTGCCGAATTCTAAAAAATATATTAGTTACAAACCACAACATTGTCCCTCATAATCTTCACTTCACATTAAGACACAAATGTGGATCATGCCAACAAATAACACAAGATACATGATAGAGTGAAGCTCTATCATAATAAAATAAATTAATAAGTTCTTAATTATTTAACATAATAGAAACATCTAACGAAAAACAAACGAAACAGGAAAAAGTAAGGCACAGTGACTTGTCAATGTTATCGCCGATTCGATCAACTCAACTGGAGTGTTTTTGGCACCGACGTGGTTCCGTGCCCGGTTTTAAGTCTCTTTTTTAAAACATGATGCACACTATTTCATTATTTTTCATCTGTCACGACAAAGTATAATGCACCTGATGTCAAGGGATTACATATATCGGATCCCAGCAAATCTATTTTATATCCTTTTTTTATTTTGGGAGTATATTACAGATAATAACGATTCTTAGGGAAAACCATTAGATAATATACTAGAGAATGTTTGCAGTGTGCAAATAAAATGTTTGTAGCAAAATGAAGGGTACTGAACCGCTCCTTCTATTTCTGTCTCTGTCACGCCTACGAAATAACATTATCTTCGCTTCCGCTTCTCTGTATACCCGTGTGCACGCACCATACGCATAGATTTTGTTCCTGATGTCGGCTCTAATATAATACCTCAATGGGGATAACGAAATCACCTTCCTGCATTAGACGAACAAATACCTTCTACGAGTAAAACTGAGAACTAAGAACATTCATATTCTATAAAATATGTGTCGATCATTCAAGCTCGTTGTACTTATAATGGAATGCATAAAATCAGCTGTAAGCATCTGCTGTTATTTTAACACAAGAAAAAAAAGATTCCAACGAATTGAGAACCTCCTCCTTTTTTAAAGTTGGTTTAAAATAACGAATATCGGTGACTTGTGCACTCACCTTAAAACTACGGAAGTGTCTGTGTGGACAAATTGTTGAGTGGAGGTCGCGATTGAATGTTTCCACTTTGTGACCGCTGTGGTTAGTTTTTGTTCATTGGCAGCTTAACGAATTTCTATTTATTTCCGGCAATGATTATTTATTTGTTTATAAAATTTACAATGTAAACTTACAGCATATTATGCGAACACGTATTTCCACTTTAATATGAGTTTACATGATATTTACGCCCGCCGGCTCTAGATTCAAAACACCTCTGACGTGCGGGTTACTGTGGGCGGCCCGAACGGAAAATCTTTCTTTTTTTCTTGGCGTTGAACGTGTTAAGTAATTGTACTGTGGGGATGATATTTTTTTCCCTCGGTTTCTTTCTTCCATTTAAGGCGTTGGTGATAATTTGCCATCTGACGAGCTGCTTGTTTGTTTGACGTAATTTTGCTTCAAAAGCTTTTGATATAGATTGTCTACGACATTTGGTGTGCGAATGCGTGGTTGTATTGCTGTTGTCAAATATTAGGAACGGTTTTTCTCTCTTCACGTTTTATTATATTGGATATTTTAATACTAGTATATTAGGAATATAATATTGCATGCATGTTGTTTATAATATGAAAACATACCTCAAACAATTTGTTAAATAGATATTTTTAAATTTGAATTGCAGTTCCTAATTTCGCCACACTCCAATAGAGTTTAGATGAACTATATCGAATTTTTAATTTTCGAAAACTTATAATATTTCTGAAGCCGTTTCTTAGTAATAAACCATAGTCTATATTTCCAGGTGCTGATATTCCTAGAATGATGAATTACATCGAATTTTCAATCTAAAACTAATATAATATTACTGAAGGTGTTCCTTAGCAATAAACCATAGTCTATATTTCCAGGTGCTGATATTTCCAGAAGGCACCTGCACGAACCGGTCGTGCCTGATCACGTTCAAGCCCGGAGGCTTCTACCCTGGGGTTCCAGTGCAGCCGGTCACCATCAGGTATCCTAACGCGAGAGACACTGTCACCTGGACCTGGGAAGGACCTGGAGCGTAAGTATACTTGTCTCACATACTGAAATGAAATGTATTTATTGGTCATGTAGGCAATTAAAGAGCTCTACAAGTCAGTCAAGTATGGAACTTAATCTTTAGATTAAATATATTTTCTATTCTATACTTAGTGTTTTAATTTCTTACTTTAATTTATTTGTTAATTTTATTCCTTATTAGTATTTTATTAAAAGTATAAGTGCGTGGTGGCCTGTTGGTAAACGGACTAGACGCGGCTGCCCACATGTTCACGGTGGTCGCGGGTTCGAATCCCAGGGCACACCTCTGACTTCGGAGTCATGTGTGTATTGATAATCAATCACCACGCACTAAAACGGTGAAGGAAAACATCGTGAGGAAACCTGCATACCATAGCGATTTATAAGAATTCCTAAGGTATGTAAGTCCGCCAACCCGCACTAGGCCAGCGTGGTGGACTATATGGCCTAACCACTCTCAACCGTATTCTCGATTGTAGAGTAGGCCCGTGCCCTGCAGTGGGACGTATATGGGCTGATACAGATACAGATTAGTTGCTACATTTTGGTAATTTGTTATTCAAATAAATTCAAAATTTACGTTAATCAAAATAAATTAAGTAAATTAATCTAGAAAAGGATGGTTTAGAAATGGTAGAGTTAACATTAAGTATTGTAAGGAAGAGTTGGTTCTGACAGCCTCCGTGGCGCAGTTGGCTTCTATTATATTATTTACTCCATGATTCCACGTGTTGATGCTGGCTTACAGGAGTTGCAGTGGCGGGTGTGAGGGCGGGACAGTCTACAAAGACTTGATCTTAATGTAGAATCTGGGACTATATACGGCCGATGCCAATAATCAATCGAAAAAAATTAGATTGAAGTCAATCTGTTTTGTTGTCAATTGTTTTCTACTTTTCGATTGGTATCCTGTCATGTTGCCATAGTTTATTCACTACTGAGGTTGATTATTGGCAATATAGTATCAGAAAAACGATTGAGCTGTCAATCTAAAACGGCAAATTTTGGATTGGGTTTGTTTATTGGCAGCGGCTGATACTTGACTGTTGGGTTATATGTGTATGTTGGCCGAATCAGTTTGACTACTACTTTTCTTTAGTGAGTGATATTGACGGAGGTATACTATGAATTTATGTCCTACTTCGTCCCCTTTCAAAATACGGAACTAAAACAGAAATTTACAAGAAATTACCTGACTGATTTCGATTTTCCATATAACATTTCATACCTTCAGAATAAGGTTTAATAACATATACCTATTTTTAACCCGGGGTAGTGTAGCCTTAAAATGAAATAACTTTAAAATGAGTCCTATTTGACTGATGTTTGTGTTAATTCATTTTAAATAAAAATATAAAAGCAAAAAATAAAAAATGTTTTCTCCCCATTATGAGTATAGGTGAAGTAACGACTCTACTATTCCATCAACTAAATTTTTTATTAGTACTAAATAATAGTTTATTTATCTGTTAAGAGATGGCGCCATGGCTGATTTAGATCGCGGTATGGTTTCGTTACAGAGTTTTGTATAAGTAGGATATCAAGTTTCAGTCGTCTAATCCCACTTCTGAAATGTTAGTATTTTTGTAAACGTCAACTGCCTTGCAAATACCAGCAAGGTAGTAAGCGTTAGATACTCACGATAGATCAAGTTTCTACATTATATAGTTTTAACCGACTTCATACCAAGCAGGAGGTTCTCATACAAAACATACTCATAAGTATATTTTTTTACCACATTGGTTGATTGGTAGCGGTGGGCGATTATGAATGATCGGCATAATCGATTTATTTTGTATTACTAATGTTAATAATCGATTATGGAATTAGTAACTAATATGTTTTCATAATCGAATGATGTTAGCAACAAGAACTAGGTACCTACTAATCGTGTTTTATAAAGTTGACAGTTGTTCCGTGACTTTAGTAGTAGGAGGCATAGAGTTATAGGTAGTCACAGACTTTGGTAGTTGCAACTGACTACTAACTGTTATAATCGAGATATCTCGATACATTTTCATAATCGAATGATTTCGTTAGTATCTCTCATAATCGCCCATCGCTATTGATTGGTAATATTTTTAGATTAATATCTCTACTAATATAGTTAGGTGTGTATTTAATGCAATGAATGGCGGGACGAGCATGCCGTTCGCCTGTGGTGAGCGATACGACCACTCATAAACAGTACTAAAACTAAACAACACCTTGAATTACAAAGCAATCCTTGTCATTCCACTGCGCTCGCAATCCCGAGAAAAGATGTTAAGTTTCAATATGTCCAGTAGCTACAATGTCCTTCAATTCGAAACACAACATTGCATTTATACTGCTGTTTGGCGGGAGAAATAGACATTGCGGTGGTACCTACCCAGGCGACCTCACACATGTGAGAGACCTACAACCAGTGTTGTTTGGTGTTGCTACTGTCCATGAGCGGACATATCGCATGACATGCTAACAGCATTCTCATTTCGCCATTTATTTCTACTAGTGGTCGCCTAGTGATCGAAATTCGACCAAATCAAGAAGAGAAAAAGTTTTTACCTGTATGATGATGTTGTTATTCTGATAATTCGTGCACATTTTTTGTACCTGAATGTTGTTATTGCAGATTGCTGCTACAGAACTTTCTTTATGCATATAATGAATGATAGCGCTCAGTATTTCACGTAGTATTCGTCAAATAAATCTTTTCTGTTTGATATTCAACAAAACCACAGTAAACATTTTTTTCTGATTGACATTCAACTACATATGTCTATAATAAAGCAAAGAAACAATTTGACCAAAGAGTATGTATACGTGTACAAATACTTGTGTATGCGTGTGTCAAATGCATGCTGGTTTATTTATTGATTTAATGTACTTTTTATGCATTTTTATTAAAATCTTGTTTTATATTACATTTAATATTAGGCTTAATATTAATATTATTGCCTCATTTAAAATTAATATTCTCTTTTAATATTAATATTATTACCTCATTTGGCAAATAAAACCTTTTTTTTGATATGTCCATGTCAGAAGAACAAAATAAAAAAGAAAAGTAACAATTTGACACCAGAGTATGTATACTTGTATATGGATGTGTGCGTGAAATGCATGGCAGTGTGTGTAATGTTTTATTTTTTGATTTAATGTACTTTATAAGCATTATTATTGAAAAATATTAGCATTCTCCACTTCTCCTACACATAAACTATAAGTATGCCAAATTTTATGCTCCTGCGTCCGCGCAATTTTCGTAAAAAGGGATTCAAAGTTTTTGCATCACGTATTAATATATAGATAATCAAATAATCAAATATAATTGAAGGACGATAACGTATTGATTAACAAGATAATTATATTTTTTCTGAATTGTGTTTTTTACATGAATGGAATCGTGAAAATGAGTTTCTTTATGGTATACAGAATAATTAATAATAATAAAAACAAAACAAGATAAACGATTTTTTTTTCTAAATTCTTTTTTTTACATAGACGAAATCGTAAAAACGAGCTTTCAGTAATGATTTATAGAATAATAAATAATGGCACAAACAATATAATAACAAATCTTTTCCTCCATCAGGTTAAAGCTTCTATGGTTGACGCTGACTCAAGTGCACAGTTCATGCGAGATTGAGTTCCTGCCAGTATACTACCCTAGTGAGGAGGAAAAACGCGACCCTAAGCTGTATGCCAGGAATGTCAGGGACGTGATGGCCAAGTAAGATTTTTATCCTATAATAGTGGCTTAGAGTATTTGTAATATAGAGGGAGCGCTGTCTTATATTCGGGTCTTGAAAAATTTAAATATTTTGTTGTTCGTAATGTTGGTAGCGCTCCTACATTAGTGAAGATTGAATTAATTATTAGCAATAAATAACTTTAAATTCCTTTGATAACTGACATTATATACAGCTATTATCCTTTTAAAACGAGTTTGAGTTGAATTAAATAGCCCTGAACTATTTACTTTTCTTTTCAAAGTAATTCATGTATGTTGGACTACGTGTCTAATATCAGCCAAAAGGAGGGCAGAAAAGGTGGCCCGGCACCACCATTTTTATCTACGTTTTTGAAGTAGCAGCACTACCTCTTTGGGGCCATTACAGTAGACCATTGGGATAGCTTATCGTGTAGAGGGGACATAAGATACCGCTGAGGTCTCGGGTTCGAATCCCGGGTTGGGCAAAGTTATGTATATGTGTAATTGGCACAAGAATTCCTTTAGCCCGAAAAGATTATGTTCACTACTGTCTGCATGTTTTTTTCAGAGCTCTTGGAGTCCCAGTATTGGACTACACGTATGACGATTGCCGTCTCATCGCTCGAGCGAAGCATCTTGGAATACCTGGAGCCGCAGCGGCCAGGGAGGTCAGCGAACTCAGGGCACAGCTTGGGTGAGTGGACCATGATTATAGAATATATTATTATATGTGTATTACTTTCGCGCAATTTTTAATTTTTTTTTATTGCAATGATTGGCGGGACAAGCATGCCATTCTATTTTTTTGCCGTTAAAATTTCAATCCGAAACACAACAGTGTATTTAAACTGCTGTTTGAAGGGAGAAGTAGATATTGCGATGGTACCTACCCAGGCAATCACATATGAGAGATCTACCACCAATACTTTTATTTTAATGTGTACAATAAACACTTCGACAAAATATCAAATGTTATTACCATAGGCGACTTTTTATGTGCTGTATAGTGAGTGAAACACCCCCAACCCTGTCCCTTCCAGTCTAGAGCGTTCTCAGTTGGAGTTGCACCTGGCGGCGCAGGGCCTGGCGGGCAGGTCGCGCTGGCTGGCCGCCGAGGAGTTCGCGCAGCGGCTCGGCGTGCCCGCTGACCCGCGCTCGCAGAGACTCTTCGATATATTTGTACAGGTGGGTTGGATGTCGAGGAGTCTTTGTTGACTGGTTGTGATTATTTTATATTGTGGAGGTTCTCTTTAATTGACAGACAAAAACTGTGTTTTCTCGTATCTATGTTTCCTCCACTTGTCTCTCAGAAGGTTGTCTATATGAAAGTTCAGCAAAGGATTAATGAATACTATATTATTCACTACTTTTATATTTATCACTTACTACATAAAGTGTGTACGGTACCTAACGTCTAGTATGGCGAGGCGAGTGACGGAGAACGACTGACTATGGCTGGCGGGCACGCTGCCGCAACTACGAAATGCGCCTTCAGTAAAATATAAATTCTATGTAACATACAGTGTGTCCCTACAATATAAACCCATCATTTATTCTTATCACAGTTTAACGCAGTTTTGAAATACCGTTAATATGAACTGACTCAATAATGTTTTCCATACACGTCAAAAATCACTAGTCAGCTATTTAAAAGCTCATTAACTTTAAAATGGCCTTGACACTTGGTTAAGAAAAGTTTAAGGGGTAAAATGGCGTAAAATTTATGTACGTAGAATTTGAATATTATGATGAAATATGATTAGAATGGAATGTAAGTTGAATTACTTGTAAATTGTTTGGAACGTAGTTTATGTGAAAGAGACTACGAATGAAAGTACTCAAGATGGAAAGAGTTAGAGAATGAATGATCAAGATGTTGAAGTGCGGAAGAATGGAACCGGAGAGAATAGAATGGAAGACGGTTATGACGACGAATGAAGACGTTTAATTAAGAATTAAAGACGGAAAAAAAGATTATTTTCTATTCATGTTTACAAAGACAATATTCGTTTTATTTGACTCGAGGCGAAACTATTCACACTGTAAATAATATCAGATACCTAAACATACGCGGAGGGAGGAATAAAGAAACATTACGATAAAATATGAATGATATGTTTCAGAGGTCGAGTGGGCTGGTGTATTTCCCCGACTATTTGCTGTGCGCAATATTCCTGTCGCTGCAACACGCGCCGCTCTCGCAAGTGCTGTCCTATGGATTTAAGGTAAATTATTCTTACATAAATAGCCTTCGTTCATCAGCCTTTGTGTCGTAATTATCCTGGTGTGACGTAAATATATAATAATAATTTTACAGCCTAATACATATTTTATTCGAGTATTGTTTTAAACACTTATCATATTCTATCATCATCATTATCATCTATCATTGTCATTATCATCTACAACTATAGGAAAATAACTTCTTAAACGTTGTCTGTATTTGTAAATATACAGTCAAATTTATAAGTAGCCGGTTCCACAGTTGTACATATATTTTTCTATGAGGATTTTCTACAGTAAACTATTATATGTTTTTTTTATTTAAATCTTAATTTAGGCATCGCAGTTTAATCTACGAAACATTTACATTAACGCTTTAACTTTTTTTTGCGTGTTCTTCAGTTTTAGTGTTTTGTATGTGTTTTTTTTGTTTCATAAAGTTTATTATAATTAATATTATTTATAAACCGTCAAAACAATCACTAAATCAATAATTATACTACTGCCAGCTATACGACAGCACGCGTACCGGTCGTCTGGACATGGCGCACTTCGAGGAGGTGGCGACGCGCTGCCTCGCGCTGTGTCAGGAGGACGCGCACAACACATTCCGACAGGCAGACCTCGATGAGAAGGGATACTTGACTTATGGTAAGAGTTGTTATACGTACGCACACGGAAAGGCACGTACACGTATACGCACGCACACGCATACCATTTAAACCATTTATTTTTCAACACACACAATATAACAATAGAAGTAAGTTAAAAATAAGGTAACAGTTAACAGTCCCTTTCTGATATTTGCTGTAATATGCGTGGAGAATGAAGTGCGTGGTGGCCTGTTGGTAAACGGACTAGTCGCGACTGCCAACATGTTCACGGTGGTCGCGGGTTCGAATCCCAGGGCACACCTCTGACTTTTCGGAGTCATGTGTGTATTGATAATCAATCACCACGCACTAAAACGGTGAAGGAAACATCGTGAGGAAACCTGCATACCATAGCGATTAATAAAAAAATTCTATGGTAAGTAAGTCCGCCAACCCGCACTAGGCCAGCGTGGTGGACTATATGGCCTAACCACTCTCAATCGTACTCTCGATTGTAGAGTAGGCCCGTGCCCTGCAGTGGGACGTATATGGGCTGATACAGATACAGATACATGCGTGGAGAATGGATACCAGCTCAGTATACGCTGTTTTACAACAGCACTGATTTTCAGCTCCAAAGCCATCATAGTAAAACAATTCTACTATACGTGGGTTCGAAGTATATTATACTCTGACTCAAAATATATGCATGTGTATTGTGTACGTAAACGATTGTGTGCGCGCACGCACGTATTAGTGTGCGTTTCTTCGTTCTGCGCTTGAAAATTATGGTCGTTATTAAAACAGTTATTATTATTATTGGAATCTTTATTGTACACATTCGAAAATAAAACAATATACACAAACTAAAAAAATGAAAAGTACAAATGGCGGTCTTATCGCTTAAAGTAATGTCTAACAGACAAGCATGTGATGGATTTAGAAGAAGAGAAAGAGAGGGCAATATAATATAAATAAATAAAAGAACACAATACAGTTATGTATTACAAATAGTATCTATAATAACTATGTGTTATAGGTGTATAAAGGTGATAGTTCATAATACATATCAATTTGTATATTAGCATAACGAAGTGATAATAATGAATTTGATGATGTGATACAGTTGGAGTATCTGCAAGCAAGAAAAAAAATTCTCTCGGAGTCTTGGTCGATACAATCATGTCGGTTCGAAACGTGACACACTTTCCTCCATTGTGTTCTATAAACATCAAAATAAATATTGTCATATTCCTATTCCAGATGAGTTCATATCATACGCCCAAAAGCGGTCTGAATTCGCTTTCCTATTCACGTGCGATAATGTCCAACAAAAGCCAAAGACGCAGTGAGAAGAGAACCACATACCGACCGTGTGCAGTCAAGTGCCGTGAGCCGAGCTATGAGAACTCTGTGTTGGCAGCACTGCGCATCTGTCAACTGTCAGCTGTCATCTGTCAAGTTGACGTATAAGTGTTGCCAGCGGTATGTGCAAAGAAAGTCATATTGGTAATAGTATTACGTTTCGTTCGTATTGACGCAATAAAATTCTGTTGATAATTCTTTAAGGCATTTATAATTTTAAGTGTTTTATGAAGTTTTTTTGGAGATTATTTCAAGTATTGTGGTAGTTAATTTATTTCAATATGGCAACATTGTTAGTTAAACTTTCAAGTAATTATTTCCATAGTATTATAGTACAACAGTACCTTGTATAATTTAGTATTGTTTTTATTGAGATGTTTTATTGATGATTTTATGTAATATATTTATTTTTTGTTTTGATAAACAATTTTATTTGAATGTTATATTCTTTTTTTAACTGGTTAATCATTATAATATTAATTTAAAGAATGTTAAAGAAGCAATAACAAACTTTCTTTTAAAGAGGAATATTGAACAAGCTCGACAAATTGATTATAACTTCAATAAGATTTGAAAATAAAATTGTTACTTAGAGTTTGCTAAAATAGTAACTACGCAATCATTTAATGTTTTTGGTTATATAATGACTAATATATTTTGATAGTTTCATATTGCCAGGGAATATCAAAATATTCGTAGTTTATCGTAAGAATCTGCTCATATGATTATTTAGTCAATTAAACACCATTCCACAATACATTGCTTTGATATATTTCGAATACATTTAGGTTTCACTAGGAGTGTGTAGGAGAGTTCTAGAAAACGGTAGGTATGTGAAAGTAGATTGTGTATATAGAATGTATTTAAGGCTTAAGTTAAGAATATCATGTAGTTTTGCGTCGCCTCAAGTTGCAGAAATTTGTTATATTCCCTACATAGAACCCTTTAGGAATAGGCATTTTATGCCATTAATCTTCCCAGCTTAGGCAAATATCACATACTTCTAAAATTACCTTAGAAAATTTAAGTAGTAAAAATGAAATAACTTATTAATTAAATATTGTATAATTAAGCTACCTTATCAATTAAATATACATATCTATATGTAAAACGAGATTTTTAAATATTTAACTTATTTTACTACAATAGTAGTTTAATTTGAAATTGGCAACACCAAAATTTCAGTTTCCGTAATCTGCCGCTTGGGGCACGTGAACTATCAAGCATAAGAGGTTATTAGGCGTATTTAGCAAATAATTTAATGTAAGTCGGTAATTAAGTGGATATAAAAACTCCCACGTTGGGCTATTATTGTTGAAACCATGAGGTATTAGACCTCAAAGGGTGTTACATTTTTATATTGCACCATTTTTAATCCAATACACTTACACCCGTATTCACAAACAATACTATGAGGACGCATAGTGTAGCCAAACGCACAGAATTGTCAATTTTGATTCATAAACAATACTTGAGTGATGAGTGACACTATGCGTTCACTTAAGAAGACCCTCAGGTAAAGAAACTCAACCTAAGCTCAACAGCTATTTTACGCAACGCATAGTGTCGATTGTAAAAAGTAAAAGTGACAGCTGTGAATGTAAATTGCAATTTCATGTTATGTATTTTGCACTAAGGTTTTGTACTAGGTTTTTTCCATTTTCAATACAAAGGATTACAGCAGCAAGAAGTTCGACAATTATATTGATGACACTTATCGTCCTGCGTTCGGTTAGGACACCGAACGCAGGACGATAAGTGCAAGAAATATTATTCGAGATTTTCAAAATCCTTTTGATTTTTACAATGACAAACAATTTAGAAGACGCTATCTATTTACTAGGGATATTGTTCTTCATGCACTTTTGCCACTAGTCTGAAAGAGGCCTTTCAATACCGCCTATTCACCAATTACTTGTGGCCTTAAGATTTTATTCATCTGGGAGTTTTCTGTTGGTAAAGGGACTAGATGCGACTACCAACATTTTCACGGTGGTCGCGGGTTCCAATCCCAGTGCACACCTCTGACTATTTGGAGTCATGTGTGTATTGATTCTTTGATAGTCAATCACCACGCGCTAAAACGGTGAAGGAAAACATTGTTACGAAACCTGTATACCATAGCGATGTATAAAAATTTATATGGTATGTAAGTCCGCCAACCTGCATTAGGTCAGCGTGGAGGACTATATGGCCTAACCACTCTCAATCGATCTCTCGATAGTAGAGGAGGCCGTGCTCTGCAGTGGGACGTATATGGGCTGATACAGATACGGGAGTTTTCAGGTTAGTAATCATCTATTTGGATGCAGGCTGCCTCCAACACGTCACTGTGGAAATCATTGGGAAGGGGGGAGGCCTATGTTAACACCCACAATTTACCACTTAAAAATGTGGGAAATAAATTTTAATAAATATTTGGAACGTAAATATTTGAAGTTGTCAAAGGCGTCACTCACAATTAATTCGCGGGACATGCGCGGACACCAATTGTCAAACACCGGAGAGACATTAGCAACAGTAATTGACCAATCACTGATCCGCTTTGGACACTGTGCGTTCCCTTAGTAAAAGGGTAACTCAAGTATTGTTTATGAATAAAAAGGCTGAGCGGAACGATCACTATGAGAAATGTCTTACTTAGCATAGGGTTACTTCAACACTGAGTAAAGTATTGTTTGTGAATACGGGCCTTAGACTAGTTTTTGACTATATGACAATTTGTTTTGTGAATCTCCTTTGAAATAAAGGGAAGGGAAAGCAGTTGATTATCTCTTCTGTCTGTGTTCTGTATACTTTCCCCAACAACTGTACGTCAAGTACTCGTATCATAGTGGGACGTACTTTATAAACATTACGTATTGATTTCTATGAAACGTCAAATTTTTCTTATACCTAGAAATGCATTGAGTAACTAAATTGACTGAAGTTGAACACACATTATTGACCCCTTTGCTAAAATAAATACGTTATTTTAGCATCATATCGACGGTGAAGAACCAATACCTCCTATCTGAAATTTTATGAGAAATTACCTTCTTTATTGTTTTAATTGTAAGAGTGTATTAAGCCGATGTTTTTGTGAAATCTACTTAGGCTCAGTTGCACCAAGTAACTTTGCCAATACCTTTGCCTATGAAAATGTCATCGCCATACATTTGAGATGTATTTGACCTTGCGAATTTATGGAATTGACAGTCTCAAGGGCAAAGGTATTGGCAAAGTTAGTTTGTGCAATTGAGCCTAAGTGTATTTTACCATACATTCGCATTGTTACTATTCCCCACTAATAAATATATTTACTACTCATTAATGAAACAAAAAATTAAACTTTTCTTTTCAGTTTGTGTAAATTTATAACTTTCAGTTAGGAGCTATTGGCACTTCGCCGTCGATATAAAACGTTCCTCTCTATGTAATTTGCACACACCAACTTCTATAGTATCTTGTCCAAAAAAACGAGAAATTGTCTCCCCTTCTATTTTGAAGAGAGTCTCAAATCAACTTGTCAGTATTATTAACTTCCAATTTTTGCTATAAATTACTCTATGCAATGTTTATGCGATTTAGTAACCGTCTTAATCTCAAAAGCTACATCGAAATCTGTCGAGTAGTTTTCTACGTTTCAATACTTTGGCTCAACTAATTCCCACAGATTGAAAAACACACTTCATGATCTTATAAATTAATTTGAAAGTGTAAGCCTTATTCCATAGCGTAGGTTATTTATTAATAGTATTTAGGCAGCCATTTTGAATGTGATAATTTTAAGAAACATGGCACGTAAATAGTGTTTTTGAACTTAGGGTTATACGTCCGCTAATAGAAATAAGTATTGGACAAGTTTTTCAAAAACAATTTCTAAAAAATTAGTATAAATTACATTTTAAATGCGTTAATGGTTTTGACAGTTCGGTGAATGTCTTTTTAAAAGTTTTGACACCTGTCAATATAGTTTTTAATTGCATAGACGAAGTAGAGCCAGCTGTAATGACTATTGATCTTTTAGGGAAATTACTTAACAATATTTTAACATATTAAATGTGTATTGATTTAGTGATTGTAATAATGTTACATTAAGCTATGTGAAACGAGGTTTTCTTCATGTCATTAATTGTGTATGTTTGATTATCTTTGCAATGTATTATATAGACGCTATTATTATACTTAAAATAGTAAACTTATTGTTAATAATTGTAAAAATATTCTCAAATGACGAATTGATTTTGTATAGTATTTACTTAGTTTCGCAAATTTAGTTTAAGTGAGGACGAAACAAGTACTTTAGGTATTATGCCGATATAGTTAAATTTTTAGTATTGCTGTACTATTTAAATACAAATAGTATTTGCCCTTAAAGTTATCTTTAGTAAGACATGACTGTAAGTTATCCACTTAATTTAATATTCGGGCGATTTTTGTATATTTGAAATACGAATGAAATGGACTATTTGAATATTAAGAAAGAAAAAAGAATCACTTGTTTGATGAGTCGTGGTAAATTTTGAGCTATTACGAAAGTATGATGTAATTGCAAGTATAGTGACGTCATACGTTAAAAAATACCATTCTGAGCGAATCTTGTCTTGTTGCAAATTTACGTAAAATTAATATTGCTTTTTTTAATATTCAATAAATTAGTTTAAAATGTCGAAATATGTTTAATTAACAATTTTCGATTACACAATAATTAAGCAACTGCGATTAAATATATTTTGACAAGTTACAGTTGGATTATAATAATATTCTACTTCCTTAAATATTTTCCATTGCAACTTAAATATTTCGGTTTTAAACAGTCTTCCCGTTTCTAAGAATCTCTTTGTAATGATATTTTACGTTATATTTTTATACCTTTTAAGCAGGTCATCTAGCCGCTTTACATAATTATAAAACTGTATATTCATTTTATTCAACGATATTTAATGTAGTTAATAAAAATATTTTAAAGTAAGCATTTAGTGTAGTATGTCGTAAAAATCGTTTCGTCTACAAATAAGAAGGAACAATGGGTAAGATAATCTACATCGAGGCGACAGTAAGAACAATTGTAAATAGAATATTGAGATTTCGTTTTAGTTCTACAGTAATGATGCTTTATTTATTTGTACGTAGTTTTTGATGGTATAAGAGCTTTCACATGTTAAGCGATATGTTGAAATAGTAATAAAATAAATGAGTGAAAATCTTTTTATGTTGTTTCTATATTTTACTACAGGTTCATTGACCCACGGGTAAGGTTAATTGGGCGCCTATGTTTTCCATGATCTAGCCTGTAGTGAGTGCTTGAAATTTTAAACGGACCTAGATATAATTTTTATCATCATCTGAAGTCACAAATCTGCTGGTGATTAAAATTTCTCCCAAGTATTTTCACATCCAAGCGACCTCATGCTACCTTCATTACGGTATAACGGGTTGTATCGAAACTCCCCCTTAATAGAGTATTTCTGGAATGTGGAAATATGATTTCAAGTATACAAACACTTATTTGTAATAATTCATACTTAAACGTTTCTGTATCAGCCCATATACGTCCCACTGCAGGGCACGGGCCTCCTCTACAATCGGGAGTACGATTGAGAGTGGTTAGGCCATATAGTCCACCACGCTGGCCTATTGCGGGTTGGCAGACTTACATACCATAGTTATAGTTAAACGTTTAAATAGTCTTATTTCTATTCAGCCTCGAGTATCGATTCACTATATTTTATTGGTATTTATTACATTGGTAATATATACTTAAAATAATTACAGAAAAAAATTAAAAATATAGGGTAGAAAAAAAAGATGACTTATGATATTTGTTTAAAGCATTGTCATAGTATTATTGGTGTTATTCCTTGCAAGTGAATGTGACTGCCTCGGTGGCGTAGTTGTACTACGGTACGGTTACAAAGCTGAGGTCTCGGGTTCGAATCCCGGGTTGGGCAAAGTGATATTGGATTTTTCTATTCAGTATCAGCCCAGAGTCAGGAATTTGTGCCCGATATGGCGATAGGCTCGCCACCTATCACATTGTGGGACGGAACATGCAAGGCGAAATGTGGGTGCCCTGGCACCTCTGCCTACCCCTTCTGGGAACAAGGCGTGAGTGTATGTATGTATGTATGTATGTATGAATTCTTTGTTTTTCTTTGGGTGGTAAATATATAGTGAACCGATTAAACTGAACTGCATTATAGGTAAGTTACTTTTATTTAATCTTTACTTTCAGCCTTGGGACATGAAGACATTCAGCCACTGGCGGTTTCTTAGAAATTTTCAGAGACTGACCGCGAGTGATAAATCTGGTGTGTTATAGCTTTTTTTAATGACAGAGGAGGCAAATGAAGCCGTTCAGCTTCAAAGATTGTCATGTAAAATATATTCCATGTTAATACAGAGAATTAATGCATTAATCTCCTCAATAATACATGAAGCAGTCGAAATGTGTATACAGGCGTGCCTGGCCAGTATAGTTTTTGTATAATTTCACCTGCTTTTGAATGTATTACTCGGTCACAATATCTCTGCACCTCGCAGGAATGCGATGCCCGCTGTCCTTTCTCCTTCCCGCGCTCGTCCGAACACGACAGTACGGTTAGCACTTTCGTTGCCGATACTGCCGATACGCGTCTCAATAAAGTTTTAATTTTTAAACATATTGATGTTATAAATTAATATTTTCTGGAATCACGATGTACAGTTTATAAACTAAATAAGATTAAAAAAACAATGTTTAACTTTTTTTCTATCATTGAATTACGTAACATTTAACAGAAACATTAATTCAATCCATAGATTTAGTATAACTACATCTATGATTCAATCATTACACAAAAAAGTAATGTGGATGGTTATTTTACACTCCGTACGCGCCGACATGACGTCATCAACGCCGGGTGCACAGATATTTTGACCGAGTTACTATAGTTATATTTTTATAGGTACTATTTTCTGGTAACCGGTATTAAACCAGTCTTACAAACCAGAAGTTAGGACGATTTTCTTTTACAATAATTAACGCGCTAGTGGGTATTCATAAAGTTATTTTTATTAACAATCAAAATTCAATACCTTATCCTAGGTTATATGTCGTTAAAATCTAATTACTGCAAAATGTATTAATCAATCAAAGAAATGCAAATATTAAGACCGAATAACAATATTAGATCGATGGAGTAAATGTCCAACCGTTGCCGACCAAAATCGAATGAATCCGTTTCTCTGTGCGCAATGTCTTTTACTACTTTTACTACTTGGTCGGAGAGGGAGATTCTTCTTCTTTTGGTTTAAGTCCCCTTTTCATCGCTTCGTACCATTTTTGATGATTATCGAATATCCTGCGAATCATCGTTGTTACGTCGACATGTGCAGCCAGCATCTTCTCATAAAATATGAGGAACCAAATGAAGTGAGTCTTGTACGGCAACATGCTCATCTGAGCGTACATGTTGTCCATTTTAAGCATCAATTGTGACATAGACCCGAACATAAAGGCAAGGTTGTAGGTAACATCTGATTGGTATTGTTTTCTAAGCGATCGTAACTTGTCAAGTCTATACCTGGTGGCGTAGACTGACTGCTTCATCATATCTAACGCTTTTACTATAAAGAATGGTTTCGAATAGTAAGCTTCGTAGAGTACTGATTCGTAAGGAGGGTACTGACGACGGCTATCTTCAGTCTTTCGGTATTTCTTCTTGGCTATTTCTACTATTTTATGTATGTTCTGATAGTCGAGGACGCTGATGTCGACGTTGTCGTCGTTGAATTTCTCAGAGGGTGTATCGTCGTTACCAAACAGGAAATCGAATAGGGAACCATCGCTTGAAATTGAGCTGTTGATGATGTTGTGCTTTAATAGCATTTTGTCGAGGAGCTCCGCGTAGGGGACTGGTTCACCTGGTCGTAACTCTATTGCTTGAGGCAGTTTTAATTCTAGAAATTACTTTGTGTTTAAATAAACTTATAAAATAAATTCAAGACAAGTAAACCTAAAAACCATTGCCATAGGAAGCTTATTTTGCAGTATGAATGTGCCTCAATCAATGACAGCATAAACTCAGTCTCCAGACAACCAACGTGAAGTGACTGTTTTGCTGTCGTATTTCGTAATATAATTTATCGTCAATTGTCGACGACTATAATCTAAATTGGCGAAGGAGCATTTTGCTCTAAATTATCGTTGTATGCAGTGCAACACAATTTTTAGAGATATTTTATATTGTGCTGCATTTGGACTACGGAGAAATCAATCGCACTGTAATTTTAAATTTACTTACCATTAAAAATTACAAGTGAAAAGATCAATATCATTGTATTTTGTGGTCGAGGCAGTATGCTTTCATGTGAACCACGAGCCCGTTGAAAAAATCGTTTATATTTTATAGTGTTCGCAAGTAAATTAATTACAACTGCTGTATTTAATTATGTGATAAGAGGGGAATAGGATCTTAGAAAGAAATACGGATTGTTTCCAAATACCTTTATTTTTTTAATGGTAAGTGAATCGGCCGCTCATGGACAGTAGAAAAACCAAACATCACCTTCAATTACAAATTAATGCTTGGCACTCCACTGCGCTAACCATCCTGGGACATAGGATGTAAAGTCTCAATATGTCCAGTAGTCACTCTGGCTACAGCAGTGCTTTTAAATTGCTGTTTGGCAGAAGAAATAGACATTGCAGTTTTACCCACCCAGGTGGCCTCTCACATATGAGAGACCTACACTCACATCACCATTAAACTAAAATAATAACTGGATATGACTTGGGTAAAAATCTTCTGATAAAGAGTTATTACTTTTTTGCTAGAAAGTATATAATTCAAAGTTGATCTCAACAAAATTGTGGAGATTATAGAAATATTTTCAGACCATAAGAGCATAACTCCATAAATTCGAATAGGATCGTTATGATCTTTTGGATATTTGGTTAAAATAATATGTTAATAAGAGACGGGTTACAGCGATTAAGGTGCATGATGGCGGGAGAAGGGCGAAGCATTAAATACGCAAAGTTATATAAGTAGATACATTATAATTCACTGCTATAACGAGGACGAGTCGATTCTGGCGTTTGGTGACGATTCTCCATTAAAATCATTATTGACAAATACATAAATATCGGTGCGTTCTCAATATCAGGATAGGTTTATTACTCGATAATTTTAAACATAGATAATTCAAGAGAAAACGGATTCCATAAGTTATTTCTTTTATGTTTCTGGATACAATAGAATAAACCTAACCCACATACGAATACTTTCTTAAATGTAATTCGAAAAGATTATCGACTGATTATTTCTTCACTGTGGGTCTCGTCAAAGACATCCATTTAGGAACTGGTGACGTTATTCCGTGCAACAAGCTATACTTCTCGTCCACCCTTATCAAAATCCACCAAAGATACAAGAAATCCACGTGTAATTTTGTTGCTTTTAAGTGTAATTGTATGAACCAATCGTGGTAGAATCTCCTCTGCTTTCTATTGTTGTACATCATTGTGTATACATCCATCATCCTTCTGAATATTCTTCTTAATTTCCTGTACACGAATGCTATGCGGTATCCAGTATCAGTCCTACTGAAGTATTTGCATGACTCTAAATCTCTCAGCTTGTGTCTTGACATGTATATTAGTTGCAGCATTAGATCCAAAGCCTTTACTTTAGTCATGTGCAACGACCCAGCTTTGAAACTCGAGACACCATAGCCCCAAAATAAAATTTGTCTTCTGGTATCGTTTGCACTAATCCCTAAAGACTCGTTGTTTGACATCGTAGTATTATCGATAGGCTTAGCTTCTAACAGTTCTAGTTTCTTCCTGAATTTTGTCAGGTTCAATTTTTCTAAATTGACTGTGATGTTTTTAAAAAACACTCCAGGAATTAAATCAATGCTATCATCTTTTATATGTCTCGTGCTAAATAAATCGTTTATATCTGGGTACCCTTCATTGAACTCTTCGATATATGCATGAGATAGCAATATAAAAGCTGAAACAGGTATTATTTTAGATTAAAATCATACATACATAAACTCACGCCTATATCCTAGAAGGAGGTCTTGTAAGTTCTGTTCCCCAATGTGATAGGTGGTGAGCCTATTGTCATATCGGGCACAAATTCTTGACTCTGGGCTAATAATGAATAGAAAAATCCAATATCACTTTGCCCAAGCCATGATTCGAACCCGAGACCTCAGTTTTGTAACCGTACCTTAGTATAACTACGCCACCGAGGCAGTTAAAATCATCAACCTCATTAATTTAGTGAGAGCGAGGTTGTGAATTATGAGATTTGGATGGTATTTTATCACGGCAATAAGCCTAGGTAACTGAAAGTTGTAAAGAGTGGGGCACTTCTACTTGTTTCTTTATAATTAAAGGCGTGAAGTTATGTATCCAAAGCCATTACATGCAAACAAGCGAACGACTACCTAATGGATGGCTCTATTGATAATAACAAACAACTCCCCACGGTTCAAAGCCGACATCTGCATGTCCCGATATTGAGGTGACAAAATATAATTATGTATGTCATATTGATGGCCCTTATTTCTTGAATAAATAAACTAATAAGTAGAAATAATAACGAATACATAAGACTCACAAAATAATATGGCAATCTCTGCTATCTTTGAAAACATCGTGCAAACTATACGAATACTGTAATATTAACATTTTATTACCTAATAAAGGAATAGTGCGTCGAAAATTCATTAAGATTTGATGAGATTACGTAATTGAAGATAGAGATATGTTACATAATAGAGCTATATTTAGGGCTATATTGCATTCAAGAGACTCGTCTTAATTCACCCGAGTATAAACAGTGAATTACATCTAAGTATCTTGTGAAAGGAAATAAAAAAATAAATAACAACCGCACACATAGTCCTAACCACTAAGATCGAGTCTTGTGTCTGAATGTCAAATGTTTCTGATGAATTTCAGGTTTACTCGCATTTTAATGGTTTGTCCTTAATCGGTCTCCTTTTTATCCGGGCGACAGATTTTTATAGAACAAAGTAATTATCATCAGATTTTATATTTTGTTCACAGAGCCGAAGGTAAAATACCATTTTTTTTTACTTCAAGGTTATTTCTCCAAGAACTTCAGGTCTGGGTCGCAATCAGGTTTATATTTATTGAAAAATAATTTGCCCTAGGGTAAAATAGGTCTAGAGTCTAGACCAAAAAGTAGGTTTTATAGAGGGACAAAATATTTGCACCGACACTAAGTTTCATAGTAAAAAGGGCATTTTTCTTTTCAAGTATACCGCCGAAAATTGTTAGATACGCAGATTTTTCGCAATCTTGCAATACCAGAAGGGTAGATTGACACCTTTCCTTTCGCAAAAAGAAAAGATTTAAAAGAAATCGTATGGAGATATGAAGATGTTGAAGATTAATGGAAGTTTCCCTTCACCATGTAACAAGATCGTTTTATTGACTTGCTTTAATAAATTCTGTGCTTATAAATCTAAAGCTTGAAGGTAGTTAACAAACAGCACAAAAGATAATTCGATAATAATATTATATCTAGGAAATTTTCGTTGGAAAGTAATCCATAACACAATTTCACTGAAACGAACTTTTTGAAGAAATCAGGTGTTTTAAAGTGGGGTGGTTGGGACGACGTTAAAAGGTGTCTTTACCTCCGACGCTTGCTTCATGGAAGCATCAGTTTTATTAACGTAAATATGTTTGATAAGGTCCGTCGTATCTCTAATATCCACATCGTATCTCACCACCCTTTCATACAACCGCATTAGTGAAGTCAAACTGCGGTAATCCGGGTTCGAGGCGTTTTGCCGCGCAGCTAGAGCGTAAGTCTTCCTCATTTCATACTTCAACCTCCGTATTCTATTGAAAAGGTATCCGAGTTGATATCTCTTGTCATTGCGCATCGTTTTACACGCATCCAGAGCTTGATACACCTTATACCTCGTATGAACGAGAAATTGCAAATTAATATTTACTAACATTTTCTTTTTCTTGTTTTCAATATTCGAATAATCTTGAGGGTCTTCGAAGCCGTAGAAGTAGCCATAACTTCCTCTCCTGGTCTCGTTATGAATCCATTTAAATTCAGTTGATATTCTGTTGTAGTCCGCCAGGTCGTAATGGTTATTGGGGCCCAGTATATCTAGATCGATTAAATCATTGTAGTCTGCGTCTTCATCTTCTTCAAAATTTTCAAATTCGTCATCTGTCGTGTTGGTGTCGGGTGGCAGGAAGAGTTCTCTCAAGCTGTAGCTTCCGTGAGTAGCTTCATAGAATTCATAGGGAAAATATTGAATTGCATTGTAGATAGGTATAGCTGTAAGAATAATAATGCGATTATTAGAATAAATTTTACGGTTAATTTAAAGCGACTGCCTCGGTGGTGTAGTTGTACTACGGTACGGTTACAAAGCTGAGGTCTCGGGTTCGAATCCCGGGTTGGGCAAAGTGATATTGGATTTTTCTATTCAGTATCAGCTCAAAGTCAGGAATTTGTGCCCGATATGGCGATAGGCTCGCCACCTATCACATTGTGGGACGGAACATACAAGGCGAAATGTGGGTGCCCTGGCACCTCTGCCTACCCCGTGCGTGAGTTTATGTATGTATGTATGTAATTTAAAGCGAGTGGCGGCCTGCAATGTAAAAAAAATATTACTCACATAAAAAAATAATTATAAAAATTCTACTGGTTGGAAATAAGCTTTTCTTATTATCCATGCTCTTAATAGGTTTGAATTGAAATGAAATTTCTCGTTAACAGAAATGAAACAGCGGTAATGATGCTAATTAATTGAATTATAAATTAGTAATAACATTAAACCACACTATGTTTAATTTAACCTCCGCGGCATAGTTAGTTTGTTGCCTGCAGGTTTTACAAAAGCAGAAACTGTCTTCAATGCTGATCGAAGAATGTTTGTGAAGTCAAATTGAATATTTAAACAACCTATATAATTTATTAAATGACTTCATGCATTATTTACCAATAAATTCGGATACAATCACTTACATAATTAATTGAACCAAGTAAAATCTATATATTAACCACACAAACACGACGACAAAAATATACAAATAAGGGGGCCGCTTGTTTTTCTAAACTTGTATTTGAATTTGTCTGCAGTTACTAAACGTTTACATGTTTTTTTTTCTTTCAATGAATGGCGAGACGAACAAGCTGTTCGCCTGATGGTAAGCGATACGACCGCTCATAAACAGTAGCAAAATTCCACTGCGGTCGCCATCCTGAGACATAAGATGTTAAGTCTCAATATGTCCAGTAGTTACTCTTTCTACAATGTCCTTCAATCCGAAATACAACAGTGCATTTACACTGGCTGTATCATGGAAGAAATAGACATTGCGGTGGTACCTACCCAGATGATTTATTATAGTGTTTACTTTTATGAATGTTAGCTGGCAGGTGATGTTGAGTATGTTAGTAAAAGTAATTTTTTTTTTTTCATTCATTTTATTTTAATTATATTTTTTTTTATATATTTTAATATTTATTTAAGTGCGTGGTGGCCTGTTGGTAAACGGACCAGACGCGGCTGCCAATATGTTCACGGTGGTCGCGGGTTCAAATCCCAGGGCACACCTCTGACTTTTCGGAGTCATGTGTGTATTGATAGTTAATCACCACGCACTAAAAACGGTGAAGGAAAACATCGTGAGGAAACCTGCATACCATAGCGATTCATAAGAATTTATATGGTATGTAAGTCCGCCAACCCGCACTAGGCCAGCGTGGTGGACTATATGGCCTAACCACTCTCAATCGTACTCTCGATTGTAGAGTAGGCCCGTGCCCTGCAGTGGGACGTATATGGGCTGATCCAGATCCAGATTTTAATATTTATGTGTAATTATGTTTTCAGATAACGAATCTTATTATTCTGCTACTGAGTCATCTTCTTTATGCAGCGATGACAGTTTATACAGCGATCTGTTAGATACTTTCAGTAACACTAACGTTCATGCCGTCCTGATTTCCGAGAGTTGGCTCAAACCTCACCTTTCTTCTGCTACTTACCCTCTCCCCGGTTTTCTGCTAATTCGAAACGATAGTATTGCTGGAAGAGGCGGTGGAGTGGCAATCTACCTACGTAGCGATTTCCCCTATAAAATTATCGCCACTTCTTCCGATTCTTCTTCTCCCCCTACTGCCTCTGCAGAGTACATATTTCTTGAGGTCTGGGTCAAGGGAGCTAAAACTATCCTTGGTGTAGTTTACTGTCCTCACTCCTTAAATTACTTCTCCAGTCTTGAATTAGTTCTGGAATCCTTGGGGTCTGAATATGCACACCACATCATCATGGGAGATTTTAACACCAACCTCCTCGCCCGATTTTCCCATAATTCCCGTAAACTTCTAGATGTCGTTGAGTCTGCCAATCTCAGTGTCTTGCCACTTCAAGCTACTCATCACAACATCAACGGAGAAGACACTTGGCTAGACTTAATCCTCATCTCCAACCCTTCCCTTGTGTCCTATCATGGTCAGTTTCCTGCACCTGGTTTCTCACATCATGACCTCATTTTCCTTTCCTACGTCCTTAAGCCTCCTAAATCCTGTCCTAAGGTTCTGCATATGCGTTGTTTTGGTAGCATGGATGTTTCTGATTTATCAAGGGATGCCGCTAAGCTTGATTGGGCCGACCTGATTGCAGCTGGTACAGTGGATGAAATGGTCCAAATATTTAACACTAAAGTTTATGCACTCTTTGATGTCCACGCTCCTGTCAGGAAAATCAAGTTGAAGCGCCCTCCGGCACCCTGGATGACGGATAACATTCGAATGGCGATGAGACGAAGGGACAGGGCTTTCCGCAAATTTAAAAAAGACCGCACTGATATTAGCTGGTGTCGTTTTAAGGCTGTAAGGAATCGGTGTAACCAGATGGTTCGTAATGCTAAACGCCGACATATTTTTAACAACATATCTTCCTCTCCTGCTAATACCTGGAAGTTCCTTAGGACTTTGGGTATTGGTAAGGAGAAAAGCCAGGACTTCCGGGGAACATTGGACTTGGATGAAATCAACTGCCACTTCTCCATTTCTTCTCCGATGGATTACCAAGTCAAATGTCAAACTTTGGATTTTCTGGGCAACCTACCCCATCCTGATATAAATTCCTTTAAATTTTCTCCAGTTGCTCGAGACGAAATCAAAAAGATAATCCTCTCCATCAAGTCAAACGCTATCGGATACGACAATATCACCCGTCGCATGATTGTCGTGATACTTGATCATCTCCTTCCAGCGCTTTCCCATATAATTAATGCTTCCTTAAGCATGGGAGCTTTTCCGTCATTGTGGCGAAAAGCCTATGTTATCCCCCTTCCCAAAGTCTCTAATCCTACCCTCAATATCCACTATCGTCCTATATCCATTCTTCCTTTCCTATCCAAGGTGCTTGAAGCATGTGCGCACAAGCAGCTTTCCAGGTTTGTGTATTCTAACAACCTGCTGAGCCCGTTACAGTCCGGCTTTCGACCTGGCCATAGCACCATTTCCGCACTCCTTAAGGTAACTGGCGACATTAGGGCTGGTATGGAAGACACCCGGATCACTGTTATGGTCCTGGTTGATTTTTCAAACGCCTTTAATGTCGTCAATCATGACATCCTACTGTCCATCCTATCCCACCTTATGATTTCTCCCGTAGCACTGGATTGGTTCTCTTCTTATCTTCGAGGGCGTGAACAGTCGATCCGTATCGGCGAGACTACGTCAAAATGGTGCGACCTTGACTCTGGCGTTCCTCAAGGCGGTATTCTCTCTCCTTTACTGTTTTCTATTTTTATTAATCTCATTACCAAAGGACCTTCGATGCGCGTACCATCTTTATGCCGATGACTTACAGCTTTACTCTCAGTCAAGTATCGATTGTGTATCCTTGGCAGTCAAAGAAATTAATAGTGACTTGGACGTTATTCGTAGATGGTCTCATAATTTTGGTATTAAGGTTAATCCTGGTAAGTGTCAGGCCATTATTATGGGCAGTCAGCGTTTGATGAGTAGGTTGGATACAACTATTATTCCACCGGTTGTATATGACGACGCTATTGTAGGTTGGTCAACAACAGTTAAGGACCTTGGGCTTCTCATCGACGCTAATTTAAACTGGCGCGCCCAAGTCACCTCTGTTTGCCAGAAAGTCACTGGTATACTTCGATCTCTTTATCGTCTTAAGAACTTCCTTCCGTCCAATACTAAAATAATGCTGGTACAAACCTTAATCCTACCATTAATCGACTATGGTGATGTGTGCTATTTTGACCTGAATGCAGATCTGCTCAACAAACTCGACCGTCTTTTAAATAACTGCATTCGATTCATCTTTAATCTCCGTAAGTACGACCATATATCATCCTATCGCTCTGAACTTAAGTGGCTACCTATTCGCCAACGACGTACTTTGCGTGCTCTTACAACACTCTTTTCTCTTCTCACTTCCCCCTCTCCACCTTCTTACTTAATATCTCACTTCCGTTTTCTTTGCACCAACCATGAAAGAAATCTTCGTTCGGCTACTAATCTCTTGCTCTCATGTCCCTCACACATTTCTGATTTTCTTCACTCTTCTTTTCACATTCAAGCTATACTTCTGTGGAATGCGCTCCCTCTTGAAATCAGGACGTCAACTACCCGTCTCAGATTTAAAATGAAGGTCCGTGAAATGCTGCTCAAAGAAGTTGCAGAATCCTCTCAATAGTAATTTGTATATATATATATGTATGTATAGTATTGTATATAGTTTATATGTTTATATGTTTCTTTGTATTTAGTTTATTGTATATCGTATAATAATATATGTAATAACATTTGTAATTACTTGTATAATTATGTTCTTTTTTTTTCTTTTCTCTTATCTCTTAATTAAGTATTCATACACCTACTTCAGCTCATCTCTGCATCACCTAAAGGTCGACTGGGAGAAAATGCCACAGGCATTAAGTCCGCCTTGTATACATTTGTATATGAAGCTTAATAAAATAAAATAAAAATAAATGATCTCTCACATTTTTTTTATTCTCTGGACCGGCATAGTAGCGGCATTGCACCTGATGGTAAGCGCAAATGTCACCCAGGCAGAGTATCCATTGGCATCGGACGGCGGTCCCATGCCAATGAAAACAATTATGCGGGCCTGCTAAGGTGCCTCTTCACGCTACGGCGGAAGGACCCAGGATTTTAGGAAGGAGGGAACACGTGAGACGGCAAACAATTCCACAGCCTGACGGTGCGGCACAAAAAAGAATTCGAGAACCGTTTGGTTCGCGCCGGGATGGTGTGGACCGTCAAGCTATGGCTTCGCAAGCCAGCACGCGTGGTTCTGATAAGGAATGGAGAGGAGGGGATCAAGTTGAACAATTCTTCAGAGCACTCACCGTGATACAGGCGGTAGAACACGCTTATAGAGGCGACATCCTCCGGAGTTGTAGCGACTCTAAGTTGCTCGTAACGTCTGCATCATTCACAATGCGGATGGCCCGCCGCTGCAATCCATCCAAGGCATCGAGCAGGTGCTGGGCGGATCCATCCCAGAGGTGCGAGCAGTACTCCATACCCGGCTGGACCTGCGCTTTATATAAGCGACAAAGCTGACCGGGCGTGGAAAACCGACGCACCCTTTTCAGGACTCCAACCCTGTGTGATGTGGCAGATATTACGCCCTCGATGTGATTCCTTGGATTGCGATCACAGCGGTATCCACACTAAGGATACTCAGGTCATTCCGCACTGAGACGTGAGTACCCTGAAGAATGGGGAGAGGAGAGAACGGGGATTTATTGCACGTGAACGCACACACCTGAGTTTTCTTGGCATAGAATTCAACCATATTCCTGGAACCCCATGTAGAAATGAGATCCAAGGTCCGGTTGAGCTCAATGACAAGATCTTCACGTCCCTTCACAGTTTCGACTCGGCAACCCGGAGGACCACAGTGGTATCACCCATGAACCGTGCTGTCATCTGCATAGCAATGAATGTTGCCAAGCGACAACATGTCATTGATATGCAGAATAAACAAGGTGGGCGACAGCACCGAGCTCTGTGGAACTCCGGCATTTACCGACATGAGCGCCGAAGCGTGTCCGTCAACGACTACACGTATTCTACGCCCATGCAGAAAGCCGGAAATCCACGAACACAGGTTGCCGGACAGACCGTATGTCGGAAGCTTGGAAAGAAGACCACAGTGCCAGACCCTATCAAACGCCTTGGCTATGTCAAGGCTCACAGCAAGAGCCTCGCCACGTCTTTCAATCGCCTCACCCCAGCGATGAAGTACAAACGTTAGAATTTTGATCCGTTGATCGATATTGACGGAATCCGTATTGTCTGTCACTGATCAACGAGTGATCCTCCAGCTTGCGGACGAATTGAGCGTTTGTGATCCGCTCCATGACCTTACACATCACTCAAGTGATAGCGATAGGGCGGTAATTGGTAGGGTCCGACCGATCACCCTTTTTGGGGATCGGTTGCACATTGGCCTCCCTCCAAGATTCCGGCACAACACCCGTGCGGTAGGACGCTCGGTAGAGGCGAGTCAGTGCAGGAGACAACTCAACATATGGGAGACCTACCAGTAAACACATGTCTTCGTTTTCGGTGGCAGTCTACGTATAGTCTCCATAATAGCTTATTAAAACTACATGAATGAGGATACGTAAACACAGAAGTTTACTTTATTTTAAGGAAACTGAGTGTTTGGTGAAGACCTACCCTATTTGTAGAAAATGTTAAACGAAGTCTATGACAGTATTGTTACTGTTTAAAAGTTTTTCGTGGTATATTTCGTTAATTATTTAATTAAAACAAAACGCAAAAATACGTACTTGTTAGAATCATTTTTTTTTGCGATAGGAGCCCCCTTACCATTTAGAGACGTACCACAAGGAAATCATGTGCTATGGTTTTTAAAAATTACGAACAGCGTTTTGGTCCAACAAAGTGTTTTACATCCAATAAGCACAGTTTGTAAGTACAGCACAAATAATTATACCTCCAATCTAAGATTCTTGGAAAGTATTTGCTTTTGTACATAAAGTAATGTTAAAACTTTAACAATACATTCAACTATAATTCTGAAAGTCAAAAAGAGCACCAAAAATATTTTTCATTTATTTATTGACGAATTTCCATTGCTCCTTAAGGTTGTCAAAATCTGTAGCGAACAACGTCTTCAGGTTCAGATCGTTCTTTCTGATTAAACCCACGAGGAGGTCGATAGTGAACCAAAGATTTAGGATGCGTTCTTCACTGGCCAGGATGTCGTAAACCCTGTGACGCCATACTACGCTCTGCCTGGCCAACACGCAAGCCCTGAACGCTCTGTAAGTCACCTGGGAGAAAGTCTTGCAAGTACTGTCAGTTTTGCTGATAAGGAAACCCATCTTGTAAAGAGACGTGTCGCGGTACTTGTCCCTCATGATTTGCATAATCACCTGGAACAGATTAACAGAGAAATCATGATATACCGTCGCAGTTCTCTCTCATTCTTCAGCCAAAGGAAGTACTGGTGTACATAGGCCTCCTGCAAAGATCCCCACATCTACTTGTTAGAAGTAACTTCGTGCAACTTCAATCGGGCCATCCATTCACATTGTAGGCGTACGACACTTAGCTTGCCTTTACGTGGTCTCCACTTCAAAACTACGTGGTTTTATTGTCTCCTACGCAGTTCAGAACATGTGCACAAAACATCAGATGGTCTATTCTATAACTTTAGCCCCATTGACCATAGATTCACCGCACTAAGTCCTGCCTTTTATACTTCAAATTGCCAATATAGCTAGAAATAAAAGCATATACGTCACCATCTTGTTCCTAGCTTGGTATATTGCTTGCTTCATAAGTTCATACAGTCTCCGTCGCAGGTCGAATTTATCCCTGGAGTACTTTGCTAACCCGACTGGCGGTCTCCAACGTCGTCCATCTTTCAGGACCAGTAGCTTCGGATCACCGTTCTCGACCTTCAGCCTCAAAAAGTCGTCAGTCATGTCGATCCCTTTGAAGAATAAGTCTATTTCTTGTTGTACTGTCAGTTTTACTCCTGCGGGAAAAATCTGCATGTCTATATCGTAGAAGGGGTAGGCAGAAGTATAACTAGAGCTTATCATAGTTAGAGTAGCTTTCAAGTTGTGATGGGGCATATCGCCATAATATTAATATATGAATAAATTAGGGCAATTTGCGTACAATAAGTATCAACTCGTGTGTGATTTTCACAAAATAATTAATAAATGTGCTCTACCTGGGAATCGAGTCGAGAAACACACTTTTCTTGTAGCCAAAAGATCAATAAGGCAATTAAAAAGCTTTAAATTACCTAAAACAATTTTGCAGTAACACAAACGAGCTGAATACTAATTAAGTAAATCACCTTTTTTCTTCATTTTGTCAATCTTTTCCCAGACGCTCCGTGGGTTGTATTTTGCCAAATAGTCTTTGAATGTCCAATTTAGGTTTTTGCCGGAATCTGACTCATACTTAGTCTTCTTTGTAGCTTCTAAGTAACATATCGTTCCGGCCAATATAGTATCTGAATGAAAATATGCAGTAAATCGTTATATATACGACAGACCGAGTACCGATTCGTCCAAAAAAAAAACTTACATACATAAATATACATGCATTTATACATTAAAACCCCAAAAATCCCAAATTAAAATTAAAGTTTATAACTTTTAGCACTTTCCATACATATTTTAAGCAGTTTTTATGATTTACACGCGTATTTGAGGGCCAAACAGCAGTGTTAATGCTCTGCTGTGTTCCAATTTGGAGGATATTGTCTCCGGAGTAACTACTGGACATATTGAGAGTTAACATCTCATGTCTTAGGATGGCGAGCGCAGTGGAATGCCAAGTATTGCTTTGAAATGAATGGTGTAGTTTGGTTTTGCTACCTACTGTCAATGAGCAGTCGTATCGCATACCATCAGGTGAACGGCATGCTAGTCTCGCCATTTTTTGAATTGAAATAAAATAAAAATTCCTATTTTCAAAATCATCCATCACCTGTATGCTGACACCACATGCTGACACGTACTAGTAACTACACCTATTGAAAAATCGCCATATTTAATGATAAATATTTGAGAATACTCACAAATAAAAATAATTTTACAGTACATTATGAAGGCTTTCCTTCATGAAATTTGTTGAAAGCTCATTATATACATTATTAATGCGATTGCAATTAAAATTCAGCAAATTATTTATGAGCGCTATCGAATACGACGACATATTATTGTTGATTAACATTCATCAACCGGCTTGTTATAGACCAAGAGACCGTGATTGCCAGAGTTTCGTCATTTCCGTAAAGCTGAAAGTTTG
Organism: Hyles euphorbiae; assembly: GCA_023078785.2. NCBI lineage: Eukaryota > Metazoa > Arthropoda > Insecta > Lepidoptera > Sphingidae > Hyles > Hyles euphorbiae. The sequence goes on along the minus strand of CM041039.1, from coordinate 1,982,866 downwards.
TCTGCCTTTGACATAGGTACCATCATATTTTTTAAATGATGACGCTGTCCTCAGTCATGACTTAGCATGAACGAGTAGACTCGTTTGGGGCCGTACCACTGCTTTATAGGAAATCGACGTGAAGCTTGGCTGTCGCGTTTCGTTCGGTAAGTAAGATTGCTGGATGCCTATCTTTCCACCTTTTACCCCTCCCGCTCTACTTCTGATTTCATGGGCCCGTCACACATTCATGATCAAAGCGTTATTGATGTTTATGGGCGACGAGTGATCAATTACCTTCAGGTGATCTGTTTGCTGGTTTACCGAACCAAAACAATAAAAATCGATCAACTTCAATGTGTCTGGTAAAATAAATAACTATTAAAAGTGTCTGACTACCAAGGAAAATCCTTTTGATAGTTCTCGTAGCAACATATTTAAGTATAAATCTCATAACTTCCGAAGTCACCAAGATCGAAACTTCATAATGGCTGATCGTGTGATGCCTCTGTTAGATGCATGCGTAGGCAAACTTTTATAAAATGATTAAAGTCTGGCGGACACGGGCTCTTGGTCTATGACAGAATTTTCACGAGAATTTATCGCCTCATTTTTTTATTGTTTGTTACTTTGTCATTAAAAGGAATTGCGCTCTTCGGCATTCGAAGTAGTTAATATTTTCGTTAAATATTTGCGAATATATTTTGATTGTAAACTTTTAATTTATACCAAAAAAGTAAGACAAGAAAAATATCCTATGCAAAAGACATTCATTTTTAATTGAATCACTGTCGATTTCTCGATAATGAACTTATTAAAAAGCGATTTCTTCAGGGAAACTTATCTGTAACTAGTTAGATAGCACTAGTTTATCATCTGCCGATATTATGTTCGTATTGGGGATATCTTGAAGACATGTCGTACATACGTACAGGAAGCGGAAGTTGGTTCGAACTTTATTCCCTCGGGACCTAGCGATAACTTGCGAAAAACTTGCTGTTAGCGGACCGTAGCCTATTTATACATATGATTTTGTTGGGTATTAAATATTTAGTAGATATTGAATAATGTACTCATATCCTGTTGTATATAAAGTCCGCCAACAAATACTGCTGGTGGGGCTCATATGTTAGAGGCCGCTTGGATAGACACCACAGCAATGTCTATTTTTCCCACCTGGTTGGCTGGCTTTGTTTTCGGTCGCAGTCTGAATATACCCGGTGAGTATACTATGAGACGCATGTGTTAGAATTTTTGTGGGAAAAGGTATATAAAATAATATAAACATGTATATTTCAATAGATTTATCTATAATTATATTATTTAACGATATAATTTTTAATATTTATCACTTAACATAATGGTTTATAATTATTATATTATTATAGTGTTATAAAATTATCAATTATATTAAATGTTATTTATATTTCTATTTATAAGAATATGGTTTAATTCAACGACAATCGATAATTACAATGTTACAGAATAATATTCAAATATTCTGAGCAATGAGCAACAAAACATCATATTAATAACTTAACTTGCCAATCCTGGTTGCTACCGGCGAGGATAAGGTCCTTCCTCTGTCGTTGTCACTCGAAAAGTGACGATCCAAGTGAGACAACGCTTTATATTACCGATTCCCCACTACTTGTGAATCATATAATGGGTAGTTTTAATAAAATTTATAAAACTTGTTGCGGTATTTTGTGACAGTATTCTAACACATGCGATATTTACGAATTACGATTTCAATATGTGGCCACCTACCTTAATGCGTTACTAAGATATTGACTTATAACTAGTCACTAAATTCTCGACTGCCTCGGTGGAGGTATCGGGTTTAAATCCCGGGTCGGGCAAATTGATATTGGATTTTAATATTCATAATAAGCCTGTTCAGAGTCAGGAATTTGTGCCCCGTATGGCGGCGATAGGCTCCCCCTAGCACATCGTTGGACGGAAAATATAAGGTGAAATGTGGGTGTCCTGGCACCTCTGCTTACCCCTTCTGGGAAAAGGTGTAATTTTATGTATGTTTTTTATTATATTTATATAATTTGTGAGTTTTTTCTTGTGACCCATCATAAATTATCAAACACGAATCGTTGAGAAATATGAGGCATGGGCTTTTACAAAAGACTTTCGTCTCAGCAATCAGGCCTTTTAATTAATAATATCTGAACCCTCGACTACGCTTTATACTCATCAAGCCTCATGAAATCAAATGTGGGTGTCCTGGTAGCTCCTCTGCCTACCCCTTCTGGGAAATAGGCGTGAGTTTATGTATATATGTCTTTATTAAATACTCATTAAATTAGCCTGCACAGGTATCAATTGACGTGGTAATCGATAATAAGGTGATGTTTAAGTACCGTGTCGATCCGCGCCCTACTGTGGCCATCTCATATTTTATTTGAACCAAAGAAAAGTTGGTCAACACTACGCGCCCGTCAATATGTGCGCTCTTCTCGCACCTGAAGCTTTCCCGTATCCCCGTCCCGCTCTCACGCGCCCCGGAAAGCGTCAAAGATTAGTTATTTGCAGTTGGTTTGGGAATTCTGCCTACGTTGAAGGGAAACGAACAAAAAATAAATGGTCTAATGTTAGTTAGTCGAGAAAATTGTTGATTAAGTATTTTTTATTATAACAACTGATTGTTGTGAAAAAGTATATTATTAGGCACTTTATCTGAAAGTGATGTAGATTACTTTTAACACGGAAAGCTTTAACGTGGATGCAACTTGTGACAATGTTATAACGTGGATGCAACTTATAACTTGTGACTAATGTTATTTCATTAACACATTTAGAATTTTTATACTTTTAGAGTTCATGTTGTGAAAATGGTTCCATAATAATCCATAATTATTTTTAAGAAAATACCAAGTATGTATATAGTCTGACAAGTCTCCGCGCAACCCCTTATTCTATGTCCCGTAGTATATCGGAGCGTACCGGTTTCCTACCCCTCTGGCAGTCTGTCGAGGTGCGCGCCCGCGAAGCGTCGCCCAACCCCGCCGTGCTCGAAAAAAAAAATAAACACGAAAAAAATGTAGCCCAATTATTAATACAATCGGATTCACGACATGAAATCTCGTACAACTGTTCATTACTGGTGCCTGTGCTAACTCCCCTGTATCGTGTGAGTGAACCTTTAAGTGTAATTAACGGTGAGTTTGTGAGATCTCTTTTCGGTCTCATTTTATAGTAAGTTTTTATTTTTAATGCGGTTTTCAAATGGCTTCGCGTACGTGACCTCTTCTTTCATGATTTTAATTATGTAAAATGGAGGTAAGTTTTTCGTATGCGCGTTTTTGGTAATTGGATAATTGATCTTTTTGTGTATTAGACATTAGATAAGGTGGCTTTTGAAATATATTTTTGAATGTAGAAACTTGTAAATTATAAGTTGGAATAGTATAATTTAAGGTAGTATTAAAATAGACCGCAAAAATAATTGTCGAAATGAAGATATCACTTAGAAAGCAGCAGCTCAGATGTCGAAAGTTTATCTATAACAATTTTACGATGTGCACTTAAGTTTTATACGTGTGTATTTGGTGGACTCGGCGAATTCCGAGGTCCTCGACGATAAAATCGGCAATTCATGTCCGATATAAAAATATATTTTTTTATTCTTTGTCTGTGATATTGCGGTATCGAAATATGGGTATGGACTTAAACAAATCTGTTTTACGTTGAGAATAATTCTCTAGTATGTTCTTCTTTATTGTGATTATTTATAAGATCTATCTTTCATGAAACTCCTACAGGATATACTTCCAGAAATAATTTATTATTAAATACTTGCTGTTTCATCGTACATATTTTTTCGGCAAAAACACTTTCATAATTATTGCTGCGACAACTTGATTATGAAAATACTGTTGGATTCCAGCAAAAAAATAAATCATGGTTGTAACATAACAAATATATTACAGGAATACTAGTATAAAGGTAAACTGGTTGCCTTTCAGAAGTTACAGGTGCTTGTGAAAACCACGAGACGAGAATTTGATAAAGAATAAAACATTGAAGATCATATGGGTAGAACAAGTTGATTGGTTTGCTTGGGCAGTTTAAATGGAGTCTGAGCCATCTTCCCAAAGGTTGGAAGACAAATGAAAGAAGTAACATAGGTAACATAGAATTGAATGTAATAATAAAGCTGGTAACAAAGTTGAACATAAGATAGAATTAATTATGCTGTTAATAATGTTGGTTAAAATTGCAGTCCAAATATGAAAGAGCAAGTTTAAGTCTCAGTTTCTGTATCAGCCCGTATACGTCCCACTGCAGGACACGGGCCTCCACTACAATCGAGAGTACGATTGAGAGTGGTTAGGCCATATAGTCCACCACGCTGGCCTAGTGCGGGTTGACCCATATAGTCCACCACGCTGGCCTAGTGCAGGTTGGCGGTATCAGTTTACTCTACATGAACTTCAACCTCTCTAAATGTATATTCGTATCACTAAATATCTTCATCCCCTGATCCATCGTAGTATTTTCATATCGTTTTTATCCTATTCTTACAAGAACCTGCGAAATATACGTGTTTTTGAAAGATTTGGCTCATTATTTTACCGTTTCTGACTTTTATGTTATTGAAGAATCCCCGAGGGTAAAAAAACCGAATACATATAAATATCCCGGATTCGTCTCAATGCAAAGTATCTCTATATAAGTAGTCCTCTATAAATGAGACGGGGAGGTGTTAGACCAACCACGCTGGCTTAGTGCGGGTTGATGGACTACACTTATCAAAAAATGCTTTTGAAAGTAGTTAGGAAATAAAGGTTTCCTCAAATGGTTACTTTCTAGTTTGAATGGCATTAGATAACAATGCAACAAAGACTCTGAAAAGTCAGAGGTGTGGTTAAAATTCACACTTGTTACGACCTTTAGAGAACTACAATGCCAGTTTGTTACCAATAAGCATTGACACATTATTTTATGTAATTAGCTATGCAAATTAAGTTTATTATCTCACTCTAAGGTAAGAGGTAAACAAGAATCTTGCATACCTGAGACAACAAATTGAAAACAATGTTTGTTTGAACACAATTGTAGGCAGAACTGAATAAAACATATATAATGATACTCTGTAAATTGGTGGTGCTTCAGTGTTCAAAGTTTCGTCGATTGCTTGTTGTTGCAGCGGTAACGAGGCAGCGTACTCGAGTTATTTCAATACACATGAGCTTGTTAGAAATGCAGTTTGTATCTATATTGTTACTAGTGTATTGTTTCGGTTGCCGAGTGCCCTGTGGGTTTATGTTTAACACATCTATCTACTTATATGTAAGTAGCTTTATGTATATTTTTATTTAGCATAATATTATTTTAAGGTTGGCCTTAGTATGGCTCCGCGGGCCACTTGAGATGCTTTGAGGGACCACCGGTTAAGAACCGTATTAGACCTTTATTAGATTTCTAAGGCAGATTCAGCTAGTAAAAATAGAAGTTAGACCGTGGAACTTGCTTGACATAATGAAATGGCCAATCCGCTTTGACCGAACTATATGAAAAAACTTACTCGATGTGACCTCGATGATCCTTTGTTTTCAGATTTATTTCAGTTAGTGAGTCAGTGACATTAGGAGACGCAATGGTCGCACTTGTACTTATGAACACTTCGTCTCAACTAGCGGCCCGGCCAGATACACTTTTTTGAAAATATTCTATAGCCTATGTTCATCAGGGATAATGTAGGATTCTAATGGAATAATTTTTCGAATCGATGAAATAATTTCAGAGCCTATTCAATGCAAACAATCAAATCTTTTATAATATTAGCATAGACACCTTACATTTTTTGCCTTTCTTAATGATTTTCTTCATCTTCGTTCATTATTTATTTCACAGTGTCTTACTAAATCAAAATGGAGGATAATGTCAGTACATTTACTGAGGCTGATACTGATGACGGTGATATAATATTACAGGATTTGTTGGTTCTTTCATTCCACCTGGGAATTATCTATATCGATACTAAAGTTAATCTTCTTTCATTATCGAATGATCTGCATTGTCGTAATTAGTAGAGGATTGAATCAATTTAACGTCATTTTTAATTTAATTGGTTTTATACCTGGCATTATTTGGTTTCCATAGCCTCAATTAATTATAACATATGCTTTGGTTAAAATCTCATTGGGCGCGGTAAAACTTTGCTACCGCATGCCGCAAACTTCGCTGTGAGTGGTTTTTAAATTACAATTCTGGCTCGCTGAATGGAGTTTTTGAATTCAGTTTTTTTAGACAATGGCTAAGTTTATTATGGCTGGTTAAATCGTATTCGTGCTAATAGACGTTTAGTTGGCAGAATTTGAGGATTAATAAGTAAGTATACTAATCGAGAACATCGAATAAATAGTGGAATTAGACACGTCTTTTATTTTGTGGTCTAAACAGACCAAGAGCTAAATAACTTGATTAGTGAGACAAAGTGAGACTTAAGATTGAAGCTGAGTATTTATATATAGAGGGAGCGCTGTCATACATTCGCGTTTTGAAAAACGTAGATATTTTCTTGTTCGTAATGTTGGTAGCGCTCCTATATTAGTAAAAATTGAATTAATTATTTAGCAATAAATTGCTATAAATTCCTTTGATAGCCGAAATTATATTTAGCTATTATTCTTTAAAACGAGTTTGAGTGGAATTAAATATACCTAAACTACTTATTTTTATTTATTTTTTCAAATAATTTATGTATGTTGCACAACCTGTTCAAATATTAGCCAATAGGAGGGCAGGAAAAGGTGGCCCGGCACCACCATTTTTATCTACGTTTTTGAAGTACCAGCGCTCCCTCTATATGTATATACTCTAAGGATTGAAGTATTTCTTTAAGTTTTGTGATATACTGGTGCTTGTCTAGATAAAGTGGTTATTGCAAAATTCTAGGAATAATCGAGTAGGATCTATGCACAAGTGTTTACAAGATACAGGATAAAATGTAACTTGATAATGTTGTTTGTGTATATCCAGTTAGGTAAACATTTTTACTAATGGTAGGTCTCTAAAAATATACATAATAATATTTTTTTTCAAAAGTCAAGAGCTACAAAATGCGACGATGAATAAAGTGACAGCGGAAATAGGGTTATTGTTCAATTTACACGTTCTCAGTACTAGCAAACTGTAACCTTTCAGTAAGTGCGCATCAAATCATCGCCATTTTTTTGGCTCAAACAATATATTGAAATTGGATCACTGAAGCGGTGAAGGAAAATATCTTAAGGAAACCTGCATACCATAGCGATTTGTATGAATTTCTATGGCATGTAAAGTTCGCCAACCAGCACTGGGCTGGTGTGGACTGTATGACCTAACCACTCTCAATCGTATTCTCGATTGTAGAGTAGGCCCGTGCCCTGCAGTGGGACGTATATGGACTGATACAGAATATCTTGCTGACAGTCCACTGCTGAAAATAGACCTCGCACATGCTTTTATATAAATTGTACTGGGTATAAAACAAAATATCAACTTTTTGAATTTTATTTGTTTTGACTTGTCATAAGCGTTATTATATCTACAGGCTGTAGTTTTAGTGCAGACACAATGTTGATGCAAAAAAAAAACTATTTGTTATGTAATTTTTTAGCGATTATCGTGGTGGGGTGGTTTGCTACAATAATTTAATTCCAGGATATATATCTATTTCTGGACATACACGGTATATTTGCCAACATTTCCAATAAAAGAATTTCGCAAGGATTTCCTTCAAACCTATGGTACGTGGCGTGCATTCAGTATAGTATTGTGCATCCAGTAATATAGCATCGTTCCTAGCAAAATTTAATGTAAATATTAAACGGAATGTACGTGACTGCGGCGTAGCATCTAATAAATAAGTAAACAAGAGTCTTACGACGTAATCCCTAAGGATATTCGGTACGGCCTCGCCTCGCCCAAATTATACACTTAAACTTTGCATGTGGTAGGGGTACGGTTTGACGCGCCTGTGTTGTTATCTTTTATAAAAAAATTTGACTCACGCTGGTGTGAGGAGTAAGGCAGAGTAGCTCTAAGATTTATTGGTTAGTTCCGTCTTAAATTTTTTCTATCGGGTATCAAACAGGTACTAATTATAGTACCAGACAGCTAATTTGAGATTGATTTCTGAGTGTGATCTTTCATGATTTGTATCCATATTACGCATTTTCTGATAGGTTTCATATATATGATGGGCCACCCGGGTTGTGTCTATTTCTCCCGCGAAACAGCAGTGTAAATGCATTATTTGAAGGAGATTGTATCCAGAGTAACTATTGGACATATTAAGACAATATCTTACGTTTCACGATGGCGAGTGCAGTGGAATGCAAAGCACTACTCTGTAATTAACTATGTTGTTTAGTTTTGCTACTATCCATGAGCGGCCTTGTTGCTTACCGTCAGCCGAATGGCATGCTCTTCTCACTACTTATTAAAATAAGAATTAAATAATCATAATAGTGACAACCATAAAGTCCTATTTACACGGGTAATTTCTCGCAGCGGAAATCGTTTGCCATTATAGAACTATGCACATTGTAAAAGACATAACGCAATTTTTTTATATCCTTACGATAGTAGCCTTACAAGGTGAGAAACTCTTCCCCTGTTAATGGGGCTTACGCCAAGACGGAAACCTCATGGTAAAAAACGTAAGATTTAATCCATATTAAGTTTAACCTGTGTATATGCTTCGACCATGGCTGTATGTTACCAAAGTGAACAGCGAGAGACAAGCATCTCTCAACTTTGGGTACTCTATTTAGATTGCTTTACATTTTTAAGAAGCAGACATTTTGTTTCAATATAAAAATATGTTTTTCATACAGAAAACTTACAACAAGGAGTGTGTGGCGAATAAATTCGAATCATTGAGGGCGTAGTAATAAATAATTGTTTGTATTTTCTTCTCATGTATATTATTAACCTCTTTTGTTTATTTTTTTTATTAGTGTCCAACAATAAATTATCTCTTTCTGTCTTCCGTTCTAACCATATATTTGTGTGACAGTAATATCCTTGGTAATATCCATACCCAGACTATAATAGCTCTAGTTACCAGTATGTCGACAACAGTTCAGACTAAACAGGTCACTGACTCTGGATTATTGTAAACACTAATCTCGAAAGACCCCGGACACTCACGAAATAAGGTCGTTTGTGTACGCCATAAGCCATGGCATGATGGCTTAGATCCCGTCCCACTGGCATGCGTCCAAAAGTACGTAGATTCCCATTCTTTTATCAAAGTTTTTCTTTTGCTCTGAATTGCGACATTCGGAAATTCCATTCACTTAGCCCATTTGGCACAGTGGGTAGTGTTGTGAATTGAGGCGCCGCGCCGTAGGTTTGAATTCCGGACTAAAACAATTGGTTATTTTAATTATAGAGTTCAAACAACATATCTCTTAGTCTATGAAATGTGCTTTCGGGGTTAAAAAGGGATTCCATGATTGTGAAGTGTTAACAGATTTTCCTTTATCTTCTTATATGTATATCATCAATGGTTGAATTTAAGATATTACTTTAGGGAATTGAAGGTGTGGCATATGTGCATATTTATATAAAAAAACCATGTAAGTTTTTTATAAATATATATAACTTGTCACACAAAAGTAAAATGCATTGGTGATTGGTATTAAAGAAAACAATTATTGCAACACTGTTAAAAATGTATTTGTGTTCATTGAATATTTTTTTAAATTTTCATAGTTTTATGTTTTATATTGTTTAAAATGAACAGACTAATAACAACAATAAATAAAAATAATAAGTATCTAAACATTTTACGTTGTAAATCGGGTTGCAATCTTAATATTAAATTCAAACCTCATTAAAAACTCTTTTTTGCAATCTCATAAATCTTATGAAAAACAAATGCTCCAATTCCTCAAAATATTGATACTTGCCAAGCCATTTTAAGTATACATTTTATTATTACAATAAATACATAATTTATAACGTAATAGAATCACGGAATACCTAACCGCGGAATGACGCAATAAGACCGGAAACGGATGTCGCCCGGTGGAATCTTCGACAGCACTTTATTGAGATGTCGATGAGGTTGAATGTCCTCCCCCCCTCACTTCTCGCTCACCTCCCCGCATTCTTACGCTCAGAGAGGTCTTTCAATTGGTTTCGTGCAATTTCAGGTTTATGATATTCTATATTACTAATTTTTGGCATGCCTCGGTGGCGTGGTTGTATACAAATAATACCTTTTGAATTGAATTTCGAAGCAATGCTTGGCATTACACTGCACTCGCCACCCTAAGACATAAGATGTTAAGTTTTAATATGACTAGTAGTTACTCTGGCTACAATTTCCTTCAAATCGAAACACAACAGTGCATTCACACTGTTGTCCGCCAGAAGAAATAGATATTGCGATGGTACGCCTACCCAAGCGTCCTCACACAAATGAAAGACCTATCACATAGAAATGGTGTAATTATATCGATTTGTGTGATACAGTGGATCTGAAACCACGACCAACTACATAGGTTATGTCTCTACCTCGAGTTTTCGACCGTGCAACAGTTGTTATTGATACGGATTTGGACTAAAAGTTGTTGGTTTGCTTCTTGAACTTACAAACCGCACTACATACCAAAACCGCCGAGCCGGTGGCCTATGTCAGCAACTTTTTGACGGTTTCAGACCTTGCAAGTCGGATAACTTTGTTGGCGATACGTCAGCGACTCGACATGGCATGAGGAACATTTTTATGATATTGTTGCCATGGCTATATATCGGAGGGAAATACGTAAAAATGTGCGTACGCTTTTTGCCGACATGATTCTATTCTTAAAGGCCTCATAATTATTTTCTTATAGGCCTCCGGGTTATGTCGGTGTGCTGTCACCGGGCCATTGGCTTTGTATATGTTCACGTAACAGATTCTGTATGAGCCCATATACGTCCCATTGCAGGGCACGGCCCTCTTCTACAATCGAGAGTACGATTGAAAGTGGCTAGACCATATAGTCCACTACGCTGGCCTAGTGCGGGTAAGCGGACTTTGCACACCATAGAAACTCTTCCAATTCGCCATGGTACGTAGGTTTTCTCACGATGTTTTCTAGTAGATAGATTGCTAGTTTTCAAAGGATTGGTTTTGTTTGTGCATTTTAAAATATCTAATAAATGATATATAAGATTTGGTTGTCTGGAAGAGATCGCCTCGAGCGATAAGACCGCCATTGTACTCTTTTCTTGTTTGTTAAATTGTGTTAATGTTATTTCCTTTTATTTACTGGTGTACAATAAAGCTTTAAATAAATAAATAAATAAATAAATATAATAAAACAAATCGCAGTATGTAGCACCCTCTCTGAAGAATTAATTAATCAGTGACGCAATTATACTGAATAGCAATATGTAAATAAGTATATCTACATTTTAATCGATTTAACATTCCAGAAATAACGTCTTTACTAACAAATATTCTTCCCAAGCTGGTAATATCTTGTATAAAACGACTCATATCAGAATTTCAAATCGGATTGCAGTTACGTAAACCGTGATTGATTTTGAGCTTAATACCTCATCGGTTATGTGACGTTTTATAATTAGGACAAATTGGATGCAGTAAGTGGTTACTTTCTTTTATTGCATTGACTGGCGAGATCAGCAACCAAAAAGTACCTAGAATTATAAAGCAATGCTTGGTATTCCACTGCGCTCGCCATCCTGAGACATAAGATGTTAATGTCTTTCAGTTCAAAACACAACAGTGTATTTACATTGCGTGTTGATAACTGAAAGTAAAATTAGCTTTTGTCCTTTTAAAACGATAATTTATTTTTATTTTCCAGCTTAGGAAACAAACTCAGGATATCAGGTCTCACATCCTTTACATATCTATCTACTACATCAAAAACGGCTAAAAACTGTTTTGCTTCCACAAAATTGCAACAGTCATCCCTAGTACATAAATTCCTCACTCCGGGTCACTCCATGACGTGTCGCTTTGAAACAACAATAAAAAGTGTTGCCATAGCTCTAAATTTACGTTGAAGCGAAACACCGAATCACCCCCCGATACAGGGTGTCCATTAACTTTTTGCGTGAGCCATTACGGCCGCGGCGAATGTTTTCCGGCCACCCTGTATAAGCGTTAATGCACCAACCTGTATAGCGGTTAATCTGTTTTGAATACCTACTTACTTTTAAGGACCGGAAATGTATCGGCGCTAATTCTCGCACTGTATTTTACGAGCATTACGAGTAATATTTAAATCTCCACATCGAGCGAAATGCGCTGCTCGCAAATGTTTACTTCGGGTCTGGATTTTTGTGAGACTAAAAGGTCTCTTTTAGTTTGTGATGTAACACCATAGCCGTTTTTGTCGGCTTAAGTGACAAGGCTTTGTAAGATTTTCAATAGATTCATGTAGCTAATTCATTTTATTTTTGCTATAAAACTATGAGCAAAAAATTCACTATGGGTCAAGGGGTCAGGACTATTTATGTGACTGTACTGTACTGTATCAGCCCATATACGTCCCACTGCAGGGCACGGGCCTACTCTCGAGAATACGATTGAGAGTGGTTAGGCCATATAGTCCACCACGCTATGTGACTGTTGGGTGTATTTATTCATAGATATGATTTATTTTTACGTATCTGGTTCAGTAATTAATGCATACGCTATTGTTTGCTGTACAATGACACTAAGATAATAAACAAATTGTACTGGTTTTATTGATGTTGTTCATGTGATTTATGTATAATTTTCTGAAAGAAAAAATGTATTACAGGCTGCCTTCATTTTTTTTTAAATTGATTCAGATCAAATATACATACCTAGATTATTACATTTTTAGCCATTGTTTATTTTAAATCAATAGTAGTTATTTTATGACTGATGATTTCTTTCGAAATAATAATTGAACAAGTTATGTAACCAATAGGTTTACTGGTGGTCATCTTTACTGGTGGTAGGTCTTTCATATGTAAGGTAAGAAGCCGCCTGGTTAAGTACCTTCGCAATGGCTATGTCTCCCGCCAAACAGCAGTATAAATGAATTGTTGTATTCCGGTTTGAAGAACATTGTAGCCAGAATAAATACTGGACATATTGAGACTTAACATCTTATGTCTCAGGATGGCGAGAGTTATGCCAACCATCACGTAGTTCCAGGTGTTGTTTGATTTTGCTACTGTTCATGAGCTGTCGTATCACTTACCATCAGGCGAAGGGCATGTTCGTCTCGCCATTCACTGCTTAAAAAAAAACAAGGTCTTTATTTCTTCCAAATGAACGTATTCCTTTGTCAGTATGAGTGGAATGACCTGACTGTGTTTTGTACCATTTAAAGTTTTTCAGTGATTATCATAATAAGATTTTTGACAGCGGTTAACAAGTCAACCTAGAGGTCACGGCTGGTGGAATTGAGTTTTATTTTGGCAATAACAATGTCACTCCATTGTTTGTTTAATGGAATATATTTTATGGTAATACATACAGATGTAATGGGTTCAGTTTTATTTCTTTGTTATTTAGCGGTCTAGACCTAACGCGATTATATATTTTTATGTTATAGTCTGTGCATTTTAAATGACTAGCGTAGCTTAAGAGTGCAATGTAAAGGTTAAAGGGTTTATTTTACGCTAATACAGGTGAACTATACAATTTAGATTTCCATAACTAAATAAAAATTGAGTTGAATGGTGAGTGCAAGTCAACTGTCACAATTCAATAATTTATCTTATCGTTGAGTTTAAAATCAAATAAATGCCAATAAACATCAACAAATTTCAATTTCTTTAAATTGACTTAGAAACACGAACGACTTGAAACGATTACAGCCCTGAGGTCTTGGTCTCGAATGATGCAAAGTGATATTGAATTTTACTATTAATTATCAGTTTGAATTCAGAAATTTGTGCCCGATATGGCGATAGCCTCGCCCGCTATCAAATCGTGGCACAGACACAAGGCGAAACGTGGGTGTCTCGGGAGCAATTCTGTTACCCCTTATGGGAAAAAGGTGTGAGTTTATAAATAATTAAATGCATGCAAGAATCACATACATAGTCCTGACCCAACATTAAGATCAATTAAGTCTTGTGTTGTGGGTATTGGAAACTACGAGAGACTTTTCGGTCTCAAAAATATGAATATTTGTGGGCCGCACAAACATTTCTCTCGGTGCAGGGATCAAACCCGCGGCCTCTACTTTCAAAGCCGGCGTTTAACCAACTGCGCCACGGTCGGCTGCTATGTATGTATTTACATCCACTTACATATAAAGCACTTCATAGGTCTCTAAGACGTTTTAGTTTTGTTTTAATGAAGTCTCTTTGAACTAGAATAAAACTAAAGCATTAAGTGCTTGTCTTACAAATCGAACAGAAGACTAAACTTTGTTCATTAGCGAGCATGACGACGAGCAAGTCGGTTGAGAAAAGCGACACTTCTCAGCCCAAACATGGTATGAGTGACGCCATGTTTCGTCTGAGTTTTAACATTAATTTAGCACTGCATTTAATATTAGAGAGACTTGGAGTAATTATATACAAAAATAGCGATAATTATTCAGGCTGCTTTTGGAGTCAGAGGAACCCATATTACTACAGTGACAGCCTCCACGGTACAGTTGGTTAGATCACGGCTGTGAAAAGAAGATAAAAAAGTTATAGTTTCTGATACCCACGATATATAATCAATCTTAATTATAGTTGGAAGTATTTTTGTCTTACTACGTGCCCTGTTATATTATTTGGTTGGGATGTCATATATCAAGAAAAGTTTTATAATCTTAATAAATTGGCAAGTGGCCAGACTACACATACAATTGTATAAATATCTATTTAACACAATATTTAATATGTTTAGATATTATAAACAACAAGTATTCATTTATATACAGTTTTAAAACCCACTAAGTTATCGAATGTACAAAAAATTAATGTTAGCACATTAAGGGTTGATGCGAATATATTTTGGGAATTGGACAACTACACATCACATTTTTCCCATCTCAGTTGTTTTCTTATGATTTGCCTTTCTCATTAGGGCGTGGTACCACCTGACACGAGCTTGTCTTTACGTTTGTAGACGCCACCGTTATATTATTTTTGAGTTTACGATATAAAAACTTCTGCGTGCCACAATGTGGCTAAAAGTACCAAAACTATTTTACAATTTATATTATTTAACACCGTATGTTTGTATCAACAGGTTTTTATATTTTGTGCCAATAAATGATTTTTGATGAAATAAAGTATTGTTGAAATGATAAGCAGACAGTAATTCAATTAAAAGATTGCTTTTATAAAACCAAATACAAATTAAAACTTCATATAAAAACCAAATGCCAAATTAAAACTTCACATGTGTTTGAATGATAAAAGTTTAATTCGTTTTTGGCGTGGGTGTACTTGTCGCGAGTAAGTCTGGGGTCCTTTTAACTTAGGTTTCTTTATTTTTATATCCAATACTTATGTAGATAGAGCCCAAAGGTTAGATTTGTGTATAGTTTGGGACGTCTGATGCAAAGAGTGTGAATATACAATACACTTCACTAATATTTTGACAACTGCATAGAAACGACGCATTCGCATGCCATAAAACCGTAGATAGACGATCTATACCCATAATATTTTGTGAGTGATAAATATATCGCTTAATAAAGCGACATGCAGTTAATTGTAGATCTAGTAGATTTTTCACACATCAGTTTGTGTAATTTACGCCTTAGAACCAGATTAAGGCAGACTGAAGTTGAAACACATTCAAAAAATAAATAATAAATAGACCCAACAGTCACATACACTACGATCCCACACTAAGATCGAGTCTTGTGTCGTGGGTATCAGGAACTACGAGAGACTGTGCTCTCACAAACACCCAGACCCGATCGAACAGTCGGCCTCATGTTTCACAAGCGGTCTAACTGACTGCGCTACGGAGGCTGTCAGATTTTTTATACAACAATGATTTCTACGATGTTCAGTGCTCAGTGGAGTCCAAAAGAATAAATGACTAACACAAAATTACATGCCCCCCACTTAGAAACGGGATGAGCACAGCTACAACTGATGTATCTACGTACTCAAAGTTAACATCCTGCACTCGAGAGACAATAGCAAAGCCATTAGCAACCGCGGAACGTTACATCTTCATTATATACCGGCTTAGAGCGGTAGATCAAAGAAATTGCTTTAAAGAGTCATCGTGGTGTAATTAAACATGCTGTATAGCGTATTAGTGATGGGAAAATTTCATTGGAAGAATGTATAATATGTTATGTAGTATTTAGAGTAGTGGTATGTGTAATATTTTAATGTAGTCCTATAAATTGATTGATTGCATTTGAGTGCGTGGTAGCAAACGGACTAGACGCGGCTGCCAACATGTTCACGGTGGTCGCGGGTTCGAATCCCAGGGCACACCTCTGACTTTTCGGAGTCATGTGTGTATTGATAGTCAATTACCACGCACTAAAACGGTGAAGGAAAACATCGTGAGGAAACCTGCATACCATAGTGATTCATAAGAATTTCTATGGTATGTAAGTTCACCAACCCGCACTAGGCCAGCGTGGTGGACTATATGGCCTAACCACTCTCAATCGTATTCTCGATTGTAGAGTAGGCCCGTGCCCTGCAGTGGGACGTATATGGGCTGATATAGATATATAGATAAATTGATGTTTTATAAATTATAATACATTATATCATTTAGTATTTACTGGTGGGAGGTCTCTCATATGTGACAGGCCGCCTGGGTAGGTACTATCGCAATGTCTATTTGTTTTCTTCCCCCAAACAGCAACGTAAATGCACTGTTGTATTTCTATTTGAAGGACATTGTAGCCAGGGCGCCGAGCCAGAGTAAATGGATATATTGAGACTTCTTGTCTCTCAGGATGGCGAGCCCAGGGGAATGCCAAGCATTGCTTTGCACGTCAAAGTGTCGTTTAGTTTTGTTCCTATCCGTAACCGGTCGTATCGCTTACCATCTGAATAATGGTTAGTCTCGCCATTCATAGCAATAAACAAAAATAACAGTTGAAATTGAACAAAGAACAACATTAAACTTAAAAACCCAGTAACCAATTCCTGAAGTCCTTACAATAACTCACGAACCTCATTACACCACATTTGAATTCTCTGAGGCGCTACAAAACGTAACATGATTGAGTTATGCGCTTGCCACAAGCAGTAGAAAAAAGCGGGCCGGTTTACACGTTTGACGTAATTTGTACTCATATTTAAGAAACATAAATCCAAAAAATAATAATTAGAAAGGACTTTGTTATTTCTTGCACTCGCAAAAGCTTTTGAGTCCTTTGAGTCAACCGACAAAATGTCGTTTAAAAGTCACACAATCAAGTTGTTTGGACGAACGTGTACAACCGCCATCATAATTTTATACTCAATCGGAGGGTAGTTATGTTTTTATTGTTGTTTAGTTTATCGTGAGACGCGCTTCGGTTTAGTACCGGATTTTGTTTAATTTCGCGTGTGTGTGACAATATGGTGCAAGGAGAGTGTGGTGTTTTGTTGCTCTAATTGACTATCATGTTTGCATCGATTAGTCTTCTTCAGCAGTGACTGGTAAGCTATAGACGTATATATTTTGTTTCATTGAGTTCCTCTGCGTATGGTGCATGTACACGGGTACACATTGAAGCGAGAGGGAAGATATGTAACGTCGTAGGCGTGACAGAGATAGAAATAGAATGTACCATTCATTTTGTTACAAAAATGTTGTTTGCAGTGTCCCCTCTAGTATATTATCTTTATGCTTTTTTCTGATTATTGTTTGATTTGTATTCGGCTTTCTACACCCGACTGATAAAGTGTATACAGAACAGTATTTTTTGTTAGATTAATAAAATGTCGCATAGATTCTTTACTTTACTATTGGTTTGGTATATACAGTAGTAAATTTACTGTATGTTTATAACTCGCGCCGCTTTTCGTAAAGGCTATTTGCGCCCTTAATTAAACCAATTAACGGACGCCTCGCCTAAGTGTGTCCGAAATGGTTTTTATTAAGTGCTATTCTTTTATAATAATTTAGTTATGGCGCTGATGATAGAATTTTCATATTTAGAGTGTTGCGGATGTCTTGTACAATATTTAAAACTTTTATATTGATCTAAGTATAATTTTGAACTTCCATAACGCTCGGATCGTGGATGTTTTGTCGGCCCATAAAATTGGGAGGGGAGCGGGTAAGAAAAATGATCGTAAGAAGTTAGAGTAATTGGGCATCCAGCAATATCACTCTCCGAACGAAACGCGACAGCAAACCTGTCGTTTCACATCGATCGTCTGAGTGACAGTGGTACCGCTTTATACAAGCCTGCCCATTTCATGCTGAGTCATGACTGACAACAGAGTGGCTCTTCTAGTTTATAAAAATGTGTCCTAAATTTTTAATGACAGTTATCCGTTTCTAAGATGCCGGCATAGTTGTGTCCACCAATAGGTAACCCTGACCTGCCGTTGTATATCCTATTTGAACTATCGACTGCATTGTAGCTGGTGGATAATGGAAAATTCAATTGAACAGCGTGTTAACAGTGGATACCATATTTCTTATACCAAGAAAGAAACAGGACAGACAACATAGACTAAAAACATTTGACATATTATCATAGAGATATAGGCCCCATTCGAACGGGCGCTTAAAAAGCGTCGACTTTTACGGTATTTTCCGTTCCCAATATTTATATTCATATGAAATGAAAATTTTACGTCCAACCCTCAACGTCGAAAAACCGACAGCGCTCGATAAAAAAGCGTCGCGTTTTAAAAACGCCTTCGTCTGAACAAACTAATGGATTTATATTTGTTTCATTGAAACTGTTTTTTTTAACGCGAGTTGAAATAGCACCTGTACGAATGGGGCCTTAGTATCCATTACAGTAGCCATATCATTTCGTCTGCCTATTTTAAAACAACTTTCAATATACAACCAAGTGCCTATATGCGCAATTGCTATAACCAAAAGCTCCGTAACCTACAAGAAACAAGTACAAATTCTATAAGCGTTACAAAGCGAGTGACACGCGGTGCCGGGGATTCGATTTCCTGCAGTCTCCCGGCGGGATTAATGTCATCCAGGGGGAATAATGCGTGTTTGCCTTCCATTCTGTCCCGGGACGTGAGAAAAACAAGGACGCCCGGAGGCTTATTGATAAGTATGTTTTATGGAGATATGATGATTTTATATGAATCAAAATTGGATTAGGAATATTGTTCATGCCGCTTTCATTTTAATTGGTTGCAAGTAGATGCATAAATTATTGTGAATAATTTATTATCAAATATACCGTGTGGTTATCGGGAGAGGTATAAGCCCAACTTCGCGAACAGCGTCTTAGTTGATCGTGACCGGTTTGTTACCAATTAGTCTTTTTGTTCGCCTGATAGTAAGCGATATTGGCAGCTTAGGAACAGTAGCAAAACCAAACAACACCTTGAATTACAAAGCAATTCTTGGCATTTCACTGCACTCGCCATCTTGTGACATAAGATGTTAAGTCTCAATATGTCCAGTAGTTACTCTGACCACAATGTCTTTTAGACCGAAACACAACAGTGCATTTTACACTGCTGTTTGGCGGGAGATTTGCAATGTCAAAAGGTGGTTCCTGCCCAGACGGCCGCTCACATATGAGAGACCTACCACCAGTAAATTTCCACACTAGTATCCATACAACTTTAATCCAGTTCATTTACTAACTACGGAAGTCACGGTGCCCATAAGCGTCTATACAAGTGGACCGCAAAGCCAGTACTCCGGTTAAATTGTCCGGATAGCCGTGTGATGCCGTCTAATCCGCACAATGGCTTACAATTCACATCTATTTGTACGTTGAATTGAATTCTAGTTATTGTTATACGTGTTACTGAATTGTTCGATCGAACTACATGCTGCTGAGTGCATTTGTGAAGCATATGAGGTTCAGAAATACGAATTGTAATTGTATAAGGATCTTTAGATAGCTTCGGTTGATAATGAACACATGAATGGAGGCAAGAATTGTATTTAAGTGTGGGATTTGTAGTCTGTCACTGTTGAGTATGTTTTCTTTTGAAATTATTTTAGAGTTCGTTTTTTGAATTATAGCAAAATATTATATAACACAATATTTATTGACTGCCTCGGTGGTGTATTTGTTCTACGATACGGTTACAAAGTTGAGGTCTCGGGTTTAAATTCCAGGTTGGGCAAAGTAACATTGGATTTTTCTATTCATTATCAGCCAGGAGCAGGAATTTATGCCCGATATGTTGATAAGCTCGCCATCACATCATGGCACTGAACATATAAGCCGAAATATGGGTGTTCTCTCTCTCTCTCTACCCCTTCTGGGAAAAAGGTATGAGTTTATGTATGTAAATTTATTGACAAAAAATATTTTTTGAAATATGTATAACTTATTTAGAAACTTGTAAAACAATTAAATAAAACTTCTGCAGTTTGCAAGTTCGTTACTTAGTAAAGTAGTTAGCAGATAACTAATACAATCAAATAAATAGTCTCTCATTAAATAAATGGAAGTTTGAACTTGTGGATTTGGATAAGTGCAGGGCAATAAACAAAAAGGAATTTAAATTTTGTATTGAAGCATAACAAATACAAGATTGAACAATAAAATAATTTATTTGCACAAAATAATTATGAATGATAATAAGTTAGTGATTTTGCACTACTCTGATGCTAAATATATAAGTTTTATAAAATAAAGCAACTAAAATACAGATTATAAAAATACTGCACGGCAGCTGGCTGTACGCTCCGTTTTCCTTTGCCCGACGGCGGACACTATAAAAAGATTTTTAATGTATAAAAATCCCGTTTCGATTCTAAACGGCTGTTTTGCATGCAAAAGGCCCACTGGTGCGACCCACTCCTGAAAATGCAATATTAACCACGTTGTCTTAGTAAAAAAAGAATTTATTCTCTATCGCTTCGGGCGGGCGCCGTCCGAAGCAGTTACTCGTTAAAAATCTGACGGTTTAGTGAAAACTTCGCTTTGTCATGCTTTCTTTTTGTTATTGTATGAAATATGGAAAGACGCTTTCTATACGGGTGCAAAGATGTGCTAAATTGGATGCATTGGGTGAAAGTGATTGGTGTTTTGCAGTAAACATCATTATAATGTCATAGAAAACTAACGTGATCTACCTTTGCTGTCTTGTCCATTTTGATAGAATGTGGTTTTCCGCCTTTTTTCTAGTACCTATTCTCGTTTTTGTTTATGAGGCATTCTAGGATGCATTTGCTGTGGCGATTTTAATAACTTTCCATCAGGTGAACCGTTTGCTCGTTTTTCGTTACCTTCTTTTCCCATAAAATTTGGTCACGTCCCATCCCGGCCACTCTTCTCCCACCGCGTACCATCCCATTCGAAATCCGGGTAGAGAAAATTACTGAAGTTGGCAGATAGGTCCTCATATGTGAGAGGCCGCCTGGATAGGTATCGCCGCAATGCCTAATTTTCCCGCCAAACAGCAGTGTAAACGTACTGTTGTGTTTTCGTTTGAAGGACATTGTAGCCAGAGTAACTACTGTACCCCAAGCAGGAATATTTTGAAGTATCGTATAGTAATAGTATCGTGACAACGATTACTATACTATTACTACTCCATATCGGTAGCATGAATCGTTTAACCATACTCTCGTGAACTCGATACTATTACGTTACGATAGTGACAGATAACCTAAGGTAATGAACGAATATTATTGAATGATTCGTGCGGAATTGTCATTCACTACGTGGGTAAATTAATTAATTATTATTATAGAATAACAAAAAAATATAAAACATGCATTAATGTCGCGTAGAAAGGTTATGGAAATAAATTATTAAGCAAATACATATTTATTGCTTTTATTCCACAATATACAAAAATGGCTCCAATTAATTTTGCATTTAGATTTCCGAACGTAGCAATTTTTTTTTGGTTAGTTGTCACACATTAGCGGTTTTCACTTATAATATAATGCAAATTAATAACTCTCATGTTATATAGGTTATAGATAAAGATACGTATATATGTTTTATAAAATCCCTCTACATTTTTAAGGAGGAGAGGTTCATGAAAGTATTGTTGCACGCAGTTCAGAATATAGGGATTAGTAAATCAAACTAGACATTAAACTTTGAACGCTAATACATTTTATTCCTTTTAATGACACTGGACACAAAAAAAATAGAAAATATGTTCCTGTATGTACTTACATAGCCAGATAAATATTTCTATGCAAATTATCACATCGCCTTCATAATAAAATAATTTCTATCTCCATAAAATAATATCTATCTCCCAAGCCTTGACGACGTCTCTCACAAGAATTATATAATAGTTAAAAAAAAACTAAAATACACGCTTTAATAAGATATACAACTAAAAAAGTAAAAATAATTGCACTGAATTTAAGATAAGAAAATGGAGTAAAATACATATATTTTATTGTTACAAAGCGTGGGGTGTTTACAACAATTACTTATCCTCCTGCACCCCACGCTTTGTAACAATAAAATATATGTATTTTACTCCATTTTCTTATCTTAAATTCAGTGCAATTATTTTTACTTTTTTAGTTGTATATCTTATTAAAGCGTGTATTTTAGTTTTTTTTTAACTATTATATAATTGTTTTGACTAAAAACATCCATCTACGGCTGTATTTCCAATCAATAACGCCATCTGTTGGTCAGTAGTAACATTTGACACTTGAAGAATACAAGAAGCTTATACCCAAATGGAGATTGCATTCCGTATATAAAAGTGAAGCACAAAAATTTTACCTTGAATGACGTCGCTGATGCCTGCTATCCTTTTCTTTAGCGTAACAATGAATGAACTTCACGTGAACTTCATTCATTGTCACTCTAAAGAAAAGGATAGCAGGCAACAGCGATTGCATTCAAGGTCAAATTTTTGTGCTTTAGTGTTTTATACGGAATGCAATCTCCATTTGGGTATAAGCTTCTTGGAAGAATACAATGTTAACGCCATCTAGCGATGAATGTAGCAATGGTCATCAATTATAAGAATAATTAATCCTGGCGAATCTAATCAGGATAATTATATATTTTAATCGAATTATTGTATTGTCATCGGTCTTTGACAGGTGTGCAAAATTTGAACGAAATCTGGCCGTTTAAAGTGGGTCAAAATCGCGCCCAAAGAAGTCGGTTACAAACAAACATACAAATATACAAACATACAAATATACAAACATACAAATATACAAACATACAAGTGAAGCTAATATAAAGCGTGTAAAAACCCGCTGTCACTCTCCCACGAATTGAATGTTTCTTTTTTATGAACGCATGGAGGATCAATATGAATATCGATATTGCAATATAAATAATAATGGATTTAATTATAATGATTTATTAAGATATAAGCTAACAGTATTCTCTATATTTTTGCTCGTTAAGTTCCTCGGCAACTATTTTCACATATTAAATGCTCACACTTCTTTGCCCTAAGAGCTTGCTCGACTATACATTGAAATAAGCTTATGACATAAAATTATAAAAAGTAGGTACGCAAAACTAAAATCAAAGTTCCATGTAAATATTTTATTTATAAGCTTTTTACACTTTTATTATTTATTTATACACTTTATTGCACAAAAAAAAATACATATAAAATGAAAATCACAATAATAAAAGTACAATTGGCGGTCTTATCGCTCAAAGGCAATGTCTTACAGACAACCATGGGATGGATTTGATAAAAGGATAATTAGAGGGCAGTCGTAAAGTGTAAAGAATAGGAGTTAAGACGGAAAAAATAATAATATAAGAAATACAAATAATTACTAAATAATAATAAAAAATATATATACATACATCAATACATACATATATATAACTAATATACATACATAAATAAATACATATTTATATATAAGAGTATCAGTACATACATACAAACAGGAAAGTTATCCACATCAATGTGTAAATGTAGGAGACAGGTAGTGATCTTTGACCATTTTTTTAAACGATGATAGTGACCTCGCCCGTCTTACCACAACTGGTAGGGCGTTCCACAGTCGGACAGCTTTGACGGTGAACGACCCGTCCATAAAATTAGTGGAGTGCACAGGCATTCTTAATTCCAGTCTCTCTGACGACCTTAGGGATCTTGAATGGGAGTCATCGAGAAATACAAAACGATCTTTGAGATAAGATGGGGTAACAGGATTAAACAATATATTGTAAAGAAGAGAAAGTATATGAGCATTCCGACGAAGCCGTATGGGCAACCACTTGAGCTTAGTACGAAACTCAGAAACATGATCATATTTGCGTAATCCAAATATGAATCTAATAATAAAGTTTTGAAGGCGCTCAAGTTTATTTAGTTGGTCCTCGGTGAGATCAGGATAGCTGACATCGGCATAATCAAGGATAGGGAGAAGGAGGGTTTGCGCTAATGAAATCTTCGTAGCAACAGGTAAAAGATTGTGTAATCTTCGCAAAGACCTAGCTGAGGCGAACAACTTACGACTTAGTTCTTGGAGTTGCGGACCCCAGGTGAAGGACTTGTCCAGATATAGTCCAAGGTTCCTGACTTTATCACTATATGTGACGGTAGTACCATCACAGGAAATAGGTGGTAGTTTGTCTCTGTCTAGTTTTAAAGTCATTCTGGGGCTGCCGATAACTATCACCTGTGTTTTCAAGGGATTGTCCATGGGTCTTGCTCCATTCACAAATGTGCTGGATGTCACTATTAATTATAGCAATCGCATCATTCATATTACCCAAAGATGCCTGAGTATAAATTTGTAAATCATCTGCGTAGAGGTGGTAGGAGGAGCGAAGTTGAATAGATATGGAATTTATAAAGACAGCAAAGAGTAGAGGAGATAGCACGCCGCCCTGTGGAACGCCAGCAGATAAGGAGCACCACGAGGAATAAGAATCCTCGACACAAATGCGTTGCCGGCGTCCATACAGGTAACTACGAAACCATTCAACTGCTGTTGGAGATATGTTAAGAGAACGTAACATACAAAGCAATATATCAAAGTCAATTGTATTAAAAGCGTTGCTGAAGTCCAGCAATGCTAAGACAGTCAGCTTGCCTTCCTCCATACCCGATCTGATACCGTCCGTAATATGAGTCAGCGTGGTGGTGGTGCTGTGCCCAGGACGAAACCCCGATTGGAGAGGGTTCAGGAGATTGTTTTTAGAAAGGAAATCACTAATTTGAGTATGGACCAGGCACTCAAGGATTTTGGAAAGGAAAGGAAGAATGGAAATGGGTCGGAATTCAGAGAGTAAAGAAGCATTGGACTTTTTGGGAATAGGAATAATATGGGCTTCTTTCCAGGTAGCCGGGAAAATCCCAGTCGTGATAGAATGGTTGAGGATGTGGGATATTATAGGAAGGATTTCGTCTAGGATAGGCATAACCATATTACGGCTGACACAGTCGCTACCTATTGCATTTGAAGAAATAAGAGTAATTGTTTTCTTAACATCACAAGCAGCAAATTGTTTGAAAGCAAAGGCCGAACAATTGGGAGTTTGAAGGGTAGAAAGATTTTTTATAGTATTTTCTTTTATCGTCTTGTCGAAAGCAGACGAAGAAGAAAAATGATGGTTTAGAGAGTTTAAATCTATGGATTTTTAGATCTATGAATTTAAATCTATGAAGTTTTAGGTTAGGTATGTTTTTAACTACAATAAATTCCAGACTTTCTATATCCTCATACTTGTTCACAAGACTCCCAAGTTCGTTTCTCCGATTCCAAACAGTCCACAGTCTAAGAAATAATCTTCATAATTGAGTTAGGTATCACAATAATTGTGACTTCATATCGCAGCATTGAATTTCATATTATTAGCGAAATACGGAGTAGATAATTACACACAATAACACTACGGCATCGGGAGACACTAAGCATGACCGTAATTAACACATTTTTCCTTAATTCGATGTGTAGAAATAAATAAATAAATAACACCCAACAGTCACATACATAGTCCTGACCCCACAGTAAGACCGAGTCTTGTGTCGCGGGTATCAGGAACTACGAGAGACTTTTCGGTCTCACAAACACCCAGACCCGGAAGAAATATTTGTGGGCCGCACAAACATTTCTCTCGGTGCGGGGATCGAACCCGCGGCCTCTCGTTTCACAGGCGGCGTCTAACCAACTGCGCCACGGAGGCTGTCAAAATATACTCCCGATAATGTTCTCACGGTAAAAATTACGGTGACAAAACAATCGTATTTCTCGATAGTAAATCGGCGATACTATACGTCAAAAATTATTCCTGCTACCACTTTTCATACATTCAACTATCGCTAGACTATACGATTACCATACTATAGTGTCGTAAACGTTTCCCGCTGCCATAATTTAGTTCCAAATACGCTCACAATGGCGCTGTTCAAATTCCCATACAAAATTTTACTATTACGATTACTATACTATAGAGTCAAATGTTCCTGCTTGGGGCACTGAGCATATTGGGACTTAACATCTTTTACCTCAGGATGGTGAGCGCAATGTCAAGCATTGCTACTGTCCATGAGCGGTCGTTTCGCTTACCATCAGGCGAATGGCAAGTTCGTCTCGCCATTCATAGTAATAAAAAGAATATTGGGATTTTAATCCATTGCGATAAATTGCTAATCATATTGACGAGGCGCTATCAAACGAATGTATTATTACAGGTTGATATTAAAATTTGGTATTTAATTTAAATCATACGTTTCTTATCACAATTATTGTTTTTTTATTGTTATTAAATTATTGTTCATTATTTTTGTAAAAAAATATCCTAGAGGCGACACAGCAAACAAAATGTTTGTGACAAAATAAAGAGTTCATTTTATTTCTGTCTCTATCACGCCTACTAAATAACATTATCTTCCCTCTTAAAGCATAATTGCGATATTTTACAAAACTACTAGGCAGTTCAAACCTGGTACAATGTTACCTGGGGTGTGTAAGAACATGTGATTTCAATTAGATACGCTAATCACCATCACTCTGTATATAGTTGAATTATATCAAATGGTGTGATATTACACAGAAACAATAGCGTGGGTCACGATTCAAATAATCGCCGAAATGAGTCGACATGTTGAATATTTCGTGAATGATTGTTGTGTATCGAAGGCTACATGAAACATTGGTCCTTGGCCCGATTGTATACTATTTTATATTATTCTTGTAAAATTTCTTTTGCCAGTAATTCTCTAGAGTTAATATAAGTTTTGTCAAATATGTATAATTTGGTTGTCGGTTGATACTCTAAA
Organism: Hyles euphorbiae; assembly: GCA_023078785.2. Lineage (NCBI taxonomy): Eukaryota > Metazoa > Arthropoda > Insecta > Lepidoptera > Sphingidae > Hyles > Hyles euphorbiae. The sequence continues at coordinate 1,955,599 of CM041039.1, read as the reverse complement.
TGTTAATGCAAAAACGTAAAGTTATTTCTCTCCCACAATACTGCTATTTTTATGGAAAAAGAGTCTTGTCCTTTTCTGTAGATTTTTCGATCTATGTACAAAAGGTCACGATGGTGGGTTGAGGAATTTAAGCGGGAAAACGTAACAAAAAACTGCCATTGGAGTTATAATATTCTTGACTTTCTATTCTAGAGAGCTCTTATTCTCAAGGCAGTTTGCCTTGTGAACCAGGTGGTAAAAAAATATTACTCAATTTAAATCATGTATAACATATTCTTAACAGTGTAAATTAAGTATTTTCGTCTATTTTTTTTTAATTTCAAAGACTAATTCTAAACATTACGTTTATAAAAACTTCAGTCTGCGTGCTTGTGTTCTTTGTCTAGTTATTTAATATTCATCAGCTTTTCGACTGCAAAATTTTAAAGAAATCACATTTTCACAGTGTTAAATATCTTTTGTTAATGACTCAACCAGACTCAACCCCGGTGCAGAGTTAGACAGACCGATTTAAAAATAATGCGGATTTCGCGAAATGTTTTACTTGCGCGGAATGTTCGTTTGAACAAATCTGCTACGTCCCTCTGGAATAATTGGAAAGGTTTTCTTATTTACAGGCATAGTTTTAACCTGGTTAAATGTCGATCAAAAGTGAAGCCATGTGGTAGTTAGTAATAGTTTAGTGACTTCGAATATACATCAACTAAAAATTATACAAAAAAAAGCGACGAATTTTCTCCTTTTTTCCTATCGTCGTATTTGGGTGGTAAATCCATAGTTATGTGATAATTATGTGCACCGTCTTATTTTTAAAGACTCTTAGTCTTTAGCATTCGAATTTAAAAATAAAACACGACGATTAAAAACATCACATTTTTTTAGCTACATTGTGTTAAAGTTATTAAAACTACCATCCAGTTTTGTATTCAGTCACCATCTAATCAACTTTGCAACTTGCAATGTACGAATTACAATTAGGTAAAATTAAGTCATCACGCCAGCTTATAAAAAGGATGTTACCATTAAGTATTTTAATAATTCCCCATAAAAACCGTATATTACAATACCTTGGCGTATAACCTTTCCCACAATGGAACCACGGCCCTGGCTCGGGACATCGGGGCCTTGAAAAAATGTATCGCCAAATGGCATTTGAGTTCATTAATAAAACACGTGACTGAGTTTAATGGCTCCACTGTGGTGAGGAGACAGGGGCGAATCCGACAATGTATGGGGGAATAAATACTAGAAAAATAGCCGCTTTAAGCGCATCAATGTGTTGAAACCGTGCAAGAAATTTATTATATTCTCTTTAAATATTTCGTTTCCGATTTTTTTATTCAATCTATAATTAATCTTGTTATATTTCACGATATAGATAATTAAATGATTCTCCAAACAACTCTTGAATTCATTTGTTTGGATAAAATATGTTTTTAAAATCAGTGTCAAATTATAAATATTGTAAAAAATGGTTTCACTCAAATTAAAACTTTTTTTATTATTTTTAATGGTGTTTGTGGCGTAAGCTCCATGTATTACTTGGTAATTTTATTTTAATGTTCCATAACCTCCCTAAAACATCTGAATCCATCCACGTCACACGGAATAGTCCCCACTGACCTTGTTTTAACATTTCCTTGCATATTGCCTTCCTTGCTAGATATAGAAACAGGCCAGAGGTTTTGGTCAGAGGGTCATTCTTCTGGCAACCTGTCCGGCTGTCTTACAGAATGGCACGGGCACGCGCTCCCGGCCCCTCGAGCCACCATTGTCGCACTCCGCTTCCCAATCCGCGACTTTGGCGTCCCCGTCCCTCCCCACTACTGGTGGCAGGATCTGAATCCGAGCGGGTTGGTACCACCGTCTGGTCTATTTCTACCGCTAAGTAGAAATGCGTTCCGGTAGAAGGGCTGGATAGCCGTTCCCTCATCCATTCCTCCCTCTTCGGTAATAGGTGTTGGTTGTTGCAGGCGATGCTCGTTGATGTGGTTGGGTGTCGGGGTGGGCGCTCGGTTGGAGGTGCCGGTGTGGAGTACAGGGAGACCCGGTGGGAACGGTCACCGCCGGCCGCCTGCCGGTTAGTAGGGGACCTGAACCCGGGGATACACAACTGTCAATCTCCCTCCCCGGGAAGCTGTCCCGCCAACCGGCGAAAATCCCGTTGTGCAGTCGTCGTGCCAGAGTGGGAGACTGGAGTGGATCCCGGCGACTGCACGCGGGGGGGCATCGGGGGCCCTTCCGTGCTCCGCACTGGTTCCTTCAATGCCGTGTGTCCGCTTCGCACTATATCCTCCCATCTCGGGTATCGTTTTGGTTCAACCACGCTAATCCTTACCCTATCCCACTCTCTTTAAAAAAATGAGAAGGAAAAAGAAAAGCAGGCTCTTCACGGCGGGAAACTCATCCACATTTTCTGTGGACTTCTGTAATGTCAGGGGTCTACATAGCAATCTCGACGCCGTCCACCACCATCTTGAGACGGCGCGGCCTGCCCTGCTCTTTTTAACGGAGACGCAAATATCCGCCCCTGACGATGTATCGTACTTAAATTACCCCGGTTACGTATTGGAACATCGATTCCTACGTAAAGCTGGGGTGTGCGTCTTCGTCAGGGGTGATATTTGTTGTCACCGCCTTCGGGGCCTCGAGCGTCGGGACCTGTCCTTATTGTGGCTACGGGTAGAACACAGGGGTAGGACCCGAGTCTACGCATGCCTGTACAGGTCCCACGCCAGTGATACGGGATCTACTCAATTATTTGAGAGCGTCCAAGTGGGGACTGACCAGATTCTCGAGCAGTTCCCTTCCGCGGAGGTGGTGGTCCTCGGTGATTTCAACGCTCATCACAAAGAGTGGTTGGGATCCAGGACCACTGATCTCCCCGGTCGGGCTGTCTACGAGATGGCCTTGGCTTATGGTCTCTCGCAGCTGGTAACACAGCCCACCCGTGTTCCAGACGTTGAGAGCCATGAGCCCTCTTTGTTGGATCTTCTGCTGACGACCCACCCGGACGGATACAGGATAGTGGTTGATGCTCCTCTCGGATCTTCTGACCACTGCCTGGTTCGTTCATGGGCTCCTGGAGCGAGTTCTAGCCGCTCTTCAACGACTGGAACTCGCACAGTTTGGCGGTACATGTCAGCAGATTGGGATGGACTGCGACAATTCTTTGCGTCCTACCCTTGGGGGCGGCTTTGTTTCTCCTCCGATGATCCTGACGCCTGTGCGGACTGCGTTGCGTATACGATCAGCTTGGGTATGGAGACTTTCATACCCAGCTCAAAAATACCTGCAGGGCGTCGCAGCCGGCCTTGGTACAATCGTGCTTGTGCTGTTGCTGCGCGCCTTAAGCAGTCCGCATACGCGGCGTGGCAAGACGCAAGAAGGCGTCGGGATCCAAACTCAAAGGAGGAGAAACGGAGATTCAACGCCGCCTCTAGATCCAACAAGAGAGCCTTAGCTAAGGCCAAGGCGGAGCACATCCGCAGAATTGGCGAGCGACTCCAGAGCTATCCCTCTGGGAGTCGTGCTTTTTGGTCGCTCGCCAAGGCTGTGGAGGGTAATTTCTGCCTGTCCAGTCTCCCACCACTGCGTACGCCCGATAACAGTTTGGCCCACAGTGCAAAGGAGAAGGCCGATCTCTTGGCCCAATTCTTTGCCTCGAACTCGACTTTGGATGACGGGGGCGCCACACCGCCGAACATCCCGCGTTGTGGGAGCCTCCTGTCTGACGTAAAAATCACCCAGCGTGCTGTCAGACGGGAGCTCAGGCTTCTAGACGTCCATAAGTCGAGTGGGCCAGATGGTATCCCCGCAGTGGTTCTTAAAACGTGCGCCCCTGAGTTGACACCCGTGCTCACGCGCCTTTACCGTCTTTCCTATAAAGCCAACCGGGTTCCAGCTTCGTGGAAGGTCGCCAATGTACACCCTGTCCCCAAAAAGGGTGACCGTTCGGACCCTTCGAGTTACAGGCCGATTGCTGTCACATCCCTACTCTCCAAGGTCTTGGAGCGAGTTATAAACACTCAGCTCCTGAGGTATCTTGAGGATCGCCAGTTAATTAGTGACCGCCAGTACGGTTTCCGTCACGGTCGCTCGGCTGGTGATCTTCTTGTGTACCTCACGCACCGTTGGGCGGAGGCTTTGGAGAGTGGGGGTGAGGCGATTGCGGTCGGCCTTGACATTGCGAAGGCGTTCGACCGAGTGTGGCATCGCGCCCTTCTGGCGAAGCTACCTGCGTATGGAATTCCCGAGGGGCTCTGCAAATGGATCGCCAGCTTTTTGGATGGTCGGAGCATAAGAGTCGTAGTGGACGGCTGTTGCTCCGAGACCAAGACCATTAATGCTGGTGTTCCACAAGGATCGGTGCTATCGCCGACACTCTTTATCCTGCATATCAATGACATGTTGTCCATTGATAGCATGCATTGTTATGCAGATGATAGTACGAGTGACGCGCGGTACATCGGCCAACGGAGCCACTCTCGGGATTCCATTATGGAAAGACGGAGTCAACTTGTGTCTGAAGTCGAGAGCTCTCTGGGGCGGGCCTCCGAATGGGGTGAATTGAACCTAGTTCAATTTAACCCTTCGAAGACACAAGTTTGCGTGTTCACTGCGAAGAAGGACCCCTTTGTCATGGCGCCGCAATTCCAAGGAGTTACTCTCCAAGGATCCGAGAGTATTGGAATCCTTGGCATCGAAATCTCAAGCAAGGTCGAGTTTAGGAGTCATTTGGAGGACAAAGCCAAACTGGCGAGCAAGAAGTTGGGAATCCTGAACAGAGCCAAGCGGTACTTTACGTCGGGTCATAGATTGACGCTTTACAAAGCGCAAATCCGGCCCCACGTGGAGTACTGCTCCCACCTCTGGGCAGGTGCCCCAAAATACCAGCTCGACCCACTTGACTCCTTGCAGCGACGAGCTTGTCGAATAGTCAATGATCCCGATCTCACGGACAAATTGGAACCGTTAGGACTGCGGAGAGACTTCGGATCTCTCTGTGTGTTCTATCGTTTGTTCCATGGGGAGTGCTCCGAGGAGTTGTTTGAGTTGGTACCACCGTCGCCTATGTACCATCGCACCACACGTTTCCGCAGTAGAGTTCATTCCCACCACCTGGAGGCGTACCGTTCCCGAACGGTACGTTTCCAGCGTTCTTTTCTACCACGTACGTGCAAGCTCTGGAATGAACTCCCTGCATCGGTGTTTCCTCAGCGCTATGACCTGTCCTTCTTCAAACGAGGTTTAAGGAGAGTACTTTCCTCGAGGTAGGCAGCGACTTTGTTGTGCTGGTCCCCTGGCACTACGGAGGTCCATGAGCAGCGGTAGCCGCTTACCATCAGGCGGGCCGCTAGCTCGTCTGCCTACAAGGCAATAAAAAAAAAAAAAAAAAAAAAAGGCGAGCAAACAATAAAACAACCATTTCTTCATATTATAGATACCATTCGCAAGGGATTTTCTTTTGTTAAGAATATTATCATTTCATGCTAACTTAGTAAGAATTATTACAAAATTTAAATATATTATAATACCTCTATTATCAGTCCTCTTTTCGTTTTAAAAGTAAAACTATGATGAAAAGTTGTCTAGGGATAAAATGGCGGTTGTGTTAAGTAATGTTTTTAAAGAGAACAGCTAAGGTGAATGGTTTTCAACGCAGTTTCCAGAATAAGTCAATTAAAAATGTTATATTGATACCACAAAATTATATTGATGTTATATAGCTAACAAAAAATTAAAAATGAAAAAAGAAAAAACACTATACAAAAGTAATATCAGGACCACATAAACCTTATTACAAAATGAAATCTATCAATTTTCAGCCACAGCCTAAAATTCCAAATTAATTTTTTTCCCTTGTAAATTATTAAAATAATCCCCGAACGGAATGAGGGGGCTTTGCAATTAAACAAGGAATTGATTGGACTGCCCGGGCTCTACTTATTTAATCCCTCTTTGTTCCCCTCCAGAATTCATTTTTTAATAATTTAGACAAAGAAAGAATCTTCGCCTGTGGGAATCACCTTTGTTTTCGGGACAATGAAATGTTTCCTCATATTTACTTTATTTCTATCACGCCGCGGCCTCTGGGGGGTAGGTTGCGTGTATACGTTTTCTTAAGTAAATGTTTGATCAAGCTTTGTGATTTCATCTGTTTGTGTAGTATTTTGTTGCTCTTTGTTTTTGTTGATTTAATATACATCCTTCCGCATTTGTAAGCGAAACTCTCAGTGGGCAGGTCATGTAATCTTTAAAACAGATTAATGTATGGAACAGCTGTTTTTTTTTCCGCTATTTCAGTGTTGGCCCCATATTAAAAGTTGTTCTTTATGACGAGTGTAGCACCCTTTCGGCTTTGTATGCCTTTTATGACTAGTGGTATGAAAAAGCAACATAATCAGTAAAATTAGTTTCTGTTCTCCGAAAACAGGTCTCAAACTCTTACCTTGAACGCAGAATGGTGGGTGGCTGTTATAATTTCGAGCCCTACTTTTATTAAGGGTATCACTAAATATAAAGGATTGATTCATCATTATCATCATCAGCGTTTTATTGTCCACTGGTGGACATATGCCTCCTCTTAATTGCGCCATTTCACGTTGTTTTCATCAGAGTGAAAAGGATTGATTAGTTCCATAACATCCTAAACCAAGATACGAAGACTGGAGTAGAGAAAGTTATCTTTTAGAGTTGGTGGTTAAAAGCTCGGTCTCCACAGATGATTACTTGTGTGATTCGGTAAGAACTATAGGTGAATATTTGAAAATCTCCTAGGTCACACAACAATTCTCTAAGTACGAAGAATAATCAATCTACGGTCCACAGTCGCTTTTTCACCCATTGACTCCGGACTACAATTTTCTTGAATATTCGCCACCATATTTCTGGCATACTGGTATACTGATCGATTCCACTCTGAACTGGCGTGCTCAAGTTAATGCAGTTTGCTAGAAGGTTACGGGTACTCTACGTGTTCTTTATCGCCTGAAGAACTTCCTTCCTGTGAAAACCAAGACAATTTTTGTGCAAACCTTGATATTTCCTTTAATCGACTATGGTGATGTGTGCTATTTTGATCTGGATGCAGAACACCTCAATAAACTCGACAGGCTTCTTAATAACTGCATTCGTTTCATCTTTAATCTCCGAAAATATGACCATATTTCTTTGTTCCGCTCACAGTTAAAATGGGGCCCTACTATATTCATCGAACGAACGAACGAACGAACGAAGGACCCTACTATGTTCAACGAAACGAAGTTCGAAACTTCGGATGATCAAAGTTTATATACGATACGAATGTACCTACATAAAACTTATGGTCGTTATTGATTTATGGTCGTAACCATAGACTTATAGTTACGGTGTACGTTATATATATACATTCGTATCGTATAAAAAACTTCGTTTGTCCGCAGTTTCGAACTTCGTTTCGTTGAATATAGTAGGGTCCTTCGTTCGTTCGTTCGTTCGTTCGATGAATATAGTAGGGCCCATGGTTAGCAATACGTCAAAGTCGTTCTTTACACGCCCTTACAACTCTTTTTTCCATTCTTAGGTCCCCTGCTCCACCTTCTTATTTGTCTTCTCAATTTAATTATTTAGGGAGTAACCATACTAGGAATCTTCGCTCACTTAATAATCTCCTTCTGCAGTGTCCTTCCCACACCTCTAATTTCATACATTCTTCTTTCTTTGTTCAGTCTATTCTTCTGTGGAATGCACTTCCCCTCGGAATCAGGTCGTCTAGTACTCGTTTGACATCTAAAACGAAAGTGCGACAACATTTTCTTAATAAATTGACAGAATAATCTTAGTATGTTTTATGTAGTATATGTATGTATAAGTATAAAATATATGTAATTTTGTATATTTATATATGTATTTATATTTATCTTTATAATATATAGCCTATAAACATATATATTTTTGTACATATAATATATTCTGATATAAGTTTACACCTGAATTTATATTTTATTATTATTTAGTGATGCGCCTACTTTGATTTCTCTGCACCACCCAAATGTTGACTGGGAGAGAATGCCTCAGGCATTAAGTCCGCCTTTATACTTTGTATATAAAGCATTTAAATAAATAAATAAATATAGCACATCATTTCTTGACAAGTCCTTTACCATCCATGCTGCTCGCTTGTGGAACGCATTACCACTGTCAATTAGACAAGCGAAGACGCTGCCAAGTTTTAAAAGACTTGTTAAGGAACATTACTTATCACTACAGTAATCTTTATTCCTGTCATAATTGTATATATGTATGTATATGTGTATATATACGTATATATGTATGTGTATTGTTATCTTCTATGTTTACTTAATATATAGTATATTAATATATATATATATATGTATGTATTATAATTTAGGTATATAAGTATGTTATATTTAAATCATAATATATAACCTGTACATCTAGTATAATTTTCTTTTATCTCGTCCTCTGTACTGCCCCATTAGATCTTTATTATATTAATCCAGTCCATCCAAAGGTTGCCTGGAAGAGATCGCAGCTAGCGATAAGGCCGCCAATTGTTACCATGTCTTTAGTTTTAAGTATTTAATCTGTTATTTTTTCCTATTTTATGGTGTACAATAAAGTATATATAAATATAAATATATATAAATATAAATAAATATTTCGCACCTTTAGAATTATAGAGACCTAACTAAAAAATCTTAGTTTTAGGGAAACGTTCATTATTTATTTATTTATTTACACTTTATTGCACAAAAAGACCACAAATAGAGAGAGAAATTACATATATAAAAAGTAAAATTGGCGGTCTTATCGCCGAAAGGCAATGTTTTACAGACAACCATGGGATTATACCATATTTCTGCCTTTCATTCGTTAATAGGTCCTTCTTTAATAACGTGTCAATAGGTCATTTCGAGCCAATATATGATTAAAAGCCAAAATCTTTTTTTTTTGTTTATCTCATATTTGGACGGTAAGGTCTAAGTACTTTTAGTCTTACTCTTGGTTATAGTGGAGGTCCGTGTCCTGCAGTGGGACGTATATGGGTTGATACAGATTTGTCCTATCCCAAATGATCTTAGACTAATCCTGTGGGATGGCTTGTGATTAACGCACGCAGTTCCCGAGGGACGCGTAAATTTCGACAATGAATCATTCACGGTACAGCTGCTTACAAAAGCTGTTTTAATTAAGTTTGCACTACAATATTGGGTTACTGAAGGCCCAATTTGGTTTGGTCGGGACAGGGGTCCGATTTGACCGCTCTTGTCTTTTGTATTTTTGTTTTGGTTAAGATGGCGAGCTTTAAAATAATTTACTTAGTAGAAAACTAAGTGTTTCTATGTTGCAAGAATATAAGCAAGACAAGACGTGAATGTCACTTTAAACAGTGTAAACTGATTGCCCTTTTATACACACCGTCATATATCACTCCAAGTCCTGTATGGCTAGATCAACGCCACCCAGGAAATTTTAATCGAGCAGGCGAGTCAAATATCTTGAACATGATAAATATCTTGAATACGAAAAAAATAAAAAATAAGTACTTGGAATAAAAAAGAGATTTATAGATTTTATCACGGATTTGGTTAATTTTTTACGTTTTTTCGATTACTTTACAGCTATCATGGTCACGGGGCGGTCAATCCGTGCGTAATAATAGTTTCATTTCAATGCGTAATATTCGCGTAAATCTAAGAGACCAAAACTCCATTATGTGATAGGGGTTTTAAATAAACTAGTGGTCGCCTAGCGGTCGAAATTCGACCAAATCAAGAAGAGAAAAAGTTTTTACATATATGATGATGTTGTTATTCTGATAATTCGTGCACATTTAAATGTACGTATCTCTCAAAATTAGTTATATATCCTGAAGTATATGCAATTACTAAAATCGTAAACTACATTAATTACTTTAAACCAGCAATAGCAAAATATATATTTTTCTGTACCTGAATGTTGTTATTGCAGATTGCTGCTACAGAACTTTCTTTATGCATATAATGAATGATAGCGCTCAGTATTTCACGTAGTATTCGTCAAATAAATCTTTTCTGTTTGATATTCAACAAAACCACAGTAAACATTTTTTTCTGATTGACATTCAACTACATATGTCTATAATAAAGCAAAGAAACAATTTGACCAAAGAGTATGTATACGTGTACAAATACTTGTGTATGCGTGTGTCAAATGCATGCTGGTTTATTTATTGATTTAATGTACTTTTCATGCATTATTATTAAAATCTTGTTTTATATTACATTTAATATTAGGCTTAATATTAATATTATTGTCTCATTTAAAATTAATATTCTCTTTTAATATTAATATTATTACCTCATTAGGCAAATAAAACCTTTTTTTTATATGTCTATGTCAGAAGAACAAAATGAAAAAGAAAAGAAACAATTTGACACCAGAGTATGTATACTTGTGTATGGATGTGTGTGTGAAATGCATGGCAGTGTGTGTAATGTTTTATTTTTTGATTTAATGTACTTTATAAGCATTATTATTGAAAAATATTAGCATTGTCCACTTCTCCTACACATAAACTATAAGTGTGCCAAGTTTTATGCTCCTGCGTCCGCGCAATTTTCGTAAAAAGGGATCCAAAGTTTTTACATCACGTATTAATATATAGATAAGTATCCATATCCCTATATGGCAAAGCAGAATAAATTTGACCACCTATCATTATCAAATTCATAAAAAAAAACCGATGACTCATTGGATGTAAACTGTACTCAGACGTATTCTTATAGCCTTAACATTTAACCTTGTACAACCTAATTTACTGAATAAATGTAAATATACTAGAAATGAATAGACTGTATAAACAGACGTTTTTTTCACAAAAAATATATTAAGACTTGGTAAAGAGGACCAATTTAATGAAGTAACGAGAACCGCGCCCGATTTTAATTGGAAATGTAAGAGCGTCGCGCCTGGTCTGTCTTTAAAATATATGATGCGGCCGAACTGAAAAACTATATCGACGTGTTAAAATAAGGTGTGCCGGGTGTGTACTAGATGGTAGAATAAATAACTGAATGTAAATGATGTGGAACATAGTATTTTTTTTATTGATTTGAATGGAACAACCATGCCATTCGCCTGATGGTAAGCGATACGACCGCTCATAGACAGTAACAATGCTTAGAATTCCACTGCGCTCACTATCCTGAGACATTAAATATTAATTCTCAATATGTCCAGTAGTTACTCCGTCTACAATGTTCTTCAAACCGGAACACAACAGTTCGTTTACACTGCTGTTTAGCGGGAGATATAGACATTGCGGTGGTACCTCCAAGCGGCCTCTCATATATGAGATACCTACCACCTGTACCATTGGATAGATATGATACATATGAGAGATTTACCACCATTAGTGATTTAATACACTTCACTTACTTTCATTGTTTTGTTTGTTTGAGGTAATATATATTGCCAAGCACAGGATTCCTTTATAATCGAGATTATCATTATGTAGGCCAATGTTCAACCCTAGACATTGCGGGCTAGCAAACCACACAATATCCTACAGAATTTTTAGAAAACATATCGTCGGTTCCCTCACGATAATTTCGCAAGCTTCCTCATGATGTGTTTCTGTCACCATTGAAATGCGAAGTATCTGATTGTAGAATCCTTACTAATATTATAAAGGTGAAAGTTTGTATGGATGTTTGTTACTCTTTCATGAAAAAACGGCTCAACAGATTTTGATGAAATTTGGTATAGTGATAGCTGACACCCTGGATTAACACATAGGCTACTTTTTATCCCGAAAAATGTAGTGTTCCCGTGGGATGAGTCAGGAAACCAAATATACATATTTTCTACTCTTTCAAATTCAAATTGTTGGCACGGGATGTCCTCTCCTACGGAAGGGAAATATAGTCGACGGCACGCGGGAAATATAGTTAGTAGACACGCGAAATAATATGTTCTTGATGTGGATTGGACTCAAAAACTATCTGCACCCGGGCGAAGCCGGGCCGGGCCGCTAGTATTAATATATTTCTTGTAAAATACTATATTAAAAGCGTAATTTATTTGCTAATGACGCAGTATTTGATAAACTTGTAGACCTGGTTATACGAAATACATATTATTTAGATTTGTAGTCGTAACAAAGAAATGCTGGACAATATTTGGAGGTCATGCATTGAATATGGTTCGATATTTCTTATGGGGTTTATCGATTCAGTCTAGACTCTAGACTAAACAAGACCTACATTAGTATTTGAAATGCTTCTATTTGATAGTTATGTACTAACATAGCTACATTGCTAACGATTGCTGTAAAATTGAATAGCTGTCTTCTTACAAAAAATTGTCTCAAAGATGCGTTGCTAGTCTATGTTGACGAACACCCAAACACGTCCAATTTTTAAACTATTGAAATATGGAGTCTTCTCCCATATTTTTATGGAATCTGCTTTCAATCACAAGACTCGATCTTAGTGTGGGGTCAGGACTATGTTTGTGACTGTTGGGTGTTATTTATTATTTTAGATAATTACAACTTAGGGACTATCATAACGACCCTACAATTTTCTTAAAGGCTAGGCGCTAATGATACCTCTGATATTCATAGGGGAGAGTGACTACTTACCATCAGGCGTTTGCTCGTTTGCCATTTCTATAAGAATACCATAGCTTTTGGTGCTGAAAGCAACCTTCTTACCGACTTATGTACTTCAATGGTATATCCTGGTGTATCAGCGTGCATAATTACGACCTAGGCAAAGCGGCAATGAAGAATAGTTTTCATGGTAATGCAAAAAACTAACCCATGCGAATATTTATCCATCCCCCTTCCCCCCTAGAATCGCTACCCTTCAGCGTCAGTAGCCATGTTCAATGTTACTACGCGGCTGTATCTGTCTATATTGTTAATATTAGATGACGGTACGGGTAATTGACTAGGCAAGGGTAATCCAGAACGCGGCCTTGAGGCGGCGGTCGATGGCGCGAACCACGCCGCTTGTCACATCACGCTACGTGCTGGGTGGTCAGGTATTGGGAAGTTGTTTCCATCAATACACTAGATAATATGCAACGGCTTAAAAAACCGCAAGAGAAATAAGAGGACAAATGAGCGTGTGTGTGTTGATTACTGTCCAAACCATATTATATATTAATTTTCATGGTCCCATTAGTCGATATTTTAAATTGATAGTCAAAATTGAACCAGGTGCGACCGCGCTGGAAGGCTAGTTTTTCATAATAGGAGAAGGATGTCGATAGATAGTCTTTGATTATAGACGTCTTTTTATACACATAAGCGGATTTTTATTGTTTTGTTTTCGCTTGATCTTCCGATTCCATTGAATTTTTCAATCATTTCTAAAATCCGATGAATCATATTTTACCTAAATTTAGCTACAACTGGAATGAATGAAATCAGCTTAGTGTTAATATCTTAGATAATTAAATTATCAGCTTACCAGCCGCATTTATCTGTAATGTTTTTCAATTTCATAATTTATTACTTCTGCTATTATACATTCTAAGCTCCACTCATTTATATGAAATAACTAGCGGCCCGACCCAGCTTCGCCTGGGTGCATATATTTTTTTATTCTACTCCACACCAAATACATGTTGTTTTTCGTATAAACTCTTGTATACCTAAAGCTAGCCTACTGTCCGGCTCAATCCCGTCACATCCGCCTGTTCAGTCTCTTCCCAATCCGTCCCGTCGCTTTTCTTTATTATCCATCCCGTTTTATAACGTGCATTTACATTTCGTCCTAACAAATCTGTCATCTATCCCAGCCCTCTCCCGTACCTTCCACTCTATTTTTTTTTTGTCCCTTCTCTCCATATAATTCTTGTATATCTAAACATGACGTAGATATCCTACTGTCCGACTCAATCCCGTCTCATCCGCCTGTTCAGTCTCTTCCCAATCAGTCCCGTCCATTCTCTTTATTATCCATACCGCTTTATAACGTGCATTTACATTCGTCCTAACAAATCTGTCAGCTATCCCAGCCCTCTCCCGTACCTTCCATTCTATTTTATTTTATGTCCCTTCTCTCCATATACATCCATATATATATATACATATAAAGATTGCCTTATGAATTTTTGACATTAAAAACTTTAGCGTTTTTTATTGTCCATCCAATATTCCTTCTCTTATTTCAGCACCAAAAAGCTGTTTTTCCAAAAAATATTGCACGCCATTACTTTTTGTTAGTAATAAAGAGTTAAAATATTTTTTTTATAGACATAACTTCAGTGGTTTCGATTTTCTTAGATATAACAATTCAACCCTTTTTTACCCCTTTTAGGTATAATATAACCTATCTCAGTCCGATACGATGTACATTTCTATCAGTAAATTATAGCGAAGGAAAGGCCACTGTAAAAATTCGTGATAAAAATGGCATTCGATCTTGAAAAGGAGTAAGTATAACTTCTTATGCTGCATTTACACGCTTGGCCAACCTCAGCCAGCCTCCACCAACGCCAGCGTGTAAACGGAGTGTTTGGCTCGGCTGGCCTTATGTTTTTCATAGTTAATAGCTTGGAGTTGGTAGACGTTGGCCCAGCCTCAGCCAACATGTAAATCCACCATTACGTGTGAACATTATTTATTTCATTGTCTTATATTAATGTAGCTAGATATATTCTCCTTAGTTTATATAAAATAAATTTCTGAACGCATGCATAAACAATTACAATCAATTAAAATGTCAATCCATTTTCACTGTCAATATTTTACTTCTTTAAAATCTAAAATACGCCACTAATCGAATATTGTGGATATATGTTTTCGATTCGAAACCTTTATTTAAATACGTTCTTTAATTTGAGGGCAGAGTTTACCATATCGACAGGGTGAAAATTAAATGTTTGACAGTTACAAACCCATGAACATATTGTATGGGAAAATCACGCACATTGTTTTGATAGATATGATTGAATTTGAATTTTGTATAGCGGTAATAAAGTACAAATTGACTCTTTGACGTTAGGAACATACCTACATTGTTTAAACAACAGTGAGTGCTTCTTATTTAATATGAACCTTATACAATAGCAATAAAGCTCAAATTGACTCAACGTTTTAGTTAGAAAACGTTTGTATGGGGTAAACAAAGGGGCTGTTTTTAGGGCTTTTCCGGCAATTATTCGAAATTTTCTCGCCGTAAAAACCATCCTTGGACTTTCACAAACATTTAAAAAAAAGAATCATCGAAATCGGTCCAGGCGTTGTTGAGTTATGGAATTACAACGAAAAGTGGCATTGATTTTTATATATATAGATTGAGCATAGCAAGTTAGTCAGCAATTTCTTTCTTAAAAATCGTTGGCTCATTTGCCAAAACTATGCCGAAAAATCCTTGATATTAATGCCGCTATATAAGAACATTTAAAAATACAGTAGACTGCATTTAGTTCCATTTACAGTAGACTAATTTTATATATTAATAGTACCAACGCCATGAAGAAAATGATCTACATAAATAAAATACCTCAAAAATTGGGAAAAGACGTAAAACTAGCAACACAAACTGTGTGGCCTTTGTCAAGTATTAACATCGATAAGTGGTAAGATTTGTGGATTTTATCATGCCATATCTTTAAAGGAACGCTTTAGAAGCTCTAGTTTTACGAAAAGTGTTAACTAAAAGTCGGCTGTAAATAGACGTCACTTTCGATATTCCCTTCAAGTTAGATATAGGTACGTATTATGAAACATATACATATAATATGTATATTTAATTATGATTTACAAGTATAGGCAAGCGCAGTGTAGGACGCCCGCCTACAATGTGGACCGACGACCTGGTTAAGGTTGCAGGTAGTCGCTGGATGCAGACCGCTTCCAACAGGTCGATGTAGAGTTCCTTGGGGGAGGCCTATATTCAGCAGTGGACTTTTTGAAGAGACAGAGATGACTGATCTTGTGATTCGGTCTGGGTGTTGTGATATCTCGAAGTCTCTCATAGTTTCTGAAATCCACGATACTCGTACTGAGGAAACAAGATAATGTTGTGTTTTTTGGGTTAAATTCATTACAGTCGTCATTCTAGCCAGGGATTTGGCTGCATGATATACTATATCTATGTTTGCTTACAAACATGAACATATAGCTATTTATAACAATATAGCATTTTCAAAGATAATTTTATATTTATTTGCATTGCTGTTTTTACAATACCAACCCGATAAAATGATATATTGAAATCTGTCAATTATTTTCATCATTCTATGCGCACATCGGCAGACGTAACTTCATGTTTCCATTCTATTTATTTAGTTTTAGAATGTGTAAGTTGTACGCGTCTTCCGTCAATTTCGTGTCGGCTTTCGATGCAATTAGAAGTTATTTTACCAGTGAATTGTATTGTTTTGTTTCATTCAGTCACTTCACGAGCCGAGTAGCGTCACACAGGCTTCAAGGAAGGAGTATAATTCCTTTAAAGTTTGTGCGCTTTAAATTCTGAACTTCATCGGATTTATAAGCAGCGGAGATTTCTTAGAAATCGACTTTTATGGCTATATACCTGAAGGTGGAAAACATTTTATTTATTTGTTTACATGTAGTAAAATTTGAATAGTATAGAAAGACACCATGCCTAATAGAATTTTCCCCCAGTCGAATTTTAGGTGGTACAGAAAAACGAAAGCAGGTGTATAATAATTAAGTGGTAAGAAAAAGTAAAACAAAGGAAACAACACAATAAGACATAGCGCATAAAATATTGTATATTCATATTTATACGAATACTACATGTGCTGCATACATATTATTGCGACATACATTTTACATCTTTCTAAAATTACCCTCGTGTCGTGGGTGCGTTCTCAAAACTTGTACTTGCACCTTCAAAATTAGCTGTCGGGCACACAAATATTTATGTTCCTCTATATAAAACGTCCTATAAATAAATACACCCAATATTCACAAACATAGTCCTGACCCCACACTAAGGCTTGTGTTGTGGGTATCAGAAGCTACGAGAGACTTTCCGGTCTCACACACACCCAGACCCGAAACAAATACCTGTGGTTCACACACATTTGTCTCGGTGCGGGAATCGAACCCGTGCCCTCTTGTCTCACAGCTGGCAACCAACCATTTGCGCCACGGAGGCCGTCATGTAGTGTCATGTCAAATGTAGTACAGAGTGATAAAAAACATGGAGCATGTTAATGTTATAATATATTAATATGATATAAAAGGTAAGGTATGTATGGTATACAAGCATAATATAGGTAATATAGTACAATTCTATTCTTAAATACATATACCTATATGCTAGTTGTGCTATGGTACGAATACTGAGCTGAGGTCCCAGGTTTAAATTCCGGGTCGGGCATAGTTTTGGTATATTGAGATTTTATATCTATTATCAGCAGTCAGGAATTTGTGCCCGATATGGCGATAGGCTCGCCCCCATCACATCGTGGGACGGAACATACAAGGCGAAACTTGGTTGTCCTGGTAGCAATTAGAACTTCTGCCTACTCTTCTGGGAAAAAAACTTTGAGTTTATGTATATACATATGTTAAAATTATACTATAAACCTCCCCGAGGCTACCATATTCCATTGCAATTACTGCAAAGGCCGTAATGAGCAGTATTTATACCCGGTCATGCTCGTCATAATACTCGTAAATTACAACCAATTTGCTTGTATTTTTGTATATTGACTCGTTTTTATTGAAGGCAAATAGCGAGGTCTGCTAAGGCCTCGATGCTAATTTATTTATTTGTTGGAAAAATATTGGAGTTATTCATGCTTCAATTGAGATTATTTGTTATAAAGTTTTTTATTAAATATATCATATTAATCTTCGATCGATATTACTAGATACAGGATCCGGAACAAAATCACACGCCAAAAGTGGCCGAGGTATATTTGAATTTCGAACTACGAGATGTAATGTAAATATTTGTGTGATGAGTGATCTACGGGTATTTTTTTCGGTTCTGGGTGTTTGTGAGACCGGAAAGTCTCTCATAGTTTCTGATACCCATGATACAAGACTCGATCTTAGTGTGGGGTCAGGACTATGTATGTGGCTGTTGGGTGTATTTATCTAAATAGATATAACTCAAAGGACTGACTCACTGACATAGTGATCTATCAACGCAAATCCCAAACCACTGGACGGATCTGGTTGAAATTTGGCATGCAGTTAGTTCTTATGACGTAGGCATCCGCTACGAAAGGATTTTGTTCATTTCCATCCCTAAGGGGATAAAATAGGGGATGAGAGTTAGTTTTAAACGTATATAACGGGACATAGTTCCTGTGTATGTAAAGTAGACTGGGCTCAAAAAGTACCTGCACCCGGGCGAAGCCGGGCCGGACCGCTAGTTTTAAATAATGTTGTTAATGCGAAATGGAGTCAAAACTATCTCACCCATGCGAACCTGGGCGAGGTCGTTAGTGAATAGTAATGAAATAGTCAATTTGATGAAAAAGCCATATTTACTATTTGTAGTCTGTCAGTCACCATTCTGCATGTATGTTTATGCACCAACAATGCTCTACAAGCATATGAAATTAACCACCAATTACTGTTTTGTTGAAACATGCATTTGAAAAGTCATTCAACTAAGCATATATTTAGGAAAACGTCCTTTGAATACGCTACAGACTGATGTATCTTGAATACTTAATAATACGTTTAGTATAATTTGATGTAAAGACCGATTTACTACGGTGTTTTATTAGTTAATTTCGTTTTTTTTAAATTGGGTTTTTCATAGTTAAAAATATAAGTATACAAAATTCGGCCCACAAGTTCTCTCTTCGAGATGAATACAGTATAAATGATTTGAGTCTGTATTAAAAATCAAGAAAAAAATAATGGAACCTAATTTTTTTTAATCAAGCGATTCCATGTCGTGTATATTATTAAGATCTATGATAGTAAAAAATAATGGATTTTTAAGTCCACCTAGTCGTTTGTTATCTCATTCAATGTTTGTGCGTAACAAATCAAATGTTGTATTGTGCACTAATCTTTATACTTCCGTGTAGATGTATTTAACCGGAATCTTTGACGGAGTCACAGTACACATATTTGCAATCAGTGCAGTACATAATATTTTAACTCCTATCACAATGCAAGTTGAAGAAAAAATAACCGTTTACGATAACTTTGAAGACAAAAAATCCATTCCAATTGACTTCCCGGCAAAACTAGACAATCTCTTAAACAACATAATAATGAAAGAGGGTTACAAAACATACAACGTCGAAAGAAAAGCGATATCAACAAATGGAGGCAATTATTTAGGAATACTGTACGAAATAGACGTAAAAGGAGAAACCACACATGGCGCCAAAGAAACTAATATCTTCGTCAAGAATATTGTGTCAAACGAAGACAATATGAAAATCTTGTCCATTCCCAAAGCGTATAAAACGGAATTGTTTGCTTACAAAGAACTGCATAAAGTCTTTAATGAACTTCAAGATGAAGCCGACATTCCCGAAGCAATAAGGTTCAAAATGGTTCAGAGTTTTGACGAATGCAACCCAGAGGCAATAATTCTGGATAATGTTGCTCGGAAAGGATATAAAACTGCTAATAGGATGGATGTCGTATCTCTTAAATACGCAGAAATAGCTATTCAGCAATTGGCTAAATTTCACGCCTTATCATTCGTAATCCAGGATAGAAGACCACATTATTTTAAAGAAAACATTGAACCAATGGATACTACGTGGATCTTTGGCGACGATTGGCACGGATTTATGAAATCTATGTGTAATTTAACAATTAATTATGTGGATGGTGATATGAAAAGCTATTTGGAGAAGATATTCCCATGTTTGTTAGAGAAATTTCCTATCTATTTACAAGATGCATCTGATGTGAGTTGCCTCTGCCACGGTGATTTCAGACCTAATAATATAATGATGAAAGAAGTAGTAAGTATATTTCTTTTTGATATACTATAAGTGTTTATTATAATAAAGATTTAAGTACCTAACTTACTGATAAACATGATTTATGACAATGCCCATAATAGTTAGTGCAGGGCCATCCAAGATTGTCAATTTAATCTTACGTCATTCAACTTTGCGAACCCATTCGAAACTCACAAACTTTGGCTGATCCTAAATAGCGACACAACTGCATAGGTCATTTTTATATCTTTTTCTCGTATTTTTGATATTCTACTTTAAAAATGGGATCGAATGTTAAATTCCGCAAGTTGCTAATCCCCTTTGCCTAGCAGAGCGTATTATGTCTTCAAAATAGTGCCTTTGCTCCCCTTGTCATAGTTACCTGATGCAATGTCGAGTCTCCAACGTCCTTTGAAAATTTAAGCGAGACAGGGTATTCGCGCGAATAAAATTTTACTTGACAGCATAAAATTGAAATATAACATGAAGAGCTCTATGCAGCTGGAGTCATATTAACATAATTCTGTATAAAATGTTTGAGATGTTTCAGAGCTAAAATAATCAAAGTTTCGTGAAGTGTTTAAATTGTTTATTCCTTTAGGCACTGTATAAAAACTTTTTGGGTACCTAAGTGAATAAAATCCGCCCAAATAAGTGTTTATTTGCTCAAATAAAATAGGTTATTTGGATTCTTATTAGTGATTTTGTTTTTATAAACGACGGTTTACGATTACCCAAGATCAAAGTACGATTTATTTTATATTACAGAAAGCGCAAATAATTTCACAGCCGACCTTCTGTTTGAAGTTGTTTACTTTTGGGAAATTATTAAATCATCTTTTCTTAATGGAAAACGCATACAAAGTTTACCCGGCACCATCGATTTCGGTATTCAAACATCCAAATCTGTTTAAAGTGATGGTTATAAAAGAACTGTTTTTTATTTTTGGTTCATGATAAGTCCGATTTGACTGGTGGTTGATGAATATTTTAATTACCACCCACTTTTTCATTGAAGGAAAAAATATTTTTGTGGCACTTAATATTATAGACATTTTCAATAATTTTATGGCATTTAAAGACTTCGAACCCGCGGTGGACTATAGTCCAACCTCGCATAATTTTTGAGGTGGCTTGTGTCCTATAGTGCGGCCTAAATGCACTAGATTAGGTCCGCAATGTCAAGCGAAATTCGTTAAGTCACAGCAGAAAAGAACGGTAATTGAAATGATGACATGTAAAATGCTTTACCTTTATTAGTGAGGCGGCAGTTTTACTTAATTATGTCAATATGAGCTATTGTTGGCAGTATTCTTGTGCCCACTATTTTTTTATTCTAACTGGCATTGTCCTCGTCGGTGCTAGATGCCTTTCAATTTAATCTCCTTTATTTCGTTTTTGTATTATAAATTTAATTGGATAAGTTAGTAGGATGCTAAGTTCCTTATATATAGGAGTAGTCAGGGTAGATACCACTTTTTAATACGCTTTCATTAACTCCGCCTCTTTGTACGCATGTATATATGTATGTATTTAAAGAAATCTTTGAAGTCGATTTTTGAGCACTTCAAAAGGTCGGATTGTTACAAAGCGTGGGGTGCTTACAACAATTACTTATCCTCCAGCACCCACGCTTTATAGCAAGAAAATGTACATATGTATTTAACTCCATTTTCTAATCTTAAGCTCATTTTCAATTATTTTTTACGTTTCAGTTGGAGCTTTTACGAAAGAGTGTTTTTTTAGTTTTTTAAACAATATTTTTTGTTTCTTTCTTTTTGCATCACAACTTTGGAAATATTGTGTTTCAAATAAATAGACATTGCAGCTAGTCCTGCATTGTAGCTAGTCCTTCCTGGCCATTAAGAGTACACAAATACTGAGACTCGATACTTACTGTCTCATTCATGAGTGTTATTATTATTCATCACAGTCTAAGAACCTATTTTCTTTATATAATGATTTTTCCCTTTCCAACGATATTTGAAATCATTTTGAGCGAAGAAGACAAAATTTTCGATAAATTAAATAGGTTTTGAAACTGCCTTTGAATAACGCCTTTACTGTCTTTGAGTGATGATCTTAAGGCTGCGTTTACTAGTCGCTCTGTGTGATATTGCTCCTGTTTATAAACAGGCGTGAAGCTTGCTATTATTCAAGCTACTAATACTCACTACCACCATAAGTAGAAATTCTTCTTGATTTAAAAATTAAGCAACTCAGGTTAGAAGGCTACACACCGCTTGCGTGTTGTTATTTACTGTCTGACGATATTGATCAAACTTAGAGTTATTTCAGGTTGTGAACTGAAGCAATGCCAAAATCATGTCGTATTTCAATTAAAACTGTTTAAAAAGGTTAAAAACTTTGTACTGTTCCTTTGTTATTGCCTTGATAAAAATAATAAATGCCTTGAAGAAGTTTATTTATTTCAAAATTTTAAGCAATGATAATCAGCGAATAAATCTAGAGGTTATGTATTGTAATCAGTACAACACTGAATAAATTCGAAATTAAAATAAGCAAAACATCACATTGCTTATATCTTATTGACATTTACGATCTTGAGAATTTCTTCAGTAGCTATTCCTGTACTTTTAAAATAGTTTTAGGGAAATTACCATAGCTTTTGCATCGTCATAATGATGCAAAACCCATAATTACTATCTACACTGGTGTGTTGCGTTTCGGGATCAGCCTGCGTACATTTACAATTTTTAGAAGGCGTAGGTACTAAGTGATTTGGATTACATCATATTTATCACCAAGTGTAGTAAAAATGATCAATTTATTGAGGAAGTATGGTATTATGGTAATCAGATATCCTTAAAATATTTTTAAGTATTTCATTATCCATTTTTTCAGACCGGAGAAGTGACAGACCTCATACCAATCGACTATCAGCTAATGCACTATGGATGTCCAATTCAAGATTTCCTCTACTTTATATACACATCAACAGACAAAGGATTCAGGAGCAAATATTTCGGATTCCTAAAGGATATGTATTACAAAGAAGTGGGAAGATTTCTGGAGTACTTCGATATAAACGTTGAAGATGTATATCCAAGGCATGATTTTGAAAGAGTCCTAAAAGAAAGACTGGATTTCGGTCTAATTGTTACTTTGATCTTTGGGCCTTTCTTTTTTGTCGATGAGGATGATGTGCCTGATGTATCTAAGGATTCTATGGCCAACATATCGTTTAAAGTTGATGACAAGTTTAAGAAAAGGCTTCAAGAAACTATTGAGGAGTTTATTGAGTGGGGGATTTTGAAAAATTATCAAGATTAACAATTTTTATGATAGTATTGATCACTCATGTTTTAAAATATTTATTTCTGAAGATAGCCTTCTAAAGATAGCTTATGCATCGTGTGGTTTTGTGGTTAATAATATTATTTACATATCTTTGAATATACTCAAGATTTTATTAATGCTAATGTTAATATGCGTGATGTAACATTTTTCTATTATGTTATTGTTTTGTGATACATTAACTCTAATAATAAAACTTAACTCTCATATAAGTTGTAAATTATACTAATTTTAATTCATATTTACTAACACAATCAATCTAGATTGATTATCAAAACAGCGATATTCTCCTAGTGCCTTTGAAATACCCGTAATCAACTTTTATATAAACGCCAAAGCTTACAATATAGCATTGAAAGTGTAACTTCAAATGGATAATTCTTACGTGAAAAAAATCAACTTGGGCTGTAACGGGTTTTACAATTATTTTCTTCAGAGCTCAAAATATCTCAGAGCACCAGGAGAATGGTTTATTCTAAATTCAAATTACCCGCCATATTTATTCACGGAAACGCACGAGGACGCCCGAAGTAGAACGAACGACGAAGTAATGAACTCATTCGGCCTTGATAGTCAGTATAGCATCAATCCTCTGTACGATACACGCTTTTAATCATAACTTATCTGTACAAAAATTATCAGTTTTTCGATTGTTAGTTTAAAAATAAATATTATTTATGTGTGGTGTCTTATTTACGAGTTTATAAGTGAAGTTAAATACATATACAAATCGATATATCAAAAAATATCACTTCAGTATATAATTGGCAGTAAACATAATGGCTGAAAATTTGCCTTCTAAATTGCAAGAGCAAATAAAGTCTATAATTAAAAAGGAAAGTTATATTACTCATAATATAGTTACAAGAAGAATCAACGCAGACGGCAGTGGATTTATGGGCATACTATATTCAATCGATATACAAGGAAAAACAGAGAATGGTGATAAAGAAATCAATATATTCGTTAAAAATATCATACCGAATCCTGAAGATATGAAAATATACTCGGTTAAGGATATTTATACACGAGAAACGTTTGCATATAAAGAACTATCTAAAATCCTAACAAAACTTCAAGATGACGCCATGATTCCTGAGGAAAAGAGATTTAAAATGGCTAAAAGTTATGATGAATGTAATCCAGAAGCGATAATTCTAGAGAATTTAACTGTTAGAGGTTTCAAAACGCATAACAGAATGGATGTGGTGTCTATAGAATTTGCAGAACTTTCTATTAAACAGCTAGCCAAGTTTCACGCACTATCATTTGTTTTGAAAGAGACACAGCCAAAGTTCTTTGAAGAGAAGATTCAATGTTTGCAACAGCCCTTTAATTTTGGTGAAGAATGGCATGGGTTTTTAAGGAACATGTTTAAATTTTCGATGAGTTTTTTAGATAAAGAAATAAGGGATAGATTTGAAGATAAGATTTGGGAAACAGTTAATAAATATCCTGAATATATGAAAGAACCCACTTTTGTGGCGACGTTTTGTCATGGTGATTATAGACATGGTAATATTATGGCGAGAGAAAGAGTGAGTATATAATTGTTACGATTTTAATATTACGCCTTAGTGGTGGACTAGAAAAAAAAGTGTTAAACCATTCTATGATTTTGCAGCAAATAATTAGATCATATTTAAGTTCAAACTTTTAAACTTTTATGCTATGATTATTGGCTGAGTCAACTATAAACATATAACTAAAATTGTGTTACCAGATCTCAAAGTATAAAGAATATATATTACAAAAATGGTATATAGTCTGTAAGTATGAATGTAGAATGAATGTATGTAGTCATACAAGTAATAAAAATAATATGTTTCTTCCTAGGACAACAAGCCTACAGAGGTGATACCCGTAGACTTCCAGCTATTACACTACGGCTGTCCATTACTGGACCTCATATATTTCATCTTCAATGGAACTGATCAAGAATTTAGAAATAAGCACTTAACATCCTTGAAGAACCTATACTACGATACAATGAAAGAATTCCTGGAATACTTCAACATACTAATCAATAGTGTTTGGACCAAACCTGAATTCGAAAGGCTTTTCGAAGTTAAATTAGATTTTGGACTTATGATTAATGTATTTTACATGCCTTTCACTTTTGCCGCGGAGGATGACATCCCAGATGTGACTGGAGCTCTATCTGAGATGGCTTACAAGGCAGACCCGCGGTTCACGCCGCGGTTTCGTGGTGTGGTTGAGGATTTTATAAATTGGGGTTATTTGTAAGACATGACGCGACAAATGTGCTCGATTTCTGGGATAAATGATACCGCATTGCGAATTTTAAATCGAACTTTAAATCCCTTAGGGCCGAAACTGCGTTAAGCGGGCGCCCGCGACGGGCAACCGTCGCGCGTCTCCTCGCGTGGACACGCGGGCGGGCTCCGTGAGAACGCGACGGTCCCCGTCGCGGGTACCCGTCGCGTTGCGGAGACCGGATTTACGCAGTGTCGCTGTTTCAATTTTAAAGGTGTGCATGTACAGTCGTGTCGATGGAGAGCTTAATATATTATTACATAGCAAAACGACGACTAGCAAAAAAAACGACAGCCAGGAAGGCTGTTTATTGAATTTAGGTTGCTAGGCGGAGAATTTGTTGTAAAATTCAGTAAATTAAGAGAAAATGAAAACTCATTGTACAAATATTTTAAATGTCTATGGCGAATTATCTTCGAAACTGGAACCATATTTGATGGTCAACAACTTAAGGGTAAAATCTGTATCAGTCATATCACCAACGGAAAGGCTGGCAATAACATTGCGCTAAGTAAAAAATATTTATTTTTGCTCAAGTATATTCATCACCATCATCATCTCAGCCACAGGAAGTCCACTGCTGAACATCGGCCTCCCCCAACGGTCTCCGCATCAACCTGTTGGAAGCAGCCTGCATCCAGCGACTTCCTGCAAATGTAGCCAGGTCATCCATCCACCTTGTAAGCGTCCGACATTTTGCTTGCCTGTACGTGGCCTCCACTCTAGAACCTTTCGCTATAAATCATCTATAGAATCCTTTGCGCTATGTCGGTGACCTTTATTCTCCTACGGATCTCCTGATTTCTAAGTCGATCTCGTAGGGAAATACCGAGCATAGCCCTCTCGATTGCTCGTTGAGTGACTTTGACCCTTCTAATGAAGTCCAAAGTGAGAGGCCACGTCTCGGTGCCCTATGCCATCACCGTCATGTTACCGCTGGCGGACACCGCGCGCTTTACCGCGCGTGCCCCCGCGACGGGTTCCGACGCACGGAGCCGGGCCCCGCCGCGCGGGTGCGGGACGCGCCTCCCCGTGCTGGACGCCCGCGCGGATCCCCGCGACGGAGCACTTTTGTATGAAACCGCGCACGCGCCCGCTTAAGAGCCTACCTCGAAAAATATTCGCAGCATTTTGGGGCGTGGTTAACGAAAGTTGCCGCATCACGTCGCGGCACTGCGCTACTGGCGCACATTCCCCGATTAAATATTATCTACTGGTATTATTAATATTAGTAATAACGAATTAATGTAGACCTATGTATATTTATAATCCGTATGATTCTGACAATGTGCCTATATATTGTTTATCATACTTTTGTATTGATAAAAAAAAATCTATTACAATCTAAGTGTTAAAACACGAACTTTAAACTATTACTTTACGAAAACCTCACAAACATTTACAATAATGTCTGTATAAATACAAGATACCAATTGTTTTGCCGGTCACTCACTCTACTAGTGTGAAGCGCTAATCGCCTAGGCGCCCTTTGATAAATGCCGCCAAAGGCATTGCGCCTAGCGATGATTTATTTGTTTCTACTTCATTTGACCTGTGATTTGACCACTGACTTTCGCCTATAAAACAACGTCATTCTTAGTTCTGCTGTTTTGTGATTTTTGACTTACGATACAACTGTAAAATTAACAAAAATTGATGAAATAAATTTGAATTTTGTAATAACAACCAAACTAAACTGACTAGGTATTCCTGAAGTATGTACACAGAGCGGAAACGATAAGTAATTACATTAGATTATTGTTTAAATTCCACATAAAATAATTATTATTGATTTTCGAACTGTGCGGTCACACCGGCGCTCACGCTCTTATTATTACTGCTATGCGCTTGGCGCGAGAATGACGGCGAACACACCCGCCCGTTCCAGTTTGAACCTTCTTTACAACCAAATAGGGATCATTTTTGTTTAACAATGTTTCTTTTATTTACGCTAGACAAATTTTTCGGCGAAATTATTTGATATCAATTACAATTATTTTGCTTTCGTTATATGAAAAGCATTGTAAATATTAATTTTATAGTAATACAAGCGATCGGGCCCGGCTCCGCCCGGGTGCATACACGTTTTAAAATGGCGGTCAAAATGTTTAATTCTGACTATCAGTTTAGAATATCGACCAATCGGACCAAGAAAAAGACAAAATTTCCTCGTATTTGCTAGAAATGTCACTACTGCTTTCCTCCTATAGATCATAGCGTGATGATATATAGCCTATAGCCTTCCTCTATAAATGGACTACCCAACACTGAAAGAATCATTCAAATCGGACCAGTAGTTCCAGAGATTAGCGCGTTCAAACAAACATACAAACAAACTCTGCAGCTTTATAATATTAGTATAGATATAGATTTTCAGTGACATATAAAATATATTCGTAAAAAAAAATACTCTAAATCTGGGGGCACGGCAGTGCCCCCACCAAGTCGAGCTAAAAAGCGGCACAGTGGTACCATCCTTTTCTCGAAGCAATTCAGATCATTTTAAACCCCCCATAACTTCGTTGTGGTTAAAGCAAGAAACCTGAATTTCCAGTTACTAAGCAGGCATTGTGTAAACACGGTATGTATATTTAAAATTTCATTCAATTTGAACCACTAGTTTAAGAATTGTAACTAGTCAAACTTTCTTAATTTTGAAATAAAACTGTTATTTACGGATTTTATCGCGAATTTAGTTTAATTTTTTACATTTTTAACTTCCCGACGTTCTTACCTCCATTACCTCCGCTTTGACCAGCCCCAAGTCATCGCTAAAGAACACCGTTTCCTGCCCAGGATGTTTCGCGAGGCTATTGAAATTAAAAAAACATCCAAATTTCAATAGAGAAGATGGCTTGAAGCTTGCACAAACATAGGATCCAATACTACATTTAATTAAATCGGAACCCAAAAGACCAACTGCCAGACCTCAAGACACAGTGAGCTCCTTCTGCGTAGATCGGATCACAAACCACAGAGTACATTTTGCATACTAAGATAGGACGTCACTCAATCAATCAAGGCGCACTCTGGCATTAAGTAAGAAAAACAATCCCGGAATATGTCTAAACTTACTTTCATTGCGTTTATATACAAAAATAAATGATTTAGGGAGGTTTAGACCTGAATCCTACATCCAACGGAATCGATTTGAATGTTGTCTATTTGTAACAAATTATTCTGTATAGAAATGCGAACATAAAAATTCTCATTTCCGCATGAGTATCTGTATCTGTATCAGCCCATTTACGTCCCACTGCAGGGCACGGGTCTACTCTACAATCGAGAATACGATTGAGAGTGGTTAGGCCATATAGTCCACCACGCTGGCCTAGTGCGGGTTGGCGGACTTACATACCATAGAAATTCTTATGAATCGCCATGGCATGCAGGTTTCCTCACGATGTTTTCCTTCACCGTTTTAGTGCGTGGTGATTGACTATCAATACACACATGACTTCGAAAAGTCAGAGGTGTGCCCTGGGATTCGAACCCGCGACCACCGTGAACATGTTGGCAGTCGCGTCTAGTCCGTTTACCAACAGGCCACCACGCACTGCATGAGTATGAATTTTAATAAATTTAATAATTGTTTTAAAATAAACTAATCAGCTAATAAGCGAATCAATGTTTTTGGAAGTAATTAAGGGCCAATAATATCCGCGTAAAATATAATCTACGTAAAATGGGGAAACCCGTAAAAATCAACGATTTGTACGCCCTCTGGTGTTAAGTAAGTCAAACCAATGATTAGAATTCGTCGTAGTTTGTTCTAAGTTAAACTACCGTGTCGCAAACACAGACTAGATATTTAAAATTATTTTTTAAAATTAATAATTGTAAAATAATGGTAGTTAAATTGTAACAGTCACTGAGCAGACGTCTAATACCTCAGCCCGCACCGTGACCACGAAAGCTGTAAAGTAATCGAAACGTCGGGAAGTTAAAAATGTAAAAAATTAAACTAAATTCGCGATAAAATCCGTAAATAATAGTTTTATTTCAATGTGTAACATTCGCGTAAAACTAAGAAACCATTTTCTTAATTTTGTCACTCACTAACTAACTGATCGATCATCAAAAGTCTAAGGCAATTCTAGCAGACATAGAACCTTCAAATTTAGAATATAATTAGTGTTTAGTGTCTTAAGTAGGGAAAAATTTAAACATTTCGTAATTTCTGCCTAGTGTTCTAGATACACCAACTGCCTGAATAACTTTGTAATCCCATATAAATGTATAGGATTACAAAGTTACATTTGCAGTTAATGAATAATTGTACCCGTATATAATGGAATAATAGTTCTAGATAGGTATCACTACATAGTATAAAACAAAGTCGCTTTCTCTGTCCCTATGTCCCCTTGTGTGCTTAAATCTTTAAAACTACGTAACAGATTTTGATGCGGTTTTTTTAGTAGATAGAGTGATTCAATAGAAAGGTTTACGTGTATAATAACATCCATTAAATAGTGGAGACATACTGTTATATTTGAGGTTTCTAATGTGATGTCGTTAATTATCATTTTTTTCCGCTTACATTGCAAACGCAGGCTGAACCCTACGAGATTTATCAAAATAATGTAGTAATTATTTGTACACATTGAAGATGTCTACAGAAAACTCCGCGATGGTATATGTCTATCTCTTATGGATATCCCACAATAACAGTTTTTTGTCATTTACTTTTTACGACAAATACAGCATTAATCCTTATCTAATTAAAAAGCTTAAATACATTGTTGTTTTAATATAGATCTATCTGGTCCTTTACAGCACAAGATTTAAATGAATATTTTCGAAGATATTACAGATTTAAAATTGCGGGACGTAACGCTTGCGGCAGTACTGGCCGGCCGGGGCGGCAGTAGCGTGCCTGAGTAGGAAGGTTTATATGTATAATAATAATACGTACATATTTTTGTACAGAAATCTATTTGTACCCGGGCGAAGCTGGGCCTGGCCGCTAGTCTATATATAAAAGGCATAACATGAGAGGGTATTGAGAGGGAAAGGGTATATTCAGCCCATGAAACTGTACAACTTCCTTTAGAAAGACATAACGAAGAAAAACTTGCAAATAAATAGACTAAATAGCTCCAAAACATCAATTGCCATGAAAGAAAGAATATTAATAAACAAATCCGTGATATTTGTGATAAATTGCCACCTACAAAAATAAGAAAATACCATAAGACAGAGGCTTTACGAAAAAATGTTGATGATATTCTAGAAGTAAAAAGTACCGAAAAGGAAAAAATTAGGACTCTAAAAAAAGACGTGACATCCCATCAAAAACATCCTGTAAAAAAAATCAGCCATCCAGCAGCATTATGTACGATACATTATGGTTTCATGCGATGGCCAAGTCGATCCATTTATTTATAACGTAAAGAATTTTTAATATTTATATGATAATAGCTTACGTAATAACTTTATACAGAAGGTCCCTTACGCAAGGACTAAATAAATTAATCGACTTGGTATCGGTATATGCATGTAGCATCTCACAATTTTTTGAGGTAGAAACCCTGAGCTGCGAGACTTGGAATTTTTTTATAGGATGTTTTTGATGGGATAGTGTCTTCATCTGTCTATTGATTGAGGTGCTCCCGAAAGGTACTATTATCCTAATGGTATTATACTGGATGATTTTGAAAAATATCACAATATTATGATGACCATATACAACACTTTACATGGGCAAAAAATCATGAAATTTGTGTGACGTAATTTATGGATAACCCTATAGGTGGTCGGAATTGAAAATTGCGACCGCCATTTTTTTTCTGCTCTAAGATATCGATGTTGAAATCAATTGGATCAAAAGCATTCAAGCAAGCATTAGATTAATCGAGCAAAGGGTAACCCAGAAATCGATTTATATATCAATCGGATGAATAACAAAAAAGTTCAAAATGGCGGCCATACATTTCGGTTCGGACTCCGAATGTAGGTTATTCGAAGAAAGGGTACTTCGGATAGATATTGATTTAGAGACCAATCAGATTAATAACAAAACAAAAAATGGCGGCCTCAACTATCAATTCTGACTTACTCATTCAAATGAAGGAACCATTAGATATCGATTTAGATATCAATCGAATCAAAAGCAAAAAAGTTCAAAATGGCGACCATAATCTAATTCTGACTTTGAATTTAGTGAAACGGAATAATATGGTAAAAAGGTTTTTCTATTTAATTCACTATTAATATATTTATTGGGCAAAACCCGATTAAAAGTTATAAGTAAATTCAATTGATTATAAAAGTTGGTGCGACCTTGGTGGGAATATCGCGTAGTCTTCATATTATAGGAGCTAGCAACAAGAAATATTGCGATAGCAGATTAAAATATTTTTGATGAAAAATAATGATAGTATACTGAAAGAACAACACAACGAGAAACGAATTTATTTTAACCGAATTAATTCGATGACAATGATCGCAATGTCCATATCATAGGGATTACGTTGGATCCCTTATTTTCATATTTCTCGTATGTCGTGGATCTACATACATACATACATAAACTCACGGCTTTTTCCCAGAAGGGGTAGGCAGAGGTGCCAAGACCCACATTTCGCCATGTATGTTCCGTCCCACGATGTGATAGGTGGCGAGCCTATCGCCATATCGGGCACAAATTCCTGACTCTGGGCTGATATTGAATAGAAAAATCCAATATCACTTTGCCCTACCCGGGATTCGAACCCAAGACCTCACCTTTGTAACCGTACCTTAGTACAACTACGCCACTGAGGCAGTCTACCAGTCAAATATCGATTTGGAACCATTCGGATAAATAACAAAAAAACAAAAATTAAAATGACCCGGACTCGAACCCGAGACTTCAGCGTCGTAATCATATTATGAGGCAAAAATGTATAAAATTTCACCCGAATAATAACAAAAAAATCAATCAAAATGCGGATCGAATATTCTTTTTTCTGAGAATATTTTCATTTTTTCGGAATGATGGTTCTTTCAAATATCGATTAGGAACAATTCGGATAAATAACAAAAAGCAAAAATTAAAATGACCCGGTTTCGAACCCGAGACTTCAGCGTCGTAATTATATTATGAGGCAAAAATGTATAAAATTTTACGCTCCCTTCGACTAATTTCGTTGAGCTAGTTATACGTAAGTCAATGACCTTTCTCTTTTATTTTGGTAACTTAGCTAGTTAAAAATGAACTTAAAAATGAATATATACTGCTATTTATTTTTTAAATATATGTAAAAAAATTAAAATGTACAAACACAAAAGAGTACCACCTAAAATAATAAGATTTACGTAAATTTGAAATTACGTAAAAAATAATCGGCGGGCTAGAATTTCGAAACGTCGAGCGCAGATCCGTCGTCCACCAAGGCCCGCGGCCGTCTGACGGGAACGCCCCCAATGAGATAGCTTATATGGCCGTAACGTACAAGAATGGGATACGATGGCCCATGCGCTTCTCAAAATAAAACAACATAAGCGCCAAACCATATTTTATTTTATTGTCATCGTACTATTTACTTTTTTCTTGTTTTTTTCTCGCGAAAAACTAATATTTAAAAATATGTTTATGTCAAATTAATCTTGAGTTTCTACACGGGGTAAGTTAGGAGTTCTGAGTTCTTAAAAAACTTAACAACTGCTACTTTGGACTGTATTTTTGTTAAGGCAAAGTGGCGTAATCATGTATTTTTTTTCATAAAGTTGGTAATTATATCATCAATTAAAACATATCTGAAAATGGACTACCTAATCTTAGTAATTTATGATATGTAGGGTTTTAAAAAAGCCAAATTTATCGAGGTATCCCCTTAACGCAGTTTCGGCCCTTAAGGCTGATTTATCGGTAATATAAGATTCTTGTGTAGTTTCATTGGTCTTGTGGCTGAGTGTGTTGACTGGAATGTATATTGAATTTATTCTTTGATTTGAGCTTTGAGCTTGTGCATTTTCCGGTTTACGTGATTTTCTGGAAGCTTTCATAACATAAATTATACACGTGTTGCGAATTTATAAAGCACCCCATTGTCAATAATACTAACATAATGCCATTTACTACTGATTATTTATTTATTTCATTTAGGAGATTCGACGATTTTTGTAGACATAGTTTAAGCAATGGTATTATTTGGTATATTTGTTTGCAATCACCCTACCAACAAAAGCTATTCTTTTGCAACTAAAGTTATTCTAGAAACACTGAGAGGGTTCTAATCTAATTTTGAACAAATATTATATAATGTGAAATGCTGCGTACAAATATTTCTTTGCCTTGAAACTAACACCATTAATGTCGCTTTCATTTTATTGTAATTTCTTATTTTTTATACTTTTTAACAAATAATGTCGTAGATATATATTTATTGAAGTGAAAACTTCTTTAGCGGCGTTGAGCACTTTTCTGTAATGGGTATAAAATCTTAAACTCGCGTCAGGACACGTGACCTGATCGAAAAAGCGTAGGACGGCAATGACGTTTGCTTTATAAACATCTTAGTAGGACGGATGGAGAGTAGACAGCTATGGTCTCTACAGCGCGGCGAAAATGTATGCCTGGGCCTACTGTTTCGTTTTTTTTTCAGTTTCACCCACTTTTTCCAAAATTGTCCCATAGCCCCCCCCTGCCTTCCCCCACCCTTATTCCGAAATAGTGCCTATTAGCCTCCCCACGAAACCTACCCCCCCCCTCCCCTACCCCCACCCCGAAAATTTACCTCACCCCCCCCAATCCTATCTCGGCCAACATAGGTCGTAGACCCACCGAGTTTGGTATCCTCGGAACCGTCTTGGTGAGGGCTACAAATTGACCCCGCCAGAAATCCCAAATTACGCAAAAAATTACCCCCACAAAAAAAAATATTTTACCTCCAAAAAATTAATTTAAGTTAGCCTCCCCACGAAACCTTCCTCCCCCCCTCCCTTACCACCACCCCGAAAATTTACCTCACCCCCCCCAATCCTATCTCGGCCAATATAGATCGTAGACCCACCGAGTTTGGTATCCTCGGAACCGTCTTGGTGAGGGCTACAAATTGACCCCGCCAGAAATCCCAAAATACCCAAAAAATTACCCCCCCAAAAAAAAATATTTTACCTCCAAAAAATTAATTTAAGTTAGCCTCCCCACGAAACCTTCCTCCCCCCTCCCTTACCACCACCCCGAAAATTTACCTCACCCCCCCAATCCTATCTCGGCCAATATAGATCGTAGACCCACCGAGTTTGGTATCGTTGGAACCGGCTCGGTGAGCTCTACAGATTGGCCACAACCAAATCCCCAAATTCCTCCCTCTCTCCCCTAAAATATTTGTCCAGGCATAACTCCGTCATTTCTTAAAGTAAACCCCCCGTGTTTGGAGTCAGAGGAATCGTCTTGACGAGCTCGACAATCGAGAGCAGGCAAAATACGATTTTTCTTATTTTTTACTATGGGATCAGGCTGGGGCAGCAGTCTAAAATTATATGTAATTTGCAATCTGTACCCACGGTCTTCCCCCGGTATTTTTGAAGTGAAAACTTCTTTAGCGGCGCTGAGCACTTTTTCTGTAATGGGTATAAAATCTTAAACTCGCGTCAGGACACGTGACCTGATCGAAAAAGCGTAAGACGGATGGAGAGTAGACAGCTGTCAGTTAGCTGTCAGTTTATAAAGCTTTGATGAATTGCCAATGATTTTGAGTGGAGATTTCAACATAAACTTCGCAGACGATAAAAATCAACTATTAATTGAATTTTTAAATAATGAATTTGGTTTAACTATGTCGAATGATCGCAATCTTAGCACAACGAAATACAAAACTACTATTGATGCGGTCTTTATTAGACATTTAAATAGGTTCGAATCAAAACTGTTCGTTTCTTACTTCAGCTACCATAAACCTATCGTATCAGTTTTAGAGATTGGCGATGATAGTTCTGGTAATGATGATGGTGAAAAAGTCGTTGAAATTATGGATGAAAGTTGATTTTTCGGAGAGATAAACTTTTTAATGTAAAATAATTGTAATAGTTTTAAAGTGTTAAATTTTTAATGTAATATAAATTGTCATGTTTGTGTACGATAGCGCAATAAATGAATATTGTATTCTACCACATAAATGATAGTACTTTTATACTGATAAAGCAATTGGTGCAAAATTATTCCCTAACCATTCCAAAATATCAAACATGCTCAACGTTAATAATCAAGTTTTCACTTCTGCCGGCACTCCCGGAGTGCAACCCGTCTTTTTTTTTATCGTATCGTATCAGCCCATATACGTCCCACTGCAGGGCACGGGCCTACTCTACAATCGAAAGTACGATTGCGAGTGGTTAGGCCATATAGTCCACCACGCTGGCCTAGTGCGGGTTGGCGGACTTACATACCATAGAAATTCTTATAAATCGCTATGGTATGCAGGTTTCCTCACGATGTTTTCCTTCACCGTTTTAGTGCGTGGTGATTGACTGTCAATACACACATGACTCCGAAAAGTCAGAGGTGTGCCCTGGGATTTGAACCCGCGACCACCGTGAACATGTTGGCAGCCGCGTCTAGTCCGTTTACCAACAGGCCACCACCCACAATAATCATTTTTATAAAGACATAATATTTTTTTTATTTAAACTGTACTTGCACTGCACTTGTAACTCTGTGGCAATAAATTTTATTTATTTTTCTTTGTGTTTCATTTTGACATATTTACCTTTAAAAATACTATAATGTAATTTTTAATATAACACGGTCTCGTCGAGATTTCTAAAGCATCATATTACCTTAATCTTGAAAATGGTTTTGAAATTATGTTCGCTTATTTTTATAAAACTTTACACGCTCTTTTTATCTAATTCTTAAAGCCAAGCATGATTTCATATGAAATATTATCACAAAAAGAAGAAATTAAGCTAAGCCTTTTCAGTTGTTCTTTCTACCATGCACATTGCACGTATAAACTCTAGAATGCAATGATTTTTTCAATGTTTTCAAGGAATATCACATGTTATTGTTTTTAAGCTTACGGATCTCACTATCACTACATTTGTATAAGTCAATGTTTTGTATTTTTATTATTTTTTGTCTCCACAATGCAAGTGATACTCTGTATTAGCTATAACTTAATTTTAAGATTGTTTTACGCTCTACTTTAATTACTGAAGTTTACAATAGCCCATTATACTCTAAAACATGTAACTACTTGTTCACGATGGCCACAAGACAGGCATTGCCTAGTGTGGACATCACTGATATTTCTTGCTGTAATTCTTGTAAAGTATAATAAAGATATATCAGATAAACCCACAAAAAAATATATAACGATAGGATTGTCTCTTTCCCAAGAATTATAAGATATTCTTTTTTATGTGTATTCAATTTCTACTCGGTTTATCGTGAAGTGACTCCTACACTACGTAATTTTCTTAATCAGTGGTGATAATGAGTGGTGTAAAACCTGGTTTTCTTTCTTTCTTCAATTCTATAAAAAGCCATGCCTGCTAAGAAAGCATATACGAATATTGGTGGTAGGTCTAGAATATGTGAGCGGCCACCTCGGTAGGCACCACCGTAATGTCTATTTCTCTATCCAAAAAGCAATAAAATTGGTTCTGGTTTGAAGAACATTGTAGCCACAATACCTACTGAACATATTGAGACTTACCATCTTATGTCTCAAGATGGCGATTGCAGCGAAGTGCCTAACATCACTTTGTAATTCACGGTGTTGTTTTCAATATAAAATACATAAAATTATATTTTAAAAATACTAGCCTTTAAGCAGCAATAGCCGCTTATCACGTAAACGCAATATGGAAAATAGTAACAAATATTGTTCTTAAAGATCAGTAACCTAACCAATGATTGCAATTTTGCAATAAAACACTGATTAAGGGTGATAAATGAAAGATTAAACATAATAATGAAGATTTGTGTGAAAACATTTACTCAAAATGCATAAATGTGTTTTAGTTCGTGTATGGGCTACGACACATTGTTCAAATCATGTTAGCATCGCAAGCACCTTCATATCAATTGATTTATATCGCTATAAGCAAGTTTAGGTGTAATAAAGCACTCATCGGAACGGCTGCCCTATCATTTCTTAATTATGCAT
This sequence comes from Hyles euphorbiae, assembly GCA_023078785.2. NCBI lineage: Eukaryota > Metazoa > Arthropoda > Insecta > Lepidoptera > Sphingidae > Hyles > Hyles euphorbiae. Next base: position 1,917,998 of record CM041039.1, on the reverse strand, counting down.
TTTATATCATCATATTATGAGCACAGACCGTTTGTGTATGTGGATTTAGGTTTATTAAAATTCATTTCTTACTTTGCAATTATATTTTGAGATTCTTATAACAAATATAAGTAGTTTATAAGATAAAAGACAATAGACAAACCATAGCTTTAATTAAAGTTTATTTTATTATAGTATTATTTATACATTATTGCATTATTTTTACAAATACCTTATTTTCTTTTGATGCCCTCAAAACACCATATAATATGTATACTCAAGGCTGCGACCTTGGCTAGTAGGACATCGTTTCTCTGCCTATCATTATCCAGGGTACTTCTGTAGCTATTAAATATATACAAGTCATCAAGTTTGACTATTGGGCGTATGTTATACTCATTTTATTTTTCGTCTTTGCCAATTGGCTCTGTACTTAGACATCACTGAATGTAGTATAATCAGTTGTAGCTTTAATATTGTGATTAATTACATCACTTGCTATAATTTCGAAGTAAATGACTTGCAATTTCATTACAGAATTTACCAGTCACAATTTTAACAATATCTTTGTGGCAGACCACATTAAATCCATCTTTACTTCTTTATCACACCACTTTGCACGATCCTGTGGTAGTTTTAACCTTCCTTTTCTCGATGATGTGTTTCTAAAAGGTGGTCTACATTTGCCTTTTCCCCGATTTCATCATCACAAATATCCCAACTCAATAAAGTCATTGAGAACATCAATCATCCTTTCCTGGCAATTATTATCAGACTTATGTTCTACCGATGTCAAGGTCGCCAGATCACAAATATCGTCATCAGGCATCGTAAGTAATGGGAACATTAAAATGGCTACCATAACACCATAATCTAATCTCTCCTTGTACATAACCTCAAATTCTTGACGTGGAAAAACCTTATTTATGTCAATTTTGAAGTAATTCAGGAATGTCTTCAGAGAGTTATGGTAAACATCTTTCAAATATGGCACGTTTTGCCTCATTTTCTTGTCTAATGATGTGTATATGAAGTATATTAGGTCTAAAACTGGGCACCCGTAGTATATCATTTGGTAGTCGATTGGTATGATATAGGGCATCGAAACTCGGTTCAATTTGGAAACCCGGGTTTTCGGGTCTAAGAGTAATCAAAACCCGGGTAGACCGGTTTTTTCGAGCATTTCGATCATATTATTGTAATTTTTTAAAATACACAAATCTGCGTTTATATATCGATTTCCTATCTGTATCAGCCCATATACGTCCCACTGCAGGGCACAGGCCTCCTCTACAATCGACAGTACGACTGAGAGTGGTTAGGCCATATAGTCCACCAGGCTGGCTTAGTGCGTGTTGGCGGACTTACATACCATAGAAATTTTTATAAATTGATCCTATCAAAAACATCCTGTAAACGAATTCCAAGTCTCGCAGCTCAGTTTATCTACCGCAAAAAGTTGTGAGATCCATGTAATACCAAGTCGATTAATTTATTTAGTCCTCGCTAAAGGGACTTTCTGTATCGCATGAAAACATAATGTATCGTACAATTTATACATAATGCTACTGGCCAAGTCGATCTATTTATTTAAAATGTAAAAAAAAAAAATATTGATATGATAATAACTTACGTAATAACTTTATACAGAAGGTCCCTTTAGCGAGGATTAAATAAATTAATCGACTTGGTATTACATGGATCTCACAACTTTTTGCGGTAGATAAACTGAGCTGCGAGACTTGGAATTTGTTTACAGGATGTTTTTGATGGGATCTCACGTCTTTTTGTAGAGTCCTACTTTTTTCTTTTCGGTACTTTTTGTTTCTAGAATATATATAACGATTTTTCTTAAAGCCTTTGTCTTATGGATTTTTTCTTATTTTTGTAGGTATCAATTTATCACAAATATAGCGGATTTGATTATTAGTGTTCTTTCTTTCATGGTAATTGATATTTTCGAGCTATTTAGTCTATTTATTTGCAAGTTTTTCTTCGTCGTGTTTTCCTAGAGGAACGTTGTACAGTTTTATGGGCTGAATACACCCTTTCCCTCTCTATACCCCCCTCCTATTATGCCTCATTTAAATAGATACCTATCTACAACTATTATTCCATTATATACGGGTACAACGAATCATTAACTGCAAATGTAACTTTGTAATCCTATACATTTATATGGGATGACAAAGTTATTCACGCAGTTAGTGTATCTAGAAAACTAGACAGAAATTATGAAATGTTTAAATTTTCCCTTAACTTAGACACTAAATACTAATGATATTCTAAATTTGAAGGTTATGTGTCTGCTAAAAGTGCCTTAGACTTTTGATGATCGGTCAGTTAGTCAGTGAGTGACAAAATTACGAAAGTTTGACAAGTTACAATTCTTAAACCACTGGTTCAAATTGAATGAAATTTTAAATATACCGTGTTTACACAATGCCTGCTTAGTAACTGAAAATTCAGGCTTCTTGCTTTAACCACAACGAAGTTATGGGGGGTTGAAAATGGTCTGAATTGCTTCGAGAAAAGGATGGTACGACAGTGCCGCTTTTTAGCTCGACTTGGAGGGGGCACTGCCGTGCCCCCAGATATGATATGCAGGTTTCCTCACAATGTTTTCCTTCACCGTTTTAGTGCGTGGTGATTGACTATCAATACACACATGACTCTGAAAAGTCAGAGGTGTGCCCTGAGATTCGAACCCGCGACCACCGTGAACATGTTGGCAGTCGCGTCTAGTCAAACGGACTACAGGCCCAACAGGCCACCACGCACTTTTCCTATAATGAGTACAAAATATAAAGGATGAGGAAGAATTTAAATAAATAAAACAGTACTTTACAAATTACAAGAACAGTTAAATTTATATATATATATATATATATTATATATTTAATAATTTAACTAACCCACTGCTCCACACTTCACCTCATTCATGTCTTGAGATGGACGCGCGCGTTCCATTTAACTTGCATGGCTTGTTTTATTGGTAGGAAAGTAGCACCGAAGCTACTTTTTTCGTGATAAATAATAATTTATCAAAGCGTGTTTTTATCCCATTTACTAATTATTGCATTCGAAGTGGCTTAAACTTAATAAATAACAAAAACAAAAGTATTAAAAAACAACCCGAAAAACCCGAGTTTTAAAAACCAAACCCGGGTTTTTTTATAATCCTCAGAACCGGGAAAACCCGGGTTTTTTCGGTCCGGGTAAACCCGGGCTCGATGCCCTAGTATTATATCAGCGACGTGGCCGTTCTGAAATGTTAGTATAAAGTCATTGGTTTTAAAAAGGCAATAGGCACGGAACAGCTACATATGGTGTACTAGAATAATAGTTTTTTACATGCGTGCTATTTTTAATATTTGAAATTCCTCCAAAACGTGTGAAAATAGCCAATGCAAGTGTGGCTGATTTTGTAATTGAATTGTGTGTATAATTAATAAATGAACACCCCTTCCTTTTTCCCATCCTTTTCGCTCCGTCCCGATTTGATGAGTCAGCGACACATCCCTTAGCACTTACCATCAGGTGACCTGTTTAATTATTTTTCAGACCTTTGCCATTAAATATACCGAAAGAAGAACGTAGAAAGATGTATACTCTATCTGAATTGTATTTTCCAACAGGTGCTTTGTCGTGTCATTAAATTTAAAATACTTGTAAATGCATGATAATCTTCTTCAATAGATCCACAGTTCAACATAATGTTATCAACATCATCATATTATCAACATAACATAATCATATCTCTTAGATTTTCACGACTTGTTAAAAACAACACAAGCGATCACCTGCTTTTATCAGTTGGTATATCAATATTGATTGATTGACACAAGGTAACGTGACATTGATAAATATAATTTATTGACAATAGTAAACATAGTATATTAAACATTTCTAATATTTATGCTTCCCTCAAGATTATTTGATAAGTTTAAACATGCTTGTTATTTTCTTTGGAAGCAATAAAGGTATTAAGTTTCTAAAAGAACAAACATAGATGTAGATAGTAGTTAGAATATATTTATAGACGAATGGTATAATCTGCACTAATCTATACTAATATTATAAAGCTGAAGAGTGTTTTTGTTACCACTCATCTGAGGTACTACTGGTTCATATAGAATATATTTTTGTGTTGGCTAGGTCACTTATCGAGGAATGTTATAGGCTATATACATATCACCACGCTATAACCCATGGGAGGGAAGCAGTAGTAAAAAGTCTTGCAAATACGAGGAAATTTTACTAATTTTTCGTGTCCGATTGATCGAAATTAATTCATATTCGAAATTGAACATTTCAGCCGATGTTTTGAAAAGTGTGTAGTGCATTGTGTACCGCTATTATTTTATGTTTTATGTTGGCGACATTTAAAAATGCAGCGAAGGTGTCTAATCTGGTGTTTACATCATAATATCTATTCAAATATCCAAAACTTACCCGAATTGTAAATCTAATCTAAACTCTGTGGTTTACTATCCGTACTGTAGCAATCTAGACCTTTACCTCAAGGATAAATAAGAAATTTAAACATTCAAGAAACTAAGCTGCGAATACGTTATAATTATCTCAACACTATAATTAAAATACCAGCGTATCACTATTGTTAGGGGCGGAGACGTCGCCATGTTTGTAAGCTCAAGTGCCGTATGTGATCTTATGTGTTATTTTCTTTATTTGACAATCATAGGCGAAGTTTCGCTAGAGTGGTCAATATAGCGTTAGATGTATGGTAGCACCATTATGATTTAACAAAATACTCGAGAATTCGAATTTAGCGGATATATTTTGTCGATCGAATATATGTAATCTTTATTTTTCTTGTTTTATTATTCAGGTAAGGTCTTGAGGGAGTCTACCGTACTCCCTCAAGAAATTATTAATGTAGATTGACAAAATACTAAACTACAGCTTGGATACATTATTTACATCTTAATGAACCAATTTAAAATTTAAGAAGATACTCGTAAAATTCTATACAATTATACACAAAGAAAATGTTTCTTTACTTACAATTTCCTTCGTTAAAATATTGCCCGGCCGATAGTCACCGTGACACAAACATCGTTTGAATTTATCTTCCTCCAAAAACTTTGTATATTTCTCCACAAACGAAGCATTGAAAAGGTCTAATTTTCTTCTGACATCGTCGTTGACGTGTTTCTTTGTTATGTCCACGAAAGTATCTATGAAATTCGTCCAGTCCTCGTTAAATATGTATGGATGATTAATTGTAGCTACATTTTCCTTAAAATATGTCGGCCTTTTCTCTTTCAATGCGAATGATAAAGCATGGAATTTGGCTAGCTCTTTAACACCTAGTACTGCAAATTCTAAGGACATAATAGCAGATCTGTGATAAGTTTTATAATCTTTTATCGTCATGTTATCTAGAATGATCATGGTTGGAGAGCTATCTGCGTGGCTTTTAACAAATTTGTATCTCTCTTGTTCGGGCACATTGAATTCTTCTTGTAGTTCTTTATACACATTTGCCAAATCTTTATAAATGAACAATTCTTTAGCATAAAGTTCGGGTACATTTACAAAGGAAGCAGTATTGACTGTGTTCAACATTTTCAGAAACACATTAGTTTCTCGACCATCAACATTTTTAATGTCCACTTCACATGTCTTTCCAAAGAAGCCTTGTTCAGCAATAGGATGAAATTTTGTTTTGGCTTCATATTTCTCATATCCTTCACTTTTCGCTATACTATTTATAATATTATTAAGATTTGTAATGTGTTCTTCAGTCATAATAGCACTGTTGTCACTATTTTCTATTGTACTCATGTTATGACTGTGTTTACGTAAATGGACGATGTAAATGAAACGCTTAGTCGTCGGCTTTGCGAATATATAGTTATGAGATTATAAAGGCGCATTAACAATTGATAACGCGACACAAAAGGCTAGTTGTGGCCGCTGGAAATAATGATGAATAAAAACAAAAGAATATTGCTTATCATATTATCTGATACTCTCTGGGTGTTGTCTTAAATTTGCCATTATTTTATTTTCCCTGTCCTTTCTCTTATCTCCATTCAAAGATTACCTGAGATAGACTTGAGCAATAAGTCCGCCGATCGTACTTAAAATTTAGTTTTTTTTTCCTTGTGTAAACTAAACAACATAACTTAATAAAATAACTCTACTGTATTATGGTTCGCACTAGTCTTGTGAGTGCCATGAACAGATATGGCCATAAAGAAGAGGTATCTTTATTTTAAATGATGAACTAGTTTATAGTAATCGCTAAAATGCATGTTTTTATAAGCTGCAAGTTACTATCTACTAGGCAGTCAATAAAAAACTACCATATTTTACTTTGTATGTTGGAAATTATAATACCAGTTAATTTACGTGCCTTGAATCTTAATATTATGTTGCTAACATGGTCGTCAAACCGTGAAGTAATCGGTTGGGATGTCTAATAAACTTGTGTGTCCTGGTAGGGTCTGAACGTACTCCTTCTTTAAAAAGGCTTGTGTTTATTGTATTGATTTCAAACAGTTCATAATCACATGTGTCTTTATAGTTGTAAAATGCACTGACTAATACAAATTAATATTATTTATCTTTATTACGTTGATATATTCCTACAATCCAAAGATTATCATTAGTTGATTTATAAACATGCAAAAATAGGTTTGGCTAACAGTCTAACATGTTCCTCTCATATTGGCTACAGAATTTACGAGTATTTACAAAACTGGAAATTAAGAAATAAATACTAATAGCAAATAATATAAACATGACCATTTACAACCCATGGTTCATAGATTTGTTGCCAAACTATAAATTCGAGAGGGTAGCGGTAATGAAAAAGGACGGGAAGAGGAAAGGTGTGTTAGGCATCCGGAAATCTTACTCTGCGAGCGAAATGCGACCGCAAATCCATTCATCAAATGACAGCCTCCGTGGCGCAGTTGGTTAGATGCCGCCTGTGAAACGCGAGGCCGCAGGTTCGATCCCCGCTCCGAGAGAAATTGTGCGGCCCACAAATATTTCTTCCGGCTCTGGGTGTTTGTGAAACCGAAAAGTCTCTCGTAGATCCTGATACCCACGACACAAGACTCAATCTTAGTGTGGGGTCAGGACTATGTATGTGACTGTTGGGTGTTATTTATTTATTTAAAAATCTGTCACTTTACGTTGATCTCCTATTCGACAGTGGTACCGCCCCGAACGAGTTATGCTAAGTCATGGCTTACAACCGCATGGATCTACCACACACGATTCTCATGTAACTTTTAACTTCGTCTTCCATTGGCCAAAAGCATCCTCTTAGCACTAAGAGATCATGTACTGGGTATGGGTGGAAGGGCGCGTTTTAAAAATAGTCGACTGTTCAAGTATTAATTATTTCCGAGGATTCTTGCTATAGACAATCTCATCTTTATGCCTTATTACGTGACTTACATCAGCTATAACTTATCGCGTATTGTTTATTGAAAGATGAATAGACGTGAATAATTACTCAGTAGTTATTTGGGTCAGAAGATTACGATCTGTCTTGCTTAGGTCTAACGGCCACAATTAATAAAATAATTTTATGTGTATTTATAGATCATTCGCAAAATATTCTAATCGAGATAACAAATTATCTCACTGAATGCTCTTATTTGGGATTTTAAAAATATATTTTTTATAATACGCTTCGGTGGCGTAGTTGTACCACGGTTCGGTTACAAAGCTGAGGTCTCGGTTTCGAATTCCGGGCCAGGCAAAGTGATATTGGATTTTTCTATCAATTAACAGCCTGGAGTCAGGTAGCCGATATGGTGATAGGCTCGCTCTCTTATCACATTGTGGGACGGAACATACATAATGGTCCCCACTATTAAACTACCAAGACACCTCCTGCCATCTCTCCTGCGTGCCTTTGTGATCAATATTGGCCGTAATTTTAAGCTAACGAAGTCACAGGTTTAATTCACATTAATTACAAAAGTCATCAAGTTAATTAGAATCAAAGTTTCTACAAGAAAACCCCAATAGGTTAGATTCTACATCTGTATGACAAATATGCGCCATAATTTTCTACACGAAGAAGACTCAAATAAAACCTAATATATTAATAATTTATTTCGAAAGCCTTAATGTAACGCAATGAATATTTTCTTTAGACGCCAATAGTGTAATGTATATATATTTCTAAGACTCTTATTACAATAATTTAATCGAAAAATGTCCACACGTAAAATGTACTATTACCCATTTCTTACACAACGTCTTCATTAATGTGAACATTTCATTTTTCTGATATTGACTTTAATTTTAGTTGAATGGGGAACACGTAAAAACTTATATTATTAATTTATTTCACAAACCTTTCATTCAATGAATTTTCAAGACGTTTCTAATAGGTATGTAGATGTAGGCGTATATAAATTATTTATAATTAATAACCAACAATTATATTTAAAAAAATATATTTAAACATAATATTTCAATAAAATATTGTTAGAGGAAAACTGAAAAAAAATGTTACACACTATGTAGGTGAAATGACAAACTGTCGTGGCAAGTTGTCTATGGATGATGTCTGGCCATAATAAATAAGAAAAGTCAACTTGCCTGAATTTGTAAATTGATAGAATGTTCCAGTGTTGTTTTCCCTTTTGAAGCGATAAGAAGGATTCCGTTTTATTGTGTACGCGAATTAAGATTTGTTAGAAATATGTAACTTGTAGAAATACATGGTTTTTCGTATTGAAAATACAATTTCACTTCTAGTTTTATAAACATATAATATATTACCACTCCGTAAAATCAAACTTGTTTTGCCTAGTGTATATATACTCTTTCGATCGGGCCGATGATCGAGTGTAGGTAGTTGTAAATAAAAACTACTATCGGACTATCAGCTGTCGAATCACAGAGTACATTTTACTGTGTCAAATACCGATAGTGTGTCTCATCGAGATATTATAATAGAGCGGAAATCGGGAACAAAATCTCTGCGTATAGTGCGTGCAGTGTGCACAAGGGTACACAGTGAAGCGAGAGGGAAGATAATGTTACTGCGTAGGCGTGACAGAGACAGAAATAGAAGGAGTGGTACGGGACCCTTTTGTTACAACATTTTGTTTGCAGTGTCTCTAGTATTCTATTTAAATGTTGTACTGCGAGCAATTAGTGTGCTATTAAATTATATACAGTGAATATAGTGAGTAGTTTGATTGGTGGACTAGACGATTACATAGGTAAGTAATTGTACTATCTCCAGACGCCATAGTTATTTTAATATATTATGACTACCTAGCGGACCAGCTCGACTCCGCCTGGATGGAGATAAAGTTTTCAAAATGGCGGACAATATCTTCAATTCTGACTATCAATTTAGAATATCGGAGCAAAAGATCCTTCAGATATTAATTATGAGACCGATTGGACTACAAAAGCGAATAAAATTTTCTAGTATTTGCTAATTTGTGCACTACTGCTTCCCTCTTACCAGTAATATCGGAATAATATATATGCATGTAGCATTCCTCGACAAATGACCTATATATTATCTAAACCAAATATATTTTTTCAATTCGAACTAGTAGCTCCTGAGATTAGAGGTAACAAACCAAAAACATCTTTCTTTATTCAATCCATCTACAAGTTATCTGTAAGTAATCGCCTAGAACGATAAAACCGCCGACTGTACTCCTTAATTTTACTTGTAAAATATTTTATACTTTTAATTCTTTTTGTGTGCAGTAAAGAATAAAAATAAATTAAATAATAGTATAGATACGAGTCTTGATTTTACACTAAGAAAACTACAGGTAAATCACACATCTCTATAACAAGCGTTAAATAAAATCAATGAAATTTCCCCCAGACATTGCCAATAGGTGCGCCAAAGTGCGCGGTACAAAGCGGTCGAGAAGAATCTCTTGACCGGCCCCTTCCGCTAATACAGAGTGGCGATTTTATGTCGAGACAAAGCTAACATTTTCAATAGTGGTTTTTTTGTTTTTTTACTAGAATGTAAAGGGAAGGCTCTTCAGTTTGGCTCGGAGTTTTTGTGGGTCTTGTTGGAAAAGTCTTTATGGCTATTGGCTAGCATGATACCAAAGAGGTTTATATTTAAAAGGTTGATAACATGATGGTAGAAAACTAGGGTATTAACCTATAATTTTGCGTTAAAAATTCAGCATGTCTATTTCTCATGCTTACAACATTGCTCTTTTCAAAACAAGTTTACAATATAGTAGTTGCAATTTACCAAATAGATAATAGTATCCAATCAAGACACCTAATCGTTTCTCTCCGGTTGACATTCTATTTCGGTTACACTGCCCTTAGCACAGATGCAGAAACAACAGATTGTTTGAATGTTTTATTTTGTGCCAACAAAAAACAGTACCTCCTTTCATGGTTTTTGTAACTTCCTTAGTCAAACTACCACAGAAAATGTATTAAACCTGCAGATATAGAGGCAAATAAATTCATATTTTTCCCAGTAGTGGGTGATTTCTGAAGGGATAGATAAGTGGGTCCGTGCGAGCACAATGCTACCTAATCTATTAGCACAACGTGCGCCTCAACGAAAATATTTTCCTATTACGCTCAAAACATGTTTGCGATTGATGTTATTGTTAGATGAAAAGCCGAGATTAAAGGCATAGTAAAGTTTATTCAGAAGGTCAGGATTGAGGTCACGAGACCCCTTAGTCTCCGGTTTTAATTTAGTTTATTACAGTTTTATACAGAGATAGATATAATTACGAGAGCATATGTCTCGTATTTGATGAAGGTTTATGAATTATTAAACTCATATAAAAACTGAATTTATTAATTGAATTTGCAGCTATGAAGTCGAGATTATAATAGAAGGATATTTTATACAAGTACGTGATATTATTTTTGCTAATATTTAAGTGCGTGGTGGCCTGTTGGTAAACGGACTAGACTGCCAACATTTTCACGGTGCTCGCGGGTTCGGATCCCAGGGCACACCTCTGACATTTCGAGAATCATGTGTGTATTGATAGTCAATCACCACGCACTAAAACGGTGAAGGAAAACAGCGTGAGGAAACCTACATACCATAGCGATTTTGTAAGAATTTCTATGGTATGTAACTCCGCCAACCCGCACTAGGTCAGCGTGGTGGACTATATGACCTAACCACTCTCAATCGTACTCTCGATTGTAGAGGAGGCCCTAGCTCAGCCGTGGGACTTATATGGGCTAATACAGATACAGATATTTAAATAAAATATATTCTCTGTCAATTCATTTTGAGGTGACAGACTTAGAGTGAAAAGGGTACAAATTGTGGTTTGTAAAGCGTGAAATCTTAAACACAATTTACAAGTAAGACAATCTGCTTCACAGGATGAACATAAATATAATTTGACCATAATGAGATTGAAAAACACAAAGCTCCATAAATAAACTCTTCTGTTCATACTTTATTTTGTCTTATAATTAAGACAATTCTTGGATTTCAATTTGGAATGTTATTTTAGCTAGAGAAATGACGAAGCGTAATGATGGATGATTTAATTTGCAAGAATAACAAATTGTATTTTCTTGTGATCAAATGTAATTGTTACCGAAATAAAATTACTAATGAATAAAATTAACGTTCCATTAACGTGCTATTTTTGTCAAATCTCATGTTATCACATAATTATATTTTGTTAATTGATTTCTTGGCAGTCAGAAAAGTTCCTTTGTAAAGGTTTTTTGTACAATAAAGGAGTACTAACTTTTGGAGATTTTATTGTATGATATTTTTTGCTGAATATACAAAAATGAATTATGATGTGTTTATTTTGTAAAAAATAAAATTCGGTACTACACACCCCACAAAATGACACAAAAAATTAATGAAATCAGTTTGCATTATGAATTTCGGCAATTTCATTTCCAACATAGAACTAATAAATAATTAAATCATACGATGTGGAATTCAAAAATTGTTTCTTTTAATTAGTTTCATGTTGTACGTCAAAAGTTTAATGGAATGTTGCCAATGGAGTGGTTAAGATTGGTTTGGTTTCTAGTGGTAGTTTAGTGGCTTTATTCATTTACTTCTGGTGTCAGACTCGGTGTTATAACTTTCAGAGTTTTGGAAACAATTAAAATATCGATATTTATGCGTTTAGTGTTTTATGACTTTGAAGACTTGAAGGTCGTATTTTCGGGTGCGAATGTTGGTGTATTTTTTGGGTTTTGGATATTTTTTCATAGGATATTTTTAAGGAAAATAAAAATAACAGGTTGATGTGGTGATTCTTGGGATATGCTTATGTTCAGCAGTGAACTTCCTGATTTTGAAAAGACGGAGAAAGAATTAATATTTCATTTCAATTTTAGCCATTTTTTTTCTTTTCCTATATCCACCTAAGGCTAAGAACATTTTGTGTGCTTCTTTATAGTGTTTTTTTTATCAACGATTCTCACCAATATTTTTTTGTTTCAGATATAAAAATATGTACAAAACCCCATCCCAGCCGCGAAAATATTAAAAATGTCAACCGACACCCAAATCCATCCCCAATGCAGCAAAGTGAACAAGAAATTCCGGAGTCGGATCTCCGCTTCACTCCTGACTGTGGTATTACTTTGGTTGCCTTATAGTTGTATGACCTTGCCCAACGGTGATCCTGCGCCTGGGAGGTCTCCGGGACCTCCTGAGGAAGAGGCAACCACAATAGGAGTGGATACTACCACAGTGGGTGACGGAGACGGGTGTGCGTTTGCGCGGGTGCCTAGTGATTCGGAAGACGTTGTGACGTTTAGTGATGATGACAGTGAGGTGAATTTGACGGTCAGTCATCCGGTGTTTGAGGCTGATGAGCTGGTCAGAGGCGTGGTGTATGATGGTGAGTCTTTTGATAATTTACTAGATGTACATTTTATTTTTGTAGGTGATATTTTGACAGGGATTTAAAATGTTGCTGGTGACTATGAGTGTTTTTTTGTTACAACACGACCTAAATTCTCAATAAGCATGCTGTGTTCACTTAGTAGGATGTAATGTTGATTTAATTTCTAATTATACTTACATACGTTTATATCTAGTAACATTGTTTCCAGTTCAGTGAACCAATAAAAATAAAGAAAAACAAAACTGTTAGACCATAGTTATCTGCCAAATAAGCTTTATTATCACTCAATATAAAATTAAAAACAAATGAAAATTTCAGTTGCACAAATTTTGTTTGCTCGTTGAAAATAGGCATCACGATATTTAAATTAACTTTATTGGATATATTTTGGAGTTGAAATTGTTTTAGTATAACTATGAATTAACGTGTTCCCTGAGCAAATAATTCAGTCGTTTGTAAAAGTTTATTTACAGTACTTAAATTTTGATGAAACCAACTAAAATTGATAAACAAAAAAATGTGTTATTGACGCAAATATGTACCTGAAGGCAAATTTAATGAAACACTAATAACATAAAATCAAAATATTTGTTTATTAAAATATATGCACTAAGTTATTCAAATATAATTCATCCATAGAAGAAAGTAGAAAAAATGTTTCAAAGAATAAATCTAAAAACTAGACAGTTTAATAATTTTAATTTAAGTTTGTTATTGTGGTTGCGCATGAATAATGAAAAAGTTCATTGACCGTAGACGTAGGCCGAAACCACACGCAATCCTGTGGAATACTGAAAAAAAAACTGTGTAGCTTCAAAGAGTACAAGGTTTAAAACATGTCCTTATCATTAACTTTGTAATGCTTATATCCCTAAAAGATTACTTAGTCTTATTCAGGCAGATTCATCTTCACTCTAACTGAAATTAAAAATCGTTCGAATTTCAAAACATTAATATAACCTTAATAACTAAAATAGTTTTTTAAAATTGTCTATGAATAGGCCGTTAGCAAATACTCGTGCCTACGTTCTATATAAATAATCAAACAAAATATCTAGTATTACCTTTTACCTACTTAGTACCTAAAACTTTTCCGATTCATTATTTCTTTAAAAACATTCTTGAATTAACCATAAGCATAACTCTAAATGAAAAAGTCATAATGTTTCAGTAAAAAATATGAAATAACCAAAATTTTTATTTCGTTAACCACTTAAGCCAAATTGTTAATCTTAATTACTCTAGTGGTCATTAACCGTTACTTTCTCACGATGGGTCTTTTATACCGCGCAGAATAATTTTTCACACTATGTTGAATTTAAAAAGTCTCATCAAGTAAACAATACCGAGTTGTATAAAGAAGCCCTGGGGTAATTAAAAAACCGGATAACTGCGAGTATGTCTGTAGGGTCCAGTAGACACTTTCAGTGTATGTGAGGGTGTGAACAACTGCTCAATACACATGAAGGCTCTTTTTACAAGTTGTAGCTGTGTTTTAGCTGTGTTGATGATTTACATAGTAGAGTGTGCAAAATCTGTTTGAATAGTTTCTTTAATATTTATTAATAATTACTAAAGGATTTGCATCCTTAGCGGAAAATTACCTATAAACGTACCTTCAAGAAACTGTCACCCAAGGAACCCTAAATGGTGCGGCATTTACGTGACATTTCTATGTTTTGCCACTAATTAAAATCGTGGTTTTCATTTGTCTTGCTCGCCCCATAAATCCCAAATGATTTGACGTGGGCACACAAAGGGCCTGCGGGACCGACGCGCTTATTTCAGGGTTATACCGTAAATAATTTTGAACCTTATATTAATCCATGTAAGGTATAAATTTGAGTGGTTTTTGTTGGGTTTTGTTTATGTGTATGTTAGTGAAATGTTTTGACGGCAATGCTGACGTACACTTTGAAATATGATTTTGTTTATACAGTATAAAGACTTCACTTTTACAGTCTGGTTGAAAAATGTAGTAAATATTTTCGAGAATTCTCTAGTACAAATGCAGTATTTCCATCATGATATGATTTACTTTACACATTACTACATAAAATAGCATAGGAAATGTTGGTTTTAACTTCTGTTGTCAAACCAGAAACCGCAGGTTCGATATTGGTGCTAAGACAATCTAAAATTCGGCTGCTCATTTCTTGTATTTATTAATTTTATCCACGATTTAATCTTCATAATTTCACATTTTTTTATTTCATGGATAAATGGCGAGACGAGCATGTTGTTCGCCCGATGGTTAGCGATATGGCTGCTCATGAACAGTATTAAAACCAAACCCTTGAATTACAATGCAATGCTCGGCATTTACTGCGCTCGCCATGCTGAGACATAAGATGTTAAGTCTCAATATGTGCTGTACTTACCCTGGCTACAATGTCCTTCAATGCGAAACACAACAGTGCCTTTATACTGCTGTTTGTCGGGAGAAATAGAGATTGTGGTGGTACCTACCTAGGTCGCCTCTCACATATGAGAGAGCCTACATCTACAGCCTCTCTCAAATAACTTGCATTACATAAGCCTAACATAATGCTACCTACATGTTTGTGTATAGCATATTTTTTGTAGAGTTTACGTCAATCATATTATGAGGCTGGTGGAATTACGCTCCTTGCGTGTTGTGTCAGACTGGTTCATAATTTTACGTGTTGATTTCATGAGTGGGGGTTCCATCAGGATGATGCATAGTCGAGGGTTCAAATACAAGTAATTTATTAAAAGGATTGCTGAGACGAAAGTCTTTTGTTAAAAGGTGTCACATTTCTCACCGATTTGTGTTTGATAATTTATGATGGGTCATAACTCATAAGTTATATAAATGCAACAAATAAATGTTATTATGAATAATTGTAGTATATTATAGATTTTCAGTAGTTCGTATTTTTAAACAATATTATCAAACGTGTAATCCTTGAAAAAGCAAACCGTGAATATTGAAACGTTAATATTGGGCAACATTTACGTAAACATAAGGAATAGTTAAAACGAGAGTTACTCTACCTTCTTTAGAAAAAATAATATGAATTTCAATCTGAGTGAAATCTACTAAAGCATATTAGAAATACCAAATTAGTGGAGAAAGATCTGCCTATGTAGATTTATAACATCAGACTGACATCTAGTCCTGGAGTTTCTCCGAAGTAAGATGTGGTTTTTAGTCGGTAAAAATCTGGCGCTCCCGCCTAATGCGTGAATCCAATGGGATTTTTCCCATGAAAAAAAAAATACATCTAGTCATATTTAGTAGATCGCATAACAAGTAGCAAGCCTCCAATCGCTTAGCATATTGCTTGTCCGTACACCATCACTTATCTGTCAATAGCAGCATTCATTTTAATTCTAGAAAATCCTAACACTTCTGGCGCAAAATGAACACATTGTTGTAGTGGATGCGATCCATCACGGGTACAAAAGACCGCACTGGCCGTACAATACACCGAATAGCTTCTATTGTGCTCAGTTATTTCAAATCGATTATATAGGGTTAGGTGTGTAGTTTCGATATTGCTTGTTTTATACATAATAGGGTTTTGTTCTCGATGATGGGTAATAAATAATATTTAGTTTGTTTAGCTAGATTGCGATCTAATTTGTTTTGGTGAAAGTTTAGCCTAGAGATGGCGTGTTTGGACTGAGGTCATGGGTTCGATCCCCGCACCGAGACATATATTTGTTAAGCCTTTAAGAATGACTATAAGTGTTTGCGGCGGGTCTGGGTGTTTGTGAGACCAAAAAGTCTCTCGTAGTTTCATATACCCACTAAACAAGACTTTATTTATCTCTGTGGGATCAGGACTATTTAAAATCAACGTTAATGCCATTATTCTGCCAACCCCATTCCTTAGAATTTGAAAGAGTATCGAAATCATTTGAATTCCTTGCACATCCACGGGAACACTGCGTTTTGGTGGGAGAAGAAGTAGCATATAATCCAGGGTATCAGCTAGCTCCTTGCCTAATTTCATAAAAATTGGTCAAGACGCTTTAGCGTGAAGAGGCAACAAACACAACAGCGTTCGGATTTATAATGTTAGTAGGATTATTCATTCCTGTATTTAAATCTTTTATTACAACTCAGTTTGCATGAGATACTGTTTTTTTTATTTTTGTTAGAACTCAAAATTTTTGTTTTTAAATCAATTATGTATCTCAATGTTAGTCCTTTAGTGGCCGACATGCTATAGGCTCGCCCTCTGTCGCATCTTGTAATGGAAATAAATACCCTCTAAGCTTTGCGATATCATCTACTTAAAATATAGATACATAGTCCAGCCAATTCCATCATAGTTGGTGTGATTTATTTTTTATTCATTATGTATCGCTATATACGTGCATGCGACACGAATTTTTGGGGCATTTGGAATATAAATTGTGCCATTACTGCGTAAAATGTTACGTATTAGTGGCCGAGAAATTATTTTTGTGTATATTATTCATGAGCTTTATGGAAGATTGCGCGATTTATGAACCGGGCTTGACATTATTATGACCTCGTTGAAATAATGATAGACGCCAGAAATACATGACAAAAATGTAGGATTTTGTGTGTGTGTTTTTTTTTCATCTATTTGGTATAGTTTATCGAACTTCTCATATAGTTGTTTTTTAAACATCTTTTTGAAACTCCAAATGTCCTGAAAGGGCTTTTAGTTTTTAAATTAATGATTAGAAAATGAACTTTGCATTTTTCACGATTATTTTAGTCTTCTCAATAACTCTTTCAGTCATCTTTGATACATCTCATTGTGTTGTTAGAAAAATTCATGACGACCAAAATCGGCTTATGGTTCTTATTATACGGGCCTAATAAAGAAATTCTCTATATCCATCGTCAGAAGTTCACGCAGATTCAAAAATCAGTATATCAATCACTCTGTACCAATTTTTTACATATGAAAAGGGATGAAACGAATTATCGACATGGGCGCCCGGGACATCAATTTCATTAATCAGATCCAGGACAAATCCCGCGGGACTTGTCCGGGAAAATGGAAAGTTTTTCAGTAAACGTCAATATGGATTTGCTTGCGGTGGGAGCCGCGCAAACAATCTTCCGTATTATATAAACGGCTTTGCATAAGCCCATATTTCTTTAGGGTGGATTGATTTAATATTATATTGTTTTGTGATAGTGATGTGTTTGGTAGAATTTGACATAACATCACAGTGGTATTAAGAAATATTTATACATTGGTGGTAGGTAATTGACTGCCTCGGTAGGGCAATTAAACTACGGTATAACTGCCACCCTGAGGTCTCGGGTTCGAAACCCGGGTCATTTTCATTCTGAAGTCAGAAATTTTGGCCCGATAAGGTTGCCACCTGTCACTTTGTGAGATGGAGAATGGCGAAATGTGGAAAAAATAGTTTATGTACATATGTATTCTATGTATTAATGTCTGCTCATAAATGATTTATAAAAGACAGTTTATAAAAAATAGTAGACACATATGGTTATAAAAGATAGTAAATATTAACAAAATATTGTTTATTTAAACCCATGTTTATTTATCGCACAAAACGCCCACCCTAAAAGTAATTATCGGCAAATATTTATCGTCACCCAAAAGTTTTGTTTAACTCACTTACAGAGAAGCTGTTTCGTACAAATCCAATTTATTGGCTTTCAATCAATCATCGGCGGCGAGTTGGGCGCTTGTTTCTAAGTTACCGCAGTGTTTGGAAATAACAATATTTTGTGTAGTTTTGGTTATGAAGTCTTATATGTAGGGGAGGGGGCGTGTGGAATTTACGTTGGAAATAGTTGATTAAATAACATTTATGAATAATGAATTTTTTATTGTATGTTGAGACTTTATTCTCCATGATAGAAAAATATCGTAACTAAACCTGCATACCATATTTTTTTGCAAGAATTTCTATGGTATGTTAAGTCCGCCAATACGTACTAAGTCAGCATGGTAGACTCATGGGCGTAGCCACGGTGGGGCAGAGTGGGGCACTTGCCCCACCCTGGCTTTGACCTGTAAGGTACCTAACCAAACCTAAAAAAATAAATTATCTAGGTAAACTACTAGGCAGGTGAGCAATAAGTGTTTAAATACAGATACAAGGTGCTATAGGGTGTAAACTTCTTGTATAAAAAAAATAACCGGGGTAAGACGTGGATACAGTTTGCTAATTATATATTATTTTAGAATGCTGCCCCACCCTGAGCCCATGGCTGGCTACGCTCATGGGTAGACTATATGGCCTAACCCCTCTCAATCGTAATCTCAATTGTCAAAGAGGTCCGTGCCTTCCAGTGGATCATACATATGTAGGTTGTTAAAAGATTTAACAATTAGGCATTATAAAATGAAAAGAAAATAAAAAAGGAAAAAAAGTATAGGTAACTTAAGTATTTTTACTAAATTTAAAAATATGAATTGAATATGCCTTAACCATAAATTTACAACGCAAATCTTCCCTATTTAAATTACCACATAGTCTTATTCCTAATTAAACGACACAAGGGCTCAATAAACTGAGTCAAAGGTGCATCAAAGGTAGATAGAATGTGATTAATGCGAGCGGCAGGCGTTTGACGCGGTCTGTCCACTCTTATTCAATTATCCACTCGATTCCACCTAATCCCCGGATTTGTGTGTTACATAAACTTGTAGAGTATTTGCATATTGCGTTTTGGACTAATGTTTTGACTCCGAGAACGACCTGTTGAAAATGAAAATTAAATATTACAAACTTAAGATGTTATCCTTCCATGTTATTCTCTCTGTATCTCTACACCTGTAGAAAGTCAACTGCACTAAGTCAAGGTAAGGTGAAAAAGTGCCTCATCACATAATACTCAATACTCAATACTCAATATCTTTATTGCACACCACATGTTATAAAGATGTTACAATTTTATAAAAAAGTACAATGTGGACCCTGTTGGGCACGGCAACATTTTAGGAGAGAGGAGGAAGCCATAATGTTCATTTTATTTATAGATATATTTGGAATATTGTATTCTTAAAATTTATAATAAGTGTACATATTTGTATTTAATATGCACTTGTGGTAGCATAGATACATAATTAATGATATTTCTTCCGAAATGTTATTTGTTAAATATTTATGTTTAGTTGTTATATAATTATGTAATATAAATAATTAGTATAATATAAAATAATTAGTATAATATATTTTAATCCGTCTTTATTTATTAAAATTAGCTATTTATTTTTCGTTTAGATATTCTGATATTGTGTAGTAGGTTTTTGTAAGTAATAATTGTTTTAGTTGTTTATTAAAAGATGTTTCATTCCTTGTGTTTTTTATGTAGTCTGGCAGTTTATTATATATTTTAATGGACATAACAAGTGGGCTAGAAGAATGCATAGTAAGTCTTGAAGTTGGTAGGTTCAATCTATTTTTATGTCTAAGTGGGTATTTAGTTTGTACATCGGATCTCTTGGTATAAAAATCTGGGTGTTTGCGGACAAATTTACATATTTCTAGTATATATATACTGGGCAAGGTTAAAATTTTAAGTTCTTGGAAATGTGGTTTGCAAGAGTCGGTCTGTTGTATGTTTACTAATATTCTAATTAGTTTCTTCTGTAGTGTAAACAGGGTTGGTGTATCTGTGCTATTTCCCCATAGAATAATACCATAACTGAGCCATGAGTACGCATAGGCGTAATAGGTGGTCAAAGCTGTTTGTGTATTTGTGGATTTCTTTATTTCTCGAAGAGCATATGAAAATTTCGATATTTTTGCTCTAATTTTGTTTATATGAGGTTTCCAATTGATGTGTGTATCTATTGTTATTCCTAACAGGCTAAATTCATCTACTATTTCTAATTTTGTACCATTATAGTCGAAATTTATGTTTAATGATGGTTTTTGGTGGGGATGGAATGTCATAAGTTTTGTTTTTAAGAAATTTATTTCAAGGTTATGTTTATTCATCCAGTTAACTGTTTTATTTAATATGGAATGTAAGGTTTGATTAAGGTTTGTTATATTTTGGCATGGAACGAGTAGGGATATGTCGTCAGCGAACAAAACGCATGGTCCTTCTATTGTTTTGGGTAGGTCATTTATATATATTAAAAATAAGAGACAGCCTATGACGCTTCCCTGTGGTATTGATGCATTTATAATTTTTTTGTCTGATCTAATGTACTCTATAGTTTTTTTACTTTTGTTAAAAAATTCTAATTCAACTATTTGCTCTCTATCTTTTAAATATGATTTTAGCCATTCGTGAGCTTTTCCGCGGATTCCTATTTCGTAGAGTTTATTTAACAGAATTTTGAATTGTACTTTATCATAAGCCTTGGTCATGTCTAACAATATACCGATTGCATATTTTTTATTATCAATTAAATTTAATGCTTCTTGAATAAATTTATAAACTGCTAAGGTAGTGGATCGACTTTTTCTGAAACCATTTTGGCATTCGTTAAATATTTGGTATTTTTCGCAAAAGTAATATATTCGAACACACATGGCTTTTTCGAAAATCTTTGAAGCTGTGGGTAGAAGCGCTATGGGGCGATAATTATTTACGCCTGTTTTATCATTTTTCTTATGAATAGGTTTTATTAATGCTTTTTTTAATTGGTCGGGGAATATACCTTCTTCAAATGATTGATTAATTAATTGACAAAACGGAGGAGTTAGTTCATCGACACACTGCTTTAACAGAGTTGGTGGAAATTCATCTATACCATGACTTTTTTTGTTTTTTAGTTTTTTTATAATTATGCTTACTTCTTTATGGTCTACCGGACTAAGGAACATTGAATTTTCAGTGTATTGTAGTGTGGAGCATATTCCGGGTGAATTGGTAGATGGACTAGACGTTTCTTCGCCCATAGATGCAAAGTATTTGTTAAAATGGTCAGCAATTAGTTTTGGTTCAGATACGAGTTGGTTATTAATTTGTATTTTTATTGTGTATTTATCCCCTTTTATAATTTTTTTATTTGTTCGTTCATTTATTATGCTCCACATGGCTTTTACTTTATTTTCTGCTTTACTGATTGTTTTTATATATTGTTGTTTCTTGGCTATTAAGACTGTTCTCTTTAATATTTTTTCATATTGTTTATAATATTTCAATAGAATTGGATTTTTTGTTTTTGTAGTAAGTATCTTCAGTAGTCGTTTATTTTTACAAGATGTTTTAATACCTGGAGTTAATCAGTAACTTTTATATTCTGTTGATAGTTTAATTTTACGTTTAGGAATGCATTGATCTAGGATATTTAATAGTGTATTATTGAATGCATTAAAGTTTTCATTAATGTTTCTGTTTGGTGAAATAATGTCTTGCCAGTTTTGTGAGTTTAATTTGGATTTAAATTGTTTAATATTTTGTTTGTTATATAATCGTTTTATTGTATACCATGTTGTCTGCTTATTTTGTACCGAGGTGTCTATATGTATGATTGTTGCATTATGATCTGAGAACCCTAGTTCCTCTACCGATGTGTACAAGGTTAGTTTACTTGCAAAATTTGTAAATATTAGATCTAAGCATGTCGATGTAGTTTTTGTAATTCTTGTTGGTTCTTTTATGTGTTGTTTGAAATTATTTTCTAACATGAGTTCTAAAAATTGGTTTGATTTTAAGGTATTCTCTATAATGTTTATGTTGAAATCTCCACCTATAATTATATTATATTTTTTGTATTTATCATTTATATATTTAAGAATTGTTTTTAGTTGGTTGTAAAATATTTCTTCCTCTCTTCTATTCCAGTACATAGATATAATCAAGAAATTTTCTTTTGTTAATTGTATTGCACATAATTCTAATACATATTCTATAGACATATCGGTTATATCAGTTTTATGGACGCTGTCGATGTGATCTTGCAGTAGTATACAAACACCTCCGCCTGTTCGTGTTTTTCGGCAGTAGGCTGCTGCTATTTTATATCCATTTAGTTTTATAATATCTAATTTATCCCTCGATAGCCATGTCTCAGTTATACATATTGCTTTATATTGTTTATTCTGGTCAATGAATTCTTCTAATAGATGTTGTTTATTGAAGAGGCTTTGTATATTTTGATATAATATTTTAAAATGTCTGTCTGTGTCTTCGAAAGGGATCATTTATATTATCTGATGGTTTTACTTGTTGGTAGCTAAAATTGTGTTCGTGAAGATTGTGGTGGTCCAGTGTATAATCTTCTTTTGTATTTTTTTCAGTTTGTGTCACATCTTCTGTTTTTTCTATAATTTTTCCGTTTATAAATAGTTTGTTGTTCCTTATTATTGCATATTGACCGTTTTTCCGCGCTTTTATCATTTCAGCTCGCATTTTCTGTCTTTCTTTTCGAGCATTTTCATTTAAATATTCAGATATAGATAGGCGTGTTCCTTTAAAGTAGTAGCTGTTTTCTATAATGTATTTGGTAGCTCTCTTGCTTAATAACTCAATTACTAGTGGTCGGTTATAAGTGCCTTGTTTTCCTATTCTATATATATTTTCTATGTATCCGGTGAGATCAATATTCTGAATATCCCAGAATAGTTCTATCAATCTGTTATATGTGTCGCACTCAGGCTCTTCAATATATTCAGCAAAACCATATAATACAATTTTTTTAAGATTTATCTCAGTGCAGGGGCAGTGTGGTACCTCTGGTGGACCTCTGAAAGTTATAAGTTCCTTTATTTCCATTTTTAAATTTTCGTTTTGCTTCTCAAGATGCTGGATTTTTATATTTAATTGTTTTATGTCCTCTTTTCGAAGATCGTTTTGTTCAGATAATTCTGCAGTATCTTTTTCAATTTCTTCTCTTAGTTTAGTAATGGCTTTTGTTATTTCAGATTGTATTGTGTTTTTTAATTCTGAGATAATTGATTTATTATTCTCCTTTAATCGAATCATAATAATTTCACTCAAATTTTGTAGTGTTAGTTCAGTTTCTGAGTCATTTTTGGTATTTTGGTCTTTTTCTTCTTCATATGGAAAAGTATCTCCAGAAAAGCTGAGATCTTCAGAGGTAAACGTGTCGTAGTTGTTTCTGGTATTCCTCTTCCTTAGTGTGATGTTATGATTTTCGGATGATTTCGGGGATAACTCTCGATTACCCGGACGAATAGGGGTGTTTAAATTACCTATCTTGGGTATCTTGCATATACATGCTTGGCATTTCCATAAATCCTTGTTGTCCAGAGTCATTCCTTGAAAACAATTTATTGAAACATTTGCGCATATTAAGTCATATTTGAATTTGCATATTGTACAAATAAGATATTCTTGATCTGGCAATATTAAGTGATTGCATCCAGCACACTTTAGCGCCATCTCGTTATATCATAAAGTAAATTAGTAATAAAAACTAATAATAGAACTAGCGTCCTCTATTGGTAATATTGAGTCAGCGTGGTTTAGGTGGTCTATTTGTCTAGTGACTTTCCGTTTTGACACAAGATGGCACTAGTTTATCGATGTTAGTTAATTGTATGAGAAATAAGAAAAAAGCTACCAACCTGCTCCGTACTAATTTCAACAGAAGCAATGTCACACAACGAATCATCTGAAAAAGCTTCGTAAGTCGACAGAGACTCAGAGTTTGAGAAAGTTGAATGGAAATATCTTGAGAACAGTTCACATATTCCTGTACCATTGTTAGCAGTACTACCAGCATAGGACATAGTAGACGGAAAATTATTACATAAACGCTTACTTTTAACATATGCCCAGAAGGATTTTGGGTTATTGATAATATTCTGCTCGATTGTATTTAAATATTCTTTGTAACATTGGCGTTCCATTACATTAGCCCTGTCACGTAGTAAGCGAAACGAATTGAGATCTGAGATGTTACGATAGACTTTATATTTAGATAAGAATTTAAATTTTTCTTTGATTATTTTTATGAGCGGTGCGTTAAACCAGTTCGGATATTTGTGGCCATAAGAAACTCGACAGGGTACATACTTATCTTTTAATTTGTTTATAATTGTATAAAATGTACTCAATGCATCATCTACACTATCACTTTCCAAAATTGTGTTCCATTGGACGCTTGATAATTCAGAACGTATTTTCTCGTAGTCCCCTTTGCTATATTGGTAAATTGTGCGTTTAGCTACATTCATTAGATGAAGCTGCACAAAATTCGCTTCCACCAATAAGGCTTTATGATAAGGGTCTTCGGGAACTAAAGGGTCCAAACACGCAGACACGGACACAGAATCATTACTTAAAACTAGGTCTAATATTTTATTATTAATATTACTGATATAATTAAATTGTTTGAGGTTGCATATATTTAAATCATCAATAAATTCTAGCATATAATCGGTTGGCGAAGACACAGAAGGTCCGTCCTCAGTTAAGGACCAATGAATATCACTCATATTAAAATCCCCAAGAATTATAAATTTATCCATGGGGTTACTATTAATTAACATAATTAATTTGTTCAAAAAGTTAGACAGTTGAGTAGCAAAATTATTACCTAGATTTTGGCCACATAAATATATGGTACACAAATGAAGCTTAAAGAAAGAATTTCGGCGGCTGGTCTGTATTGACAAAGACACCCACAAATCTTCTGCACTAGACTGCCAGTCCGGCCTGGCGTTAGCCGCTAAATCACGACGTATTGCTATGGCGACCCCTCCCCCCCGGGACTGACCAGTCAAACTATAGTCACGATCTCGACGCCAGACTAAATATCTCTCGTCAAAAAGTTCACTATCACATACCCCATCCAAAAGCCAGGTTTCAGTCAAAGTAACAATGTCATAATTGCTCAGACTTAAGTTCCGCAAGAATGTCTCAGTCTTAGTCCTCAGTCCACGCACATTCTGGTGATAAATCATTAAATTAGCCATTTAACATTAAAAAAAATAACCAGATGAACAAGTAAACAATACAATAATAAAGATAGTCGCGAAAATAATACAGGCATTCCAATTTTGCACAAACAAAACCATAGCATAGGACTACAAAATACAAAAATAGCAAGAATAACAAGCATAGATAACCATAATTTGTAAAAATATTCCACAAAGCATATAAATCCTTGGATGTACAATAACCAACCAATAATACAAAAGATACGCAAATAGCAAATACAAAAATAAAAATCGGAAAGGCAATAAAAAAAAAGAGCGATAAGTAAACAAAGGCGATCATTAGTGAACAAAAGAACACGATACGGCTCAAAGCGATCATTAAGTTTTTTAAATCAAATAAATATTTTAAATAAAATGATGTAGCAAAAATATTTAACAAATAGTAACTTAGCATATTTTCCGCAGATCCTCTTGTGACCGTATAATAAACGATTTGGTGCTCGCATCCCTCCTGGCGAATATTTTGGCGTGTTTCACCCACACAAATTGAAAATTATGATCCTTAGCAAGTGCTTTGGCCTTAGATAAGATAATCTTGTTGTTAGGGGTCAGATGGTCGTTAAGATAA
Organism: Hyles euphorbiae; assembly: GCA_023078785.2. Classification (NCBI taxonomy): domain Eukaryota; kingdom Metazoa; phylum Arthropoda; class Insecta; order Lepidoptera; family Sphingidae; genus Hyles; species Hyles euphorbiae. Next base: position 1,891,730 of record CM041039.1, on the reverse strand, counting down.
ATAGCACCTTGACCAGTCAAACCAATGTCAGCAGGGATCAAGGGCTTCTTCAGCGAGCGAGCAGCAGCCAGGAAATCTTCATTAGTATACCTGTTCGTAAAGGATACCACAATATTTTTCTGACCCGCTATATTAGTAGGGACTCTGTGCAAAAAATTAATCTGAGACTTATTCACCGGATAAGATATCTTGTTAGCGATTTTGGATACCACCTCAAACAAATTCTCCTTGTCTTTAACTGGAACTCCCTTGATCTCTAAATTATTAATTCGGAGCCACTGATCCTTCTCATCCAAACTAGTTTCCAACTTAGCGACCATTTTTTTGAGTGAGGCAACATCCTCTTGGGCATTTTCCATATCTACTACCCTTTTTTCCAGGTTGGTAATTTTGGTGGCAAACTGTGATGTAGTAGTCTTGAGATTTGCAAGTTCCTTCTTTACTTCTTTTATGTCTTCAGCAAGAGTAGAAAGCGGCACAAGTTTGAGATTTATGATGGCTAATTCACTCATAATATTTTCTAAGGTGATAGCCGATGATGGAGAGCTCGACGGATTAGTAGTGCCCGAGTTCTTTCCCGAGTCTTTGCACGAAAGACACTTCCACTTAGAACGTCTATCACCTAATTTACGATATCCAGCTTCCGATATCCCTGAACACGGGAAATCAAAATGTTTCTCACACACAGAGCACTGTATAGCATCGAAGACGTCATCACCACATCTTCCACAATTGACATTGAAATATTTCGAAGGATATTTCAGATGGGCGTGACCGTGAACTTTCTTCAGATGATTTGTTACTTATTGTGCTAGTTTTTCCCGCGGTTTTGCCTTTAGGCCTTTCAACAAACTTATATATATAGTGTATATAAAATTGCCTATGTGTTTTTGGCCATGTATATTTCTTTATCGATCTTTGGCTGATTGCGAATGAACGGAATGTGCTGCATTTAATGTTACCCGAAGTCACTTATTATCCTATGAAAAAATATGCATTAATCTTTGCTAAAAATTATGACTGTTGCTCCGTTTATGCGTAAAAGAAAGTCAAATAAAATATACTATTTTCACATTAATACTGTGCGGTATGGGTTAGCCACTCGCAATCGTAGTTTCAATTGTAGACGTACGTACATACATGGCAAGTATATACTTATATATATACAGACATATATATCTATCAAGTAAAACAGAAAAAAAGTAATCCGTATACTTTACATCACACAAAAACGTCGCCACAAAATTTTTTCGCCGCCACACAGAATTCAGACAAAAAATACGTTAGAAATTTTCACTAAATCTTATCTGAATGTGCTAAGATTGGTCCGATAAATCACCGGCGCCCTTTAGGCCTTACTGACCTCGGCCTCGAGGGTCTAGATAATTATACTCGGATTAACTTGACGATCATAAACGTTAAATGAGCTGTGTAAGTTCTGTCAAATTATTCGCCACGCCGCGCCGCGCTGCTGGGGACCTATTTTGTGCGCGAATTTGTCGTCAAATACATTGGGGAGATTGTAATAAGTGACAAGTTTTAGACATTTAAATGAAATGAAAATGAATTGAAATGAAATAAAAATATTTATTGAATCCATAAAATGTCATACATTATGTCACTTTTTTTTCTACCCTGTTCACAAGGCTGTTTTCGCCAGAGAAGAATGGGCAAGAAACTCTAGTGTTTCTCTTTTCAAAATAAGTTTACAATACAGTGTTCATACACGGTTTGCCATCAACTAGTTTTTGCCCGCATCTTCACTTGGGTATAAACTGTACTTTACAATTCTACTAATATTATAGTTGCGAAAGTTTGTGTATTTGTTACCTGTTCACGCTAAAAGCGCTGGTCCAATTTTGATGACATTTGCCATGGAGCTAGCTGATTGAGTTCCCGTATAAACAATAAAAATATTTATAAAATATATTATATTAGTTATTTATTATATTCTTTATTGTACGCAATAAGCATAACAGTTTAAAAATATAATATGACAACAAAGAACGCACTAAGGCAATCTCTACTAGACAAAGTGCTTATAAAGTGTTCAGCTTTAAAAAAAAAACAATATGATTCGCCAATATTTTTATATTAACCTCAAACAACAAAGCCCGAAAATACATTTTCGAATCACATAAAAACTATCGGAGCATTTTTTCACAAACCCAACTCAATAAATTCCTGTAAGCCGTTTTATTGAGTCATCTGCACCTAAATCTTGCTCCAACCCAACTTAGTAGACAGTATCAAGTGGCCTGACATCTAAATGTTCAAGAAAACATGAAAAATTCCCCGAAAATTTCTTTAGCTTTGTAAAAGTGCCAAGTTAACTTTTTAATACTTTGTAAAGTCTAAATTTTCTGTAAAAGCTATGCGGTTTGAAATTATGGAAACAATGGTACGCTAGCGTTACCATGAAAAAAAAAATAGTTTTTTTTTGGTGATATAAAATTCGGATCTTCTTGGAAAGCGACCATTGAAATGAGATACGCAATTGTGCAACGTTTCACGTTCCCAGCGCGGATCCACCGTAATGGGCACGATGGACATGCCCACATCCCTAACGGATGTATGACGTCACATTTCCATATATATTGAGATCGATAGACTGATAATATTATATCAAATGCCATAATATCACTACATAGTATAAAACAAAGTCGCTTTCTCTGTCCCTTTGTCTATGTATGTATGTATAAAACTACGCAACGGATTTTGATGCGGTTTTTTTGAATAGATAGAGTGATTCAAGAGGAAGCTTTATATGTATAATACGTACATATTATTGTACAGAAATCTATTTGTACCCGGGCGAAGCTGGGCCGGGCATTAATATAATAAAAGTCATTAATATAATATTTTTGCAAAAAAAGCGACGATATTTTTTTGTTATATTTTTTCTGTCTTCGTATTTGAGTGGTAAAAACATAGTATTTCCTTAAATAATAGTGTTCATCCTTTTGTTTTTAAGGAAAGTATGGTACGCAAGAGTTGAAATCATTATCTTAGCAAAAAATATAAGATCTATAGTTTTAGCCCTAACGCGGTGATATTTAAAAAAGCATAAAACTAAATGACGAGTTTCTTTAATATATTACTACTATAAAACTTCTTTCAAACCGAAATACAGCAGTAATTACTTACTTGTCGACAGAAATAGGGACATTGCCTTTGGAATAATACTATTTTAAAGGATTTTATCATGTTATATTACTGGTGGTAAGTCTTTTATATGAGAGGCCGCCTGGGTAAGTCTCGTCAAACAGCAGTGTAAATGCTCTGTTGTGGTTAGGATTGAAGGACATTGTAACCAGAGTAAATACTAGACATATTGAGAATTATCATCTTATGTCTCAGGATGGCGAGCGCAGTGAAATGTCAAGCATTGCTTTGTAAGTCAAGGTGTTGTTTGGTTCTACTACTGTCTTGCCATTCTTTGCAAAAAAAACATTTTTAACTTTCCGACCACAATGTCATGTCATGTCGATTACTTTACAGCTTTCGTGGTCACGGAGCGGACTGAGGTATTAGTCATCCGCTCAGTAATTGTCACAATTTCTTGAGAACATATTTATAGCGGAGATATATACCGCAGAAGTATAATGACAATACGGGGAAGCTATCACTATCCATTGTAAGACACCAAAATATTTCATATCGATCGTAGTCAGCTAAAACACTTAACTCCCTTTGTTCCCCGGGTAATAAGTTACTGAGCTGTCTACGAGGCCTACCCACGAAATCTTGTTGGGAATTAATTTCCTGCGCAAGTTCAAGCGACGCCATTAAACTTATTGACAGAACACCTATATAGAGAAGATAATGTTGCTCGCGAAAGGTTAAATTACTGAAGATTTTTAAGTTTGTTGATATAGTTAATTATTAGTTTAGGAGTTTTATTTGCAACTGACGTATTTGATGGATAATTATTAAGTTTGTTGTTGTAATTAATTATTAAGTTGATATATTTTATTTGCGACTGATGTATTTTGACGTGGCTGTAAAGAGTTGGTTCATTTTCTCAATCATTGGTAAAGTTAGGTTTATCGATACGAAAAAGACACATTGTAATTCTGTACCTGGCTGTGAGTGTTCAGATAAAAATTTGACTTGTAATTATGTTCTAGATTTAGATTCTTCTTGTTACAAAGATTTCAATTTTGTTGCAAAGCATAACGTGCGTACAACGATTTAGTTTATTCTCAAGTTTTTTAACCATAAAGTTAATATATTTCATTCTATTTTTCTCATTATAAGCTCAGAATTGATTATTTTAATATATTTAGATGGGTCTTTTACTGAAGTGTGTTATTTAGACTATTATTTAATTATTTTTTCTATTTATTCAATCGATTATTTTACAAGTTCTGTTAAATTCTGTATTCTGTATCAGCCCATATACGTCCCACTGCAGGGCACGGGCCTACTCTACAATCGTAAGTACGATTGAGAGTGGTTAGGCCATATAGTCCACCACGCTGGCCTAGTGCGGGTTGGCAGACTTACATACCATAGAAATTTATATAAATCGCTATGGTATGCAGGTTTCCTCACGATGTTTTCCTTCACCGTTTTAGTGCGTGGTGATTGACTATCAATTAAACTATCTGTTAAATACATATACAATAATTTTATCCACACAATTGTAAATAATAATAATAATTTATTTAAAATACCGTGGCATACCACCACAATCCTTACACCATAGCTAAATTCCTTATTGTATGAACGAGATTGAAAACATAATGCCCAACTTACAATTCGCACTTTCCGAAATATAATAACCTCAGAGCTAAGCAGACACGTAACATAAACAAGGTCGAAAGTCTATTTATCTTGTTTATTACAATAGAATCCTTTGGTAAAGTCCGTGAGAGGCTGTGCTCGCCCATTGTCCTCTCCATTAGCCAATGAGATGGCTACGTAATCTCCACATAAATTTTCACCTCATATTAATCCTTTGGAATTCTGCGGATATCTGGCTTTTTGTGGTTCTGCTGCAGATTTGTATGTAATGGACTATAAGCTAGTGTCTTCAAATGTATTATTATTATGTATTAAAGAAGGTTTTTAAAAATCAGTATAGTAATAAGCAATTTATAGATATAAAAAAGTTGGTGGTTGGAGTAATAGAAAAGGATGCAACATGCACGACGTGACGTCATCTTCCATAAGGTGCCTGCGGGCGAAACAGAACATAACACTTTGGACACATACCTATTACAGAAGGAAGTGTTGTTTCTTTCTTTTTTAATTGTTGTAGCCATTTGTCCGTTTGGTTAATAGGTTTGTTTGTATTCATATTTAGACCCTGAAACTTGCCGTTCGGGCGTTCATAAACGCTACTTAATTGAGGTACTGACTTCGCTTTTGAATATATTTATGTGGATTTTATTTGAAAATGCAGTAAAATAATAATTTATTATTTACGCGTTTAGAAAACCAAATATAATTTTAAAGTATTCTTTAGAATCCATGTTTATTCTTTTAAGCAGTACTATTTATGATTAAATATCATAGTAATCAGAATTGTGGTTTTAGGTTGTGCACGAAATTGATATATCAAAATCAATAGATACAAAAGCAATAAACATTCACTTAATATCCCAAAATCTAACAAATCCTTTGACCCAGATGTCAAGCAGAAGTCGTGAAGCCGTGTGATAATCGTTGGGTCCAAACCTCAGTTAAACTGGCGATACGAAATTCAGCCATGCGAACTGATCGTCTTGGGAAACGATGCGTGTTGAATAATACCGTATGTCTAGATGTGCTATTATATCGTGGAAAATCCCACGAAAACCATGGGTGACGAATATATTGAGCAGTAGATTTGACACTAACGGCCTCGTTCATAGAGTTTAAAAACCTATTTTAGTTAACCAAGATTTCGTCTCTTTCGCTCAAATGGAATTCTAAAGTCATTCGCAAGGGTCAAAATGTTCCATAATTAAAATAGGTTTTTAATTTTCTATGAATAAGGTCATAAACATCAAACCTTGCTCCATCATACAGCTCTAATATCGTGGATACAGTAACAATTAAAGTTTTTTTCAATAACATAATACTCAGAGCCGCGTCGAATAAAGTATTTGATGATGTCACAAAATTGTCCTACTCAGAGATCGATCGGTGCTGTAAAATTTTTCTTAAATAAAAATCCGCAATATTCCGAAATAGTCGAGCATAATTTGGACTAACTGTCCTCCAATCCAGCTAAATGGGCTGGCAGATCGCTGTGTTATTCATGAGGTGGCCGCGTTTAGATCTGCCTCGACGACGTGGCGCGTGAAAACTAAATGTCTCCATTTTAGACTTGTTTTTCTGTTGGATGATAAATCAAAGTAAAGACTTTGATATAATCTTTAAAGAAAAGTAAGACTTAAATTGAGATAAGACGGATTTTACGTAGTCTCAGTGTTTGTGAGACCGAAAATTCTTTCGTAGATTTCATACCCACGACTTATGACATGATCTTAGTGTGGGGTCCGGCATATGTATTTAGGTAACTGTTGGGTATATTTATTTATTAAATGACATGTGTTTTTACTTCTATTTTGTCTATATTTGTCAAAAATCAGCAGAATGCAATTATTTTACAAATATAAGATAATGATACCATATGGACAGAAAAACAAACTATATAGTATAATTTTATAATTACAGCATATCGTAGTAACTAGTCGTAAAACAAATAAAACCGCAATAAGTGAAATTTGACAAACAAAAAAATCTATTATAAAAGAAATCAACTCTTTCTATAGATATCCTTAAAAGAAGTTCCCTCTTTTTTGTAATAAATGTATCTTACAAAGAAAATCACCTATAATTTGATTTATTCTACCCAAGCTTGGATGAATATAAAATCAATTTTCAAATATTTCTAGAAAAACGGCGAAGGGTAAAATAAAATATTTCACTCAATACTAAAAATCACTAGCAATATATTTCTCGTAAAGAATCATTAGATAGTTACATGACAGACGGTTTCGGCTGGAGTTGTTAAGGATCAGTGAGTTTCCAGCTCTGGTCTCCCTGGCATTTGGCCAAGGAGTATCGATTCCTTACGTAACAGACTTTATGTAAGGCCGCCATTTATCAAATGTATAGGGCTATTTCTTCTTCAATTATGGAAGTGAGTTACTGTTTACCCCATTTGGCTTTTTTGTATACAGGGTGATATTGATTTATGGTATTTAATTTAAGCCACGTATTTTTCAGCATCCCAGGTGACATAATGCAAAATTTAAAAAAAATCCCAGGTTATTTTTTGGTAAAAACTGTGAATTAGGTTTTTACGATTTTTGCCCACTCACGAGAAATAAGAGTATTTTACTGCTTAGCTGAATTTCAGTTCAGTCCAGGAATTTACTTGAGCCGTAAAAAGACACGTACCCTAGGTTGATGGGTTGTTGCTTGGAAAACTAAAATCGCGATTTTTAAAAATACTACCAGAGAATTTTGTAAACTTAGTACAATATTAGCTGGGGTGGTAAGGAACATGTGTTTTAAATTAAATATCATATGTCAATATCACTCTGTATATACCTGACAACAGAGAAAGCGCTTACCTATATCCACGTAAATATCGTAGCTTTTACTTAATGTATGTAAAATAACTACACACCCAATAGTTACGAACATAGTCCTGACCCCACACTAAGATCGACAGTTGTGTCTTGGGTTCCAGAAATCTCGTAGTTTCGGTCTCAAAAACGTCAAGACCTGACAAAATTATCTGTCAATCACACAATCATATTTTCCGGGCGGGGATCGAACCCGCTGCCTCTCGTTGCTAACACACAGAGGCTATCAAATTACAATACTGGCATCCTAGCTATTTAATGAAAGGAGGAAGGGAAGGTATAAAGATGGGACGTGGAAAGAGGTATTGGTCTCAGGTAGACTCTATAATGGAACGAATTACTAAAACCAAGCCGTTGATTTAAATAGTTTAATATTTTTTGTGAGACAGGAACACCACTCCCTGTTTCTCATTCTCTCTTCACCCACAAGAACATCCTCTCTACGACTTGGCAATTTCAACAGTAATCCAAAATAGGTATTATAAGGTGTTATTATGTATGTAGCTCTATTTTCATAAATCCAATTTAGTTTTTTAACAAACTATTGTCACTAATAAAATGGGATAACTCAGTTATCGTTGGATAAATTGAAATGTTTTTGTAACCTAGTTACTCGTCAAGCTAAAATGCAACGTAAAACCAATATTGTCAAACTAAATGTTGATTGGCTATCGGTTTTAGCCATCCATATGTTTAGCTCAATGCATCTAAATGTTGGCATTTTGTCAATAGTAGTGAATATTTGAATTGCTAATTAGCGTGTGGTGGTAACCGACCTGGTCAGCCTTCCAATGGGTTTTCGATGGTCGCGGATTCAAATACGAGGGCAATCCTCTGACTTTTCGGAGTAGTGTGTATGTATAGTCACCACGCACAATAACGCAGAATTTCTATGTCATAGAAAGTTCGACAATCCGCACTAAGTCAGCGTGGTGCATTTGATGGCCTAACCAAACTCAATCGTACTCTCGATTGTAGAGAAGGCCCGTGAGCAGCAGTAAGACCTATCCATACATAAAATTGGCATAAAAATATTAAAATAGTATTTATAACTTCTACAAAAAATGGTATTACAAAATAATTACACGAAGAACGTCAATGCTCAAGAATTTAGCCTTATTAGTTCCTTCATTTACAGTGAATACAAAAGAATAATTACTCCAAACCATTAAAATATTTTACATTATTCCGAAGACTCGTTAAATATCAGGTTTTATTTACGTTAAAAAAGAACCAAGCTTCGGTAAATTAACTGTAATAAGAAGGTGCAATACAAAAGACGAAACTGCAGTTTTAATATTGTTAGATGAGATTATTTCTTACTCTTATTCCAGTTAATTTTACAAAGAGGCGTTAACTAATTTAATAGCTAAACCTTGTTTTTATGTTAGCGTGAACCAAAGCGTTACCAAGTGTTATTACAAAAAGATTAAAAGCTTGTTAATCATATTACCAACGGCTTCAGCCTTTGACTTTGCAGAAATGAATAGAAATTAAAAACTGTATTTTATGCATATTTTCAGACTTAGAAGATACGTTTAATATTAAATTTTCAGGTTGTAATTTCATATTTTGGGTGCGGTGAAATAATTATGTTCGCAGACAGCAAATTGTAGATTTTGAATGTGTGACCATTGGACGTCCTCGTAGAGGTTATATTATTACGCTTCTGAAAATTAATACCATTCCTATGAATTTTATTATTCACTACGAACATATTATATTCGAAGATTTTGTAGAGTAGGTTTAGTTCGACAGCCTCCGTGGCGCAGGCGGTTATACGCCGCCTGTGAAACGAGAGGCCGCGGGTTCGATCCCCGCACCAAGAGAAATGTTTGTGCAGCCCACAAATATTTATCTCGGGTCTGGGTGTTTGTGAGGCCGAAAAGTCTCTCGTAGTTCCTGATACCCACGACACAAGACTCGATCTTAGTGTGGGGTGAGGACTATGTATGTGACTGTTGGGTGTTATAGTTACGTTCGTATTTCATATACGTTAAGTTTTTTTTTTTTTTTTTTTTTTTTTTTTTTTTTTTTTTTCTATACTGGCCTGGCATAGTGGCGGCATTGCACCTGATGGAAAGTGTCAATAAGTATTCGAACTTCATGCTACAACATAGTGTAAGTCCCTAGTACATAAAACGATTATTTCATATTCTAAAAGATTGATTTACTTCATTTTTAGGATAAAAGTAGCCCTTAAGTTAATCTAGAATATCACCTACCTCCATTAAAAATTATGGATATTAGTAAACCCGTTTGAGCGGAACTATTCCTAGCTCGTCCCACGGGAACACCACATTTATAAGTACATACATTACATAAAAAGTGGGTCATGTGTTAATCCAGGGGATCAGCTACTTTCATACCAAACTCCAACAAGATTGGTTCAGCCGTTTGAGCATCAAGAAGTAACTAACACACCTGTGTCGCCTTTATAATATGAAAAATAAGGAGCAATAAAAAATATGGATAGTTTAGAAAAAAAAAATTACCTTGAGTATCTCATTGAGGTATTATACTAGAGCGGACATCGGGAACAAAATGTCTGCGTATGGTGCGTGCACAAGGGTACACAGTGAAGCGAGAGGGAACATAATGTTACTTCGTAGGCGCGACAGAGACAGATATAGAATGTACCCTTCAGTTTGTTACAAGCATTTTGTTTGCACTGTCCCTTCTAGTATATTATCTCAATGGAGTATCTAAATAAATTACAGTCTGAATTACGAAATGTAGATAGTATGTGAACACGATTATTGCCATAATTTTTTAAAAATATTAATATAATTGAATATAATGACTGTGTATACGATGGAGCAAGGTTGCCAATTACCTCGGATTCAATAATCATAAGATATTTATCTATTACTATATGATATACGGTTAAAATGCGTGTAAACTATATTTTGCCAATATAATAAATTTGTATTAACTGTCTCGGTGGCGTAGTTGTACTACAGTACCGTTCCAAAACTGGGTTCCAAAGTTCCGGGTTCTGATCCGGGTCGGGCAAAGTTATATTCGATATTTCTATTCATTATCAGCCCGGAGTAAGGAAGCTGATATGACGATATACTTGCCTATCACATCGTGGAACGTAACAAACAAGGCAAAAGGTGACTCTGCTTACCCCTTCTGGGAAAAATGCGTGAGTTTATTTAGATTTTATTATTTAACTACCTAGAACACATTTTAACCTATCTTTCCAAAGTGTCCTATTGTGATAATTACACGTTTGACAATTAAGCAGAAATTGACCGTTAAATCTGATAGTGGAATGGCTAATTACGGACAGAATTATATTAAAGAGCGATTAATTGGCTATCAGTTGATTAAAACTTTATTAGTTAATTAATGAAACTTTATTAGTCAAGTAATGTAAGGAATTTTAATGAAAGTTACTGAATGTTTTGTGAAGGACGGTATGTGAAAAAAGCTAGAGTGAATTTATTTTAAATATTATCTTTAAAGTTATAATAACTAAGCCATGGCGAAGCGTGCCCGGGTCAGCTAGTAATTTATATTATTTATTAAAATTTACAGCTCTTGTTCTTACTATAACTAGATTTATAAATGTATTTAATTATGTTGTATTTCGGTTTAAAGGACTTTGTAGGCAGAGTAACTACTGGACATATTGAGTATTAACATCTTATGTCTCAGGTGGTCAATGCCAAACACTGTCCATGAGCGTTTCTATCGCGTTATTACCATTCATACCTTATTCATAGCAATCAAAATAAATGCATTTGAAGCAGTCATAACTGTTAAATTAATGAAAAAAAATTGAATATTGAAAAGTTCCAAAATATCATCACAACAGTTCAAAAGTATTGCGATTAATTTCGTTAATAAATTAAATACTTATGTCCTTGGGGCGACACAAACAAAAATGAATTCATTTTTTATAACATAATATCTCAAACTATAAATTTATATAGGACGATATAATTTGACTTCGACTCAATTAAATCTAGGGAACATTAAAAATGAATTATCTTTATTAGCAAAGTTTTTGAATAATTCTAGTAGTATGAATATTGATCACTATTTTTGGTATTACCGAATATATTCAAAAAGTACCAGTAATATTCGCAAATATACTACATCCAACATCATACCAATCTACAAACAAATTACGTCATTGCTCTCATAAGCTAACCTCAAAATATAATATTTGTAATACATTTATTTATATAAATATGGGACTTTTCTGAGTCATCCCATCTAATAAGCTACGTGCTGTAAAAACATTTTATTATATAACATTTTTCTTTCCGCTCTCCTCTCGATTTTCTGTTCCAGGTGGCAACCTCTTTTATGACTTCAAGACTTTTCTTTAGTTTTAATACTGTCACAAAACATAGTCCAATAAACTGCAATTTCACAGCAATAGTCTGTTATCAAAAAAGAAATGCATTTACTTATTTTTCAGTCTAGTAATATAAAATACTTCATTATATAAACCCAACGATCACGTAAAGATGTTACAAGACACGTATCGTAAATTGCTAAAATACCCCAATATCATAGATTACCGATTACCCCCAATTCAGTGTTGCAAGGCTTGAGCGAGTCCGGCCGTTGCACCCGTATCGATGCGAGGTCACTCACCTGACGCGGGTATTACGTCACATTATGGCGGAAATGAGGTTGAGTTTTTAAACAAACAATGTTATAAAACTAGTTTGAAGAGATATTTGTTGCAGTTTCCCTGTTTTTGTAAGAATGAAAATTTTTGTGATATTTTTGGGATAGAGTTATGTAAGGGTATATTTAGATTATAGGGAGTATTCACTATTATAGTTTTGACGAGGTAAATTGCATATTTTACTTGTAACGTTATGTGCAGAGGGGGACACCTTTTTATTATTAGCCAGATGTTTTATTTTTTATGTTATTTTCATTATTGTCGGTTAAATAGCAGAAACCTGAACTGAAAAAATACATAACAATATTAATTTCCAATGCGAGAATATCATGAGTTTCATTACGAAACATCTTTGATTAATAATTAAAACGTCATAAAAGGATCTTTTATTTTCAAAGACAAAATATTTTTTATAAATGTAAATCAATACTTTGTATTTTCTGCCATTATTTATATAAATAAAAACATTTCACTACAATTACGAAAACAACGCATCGCCTGTCTAATCAGGTCTAAGATAATAGCTATTTAGACGAAGCGCGGCGGCAACTGAAGTCTATTTACGTCACTGCAAGGCAAGTTTGCTTCAGACAAAGTTAGCCGACGCTGTCACATTAGCCCTATTGAAGACGATTTTAGATTAGTAATTAAGCCAACGCGGGACGCTCTAGATATTAATGAGGAGGATGAATAGCTATGAGGCTTTTATCTTAAAAGTTTGGTGTTTTTAGAAGGCACAAAAACAAAGATTACATGTTTACAATTTACTAACTTTGCGTCAAAATAGGTACTTAAAATAAAAAGCTAGATATTACATTACAAATAAAAAAGATCACAATATGAAATATACATATTATATATATATATATATATATATAACACATATTTATGTTCACGACTTGTAACATAGTAACAACAATGGGTTGCTGGTAGAAAATGCCCTTAAGCATTAAGTCCACCTGTACTAATCATTTGTACAAAGTGTTTAAATAAACTTTATTATGTAATGCGATCTATAATTGGGATTTTTAAATTAGAAGCTATTTCACAAATTACACACTCAAATAATACCCGTAAACGACATGCGACAGAAGAAGGTATATACCAAATATAAATTATGTATGTATATACCAGATATATCCAAACTGCAATAAAAAAATAGGTGCTAGTTTTAGTGATCACAGACAGAATGCAAATAAAAAATGTAGCACAAAGGCGAAGATTCATTTTTTGTCTTTTTTAAAAACCATCATCTTTGGGTTGTAAATGCATATTTTTTTCTTAATTAATAATTTAAAGGCATACCGTTGCGTCTTTAAAAATAAAAGGGTATACATTATTATTTTAGAAAAACCTATTTATTTGTCACAGAAACACGACGATAGGTAAATAATTGATGGATAAATCATAACTTTCATATATTTTCTCTTTTCATTTATTTTCTCATTATTAATAAGCACCTGATTCCGTCTCTCTGTTCTATCTTAAGGTTCGCTGGTAGAAAATGCCCTTAAGCATTAAGTCCACCTGTACTAATCATTTGTACAAAGTGTTTAAATAAACTTTATTATGTAATGCGATCTATAAATTGGGATTTTTAAATTAGAAGCTATTTCACAAATTACACACTCAAATAATACCCGTAAACGACATCAAATAAAATTAAAATCATAAAACAGTTTTCCCTCATTTTTTAACGATTATTGCTGCTTTCGTGCTACAAAAATATGCTAATTCCATAAGCTCAGTAAAAAATATAATTTCGCTTTGCAGAAATTTTAAGTTGCCATTTATAATGTACATTTTAATACAGGAATAACCGTCACGAATATTTGAATACACCAAAAGTTTCGAAGGAGAATGTATGCAGAATTTATTTACCCGTGTTATTTTTGTACTATAATGGAGGTCGACGACATGGTTAGGAAAATGCACCGCTCTACTCCGAGAGCCAGGCACTGTCTCATCTGCGTTAAATATTCAAGCTTTGCTACATATTTTCGTTTTGTAAGATATTCAGTTATGTTAATGCGATGGTATAATCAGTTTGTTACTTTGTTGTGTAAGAGCAACATTATGTTTTGATTAAGCTGTGCTGTCATTTATGTTGTTAAAACAAATTCAACTTTTATTAGTAGTATTTACTTATTTAATCATTTTTTGCACTATACAGAGATGCTATCAAGATATTAAACAATAAAAATAATGGTACAAGTGGCGGCCTGATCACACAAGGTAATTTCTTATGGAATTCCATACAGGAGAGTATTTCTTTATTGATTTCCGGAGAAAGTTATTTATTATTGAAGAATATACTAATTGCATCTTTGAGCTGTATTGGAATTTAACTTACGTATTCATTTAAAGCCTGATTATTTTAACCAATATGTTTATTTGTAAAATGCAGTTCGTGCATAAATTCTTTCACAAAGAAGCTTTAAGTCCCATTAAAACTTTTCACAAACTTACCTGAACTGTCATTTTAAATAAGGTTCTCCATACTATGAATTTTAAATTGTATCAACAGTTTATGTATTCACTTTATAAAAGAGAACTTGAAAATGAAAAAATGAAATATTCAAGTCAAAGAAGTTTTGATAGCCGAGTTCCTCGGAAGCGCAATTGTACTACGGTATGATGCTAACGCTTAGGTCTCAGGTTCGATACTAGGGTCGGGCAAAATTATATTGGATTTTTCTATGAATTAGTAGGTACTCTATATGCCGAAAGGCTCTTCCCTCATCACATCGTGGGAAGGAACATAGGTTTCCTGATAGCACAGCTGTTTACTCTTTCTGGGAAAAGCGCGATGATTATGTATGTTTGTACGATAATTTATGAAACATTTTATTTTTGTCCAATCCAGTAAAAAACCAAAGGGGTATAAAATACAAGGCAATGTCATATCAACGATAATTTGCTTCATTAGAACAGTATAAAGACACATATAGGTATAATCAACCTTTATAAATTCCCTGAAATAGAACAAGTAATTTAACTTTGCTGGCACATTATGAGTATGAAAGCAGTCTCTAAGGCGCCACAGGAGCCTTATTGATCTTTGGAACTTCTATTACTTTTTTTAAGTTCCAATATATGGCGAGACGATTATGCCGTTCGCTTGAATATAAGCTACATATAAGACCGCTAATGAAAATTAGCGAAACCAAACAACACCATAAATTACAGAGCAATGCTTGGCATTCCACTGCGCTCGCCATCCTGAGACGTAAGATGTTAAATCTCAATATGTCCAGTGCGTACTCGGGCTACAATGTCCTTCAAACCGAAACACAACAGTGCATTTTCCCTGTTGTTTGGTAGGAAAATAGACATTGCGGTGGTACCTATCCAGGCGGCCTCTCACATATGAGAGATGCATCAGTGTACATTAGTTGGCCATGAGTCTAATAAAACCCAACCGTTCACAAAGTTTTTGTGCAACTTTTATTAAAATAATGAGTTAATATGTTACATAAATGCGACTCTATTACTGTACTGAGTACAAATATTATTTGCAGACAATTAATGTAAGAGTTTTCATACCCAATACATAAATATAATGGACTGGATGTTAACAAAATATCAACATTCAGTCTACTGAACTTACTACACAAAGGGATTATATTAATGAAATTACTGTGACCTAAGTGTGATTGTTACTCTACTGACATTTCTTTATTAACAGGCCGGGATTTATTCCAAAAGTGACAGATATTTTTTTACGATAGAAAGTTCCTTAAACCGTTCTTCAGATATTTCGGGGGCCGATCGGAAGGGGCATATCGGGGTCTTCGGCTTTTGATGCGCAGCGACGACTGTTTGCACCGCACTGAGGAGCCAGGCTGAGTTCCTATCCAGATCTAACATCTACAGATAACCCTCTCTCAATTTAGATATGTTTTCAACACCACGTGATCACTCAGCCTTTAAGAATAATACATACTAAACCTAACCCGATGCCTAGCTCTTAGACAACGCTTTGAACATTCGTGCACCAGTGTCCGATAACACACAATAGTGGTGTTTTACATGCAGCGTCGGCCGGCTGTAACTGTGACGAAACGAATATCGCCGCAATGCAGACTCGCTTTGTTCAACATTCCTGAATGGGGTGAATGGGGACGGGTAAATAGGATGCGTTCTGTTTTGTATATTGAGTGGAGGATGCAGGTAGGAATGGTGAGGAATTCGAGTGATGGCTTTAGTCAGTTAAGATTAAAATCCTAGAATCAAATCTTGTCGCCTTCTGTTCGAAGTAATGACTTGATGAGATGATGATGAGAGCTGAGAACTATCTTACGGATTTCTCGGAATCCGGTTTCGTTATCTGCTGTCGATTTTCCTATGCTAGCAAAATTGCTTGTGTAGTCTTAGTTTTAAGAAACGATTTGCATCAAATTACAAAGATTATTGTCGAAATAAATTACACCTAACAGAAACAACTCGAACAACCCAATTAACTATAGTTATAAAATAGCTGAATAAAAAAATGCGATTATAACTCAGGTTGTGAAATTAGATAACTAAGTAATAGGACTCAGTTATTTCATGTTTTTATAGAGAAAGGTCGCGGAAAAATAATGTGGCGCACGTCTTTGAAATGTGGGCTACGGATGTCTTATTGACTGTGGAACCTTAATAGTAAGTATGCGTAACACCTTTGTGGATATTTTAATTAATAACATTTATATTAAGAAAACTGTAAGCCATTTCCTATACCTCTTAAATCTAGTTCCGACATATAAACATACATAAACGTACGCCTTTTTATCCCAGAAGGGGTACGACACTCACATTTCGCCTTGTTCCGTACCACAATATAAGGGAACCAAGTATCTACATTTCGGGCATATAATAAAAAAAAAATATTATATTGGAACAGTAAAAAAAACAATTTCTACCACACGGAAGTTTCAAAACGAAACACCAAAATCAATCAACGCCACCCAAAATCCTCAGATTTATTTGACAGCAAACGAAAGGCAAACCAATCGGGTATAAAACAATTGCCTTTTAAAAATGTTATACCGAGGACAATAGATACCATTGTGGGCTCGAAATTGGCTCGTCTACGCAGCTGTAATTGGTCCGGGACAAACGGCCGAATGTACCGGGGAAGTTATTAAAAAATAGCTGTTACCCCGGGCACAGAATACTAAACTCACAGAAGTCAAGCTTCATACAAAGCGCGCTAAATCAACGCACACCTAGACAGTGTTCACCGACACGATATTCGAAACCAGTCGAGACCACTGCGAGCGCGAGTGTCACCCGCTTCGGGCACGCAAATAATGATATTTTTTGTGCAAAGATAGAACAAATGAATAAAAGTTATTACACTTGTATATAAAATACCAGATTATAATAATAGAATGTAAATATCATTAAAAAATACATATATTACACAAAAACAATAAAAAATCTTGAAGAATAATGACATACACATTCTCAATGACTTCATAAATACAATTAAAATTTATTTATTATATTATTGTGTTTTATATATTTTATTTAAAAAAATAATCAAACGATACGAGTGCTATTAACACGATACGTGTTTTCGCATAAGCTAGAGTTAACAACTCTAGCATGAACGCCGAGCGTAGTGTGAGTGTGGCAATAAAAGTGAAGTACATACACAAGCTTGACTTCTGTTAGTATTCTATTGCCCGGGCAAGGTTTTCAGTATATGTTTTTGTGTTGCCGTAGTTACTTTTGCTATTAGACAATGGATTTGTTATTTTTTATTATTTTTAAATTTGCGGCGGGTTAGGCCGCCCGCAGGTAGGGGTAGGTATGTAAATGAGAACTCAGGGTAGTTACGTGGTTCGGGCTTTAATAAATTCGCATCACTATTTACACCCGGCACTGTTGCTGGTGGTATGCAACAGGAGTCACTGGCCTTCACTGGACACTAATCCGGGTCTTCGGCACGTGGCGGAACCCGGCGACAGCTCGCCGGCGAGGTCAGCTGCCACGTGGCCGGGCACGGTGCGCAGGTCAGCGGCAGGCGCAGGCTCGGATGCAGTCCGGCAGGAAGCGGTGCGGAGCAAAGCGGGCAGCGATGTAAGCGCACGGAGTCAGCTCTCCGTGCCGTGCGGGTGATGAAGAGAAGTAGGCGAAGAAGGACGCCAAGAACGCCAAGTAGAAGAAGAAGAAGAAGAAGAAGAAGAAGAAGAAGAAGAAGAAGAAGAAGAAGAACCCCAGCGGGTTCGGAAAGACGCGTGGTAGCACGCGGCTTGTAGGTTAGGGAAAAAGCGCGAGCGCCGTTACACGCGTATTTATGCGAACGCCGATGACAGTTCGTACGTCACATTTGACAGATGTCAGAGATTGAATCAACCAATCAGCGCAACGGAGGCGTTGATTGGCATAGACAATAGGATTTATGCCGACTATTAGGCCATAGACCGCAACTATTAGATGTGACATTCTCACAACGTCACAAATTATGTATTTTTTTGTGTAGGACATTATGTTAAGATAAAATTGTAGATTTTATTAGTGTGTGAATATTTCGGATATATCATAACGATTGTACCTACTGTTTCACGAAAAGGAAGTTATGGCACATATCTTTATTAGTCTGTGAATATCTTTTTTTATCGCTCTAAAATTGAAATACAGTTCTGCCCGTTTCAATAAATAGGGATTATACTTATAATATATATTTACTTATTACTTATTATATTTGACTTACTTTTTATTCACTTATTATATTTGAGGTAGGCAGCGACTTTGTTGTGCTGGTCCCCTGGCACTACGGAGGTCCATGAGCAGCGGTAGCTTACCATCAGGCGGGCCGCTAGCTCGTCTGCCTACATGGCAATAAAAAAAATACTTATAAGCCTTTATAAACATCGGTAAATTAAGAGTAAAATTTGGTCATGATTGTGTACGGAACATTGAAAAGAGTTTTATCTAATAAGGCTGTATCTGAAGAGCGCATTAAGCCCATAACGGACGTAAATGGACAACGCTGCAAGCAATTTAAAGGATATTACTTCTGAGTGGCGCTCTCAATATTTTATGCAATCTCGAATCAGTCGCGATCTTAACTTGATGACGCGGCAAATGACCAATACAATTTAGATTGTGCCCCTTTTACGGTATAGGAATAAGAGCTTTGAGAAATTAGCAAATATTATTATTAGTATTTTACTGGTGGTAGGTCTCTCATATGTGAGAGGCTGCCTGGGTGGGTACCACCGCAATGTCTATTTCTCCCTTCAAACAGCAGTTTAAATGTACTGTTGTGTTTCGGATTGAAGGACATTGTAACCAGAGTAACTACTGGACATATTGAGACTTAACATCTTGTGTCTCAGGATGGCGAGCGCAGTGGAATGCCAAGCATTGCTTTGTAAATCAAGGTGTTGTTTCTGCTACTGTTCATGAGCGGTCGCATCGCTTACCATCAGGCGAACGGCATGCTCGTCTCGCCATTCAATGCAATAAAAAAAAAATTGATCCCCGCACCGAGACACTTTTATGAGACCCACATGTATGTGTATGTTTCGAGTCTAGGCGTTTGTGAGACCGAAAAGTCGCTCGCAGTTCTTGCTATACATGACAAGATTCGATCTTGGTGTGGGGTCAAGACTATGTATGTGACTATCGGGTGTATTTATTTTAAAAGTCTCTCGTAGTTTCTGTCACCCACGTCTATAGACTCGATGTTAGTGAGGGTTTAGGACTTTTTATGTGATTATATGGTATAATAGCAATATAAATATGCGTACGTATATCAACATTATCCAATGAAGATAATTTTTCAGCCACGGGAGGTCCACTACTGTACATTCAACGTAGGCTTCTCCAAAGAAGTATATAGTAATCTATTTTGATAAGCCTGCTTCCAAAACTTGCATCTGTCTAGTTTGTAGTTGGACATCAGGCCCTTCGTTTGCGTAAGTGATTTTCATTCAACAATATCCCTAACTTGATATACTTACCGCAGTGCTGAACATCAACTGGGTGTGGTTGATAATTCATGGTTTCCAGTCGTTAAAATTGTATCAATTTTGCCGAAATCTATACACGGATTAATTGTGACGACATGAACCAATTTCAATCAAAAGAATCTCAGGTTATTTAATTTTAAATCTCACAAAAAGGAAAGAGAAATAATTTTGTTTAATTAAATTTACTAAAGACAATTACTTCTACAGTATTTAATTAATTATTCAGTCGCAATTCGGCTTCATAAATACGACGATACTTCCATGAGGTCTAGACCCCTTAAACTACCAACCACAATACTCCAAATAGATCCTCTTAAAATGGTTATATCTACCAAATATCAATACGTCTAAGCATAAGTTATCACCTATAGACATCAGAAACACACGATACAAGATTGCTTGCTTTGTATGTAGCACGCTTTGAGATAGCATCAGTGCGGGACGGCTATCAAAGCATTGGCAGGCTTTTGAACGAATGTACTATTTATTCTATAGATATATCGATGGCTTTATTATTAGATCGTAACTCCATTCAAATAATTTTACAAGAGGAAAAAAAATAAACACAGTAAAAAAATGGGAAATATTGTATGTTTTTTTTTTAAATTATTATAGTAGTTGGATTGTTTATATGCTCATTTTCAATAAAATAATGCAATCAATTATTTGATGTACAGTATTTTATGCCAGATGGCAATAAAACATGAGTCTGAAATAAAATTATGCCGGCCTGCTAAGGTGCCTCTTCACACCTTCCGCCGTGGTGTGAAGAGGCACCTTAGCAGGCCGGCATAATTGTTTCCATTGGCATGGGACTGCCGTCCGATGCCAATAGATACTCTGCCATGGCGGCATTGGCACTTAACATCAGGTGCAATGCTGCTACTATGGCAGGCCATTATAAAAATCGATATGGGACTAATCACAATTTACTGCAGGATATTGGTATTTCATCCGAACTATAACTTAAGTACAAAAAGTACGCGGTGAAAGCGCCTCTGATAATTATCTTAGTCCACGGTCCAAGGGGTGGTACACCCGGCTAATTCATATTTCTGTAGTAGTAGTTATAAATTACAGCGTTATTCTACTTTATTCCACCACCTAATGTTATATTTGCATCATTGTGGCAATGGGGTAGCTGAATTGGACAGATTCTAAAATGTCTTCATAACCCAGTATACCTAAGTTGATAGAAGCCCTTCAGTAGTCTGAGGTAAATCTAGTAGCTTTACAAATAAAACCGCAAAAGAAAACAAGTGGAACCACGTTAAAAATTGTAGAACTCGAGATGAAAAGCTCCATAATGCACGAAGCAAATGCAGCAGGCAATAGGCCCCAATTCATCCCGCTCTCGAATTCGTGCCACGTTTTATTATTTTTTTATGAACACTATCAAAATGAAATGTGCCCGGCTCGCAATTTACATGTTAAATAAATGAATATCCACAACTTGGCCTACTTTGAGGAGAATTGTGTTCACCTGTTGACTGCCTACGTTTGACGTTTCACAATTTTAAACACGATTGTACAAGTGCGTTTCGTTTCACGCAGCGGGGCTTTTATTCATTTCGAGAACACTTTTGTGTGGAACGAAAATCCCTGTGAGATTGCAGGCTTTTGGTTTGTGCGTTCCATTTTGAAACTCAGATTGATATAAGTGACTACTTGTTTTTTTTTATTCCAACGAATAGCGAGACGAGCATGCCGTTCGCCTGATGGTAAGCGATACGACAGCTCATAAACAGTGGCAGAACCATCGAATCACAAAGCAATGCTGGGCATTCCACTGCGCTTGCCATCCTGAGACATAAGATGTTAAGGCTCAATATGTCCAGTAGTTACTCTGGCTACAATGTCCTTCAATCCGAAATACAACAGTGCCTCTACACTGGTGTTTAACGGGAGAAATAGACAATGCGGTGGTACCCACCCAGGCGGCCTCTCACATATGAAAGACCTACCACCAGTAAAGTAGTATATTTTTTAAGAGAAAATATTTTACACTAGGACTGAATTTTGATGTTCTGTTATAGTCCATCCCACGGCCGTTAGTTAGTCTGTATAAGTATGTGGCTATGTGTGTGATTATTTATTATCTAGAATAATTATAATTAGTTAGAGTTGTACAGTAATGTTGGCGAATCACACGTGCAATATCGTAAGTAATTTGGTTGTTATTGACGTGTAAGTGAATAAAACATAAAAAAACACTGTTCGCTTCTTAGAACTCTTTATAATTTCATTATTTTCCACAAAATAAAATAAATTGAAACATCAGTACATCTGTGTTTATTCTTTCCTTCTCAGAATATATTATATTAATATCTGTATCAATATCAGCCCACACGCGTTCCACTGTAGGCCACGGGCCTCCTCTACAATCGAGAGGATTGAGGGGGTTAAGCCATATAGTCCACCACGCTGGCTTTGTAAAAGTTAGGGTTTCAATCAGTTCAATTTATATACCATAGAAATTCTCATAAATCACTACGGTATCCAAGTTACCTCCCGATGTTTTCCTTCTCCATTATAATGCGTGGTGGTTGGCTATCAATACACATGACTCGGAAAAGTCAGAGGTGTGTTCAGCATTTGAACCCGCGACCGCCATGAACATGTTTTACTGGTGGCAGGTCTCTCATATATGAGAGGCCATCTGGGTCGGTACCACCGCATTGTCTATTTCTCCCGTGAAACAACACTGCGTAAATGCACTGCTGTGTTTCGGATTGAAGGACATTGTAGCCAGAGTAACTACCGGACATATTGAGACTTAACATCTTATGTCTCAGGATGGCGAGCGCAGTGGAATGTTGCTACTGTTTATGAGCGGTCGTATCGATTACCATCAGGCAAACGGCTTGCTCGTCTTGCAAAGGCAATAAAAAAAAAACAGGTTGGTAGCCACGTCTAGTCCAGTATGCCACCACGTACTATTAATACAGCTATCTTTTTAAATGCATGCTGACAGTCACAGCCCCTGTTATATAACTAAACATAGAATACGCCGGCTGTCGGCTTCTATGACGTCAAACTTTTTACTGCGTGTGTCACTCTTCTGATATGATATATTTAATTACCACCTCCATAGGTTTTGTGGTATCGTCTACGATCTGTGGATTATTTTGTCCTAGGTTTGATGTCCAGGTAGGGAAGTGGGACATTCAAAGTCGATATAGATAGTAAGTGATAGTTTATTGACAGCCTCCGTGGCGCAGTTTTTTGAACGCCGGTTGTGATACCTGAGGCCGCGGGTTTGATCACACAAAAATATTTGTGTGATCTGCAAGCATTTGTTTCGGGTCTGGGTGTTTGTGAGACCGAAAAGTCTCTCGTAGTTTCTGATTACCACAATACAAGACTGGAACTTAGTGTGGGGTCAGGACTGTGTGACTGTTGGGTGTATTTATTTAATTACGAATACATATAACCTACTATATAATACATCTACGAAAGCTAAGCGGTTCGTTATCATTTAGAACTTAAAATGTCTGATTTAAAAGTCTGTTCCACTACCAACAAGACCATTACTTATTTGAGTCGTTAGTAGTGTTAGAGCCTTTTCCATATATTTTTTTCCACGAATAAATAAACATATATCTATGAGTGTATCTTTTCAATTTGCCTATCCTTTTTGCGGCTTTTTCAGTTCAGTACACTCGAAACACATTTCGTTGTACAAGTTTCATTTAAAAAAGTAAAAATATAAAACCTCCGTGGAATGGAAACTGCTCGCTCGTAAACGGAATACTGGTTTTAATATAGTTGGGTTAAAAAAATATATTTGAAAATCAAATGTGGAATATTTGGGTTAGTTTTTCATACGACAATTAGTATGGTAAGTGGGGTGTAGTCGGGATATTTTTTGAATATCGGCTAGAGATAACTTTGTCGGGTCATTGGTCAATGGTTTAGTTAATCGTGAGGTCGAAGGTTTGACCCGGAGTCGAGAATATAACTGCATTATAAATACATATCGTACATGAATCTATGCTAATATCTAAATTCAAATAGTCTTTTTTATATGGCGGTGCTATTCTCAGCAATTACCGATTCGAATCGAAATAAAAGTTGTATTATCAGAAAGTTAATTTATTAAAGAAGGCTCTGTAGTATCTTTTATCTTCTTCAGCGGAATTTTTACTCTGCCTAATTTTTTTCATGCGGTCGACGCCGTGATCAATAATAGTCAAAGATAATAAACATATTAACCACAGCGAGAGGTCTTGTTATGAGGTAATGTTTGTGTGAACCACAAGCATTTGTCGAGTTTGGGTGTTTGTGAGACCGATAAGTCTTTTGTAGTTCTTCATACCTATGAAACAAAACACGATTTTAATGTCGACAGGACTATGTATATAAATGTTGGGTGTATTTATAATAAATTATTTATTCATTATTACATACCTTTGGGAACGGTGGTTGCTCTTTGTGCTTATACGTATATTTAGTTATCAACATTTCTGAATAATTCTAAGTTTCATTAAGTTGAAGATTTAGCAAATTTATGAAATTTACATCTAAGAGAATACAAAGAATCTATTTTAATATTAACAAAGGTAATGTATTTTATATAAGAGTGAGTGACTAAAGATATTTGCGATATTTTTCATTTTGTTTCGATATTAAAACAATGTTAGGTGAATAAAGTGTTGCTAAATATATATGTATTTATTTCTAGACTACATAGTCTCATACGTCCAATGTTGTCTAAGGTATAATTAATTTAATGTTCTATCCAATCTTATTCAATTAAATAACAAATAAAATCTGCAACCTATTATCTTTCAGTCCTTTTCAACGTCAAATTGAGTCATCGTATGTGTGACATTAAAATTTGGTTGGAATCAAACCCGCGCCTCATTTATATAGATCTCACATTAAACTCGTGTCTTGCTCAATGTTTTGGTCAAGATTGGTCTCACAACGTAAGCTCTAGTTCATTTCCCAATCATGACTCAATATGCATGGGTAGACGGTATTATTGTTTGTACCATCTCACAGGAGATCAACGTAAAGTGCCAGCTTTCCTGTCGCGTTTCGTTTGGTGAATGTCGGATTCCCTATACCCTTGTACTCTTTCCATCCAAAGGGAAAGCCCTTAGCACTACCCTCCCAATTGATGAAGAGGCAACACATATGATCCAAACGTTCCACGCTGTTCTAAGACCACAGTCAATATTTACCATCAGGTGATCTGTTCGTTCGTTTGCCGGAGCTATTGTATAGAAAAACTGCCTTTAATCGATCTATCGCTTCCACATTTTTCTACCATATTGCCTATTCTGATTCGTGTCTAAGGATTTGTACGGAACCTTAAATATTTTATGGCAATCCGCAGAAAGAATATTAAAACGCCAGACGGCCCAGTGACATGGCTTTATTGTCTGTTCCGTCCATAAATTTGAAATAAGGTTTTCCCTGACATCGACATTAAACAGATTATTTTGTTAAAGATTTTAAATTTTCCGCGGATTTAAAAGATAAACGTGATTTAGAGTTAAGTAATTGATTTATAGAAAACAAACGTTAATAATAAATAAATAAATACACCCAACAGTTACAAAAATAGTCCTGACCCCACACTAAGGTCGAGTGCTGGTTCGTCGATATCAGGACTAATTCCTGTTCTTCTTTCTCATTAGTCTTTTCAGTCTCACAAAAACTCATATTCGGAATTCTAAACAAATACCTTAGATCACATTAAAATTTATCTCAGTGCGGGGATCGAAACCGCGGCCTTTCGTTTCACAGTTAGCGTGTAAACATTTGCGCCATAAAGGCTTTCCTGTAAATATGTCAATAATTGAGTATAATAATTAATTCAGTATAGCTGCAACATATTATGTAACTGACATACTCATTATATAATACATGTACTGATACAAACACAAAACTGAGTGTTTGTTACTTGAATAAAGAATTTTACTATAACAATAGTATAGGTATTGCATCACTGAAACAAATCCAATAAACAGGTCATTGAAAATGCGTAATACACGTCATATCACAAGTTTTAATGTGCTACATTATTTATTACCTATTAAATACTCAGGGTATTAGTGTTGTTACTAACACCTAAAAAAACCTTTATTTTCCTGACTTATTTTAATTTTGGTTTTGTTTTATGTTTTCTATTCTATCGATAAGTATGCCGTTGTATGTGTCGATAAGGTCCTAGATACGATTTCTAGATTTGCCACTTCAAGTATTTCATTAGAAAAAAGTTAAACAAGGTTCCAAAGACTGGAAATTGTGGGCATGTTGATAGACTTGTCCCTTACTACAGAATGGGCTAGAAAAATATTGGAGGTATTGTAGGTGGCACAGTTCACACCTCTGCTTATCCATTCAAGGACACAAGTGTGAGTTAATTTTAAAAAATTCGATATCTGGCACGGCTATCAAGTGATATAATGTCATTTCACAGAATTATATTTATTGCACTAACCTTATCATCTGGAACATATAAGTCACTTTACAAAGCAGTTTAACTGGTGGTAGATCTGTCATATGTGAGAGTCTTGTCTGTCTTTGTCTCCTGCCAAACAGCAGTACAAATGCATTTTTGTGTTTCGTTTTCAAGGACATTGTATCCAGATTCACTCCTGAAAATATTGAGACTTAACATCATACATCTCAGGACGGCGAGCGATGGAATGCCATGCATTGGTTTATAATTCAAGGCGTTGTTTGGTTTTGCTATTGTATATGGCGGTCGTATCGCTTTCTAATAGGCAAACAGCATGCTCGTCTCACCATTGCAATAAAAAAAGTTTCCAAAACTGACGTAACTAACCAAGTAAACCTCCATGAACAAGATGATTCTTGGTTTGGATGTTAGACGCTAATCTATCTTTTATGATTAATAGTACGTTGTGACATAATATTATCTCTTATTTAATTGCATATTGTTGCAAATCATAAATGTCAGTAGACCGCACAATACCGACTAACAAAAGGCTAAATTCTTAACATAAACTCTGACAAAATTCAGTCATATTCAAACTAGATGGTGTGAATAAAACTTTTCCCATAAATCCAAACATCTAGGCAATGTAATTAGTTGAAAAACATTTGAATGAACATTAACTACTTAAAGCCAGTTGGCATTGTCCCAAAGGGCACGGTGTCAATGACCTCAATGTACTCGTAGTAGGTACTCTAAAGAATTCAACATAAATTAGCTCTCTAATTAATTAGTCGCTATGATTAACTTCAAAAGGAGCTAAAATAATTTTATTAAATATTGGTATTGAGTAATCAAGACTTTGTTAAATATATATATATATATATATATAGATTTTATTTCATTCATGAGTATAGTACGAGGGGATTATTCCTTTGATCAAATATAAGTAATAGATTCAACTTTGGATACAAAAACTGCCCAAAAAAATGGCAAGAGTTTACTATGCTACAAGTACTGTATAATTAAAACTGATATGTATTTACGGTATGGTAGCCAACCCGCACTAGGCCAGCGTGGTGGACTATATGGCCTAACCACTCTCAATCGTAATCTCGATTGTAGAGAAGGCCCGTGCCCTGCAGTGGGACGTATATGGGCTGATACAGAATACAGAATATGGTATATATATGGTAGTTATTTTCACATTTCTTAAAAGCACACTGAGCTATTTTAACACATCCACTTGTTGTCTATGGTTGGACCGTACTAAAATCAAATATTACCACGATTCACGCTTATTTGTGTTCTTATTTTTCTCGCCGTTTCTTAGGCCGTTACTTATAATCTAGTGTATATTTGATTTAAGCCTTTTTCATGGAACATTCGAAAACTCAAATAGGTTTTAAAACTATTTATGAATAGGGAAATTACCGATTTTTTTTTTAATTTCTTGATAACACAAGATCAAAATTTAATAACATACTTTTGGCTCCTTTTAAAAATAATCAAAGCTGATTTATTAATTAGAGCGGTAATTTATGTGAAATTCTTTAGAATACCTGCTTCGCACAGTAAGGCCTTTACGTTCTTAGAATCTATACCTATAAAATATCCGTATCTACTCGATAGCCCATTTTATCGGTCTCTGTTATGTCTACGTTTTATTGAATAATCAATACTTGAGCTGCCGACCAATTGGTCTATTATCTATTAAATTAAAAGTAAATGATTAAGATTGGCATCTAATTTAAAATAATTTGTAATATCAAAAATGGAATTATTTTTGTAAAGTTAACGATATTTGGTAATGTTATACAATTATAGAAGAGAAGATATTATTATACAATAATTGATTTATTGAAGAGAATAGAAAATACTTTTATTATAAAATTAATGAAGGTCTAAGTAACAAGATGCTCACCTGTGAAATCAAAACATATTAAACTGACCCTAGCCGCACTTCCTCACGAGTTTCCGATGCATTATAACTACGAACGTGTGACGTCATGATTACTTTTACGTGACTCACTTCGCCACATTCAATTACCTCTTTCTCCTTTCAACTACAGTCTGCTTAACATAAGCATCCGTCAAGAATTTGATCTAAAATGAGGGTAATTACTCTCTCTTCTTTATTTTAATTACAACGTAACCTCTTACCATGCGGAATATAAATTTAGCTCCAAATAAATTAGGTGCCTATCGTAAATTGGGAGACACAAAGTATACCCTGACCTGGAGACGATTAATGACACACCCACCCTGGTAAAGCACTTTTAGACGGGGATTAAGCCCTACAAGCCTGAGTCTAGATTTCCCTAGACAAACGAGGCGATTTAATTGTACGCACGCTTTGTAATGTACGCAATTGTATTGCTAAGGCAAGATGCCATTTACTTAATTTTCTTTTGGTTCATGGCATAATTATGGTGTAATAAAGCACTCAGTAATCACTGTAACACTTATTTCCATAATTATAGGGCAGGAGTTAAGTTTTTAATTGCGAAAGTAGGAAGTACTATAGCTATGGTTTCGTCATAGGAGGTGTTCATTTATGTAATATATTTATGTTGTTTAATAACTAGGCACTCTAAATAATTTCCATAATAATGTATTATTAAAAACTTCTGCTTAAATATTTTTCCTATTTAATTATGTTTTAGTCAAACACTAACAATAAATCCTGAAATCATTAAAAGTGGCATTTTTAATTTGAACGATTTCACGCGTTTTTGCACGGTTGTGAAGAAATAAGTTTCAATTTCTTTAGTCTCTCCAATCTGTTTGTGAGTTACGACGTTTAAAATGAAGATATTCATGTTATGTGTATTATGTTTGATCGTAAAATGTGGGTGTGCAGAGATTATATTTTTGAAAAATCTTAAACTTCATGGTAATGGTGCCCCAAACTTAGGAGAGTCAAGAAACGGCATGGGCAAAGACCAGTATCCAGAATCTCAGTACACTGGAAATGATAAATCATACAATGGGAAAGGTAAAGACGCAGACAGTTACAGAGCCCATGAGTCTGAACACAGCAAATTAGGTAATGGAATTGAAATCACACCAAAAGATGCTAAATCGTACGCAGACACGTTTTTTAACGATGGAGCCAATAACTTCAAAATCATTATACTGCAACCAGACGATCTAAATGAAATACAAGGCGAGAACAAATTAAACATCTTCAAAGGATCCAATGACGCTAAGTTCGGTGACGCAGAAGGAACACAAAAAGAAATCGAAGAGATTAAAGCTGGTGCGTTTTTATTGGGGATTTTATCGAGCTTAAGGAAACACCCTGATGTATATACAAAATCAGAATCACCCAGTGAATTAGGATTTAATATTTACGTCCCAATAACTGATGATATTGTCAATCCGCCGTTTATTCCAAGAGCAAGCTTCGAGAAGGTTGTCGACAAAAATGGCTTGCAGCTTATAGATTTGAAAAGGAGTGGTGTAAGAATAAGGAATTAAGCTATTTGGATTTCACTTATATTAGTTTTATTACAATTCTAGAAAGTAAATTTAATGTTAAAAGAGTAGAATGCGTGAAGAATAGCGATAACTATATTCTTTTGATTCGTTGTTTTTTACTAAAGTATAATAACTAAGATAAAATAAATTTTAAAATTGTCAGAAATTTATTTGTGTTTTAAGCTCTGTGGATTTTATGGAGTTATTTACATTTCGTTTACTTTTGGGAGTATAAGACACGAATATCGATATCTCTAATACTTGTTTTTCTCCTTGTTTTACGGGATGACTTCAGATATATTGCAGAATAATTTGTCATATAATTTTACGGCGGCCTAACATCAACCCTTGTTTTTCTCAACATAGATTTTTTTTATTACTATCGACATAAAGTAAGACAATGCAAGCTTAAAGTAATCAGCGAGATAGCTCTCGTAAACTTCAAGCCATACTTTATGCATAGAATAAAAAACATTTACTCCTCGTCCTTTGTCTGTCATCTATGTTTCAGCGCTTAAATATTCATAACAAAACGAATTTTGTTAATTAAAGTTTCTTATGAGAGACTTTGGTTTTGATAATGGCAAGTTTAGAATTTTTGGTAGTTTGGAAAGTTAGAGTTGAATTGTGTTTCTATTTCTAATGTATTTGACTTTATCTTATTCAACAATGACAACAATGTGTTAGACAACATATTAAGTGATGAAAATGTTCTTTTTCGTATTAGATTTGGCTATTAATGACAGATGATAGTTTTAGTGATTACAGACACGATGTAACTACATATTTTGTAATATCTAAGTAACATTGTGTTTGGGTTGGAAATACATCGTTTTGTAAAAATAATAATTCGTCCCTTTACCACAATTGCATCTTTAAAAATAAATAGGTTAGATTTTTTTTCTTAATGTACAAGATGAAAAAATCTATGTATTTACCAACTTAACACTACGATAAATAAAAACATCTAATTTTTGAGAAAATTTTAGTTGCTTTGTGTCTGAAGTCACTAAAACTACCACCTAGCTTCCTTTTCCGCCACAGTCTGGATGTCATATATATATGTATAATAGGTATGTTGATTGTGTTTTAAATATCAAGATTTATCAAAAATATTCAAAAAATTTCCTTACAAAGTCGCGCTAAAAGATTACAAAGAAAAATACAAGTCGTCTAAGCGCATTACAGCGTATTCATAACCTCAAAAGATAAAACAATAATAAAAATACGAAAGAATATCTCAATGCCGAGAATATCAAGTTTAAGAATTGCGGCAGAGGCTGTCACAAACGTCATTTTAAAAACATTGGCGTTTTAAGAAAGGAAAGTAAAGCTGGCCGCACACGAAACTTGTTTACTTTTCACTGCTTTTGAAATGTCTTAGAATAGCTTGAAATATTTTCACTGGGCTACTTCCAATTTTAAAGACTTATTTACGGTGCTTTTATTTAACGTATGTCACTGACATGTAGAAATAAAGTCTGGGTTTCATGGGAGTTTTTAATAATTTATTGGCTTTGGGACAGAATTAACTATTTGTACGCAAAAATCG
Source organism: Hyles euphorbiae (assembly GCA_023078785.2). Lineage (NCBI taxonomy): Eukaryota > Metazoa > Arthropoda > Insecta > Lepidoptera > Sphingidae > Hyles > Hyles euphorbiae. The sequence continues at coordinate 1,860,073 of CM041039.1, read as the reverse complement.
GGACATTACTTGAAGGGCTCAATCGTGATCCCAATTTTTTCTAGGCATTTATGTCTTCTACATATCCATTGCTGCAACACTATTCATCCGAGATATACAGTGCCACGCAATAAATAGACATAACTCTAAAGTTTGTTGAATCTTTTCACTCTTGGGGCGCTAGTTTGTCTGAAACTAAGTTTACAACTTGACTTCACCTCCAGTAACTTGTCTGTTATTGCAGTAATTGGCAGCAATTTTTATATCGTTGTTACATTTTATGTAGTATTCCACGCTAAGCTGAAAATGGACAGAACAGTAAACTGGCTCTGCTATCCTAGCTAAAAGCTTCACCATTGCTTTTTGTTCGCTCCACGATTCCTGGAAATCCAATGATGCGTATGTTCTTTTTTTTTTTTTGGGATAGCTAAGTGGAAAATTTGCACGTATATAAGAGCAATATGAAACCCAGATTTAGCATGGTGACAGACGGTTATCGACATAATTGTACCGACTTATCATGCTTGTTTAATATTTTTCCAATTTTTTCTTGGAACCTTCTATACCCATTTTCAAACACATCTACCATTTTCAAATATGGTGGGTCATAAACACATAGGCTGTATTACCCATGGACAAGCCGCTTGCTCGATTGAAGCTTTTTTGCGAATATACTAAAAGAAACTGGCCAAGAACCGTGAAAGCCCAGCTTTAACCCAGGCTTCCCGCAGTTGGAATTATGTCAGTGGCTTCCGACACCAACCCAGTTAGTTTTGGATTTATTCCAATATACGCGTCTGAGTTGTTTTGTTAAACTGAAGCCAATTCGGCTCGGGGAGTATTTTAAACGGTTCTGATTTAAATACTATGGAGAGTTTCGGGTTGTAGGAAATTTGCAATTTCACCCATTGTTTCGATGCGTATTGTGAATTACAGTTAAACGCTTCAGGTTTCGCTTAATTTAAATTTGTTAGCACATTTCCGGGGAGGTTTTGCGACTTAATTTCAATTGAACGAGATAAAAGTTACGGCTCTATTAATTGTGAAACAGATTGGATTATACCAAATGTTATTGTTTGCGTTTTTTTTTTTTCAGAGATTTTTTTCCGGAGACTGTAACTTGCCTAATTGGAATCCTCAAGAATGTAATTTAGCAATTTTTAAAGACAGACATCGACATAGATGTTTTCTTTCCCTTGTGTTGGTGTTTGTTTTGTATTGTATGTTGACATCGCTATCAGAAAGCCTAGTGATTATGCCCACAACCTCTGGTCAATGAGACAATTAACTAGGCACCAAACGAGGCACGTCATTATTTAACTTATCAATAATTTTACTAGCTAATAGCTTGTAGTGGTTCTCTATATACCAACGTGTGTTTACTGTTAGCTACTAATCGCTTTTTCTTAACTATAAGATAAATATTTGCTTTATTTAAAATTAAGAAGTGAACAGTGATACCAATTGTTATAACCATGACAAAATATGTTCTAAAAAAAAGATTTTTTGTTCTACTAACTATCTTCAAAAACTTTTTCTATTTGAAGAGTCAACGATTCTTTAACAATTATCCGCCATTTTGCAATCGATTGACAATCATTCACTCGAGAAAAACTTCACACGACATCGGCTGTCAACCGCTTGACAGCAATTTGTCAATCGAGTCCGTCATATTGTGTGACGACATGACAGCTTAACGCATTCTCTGTACGTAATAGAAAGATGGTAATATATATAAGTGCGTGGTGGCCTGTTGGTAAACGGACTAGACGCGGCTGCCAACATGTTCACGGTGGTCGCGGGTTCAAATACCAGGGCACACCTCTGACTTTTCGGAGTCATGTGTGTATTGATAATCAATCACCACGCACTAAAAACGGTGAAGGAAAACATCGTGAGGAAACCTGCATACCATAGCGATTTATAAAAAAATCTATGGTATGTAAGTCCGCCAACCCGCACTAGGCCAGCGTGGTGGACTATATGGCCTAACCACTCTCAATCGTATTCTCGATTGTAGAGTAGGCCCGTGCCCTGCAGTGGGACGTATATGGGTTGATACAGAATAGAAAGATGAGAAACAATTTATTAAGTTAAGTGAAATATATTTTTTTTGTTGAGGGTAATTATAGTTTAAATCAAATATGATATTCAACGTGTGCTGATGTTAACAAAATAATATCCAAAATTAATGTATTTTTCGAGGCACCTAGAGAATAATTGCAGTTATAAAATATAGTAAAAATATGTAAAAAATGTGGTCCCAAGAATTAATAATTTAACATCATCATCATCATCATCAGCTTTTTGCTACCCATTGCTGGATGTGGCCTACTCCAAATTGCGACATTTCACCGTCTTTGGCTTGTCTGTGTCTGCCAGACACCTTTTGAAAATCGTAAATTAATATTTAGAGGAACTATAATTGCAGAAGTTATGATATACATAACCAGCTTCAAAATATACCCTGATATTGCGTAATGAAAATATGCATAGACTAAAGTAGAACTTGTATGTATTATATGTATCAGCCCATATACGTCCCACTGCAGAGCACGGGCCTACACTACAATCGAGAATACGATTGAGAGTGGTTAGGCCATATAGTCCACCACGCTGGCCTAGTGCGGGTTGGCGGACTTACATACCATAGAAATTCTTATAAATCGCTATGGTATGCAGGTTTCCTCACGATGTTTTTCTTCACCGTTTTAGTGCGTGGTGATTGATTATCAAAACACACATGACTCCGAAAAGTCAGAGGTGTGCCCTGGAATTCGAACCTGCGACAACCGTGAAAAAGGCAGCCGCGTCTAGTCCGTACCAACCGGCCACTACGCACTTATTAGAACATATTGCAGATTTTAGAACTTATAGTAGAACTTATTATTTAAACAACAAATCTATCCCTCTCAAAAACATGATAGCTCAACATAAAATAAAGTACTCCGCCAAACAAAAAGGTGTCGTAAACTAACACCCTCGGATAACTTTAAAAATTAACTCCGTCAGACGTCGACAGTCGTGTCCGAAATGTCAAAGATGTTCGAGAAATGGCAACACAGAGCTTAAGCAAATTACTTGAGAGGAGTCGAGTGCCCTCAGTGTTGCCGGGTAAAGTTACGCAATTGGCCCACTCGGGAGCCGTGGTGTAAAGTTACAAAGAAAGTGTCGTAAATTACCCGTGTGTTCTTTCGTTTTCGCGGAGTGGGTAACAATTTGATGGTAATACTGATTTATTGGATTCGGTAGATTTGAGGATGAATTTGTTTTAGTTCAATTTTCAGTGCGTGGCTTTTTCGCGATCGGATTTATATATTTTACTCCCTATACTAATATTGGTAAGCAATACATATGTTCATCGGTGCAACATATCAAGTAAATACCCAGGCAGTCAATGAATGAAATTTGATATTTAATTTCTGCAAGGTCGATAGGCTCGCCCTATTACATATCGTGGGACGGAACAAAAAAGACGAAACGTGGGTGTCCTGGTAACACCTCTGCCTACTCCTTCTGGGAAAATGGCATGACGATTAAGTGTGCATGTATTTCTGCAATTAATAAAATAATTTTATTGCGTTGTTATATTTCTAGAATTGCCTCTACTTGAACATAACACAATACTAACACATCAATTAAATGAGGCTATAAGAAGTTAACTTATATAGGCGATATTATGTCACATAAATTGCTGGAATACAACCGCATAATCTATTATAAACAACAGTCATTATTCAATCGATAAGGCATGGCTATCAGTAGCGATGCCTGATGCGACTAATTGTAATTAACTTAGTGCTTTGGCATCGATTATGCATTCATTATTTATATTAGAATATCTTAACCTCGTTAGTATTATGATCTGTAAAGCGTCATGTTTTAAATTAAACTAAAAGGAAAACATACAAAAACACCATTTTTGAAGTCGATTACCGGATATTGAACATAATGATCTCTTACTTTTACAAGAATGCTATTATAATAAAACTATTTTTACGCATATCATTGGACTTTTAGTCCGCTCCGTGACTACAAAAGCGGTAAAGTAATCGAAACGTCGGGAAATTAAAAACCAAATCCGCGATAAAATCTTTAAAAAACAATTCATTGGGATAGCTATACTTAATCTTTAAGCAATTTGCTCATTATTACGATGACCTTATTCTAGAGCACGACAAAAATTAAATGAAAAATTATACAAACCACATCCCCAAGCTACAAGTTCAACGAACTAAAAATTACTTTTTCAAGTTATGCACATGCACAGATTGAGACGGAGTTGGATAGTTTGAATGATCAAACTCTATTGGAAAATGGTAAACCCGCCTGATGAGGTAAGTTTGACTCGCAATGGGAGCGTGTTTAAGCTTACAGATTGTGAGATAGGTAAAACTGGGTAAAACTTTACCGTAGTAGCAGCCAGGAGGTATTAGAATTTGTAAAAAGGTTTTATGTTACATATATGAAACCTTTTTACAGCCTCCTTGGCGCAGTTGGTTAGATGCCGGCTGTGAAAAGACAGGCCGCAGATTCGATTACTGTATCGAAACAAATATTTGTGGAATCCACAGGTATTTGTTGCGCGTCTGGATATTTGTGAGATCGAAAAGTCTCTCGTTTCTGATACTCATGACATAAGACATCGAGTCTTAGTGTGGAGTCAGGACTATGTATGTATGTGACTGTTCGGTGTATTTATATTTTTATCTAATATTTACTATAAACGGGTTTTGGACATTTAAATTTTTTGCGACAGTTATTGATTATTCATTTACATTTAAAAAAAATAGTTTAGATCTTTCGAAATTAACATACCAAATAAATATACGAGTAGTTAAGCGTCACTTTTTTTCTGACATCTATTTCACAAGAAACCTTACTTTGGAGGACCAGGAATAAAAGTGAGATTGTTACATTATAGTAGCACTGGTGGTAGGTCTCTCAAATGAGAGAAGCCGCCTGGCGAGATACCACCGCAATGTCTATTTTTTCATTCTACTCCGCACCAGATACATTTTATTTTTCTTACAAACTGGAACATCCTGTATATGTTTTATACATACAAACCTTCCTCTTTAATAACACTATTTATTAAAAAAAAAACTGTATTAAAATCCGTTGTGTAGTTTTAAAGATTTAAGCATGCATAGCCACAGATCACAGATCACTTCCAATAGATACCGCATTACGATAGTTTTGTTTTGAATCGAAAACGCCAACGAAGGGAACTGCGCGGGGCGTGGGCGGGTTGCAGCGCGGTCACGTGGACTTCACTGGAGAGATGAGGCATAAGTCGATAAATAAAAAAATGTATCGATAGTTCGATTTGCCAGTAAGTTCATGTGTTATGATCGCTTCTATAACTTAATTACCAACTTGTTAAATGTTTCATAATATTTTTTCACCGGCCTGATCTGAAAAATTATAACAACCGGTAACCGCTAACTACGAATAAAATAGAATTAAGATTTATACTTTAGTATGTAACGGTTTCATTTCTATTATTCACCGTGTATTTTTGTATACCATAATGGCGAAGCACCCAAATTAAGTGTTGATATAAAAGATCAGATAAAAATATGAAATAGTAAATAACTAAACCTCACGCCCTAAAGGGCTACAATAACTTATTCCGTTTCTTGAATTCTGACGGCGGCTGTAGTAAATGTAATATCGACAAGTGACGATGAAACCCACTTGACGAACTATAACGGTCTTATTACAACAAGCGAAATAAACCTTGGTTTAAACCTAGTCTAGCAAAACCAGTCTAATCTGCAGAACCATGGTTTAAATTTACTTGTATTACAAAACATAAATAAACCATGGTTCCCTTGGTTCATTCTTTTGAACCGTAGTTTATACACCAACCACAGATTAATACAAATAATATTCGTTCAACATGATATCATTCCATCGCAACGTTCCATATCCACAGAAAAGAATACGTTTTAATAAAATTTTAAAGATTTAATAATGTTTAGGCGTATTGAACCTATTGAGGGTTGGACATTTTGCTAGAATGTCAATATTGGTTGGTATATCGATTATATTTTTTTTTTTCATTTGGTTCATGTTATATTAGCTAGTCACACATCCAAACACGTGTGATGGAACGTAACATTCTGGCGCGTTACAAGAAACCATAACAATAAACAAAACTATCGCGAGTTAAAATAAGTTCATTTAGCATTGGAATGCATTTACTATTTAGTCAACGAAGTATGTGAAGTGAAGTGATATAAAATAATTGTCGCTTAGGTAATTACATAGTAATCAAATGTAATAATATCGTGTTGTGGTTGACCTACAAAATGAAAAATGGTCTATGAATTTGAGTAGGGAGAAAAAAGTGAGTAAACCAACATTATTATATGGATGATTACATTGCAAAATGTTTGGTAAACCTATCCTTATGCGTATATTTTTATCGAAAAAAATTAAAACAGGGTTTGACGCGTAGACGTATTTTGTTGGGCCGACATGACGTTTTTAATCGCTCAAAGGCTTCGAAATCCTTAATAACGAACAAATTCATCATATTAATATCAATTTTAGAGTAAAAGTAACATAATACGATGAAATAGACACTAAATCCAAAAGAAATAGTTGGAAGTTTACGATTTCGACCACCGTTAAACTAGGGGGCGATCAGGTTTAGCGATAAACCATAAAAAAGGCCATGGTTTATCGTTAAACCACTTTTTGTAATATGAATTTCATATAAACCATAGTTTATTGCGATTTAAACTAAAGTTTTTAGATAAACCACGTTTTGTAATAAGGCGGTAAATGTTTTTGATACGATTTATACAACGTATGTTAAAATTAGTGCAATAGCTTGTGCTACTGATTCTCAATAAACTTAGTATACTAAAACTTATGATGAATACCCTCCCATTATAAACTCATTTGCAAAAAAACGGGCACCTAAGCAATGAACCATTTCAAATTATACTATTGGTTTGTTTGATAATTATAGGTAGTTTTACTTTCACAATTTTGTAAATTAATAAGCAAATAATCGTTTTCGTCAGTATTATCATAAAATTATGATAAAATTTATGGGTTTTAATGCTAAAGTTCAGTAGTAGTGTATGCTCGCTAGTAGTGCATACGCTCGTGAAGTAAAAGTTAACAAAGATTTTTGTTTGTTTTTTCTTTAATAAAGTAAAAGCAGATAAATGTTTAGTATCGAGTGTGACCCCCTCTAGCTGAAATCACAGCTTGAATTCGTCTGGGTATGCTAGCGAGGATATCCCGGATACTTGCTTGCGGAATACGTTCCCACTCCGCGGTAATCACATTCTTCAGCTCTCTGATGGTCTGCGGAGCCGGTTGTACTGATCTCACGCGTCGTTTCAGAACGTCCCAGACATGTCTATAGGATTGAGGTCGGGACTTCGAGCTGGCGATCCAAACGACGAATGCCGACCTCTTGCACATACGCTTCCACATCGCCAGACCGGTGGGCGCGAGCGTTGTCGTCCATAAAAATTGAGTCTTCGCCTAAAGCGGCCAATGCGGGTTGTGCATGAGGAATTAGAACTTCCGTTATGTATCGATGTCCAGTCAGTGAGCCGTTTTCAATGAAGACTAACTCTGTACGATTGAATTTATTCCTGCCCAAAACATAACAGAGCCCCCACCATAAGGTGTGATTTCTTCAAAACAAGCCTCTGCAAAGCGTTCTCCTCGTCTTCGTAGCACTGGCCGACGTCGATCTTCATCGAACAGAGATATCCTGGCTTCATCGGAGAACAATACCCTATTCCAATTTTCTTGAGTCCATGACACAATTTCGAGCAAACCTAAGCCTGGCAACTCTGTGCTCACGGAGTAACTTAGGGCCGCGGGCCGGGCGATGACTGCGTATATTGGCCGCGAGAAGCCTCCTCCTGACCGTCCATAGACTAATATGCACATTTCTTACTTCTTCGTGGTTGTTCTTAAGGTCCACATACGAAGACTTGCGATTTCTCAATGCGCGACTCACGACAGAAAACGATCATCCCGTGGTTGGGTACATGGTTTTCTTCCAGAACCAGGCTCAATCCTATAGAGCATGTCTGGGACGTTCTGAAACGACGCGTGAGATCAGTACAACCGGCTCCGATGAAACGATTATTTGCTTATTAATTTACAAAATTGTGAAAGTAAAACTACCTATAATTATCAAACAAACCAATAGTAACATTTGAAATGGTTCATTGCTTAGGTGCCCGTGTTTTCTGCAAATGAGTTTATATATCATATAAAATAAATAAAAAATATTGTAAACGTACCTTGTTAACAAATTTAACTAAGTATTTCAAATAACATAAAATAACGTAATTATGGTAATTTGCAATTTTTATTTAAATCAATATATATTTTGTAACATTATCATTTAATAAAATTAATTTACATTATTGTTTTACAATATCGATATTTCTGGGTATTATATTATAAACATGCGTCAAACACTAGAAGAACGCGTGATTTCGCCAAAAAAAGATGGCTTATTACGGTTATTGCTATGCGAAAAAGAGACGGCTGATTCTCCATCCGTACTCGACTGTTTGACATTGATACATTAACCAGTATAAATTGAGCTCGCTCGGGACCAAAATAATTTAAAGAATATTAGTTATCGATGAAAACTTATTGCGTTTTTTAGATACTTTATTTTTTTGAGTTTTTGCACACCGTTTTATTGAACAAATCATTTTTAACTATAATATTATGTTCCCAAAATGTAATTTTCGCTAACGTGCGACGACATGTGCGGGTCTACTACTTGGACGACACTGATGACGCGAAATTTGGCATCGGTTTATATCTATCTGAAATCTTAAATGTGTTGGGCGCAACCGCTGCCTTGCATTAGGTATCTATTGGGAGTGATCTGTGCCACAGATAGACGGGAAGCGAATTTGTCTTAACTATGTAGTGAAATCGTTAACAGTTATACTAATTAATTACCAAATCTAATATATAAATAAACATACCACAAGTCATAACCACCACAACAAATATTTCCAAACGTTAATTAACAAAAATCCCATCCAAATCGAAATATGTTCACGTAACGAAGTTATCTGAATATGAGTACTGTGAAGTTCTCCGATGTTTTTTGTTTAATCGTGGCAGGCTGGGAGCCTTCAATAACTCGATGAATATAATTAGTACGCCGAGCACTGCACACAAATAAAAGAAATCCGTATCAGACATTTTTCCAGTTAATTTAAATGCCTCTCGAATATTTCTGTTCATATCTTCAGTCGAGATATTTTCGTTCGAGGGTTGTTTGTGTAAGATATTTCGTAATTTTATAGCATTTGTTGGTCAGTTTAATGGTGTAGAAAAATATTGTGATTTTTTTATTACTGAGGGATATCTGTAGAACCTTTCTTTGATACTTCAGTGATAGGACAAATGATATAATATTTATTGGAAGCAACAGCTGTTCTGATGTGTTGCATTAGATGAACACGTTACCGTTTATCGTTCTTGTGGCATTTGTTAAACGTTTTCGTGTCATTATTAAATGTAAAGTCATTTAGAGACGGCTCATGCTAAAGTACGACTTAAGAGTGTCGCGGTTCAGGTATATAAGCATTATTTTGTCTATAATATATAAACATATTATATCCATCAGTCCATTGAAAACGGAGATCCATCAAAGGTATGGAAATTTCTCCGCTCTACAGGGGTTGGGAAAACACGTTAGAATTCTTGTCCTAATGATTTAGACATCGAGTCGCTTATCCAGTATTTCTCCAATTCGCCCCATTGTGACGGGACAGCTAAAGATATGACTTTGAAAAATCTTTCCTCTCTTCCAACTCCTAAATATCCACCTTTTATCTTCAGTAAATTTTCCGATTGTGATGTTAAGAAGTGCATCCTGTCCATATCGTCTAGCGCGGTTGGGAGTGATGATCTTAGCCGTAAAATGATAACTCCTATCCTTGAGGAAATCCTACCCATTATTTGTCATATTTTAAATTTTTCTGTAACCTGCGGCGAGTTTCCACATTCGTGGAAAGAAGCCCAAGTCATTCCTTTACCAAAAAAGATTAATCCCGCGTCCTTTTCCGATTATCGCCCTATATCCATACTTCCATTCCTATCCAAAGTCCTTGAACGACTTACCTATAATCAAATCAATTCTTTCCTCTGTAAAAACAACCTCCTTAATCCCATGCAATCCGTTTTCCGTCCTGGTCATAGTACCGTCACTGCTCTGATCAACGTTACAGATGATATTAAGGCTGCCATGGAGAGTGGAAATCTTACGGTACTTACTCTATTAGACTGTAGTAACGCCTTCAATACTGTAGATTTTGATATTCTCCTTGGTATTATGTGCTCTCTTAACATATCTCCAACGGTAATTGATTGGTTTCACTCTTACCTGTTTGGTCGCCGACAACGTATATGTATCGAGAACACCTTTTCATCATGGTGCGATACTACAGTTGGTGTCCCTCAGGGTGGCGTTTTGTCTCCTTTACTTTTTGCTATTTTTATAAATTCAATTTCTCAAAAACTTACTTCATCCTACCATCTTTATGCAGATGATCTCCAAATCTATTCGCAGGGACCCTTAGCAGGGTTGCCGGAAACGATAGCGAGAATCAATGCTGACCTATCGGAAATTTGCAAATGGAGTAAATCGTATGGTGTTAAAGTAAATCCCATAAAAACCCAGGTCATTATTATTGGTAGCCCCAGAATGATTTCAAGATTAGACTGGACTCGACTTTCTCAAGTGTCTCTCGATGGAACATTCGTTCCATTTAGTGAGACATATGTATAAAACCTAGGGATATTAATGGACCCTAAAATGTCCTGGAATTCTCAAATACAGTCCGTAAGTCGCAAGATTTTTGCTGCTGCGGGGTCTTTGCGACGACTCCGAAACTTCTTGCCGTTTACCACTAAAATTGCGCTTGCACAGTCTCTTCTTCTACCAATTCTTGACTATGCCGATACCAGCTATCTTGACCTCAGAGAAGACCAACTAGACAAATTTGAGCGGCTTCAAAACTTCTGTATAAGATTTATATTTGAACTTCGTAAATATGATCACGTTTCAACATTTCGCGCTAAGCTCAAGTGGTTACCAATTCGCTTTCGTCAGAATGCTCACATACTTTCTTTACTTTATAATGTATTATTCAGTCCTTCTTCCTCATTATATCTTAAAGAAAGATTCCAATTCCTCAGTGAAAGACATGCGAGATCCCTGAGGTCATCAGAAAATCTGAAGTTGCATATACCAATCCATACCACAGCATATTTTGACAAATCTTTCACTGTTCAAGCAGCTCGGTTATGGAATGCATTACCTTTAAATATTAGACTTGCTAAGTCTCGTATAATTTTTAAATCACTAGTCAAAGATCACTACTTATCCCTTCTTCATTAAGAATTGTTTTTATTTTTTAACTTATATTTTATTTATGTAATATTGTATATTAGCCTATGTGTAATTTTATAGTATTTATTTATGTATGTAATTATACTGGGTATCTCAAGACTGCTACCGAAAACGAAGCCGGGTGGTAGTTTTAGTGGCTACAAACACAATGCAATTAAAAATTTCGCTTAGAAACGCGGCAATTATTTTTTATGATTTTTTAAATATCGTCATTTTTGGATGGTAAATCCATAGTTTTTGCTAAAATAATAATTTAAACTCTTTTATACCTTAGAGTATTTATAAATAAAAGGGCATACACTATTATTTTAGGAAAAAATGTATTTACCACCCAAATATGGCCATAGGAAAAAAATAACAAAAAAAAATTGTCGCTTTTTTTTGCAACTTTTTCTGTTGCATTGTGTCTGAAGTCGCTTAAACTACCACCCGGCTTCGTTTTCGGTAGCAGTCTTGAGATACCCTGTATTTGTATGTGTATATTTAACTTATATATATTTATTATTTGGTTTCTTTTGTTAATGTACTCTTGTTGCACGTCAAGCCCTATTTATTACTCCAACAACTCCTGTTCATCCAAAGGTTACCAGGAAGAAATCGCTCAATGCGATATGGTCACCCATTGTACAATTTAATTTTTGCCTGATATATTTATTTATTATGTAACTTAAAATGTACAATAAAGAGTATAAATATATATATATATATATATATATATATATATATAACCCGCACTAGGCCAGCGTGGTGGACTATATGGCCTAACCACTCTCAATCGTATTCTCGATTGTAGAGTAGGCCCGTGCCCTGCAGTGGGACGTATATGGGCTGATACAGAATATATATATATATATAATATATATATGCAACATTATGCATACATAAACTCATACCTGTTTTCCCAACAAGCGTAGGCGGAGATGCTTCGGACCCTAGACCAATATTGACCTACATTCGCCCACCAAATCACTTATGCAATAAAAATCAATCAATTAAATCAACACGTGACACATTTTCCAGGTAAAACAGGATGTAGGTGTGAAGCCAGGGATGCCGCACCCCTTCAAAAAGTGAAATGTAATTAATGAGGGCGCGGCCGAGTAATTGCCGACGCCATTAGAGCACCTACAACCGCTATTAATTCACCAGCCAATTCCGATACTGATCGCGCTAACCCTAGTACACATGTTACGGAATACCTGTTATTTTATATTTTACACAACTAGCAAAGTTGCTATTTGCGATGGATATTCATGTCTATCTTCAACTATCGTGGTTGCTGATGCTATTGCTACTTTTATGGTGTATTCGACCAGAGACCACTTTGCTTAAATATAGCAGAAAGTCCATGGAAATAACCCAAAGATTCATGTGGAATCGTGTTTGAACATGGCGCAAAAATCGACCAAATCATTATTAAATTCAGTGGATGATAAAAAATACATCCAACAGTCAAATACATATTCTTAACCCCACACTAAGATCGAGTCTTGTGTCGTGGGTATTAGGAACTACGAGAAACTTTTTGAACTCCAAACACCTAGAAACGAAACAAAAGGCCTGTGGATCACACAAATATGTTTCGTAGCAGAGGTCGAACCCGTCTCACGTTTCACCGGCGTCTAACGGATTGAGCCACGGAGGCTGTCATAATATTTCGGCATGTTCGGAGGAAATTCTACTGACTTGCTCTGTTCTTGGCTTTATATGTATTCTATTTATAACATTGTAACTCGCATGCAAATATCGAGTTACAATGCTAGTAGCATAACTATTGTTTAATAGCTTTTATTACTATGTATGCAATAAGCAATTACATCAAGATTACTTACCGAACCTAACTACAGAATGGTCCCTTAGGGATTGTGTCACGCTCTCTATTATGGGAATCTTATTGCCCATCGCAAACTTTAGGTCATCATAACACGACCTAAATCGATTCGACTATTAAAATATTTATTTAAAGACAAGTTAGTGTTTGTAAGAGACTTGATGAGATTCAGTGCTTGGGGTCAATTCTTTGCATATTATTATTGATCTTGGCTAGCTGAGGTTCAAGAATCAAGTAGTGAATAGAAGAATTTGATAGGTACTATTTTTGTTGATTAAGTACATAAAATAGAAAATGATAAATTACAAAATTAGAAGTGATAGAGTCACGCTGTTTGTTCCAATTTCATTCATGCCTGTCATAGCACCAGCTATGACCTAGCATGAATAAGCGGGGTCTTCCGAGCAGTACCAATATCTCACAGATTATCGACGTAAAGCGACAGTTTTGTTGTTGTTGGTAAGTTATATTGCTAGATGACCAATACCCCATCCCTTTTCCCTTCTTTTTCCCTACTGATTTAATGGCTCCACAACACATCCACAATCTAAGTGTTATGGACTTTCACGATCGTTGACCTGTTTGCTCTTTATCAGGATCTATATAAAAAAAACGTTTCATTCACGGCTAAAACTATATAAATTATTTGTTAATTGTCACGAATAAGGATGTATTAATATCTGTATCCATTCGAAATTCTATTTGCACGGCATTGTACTTTCCATTAAGTGGAATACAATCTTTAATTCTTATACGCAGGTACTTTAGAAGAGCATAATATTATAGTTCATGATAGCCATGACTTGTGCCTAAGATCATTTCTTCAACGATGCCTCAAAACACCCTAAAGCCTAATCACAAAAGTCAGAACGTTTCGGACGTAACTCAGCATGGTTGGCACATTTGGGTGGTTGCCAGTTGGACAGCCACTGGCAGAATGTTGCCAACTGGCGCGTGCCAGTCCCGCCTTCCGCGCTTTAATTGCGTGTTTTACATTTATTTTATTCGTATAGGATTTGCGAGCGTAACGAACTGTGTATTATGAGTAGATATTTGTAAGTTAAATTATTAAAGAAGGTATTTTTTTTTGACATCCGAAGGATAAGACAGTTTTTTTACACGCTTTTTCAAATTGTATTATATTTTATCAGTCCATATACGAGTACGTCCCGCTGTAGGGCACGTGATTCCTCTGGAATCGAGAGTACGATTGAATAGGGTAACCCCGCGTCCCTCCCCTCTCTAAATCGTTTACCTCCATCGTAATCCTCATAATGTTAGTTCAGGCAAGCATCCTTTCAAAATATGCATCAATGATTTTACTTTTGGTAGATTTGGTCGGATTTTTCACCCCACTATTAATACCATTGTTAGCTAGCTTTGCATAGGTCTTTGTGACTACCAGGGTTGGAACCCAACCAGCCGTAAAGAGATAGACAAACAAGATTCATTACGCTACGTAGTGATAATTATTCTCACAGACCGTTATCAAATTTCATTTTATATGCTGGATACCCGTTACCTTTTTTCTCTTGTCATCTTTTTTCCTTCCTACTCCCCGATTTTGACATATTTTTTTTTATTTCAGTTGGTTGCATTGCATTGCATAAATTATCTACTCTTTGAAAACTCGGCCTTAAATTAATTTATTAATGAAAACAATAAGGAAAGAACGGAAATATCATTTTCCTAAAAAACAAATTGTCTTAATAAAAATATTGTAAGAGTTTTTATGTCGGCACGCAGCGAATTATGACCGGTAGAGCACTGACCTTTCCTCCGCCCTCGTGAAATACGCAGGTATGCTTTCTACCAAAATAATACCATAAATCAGGAATAACAGTTTCTCATGGGTATTTCGAGCTGGTAAAGGTAATTCGGCCTTTTGTTTTTAAATGCTACTTTTTTGTAAATCAATAATAATCGGTTTTTGAGTTTTAAAATTTATGTTTCACTTAATAAATTAGCATTCATGTTTGCTCTGTCGAAGCTCAGAAATATAGATAAAAAACAACTCTTAAGAGTTTCTTTTAAATAACTATTAAGTAAAATTATATAAAAGTTTGCGTAACACAAGCAGTAACGCGATTTAAAATTGTTCCTTTAGTAAAATATCTTTAAAGATATTTTACCGATGAACAAAAACATCCCAACATTGAAACAAATCTCTTAATCGGACCAGTCGTACCCAGAAGCCGTCATGAATATTTCATCAAAGAAAAAATGTCTATAAATATTCCTTTGTGGAAAAAATGTTTCTTAATTATACATTTGTGTAGGCTTCCGTAATACCCTATTAGTCGTTCAATTTCCCCTAAGAAAATAATCTCTTCAAAGTAAATTAATTGGAAGGTAAGCGGGATTTGTGGGTGTCGAATCGTTACAGATTGATGTAATTTAGAATTTTATAGAATGTGTATTTACTGTTTAAAGCTGAAAATGTTTTCTCAGATTTACGCGAATGTTACACCTTGATATAAAAGTATGAGTTGCGTTGAGTTAATTTTTACATTTTTGTTGTAGCTACGAAAGCTAAAGTAATCGAAACGACGGGAAGTAAAAAAAAATAAACAAAATCCGCGATAAAATATGCAAAAAATAGTTTTATTTCAACGTTGAGGAATGTGTTAAAAAAACCCGTAGAAAATGGGTCACTAATAATAGTTTGAGAGGGGCATACATTTTTTTTTTAATTAAACACTGCGTTCACTTTTTAGTTGATTTTCCGACTGGTGATTTGTTTGTTTGTAAAAACATTCCGGGCTTCAGCTTTTTTCTAAAAGGTGTCAGCATAAAATGAAAACAGAACAATAAATTCAAATAAATCTATTCAATAGTCAAAAAATGTTACCTGTCTAAATTCAACAGTAAATAATGTCTATTTCACCCGCCAAACAGCAGTGTAAATGCACTGTTGTGTTACGAATTGTAGGACATTGTAGGCAGAGTAAATACTGGATATATTGAGACTTAACATCTTATGTCACAGAATGGCGAGCGCAGTGGAATCTTAAGTATTGCTTTGTGATTCAAGGTGTTATTTGGTTTTGCTTCTCTTTATGAGTGGTCGTATCGCTTACCATCAGGCGAACAAAGTTGTAAAAAAGTGCGTGGTGGCCTGTTGGTAAACGGACTATACGCGACTGCCAACATGTTCACGGTGGTCGCGGGTTCGAATCCCAGGGCACACCTCTGACTTTTCGGAGTCATGTGTGTATTGATAGTCAATCACCACGCACTAAAACGGTGAAGGAAAACATCGTGAGGAAACCTGCATACCATAGCGATTTATAAAATTTCTATAGTATGTAAGTCCGCCAACCCGCACTAGGCCAGCGTGGTGGACTATATGGCCTAACCACTCTCAATCGTACTCTTGATTGTAAAGGAGGCCCGTGCCCTGCAGTGGGACGTATATGGGCTGATACATACATTGTAAAAAAGTGATGATATCCCATAGAATTCAAAGGTGCTAAATTGCATCTGTAGGAGGGATACTAGGGACCGATATTGTGAATTATGGGAAGCTCTTAACGTAGTTACGAAAGATTAATGGTTAATCCTCCCTTTTTTCAGAGTATTCTTTTCACTCTCTAATGGAATTGTTGATTATACTTTATGTTGTTGAGAGTTCCGCAAAATATTTGTGTAAAATTATAGGATTTTTTTACAATTCATGTTGATTTAAGCATAAAAAACACCTTTACATTTAGATAAAAGAAAAATTGGAAGTGATGGTCTTGTACAAGGACATACTGTCAAAATGACATAAATCTGTTGGTATCCCCTTTGTTTGGTAATTACATATTTTGTAGATTGTCTACAATCTTCTGGCGTCTGAATGTATTGTTGCCATGTTGTTGTCAAAATATTGGTCCTAAGCTCACACTAAGATGCAAAGTTTGGTACGAACTCAAATTATTTACGAGTCGTCTAAAATGTCTTCAAAATCAAAAAATGTCTTTATTTAGGTATACGTCGTTAAATTTATCTGTTTAAACATGTTTGTCTGTTGCCTATTGTGATGTGAATTATTGATTCAATTGCACAACATCGTGATAGGACGATACTTTGAAGTTTAAGAAGCATTACGTGAAGATAATTGGGGCATACGTCTTAACCCTTCGAGGCACAATTTAAACGTTGTTTAGAATAATACTCACTCGTTTGTGTGCCATTATTCTGAGTTTTCGAATGGATGGTTGGATGGTTAAACTCGTGTCTTTTTGACCGGTGGCCTGAATGACACTACTAGGTCATCTGTCACTGGTGAATGTTCTGTTTGAATTCAACTGTACTTACACAGCGGGTAAACAGCAGCCATTTTGTGGTGGTATTCGAAAACCGTTTAGAAAAATATTGAAACCACATTTTGGTGTTGAAAAACCTCACATCCATTAAAATTTAAATTATCAATATTTATAAAATTGATTGCTGGAACCAGGTATCATGCTAATATACCACGGAGCCTCACGCTGATGACCTACTACTACTACTGGGGTAGGTAGAGACTATTAATCGCCAAGCCTAATCCTTTTTCCTTCATCATCTCATTTATTCCTTCCGCCAGTTCTTACAGTGACAGCCTCCGTGGCGCAGTTGGTTAGACGCCGCCTGTGAAACGAGAGGCCGCGGGTTCGATCCCCGCACCGAGGGAAATGTTTGTGCGGCCCACAAATATTTCTTCCGGGTCTGGGTGTTTGTGAGACCGAAAAGTCTCTCGTAGTTCCTGATACCCACGACACAAGACTCGATCTTAGTGTGTGGTCAGGAGTATGTATGTGACTGTTGGGTGTTATTTATTTATTTACCTAATAAACCATATCAATATACGTATCTAACCCCACCCATAAACTACATAGCAAAAACTACCGAAACCCTTTTACATTCGGCTCGAAACGTCTCACTAAAAACTAAGAAAGCACTCAGCCTAAACAAATATTGGCATCGGGCACAAGTCACTACATAGCTGTAAAAGCTCGGGCGCTACGTAGGTATAAAAGCTCGCCACTACACATATAAAAGCTCTAACAGGTGAAATGTCAAGGTTTGCGCGTAGGCGGTGACTTTCAGACTGAGAACCGATTGACTGTTTGTAACGGTTGGAAACTTTTGCTGATTGTTCACGTGTTTTTGACATAGGTTTAGTGGTATTTAAATATATTATATTAAAAAAAACTTGGTTTGTGATCTACATACATACATAAACTCACGCCTTTCCCAGGGGGGAAGGGGTAGGCAATGGTGCCACCAGGACATAGACGCTGGACTTTGCGTGCTCCGTCTCACGAAATGATTAGGGGGATATGGGGCACAAAACCCTGACTCTGGGCTTATAATGAATAGAAGAAATCAATATCCCTTTGCCTAGCCCAGGATTCTAATTCGAGAGTTCTGCTATGCAATTATACCTTAGTACAACTACGCCTCTGAGGCATTAGTTGTGTGTGATCTTTGGAGTTGAAAATTATAAACAGTTAAGAGAGAACACTATTTCCATATTTACTCGTAACCATACCGTGGCATATATAAGTTATAGAATTATAAGCTATTTACATTTTTTATAGAAGCTATATAGAGCTAAGCTTTTGTTTTTAGTTTTTCTGACTTAATGTTACCTACTTTATTTTCTGCCTAGATTTCGTAGAGCTACTACTACACTAGGATTTTTCTTAGTCAAGTCTTCTTGGCATCAAGTCCCTTGTATGAAAAGGGCTGTTTAAGAAAATTTTCAACTTTATCCACCGCCCCTTAGTTTATTTCTCTTCATGTGTACTATTTGAAACAGCGTTAAATAAGCCTTTCCTTATTTTCTTTCTTCTTTCTATGTACAACTATACATCTCATGGGAATCAGAACATTGTAGAACCCTGCAGCGCAAAATAAGAATAAAAAGTTCTTAGCAGCGTTTCATGTACTTGGTTATTTATTGAATAAAGGTTCTCAAACAGTATATACAGTACCAAAATTAACATTATTTTTTACTTGTTGCATTCTGATGCATATACATGATATATTATAATTTATAGGAGTACACGATACTTACAAAATTACACACGCAAATAAACAAAAACAAAGAAAAATTTACTTGAATGAATGAATCAAAAAATTTAAAGAGTTACAGATAATATTAAAAGAGATTCTAAATCTAAAACTAATTAAATTAAAAGTAAATCAGAGGAATAATAAAAGTAATCATAAGTAGTAATGAAAAAGACTAATTCCAATTGGAATTAATTAATTTTTGTTTGAAATGTTTTAAGGACTTATAGAAAAGATATCAATGTCCAAATCACGTAGATTATGCAGAGACGAGACGCTTGTTCAGGAAAACGTGCTTGTATTCTGATTCGAAGTTAACAAACAACACTTAATGAAGTATGAATGTATTTATAATCAATACAGAAAATAAAAAAGAATATTCCTTTATAAATACTAGCAGCAATTGACGTGAAAAAGAAACGCTAACTATTAAAACCCGAGTTGGATACAATAAAAACTGATGGAAAGCAATGCAAATGTTTTTCATCGAGCGATAATCGACGCGGAACTGTGTTTTATGAAGATAATTTGTTAGTTATTGCTTTTTGTTCTGGTTTTACTTACAAATATTTTGTTGCAGTATATTTTTAAGTGCGCGCTGGCTTGTAAATGGAGCAGATGCGGCTGACATGTTTTTTTTTTATATTGCATTGAACGGCGAGACGAGCAAGCCGTTCGCCTGATGGTATGCGATACGACCGCTCATAAACAGTAGCAACATGTTTACGGTGGTCGCGGATTCGTAACCCAGGCACACCTTTGACTTTTCCGAGTCATAATTATGTGTATTGATAGTCCATGCACGTGAACGGTGAAGGAAAACATCGTAAAGAAACCTGCATACCATAGCGACTTAAGAAATTCCATGGTATGTTAAGTTTGCCAACCCGCTCTAGGTCAGCTTGGGGTTTTAAAGAATATTGTATATTATATACTGATAGTTAGATACTGAATATAAAGATACTTACGACTTGGCGTCCCGTGGCGAAGAACTCAGTGTGGTGGCATGAAGAGATTATTTAATTTGTTCTAAGTGCCTTTTATTTTATTGCAATGGATGGCAAGACGGTCATGTCATTCACCTCATTGTAAGTGATATGACGGCTGATGTACAGAAGCAAAATCAAACACCATGTATAACGAAGTAATGTTTTCTTTCCACTGGGCTCGCCATCGTGAGACATAAGATGTTGAGTCTCAATATGTCTAGTAGTTACTCTGGCTACAACGTTCTTCAAACCGAACACAACAGTGAATTAACAGTGCTTTTTGTCAAGATAAATAGACATTGCGGTGGTACCTACTCAGGCAGCCTCTCACATATGGGAGACTTAACAATAGTTTTGTTTGTGGGCAAGGATGAATACCGTCAGACGAATGATATACTCGTCTTTTCATTTTGAGTAACAAAAATACATTTTTATAATCTTAAAAAATGCAATGCAACCTACGCAAGTACGATGAACGGTAGGTATTCCTGAAAAACATATCCACTTGGTCGGCACTCTCATGCAATTAAAAAATCGTTTAAAACCCTCCGGATCTTATAGTAAAAACTACGTGCATTTCAATATGCGAAATATTAAATGTTCGATAAAAACCGAGCGTTCTCGTCGCCCAAAGCACTCATTAGCTGAGCCATCCCATTACCGAGGAAAAAATTAAACCGCATTTTATTTGCTTTTAACAAAATATTTTTTATTTGACTGGTGGTAGGTTTTTTAAAATGCAGAAATAACCGTAAATGTCTTATTTAATTTATTTTCAGCAGTGGCTTTACACTATTCTAGCGACTATGTAACTCGGTGAGTCTCTGAGGAGTCTACCCTGTGTAACTCGCAATGAGAAATAATATTAATATAAGGAGTTGGGAACTAATATTTCTTCGTTTAACGGTAAAAAAGTAACAAAAGTATAGGACTTGATGAACTAGAGAAGTTATTTAGTTTGGTTAATAAAGTAGGTTTAAAAGAACGCAACTGCGCCATATATTTTAATCTAATCGCTGTGGAATTTGAAATAAATGGTGATAGATTAATCGTCGTTTTCTAAGATTTGTAATGTTTAACGTTACAGGCATATGTATTGCATAGTTTATACGCTCGGCTTTGATTTGTATCCATATCGTACAAACATTACACATTGGCCTCGTCCATTTTGAAATACCCAAAAAAATGTAGAATTGGAATATGATGAAAGATAAGAATAATGAAACGTGACACGAACGACGAACGGAATGTTTTGTGTGAAAGAGTTGACGAATGAAAATACTCTAGAACGAAAGAGTTAGAGGATGCATGATTAAGATATCTAAGTACCTAAGGACGGAATAGGAGAGAACTACATGGAAGAAAAAGGACAATTTTGAGGTCGGTGGATGAAGATGTAATAAAAAAGTAAAATTTTACCACAGTATTTTAATTAATCTTTGTTAATTTGACCTGAGAACTATTCCTAAATGAATCGTGTTTGTGATTTCTAATTTCGGAAAAACTAGATACATTAGAAGATGGGTAAAAGCAATTAATTAAAATCTACAGACGGGAAGAGAAGTGACAATACAAAACAAAAGAAGCATACAAAGGTGTAAAACAACAAAGAAGCGGATAATTAACTGCAACATTTCAATTGACACGTGGACACAACAGGCGGGCAAACAAAGCGTTTCCAAACAGATCAATAGCTACAAAGTGAACGCTAAACGTGTACGCTGTTGTTTCAACGTAAACATCATTTCGGAGGCTCGGCTACTATCGATTAGAAATATACTATATACCTACATACATTTAGGCTGGGTAGGACCTCATATTACAAAGATTGATAGTTTTGATGTAGCCTATAAAATTAGGAGAGAGATTTGGCGTGATGAGCCCATAGTTCACCACCCTGGTCTGTAGCATGTTGGCGAACTTTACATACAATATAAAATCTTGTAAGAAAATCTAATGCTTGCAGGTTTCCTTAACCGTGAAGGTGGTTATTGACTAACTTGACGCCTGACTCCAAAATATCAAAGATTTTATCTGTTGAAATTCGAGTATGAATGTATAGAATATTTGATGCCTGTGCGCCTTTAGTATACGCCTCACTGTAGGCCTCACATCATAAGAATCGATAGGAATGTATCATTTAAATATCGGTACGGCACCTTAGGGCAGGGTCACACCACTGTATCACAGGAAGCCGAGTTGTTTGATAAGTTCATGTAACTTTAAAAAAACCTTACCATCCATAAGTATCTCTTTCTCCTCCTTTAACTCCTCAAAGTCCTCCCCTTTTCACCATTGTCTCTTAAAGGTCAGTAATTTCGATTATTCGTTTGTCGTAGGCGTACTTGGGCGGATCTTATTTTCAAGAAAAATGTCTTTATGAAAGGAGGTCTCTTAGCACACTACACTGACCCATTGCGGGTGGTGATTTTATTAAACCTGCGTCTATTCTAGTGTCAGAAAGATTTCTAAACGTCTATCAAAGGGACGTGATTCGCTTCAAAAATAAGCTAGAATATAGGGTGGGATTAAGCCTGAATAAGTAATAAGTGCGTGGTGGCCTGTTGGTATACGGACTAGACGTGGCTGCCAACACGTTCACGGTGGTCGCGGGTTCGAATCCCAGGGCACACCTCTGACTTTTCGGAGTCATGTGTGTATTGATAGTCAATCACCACTCACTAAAACGGTGAAGGAAAACGTCGTGAGGAAACCTGCATACCATAGCGATTTATAAGAATTTCTATGGTATGTAAGTCCGCCAACCCGCACTAGGCCAGCGTGGTGGACTATATGGCCTAACCACTCTCAATCGTACTCTCGATTGTAGAGTAGGCCCGTGCCCTGCAGTGGGACGTATATGGGCTGATACAGATACAGAAGCCTGAATAATACTAAGAATATTGTAGCAATAAAATTGCCAACCCAATAACAGTATTACACAGGCTAAATATTATGTATATTTTTTAATAATGGCGTGATAATTTGATACATTTTTTAGTTAATTTCTGATCGTAAATTCAAGTCAATTGAAATAGAATATTGGGTAGCGCAGCACGGCTAACTCACACCGATCGTCACAATTTTACTAGCTTGATCGAAATACATCGCATACGAATCAATGCTTGGCATTTCACTGCGCTTGTCATCCTAAGACATAAGATTTTAAGTCACAATATGCCCAGTAGTTACTCTTGCTACAAACTGGCAAAACCGGAATACAACAGTGGATATGGTCTGCTGTTTGGCATGAGAAATAGACATTGCGGTGGTACCTACCCAGGCAGCCTCTCACATATGGGAGACCTACCACCCTATCTAAAACATTCTTCAAATGTTATCCTCAAACCGCAGTAAAATTGCATTCATTTGACATAGCCCTTTTTGCGAAAACCTACCTGCTTTGAAATTAATGAGTGAAAAACAGAGCCATTATAAAATATCCGAGCTAGTTTCGTTTAAAATATCTCATATTTCCAGTCTAGTTTCACGGGAGTAGGCTTAACATTTTATACATTAGAATATAAGCCGGTGCGGCCCTCGTCACGGCATTGTTCGTGGCCCGCCATGCTGTTCACATTTGCTTAGTACTTAGTAACTTTGCAGATATTGAGCTGGGAAGGCCGTTGGGGGCACGTGGTAGATTTCTAGAATTAACTTGGTAATATTTTTTATTGTTATGAATAGCGAGACGAGGCTGCCATTCGATTGATGGTAACCAATGATTGGATGGATAGAAGCAAAATCGAACAGTGAATTACACAGCATGCTTGGCATTCCACTGCGCTCACCATCCTGAAAGATAAGATGTTAAATCAGTGCATTTATTCTACTGTTTAGTGGGAACAGAAATTGCGGTAGTACCTCCCCAGGTGGCATCTCACATATGAGATACCCACCACCAGTAAAGTATTTTTTTCCAAATCCTCTGATTTGTCGCGTGTGTGTCACGTTCAGCTACAGGAAGTCTGCTACTAAACTTTATTAATTCCCCTTCTTGTTGATAAGGTGGGCTAGGCAAGGTGACAGCATTAAATGCCCTCAATATGATGGGATGGAGGATGGAGGGGAAGAAATAAAATGAAACACTTCATCAAAGCAATTACCATATTACAAAGTATGAACAATAATTATAGATGCGTGTTTAACGTCCAAAAATGGTTGGAGAGGCGACATCGCAAAATTTCTTTTTTTCAACAACCTTTCCATCATTTATCAGATCTTCTGTACACCTTATGGACAAATCCAACATTGCTCAATCAAAATAATCGAATTTGCACCAATTAAAATTCGATATAATTGAATTTACGCTGCATTCAGACGAATTGATGTCTGTTTCTATACACAATAAATTAAAGTTGAATAAACCTCTGTGGAATGTCGAATTGCAATTTAAAATCATTTAATTTGAATTTGTATTGGAAACTATTTTCTTCTTGCTATGTCGGGCAAAATACGCCCACTGCACGGCCACTGCTGAACGCGTTTTTTGTCACGTGTCTTGTAAAGTTCTAATCAGAGACCTTCATAACCCACTACTGTGGTTTATTACATTTTTTTAATTTAATTGTTCCGGCAAATGAGCAAACAGGTCACCTAAGTAAGTAAGTGATCACTGACGCCCATTAACATCCACAACGCTTGGGTCATTAATGTGTTACCGGCTCATTAAATCGGGAGGAGAACGGAAAAGAAAAAATGGGAAAAGGTTTTATTTCAAAAGACCATTGTTAATAACAATAAACACATCTAACATGCTATGGATTTGAAATAAAGAATATATTATTTTATTTATTTATTTCATTTTAATTTTATTTATTGGGGGGTAATTTCTAATACTGGTGAAATTCTCAATACGGGCCTGCGTCGTTAGTTGGCGTATTCAATATGCTGACAAAGCGAGCAACTTAGGCAATTACGGTAGGCCACCTACTCAAACTCACTGGACGTACATTATAAATACCTTAGATGCTATACACGACGCACTACATTCCAGTGGCATTCGATTAAAGTTAAGGTCTATGTTTAGAACGCAGCTTGTAAAGACCGTCTTGAATATATGAGAATAAAGGAATATTTGGGTGACTTAATATAGACCGTTCTGTCGTTCAAGTGACGTACATGACCATCTTGTTATATTATATTGTTAAAGTCCTCTTAGTATTTTGTTATTCCATGAATGATATTAATATTCTGAGTAAGAATCGACTGGTGGTCCACTGCAATGTCTATTTCCTCCGCCCACCAGCTGTGTAATGCACTTTTGTGCCTCGGTTTGAAGGATTTATTGTAGCCAGAGTAACTACTGAGTATATTGAGACTTAACACTGACTTAAAACGGTGAAGGAAAACATCGTGAGGAAACCTGCATACCATAGCGATTTATAAAAAAATCTATGGTATGTAAGTCCGCCAACCCGCACTAGGCCAGCGTGGTGGACTATATGGCCTAACCACTCTCAATCGTACTGTCGATTGTAGAGGAGGCCCGTGCCCTGCAGTGGGACGTATATGGGCTGATACTGATACTGAGACTTAACACCTTATGTCTCAGGAATGCGAGCGCAGTGGAATGTCAAGCATTGCTTTGTAGTTCAAGGTGTTGTTTTGATTTTGTTACTGTTCATAGCAGTCGTAGCGCTCACCATCAGGCGAACGGTATGCTCGTTTCACCATTCATAGCAATAAAAAAATAATGGTGTTTTATTTAGAAAGAAAACAAATTCAATACCATATTAAAAACTCAGTGGCTAAATCTTTAAAACATTATCATCATTAAATCATAAAACCAACTATTAACTAAAATAAAACCACGCCTTCATGATGACTTTCCTTCTAGTTTCGCGTTAAAGAACTTTGTGTCTTTCGCCAGTATAAAGAAGTGGCTTCGTAGAACAATCAATATTGCCCCAACATGTCTTTAGACAATTGCTATAAGTATATTATATGTCTCAAAGACAATTGCTATAAGTATATTATACTTATAGCAATCCACTCGAACCAATTCCAAACATCGGCATACTCTCGAAAAGGATATGAGCTATCTTCAGAACTAACACTCGGTGTGTGCTCAGCTGATGACATTTTCTTACTATTCGCCTGTATAAATATTTGTCCGGCAAATATTGTTTTCATTTAGTGGGACCGCTGACATGTTCCCGCTCGTCCACTCAATTTCCTTTAAACCTTTAAATTGAAAGGCAATTTTGTGTAGGGCTGTCGTGGAGACGATTTAGAAATTTTTTAAAATATTTTTGTTGTAATTGTGTGTGTGTGTAATTAGGAATAAATTGTTACGAAGCTCAGTGGTAATAGTGATTGGGGATAATAAATTATAAGAAAAATACAGGTTTTTGATAAAATTATCTCGGTAAGAACATTATAAGCTTCTTCTTCTTTTTTTTTTCAGTTACAGAAAGTTCACTGCTGACCATAGTACCCCCATGTATATTTTTTTTATCTTTATTGGTTTATCAGCAGTTGTTACAATATTTCATGATGGCGGTACATTATTCCACTTATATATGTAACATATATTTATATCTCTAATTGTACAACTATTTAAGATTATCTTTACTTTGACCTGTTGTAAGTGGCCTGTATTATAAACTTCATTTGTATCAAATAACTTTGACCACAATTTTAGCACCAACCGTGTCATCTCGAATCTCGAAAGAAACATGTGTGGGCCGCACAGACATTTCTTTCGATGTAGGGATCGCACCACTGCGCCACGGACGCTGTCAATTACATACATTTCTAAGTTAATTCGGCCTAAAACATAATAACTTTAATAAGCCAACCCTACATTTCG
Organism: Hyles euphorbiae; assembly: GCA_023078785.2. Lineage (NCBI taxonomy): Eukaryota > Metazoa > Arthropoda > Insecta > Lepidoptera > Sphingidae > Hyles > Hyles euphorbiae. Next base: position 1,832,987 of record CM041039.1, on the reverse strand, counting down.
CCTAGGGAACAGTGGTCCAGTTATGAAACGAAGGTTTTCTCCACTCTATATAATTTTACAACCATACATTTATAAAGACTTCATCAGACAATATTTCAAGCGCCAACATCGTGGGCTCGAGGTTTCCTCAGGGATTTACTGTTATTTAAAGCAAAAATCTATTTTATCATAAGTAAGTGGTTTGGAATTTACCAGTCTCTTTTAAACTGAGGAACTGATGAACCGCCATACAAAAAAAGTTAGTTTCACCAAAGATGGTTAGGTTTGTCTCACGTTCTGTAAGCTGTCAGTTCATTTACGGCCGATGCCAATAATCAATCGAAAAAAATTAGATTGAAGTCAATCTGTTTTGTAGTCAATTGTTTTCTACTTTTCGATTGGTCTCCTGTCATGTTGCCATAGTTTATTCACTACTGAGGTTGATTATTGGCAATATAGTATCAGAAAAACGATTGAGCTGTCAATCTAAAACGGCAAATTTTGGATTGGGTTTGTTTATTGGCAGCGGCTGTTAGTTGTGTCCAAAACGGCATGCATTATTTTGTCTACTAGCAAGCGGTGGTCGTCCACAACAATTTTTTTCCCAATTTTCTCTTTCTTAAGATGACGAAAAACGATGCAAAAATGCCTGAACTCCATACAGGTTTTGCAACAATTTATTTAGTGTATCAAGTTCTTTCTAACGACGAACGCCACTTTGATCTATCGGAAGCGGCCTACTCCCAGCAACTTTCTGCAACCTGAGGTCGTTCGTCTACCTTCTAGACTGGGCGTTCGATACTTCGCTTGGCTGTACGTGGATTCCACTCCAGCAACTTTCAATCTCAGCAGCCATCATTTCTACGTACTATGTGAAGTTCACTAATCTGTAATAAACCAGGGTCACTTTGGCGAAAATCTTCATAGTTGAACTTGAATACAATAGAGTCCTGTTTCTTCACTTATTTGTAAGGTATCAAAGTCTTTTTTTCGTAAATTTGTGGATTTTCATGAAGTGTTGTGTATCTATATTCGTATCCTGTGGCATAGTGTGCTGATGTAGAAATTTTACTAAAACGATAGATTATAACGACATCTATATATATTCTTACATATTTCACACAACATCTTATAATATAAGGTACAACGGCCAGCCCTAAGCCAAGTACTGTAGGGAATTGTAGAGCACTTATCGAGTCGAGGCAATCTGCAACACTGGGTAATGTGAGTGCACATTTTCAACTACAAATTTTTAAAGCTATTCAGTGTACAGTCAGCAACATAAGTCGCTATACATTCACGAGATTTGGAATGGTCTTATCATCCAAAATAATAATTATTTTCAATATCGTATGGCACTTCTCGGCATAGATGATTTTACTTGGTTATATTTTACGACTACAGAGTAGTATGTACAAATTTTAATTCATAAAAAGCTTACCAAAAAATGTGAAGTGTTCAGCGACTTACGTTGCTGACTGTACAACCATTTAACCCAATTTACGGCCTGTGATTTTGTTCTTAGGGGTGAATGAGTATGAAAGGAAAATGCCCATTTACTATGCAACACAGTATCGTTGATTATTGTGCCATGATGAATAATACTTTTTTGTGCAGAGAAAAAATATATTTTCAATAAACATATTATAATTGCGCCAGGCCCTGAGTTCTTGGAGAAATGAATTAAGTCGAATAAAAAATATTTTTTGTAGTCGAATCCGCGAAAAAAATGTAAAATCACTTTTTTATATAAATCTGTCACCCGGTTTAAAAGAGGAGAAAGTTTAAAGACAAACTATAAAAATAGTATAATGAATTTTAAGCAAAATCAGTATCAGTCCCACTGCAGGGCACGAGCCTCTTCTTCAAGAGTTAGGCCATATACTTACATGATCAATAAACCAATTTCATTTCATTACAAGCTCTATTTTAGCCAACTATTGGTCCAGCTATTTTACCAATATTCTCCAATATTATTTTATAATCCTAATCGGCTTAATATCTACCTACTTAATATAATTCATCTCATTTGAATACAAGATACGTTAGCAGAGCCCAAAACTGTGTGGGGTAAAGTTTTAATACTTCGTGGAATTCTGAAGCCGTTTCGTGTTAACATTGGAGTTTAGTTTTCATGAGGGCAACTTTATTTTCATAAATATGTTTAACTTGTATTTATGTAAATGTTGAATACACTTGTGGTTTTGACAATTTTGTTCATGCTAGATGAAGTTGTCAACTCATGTGAAATAAAATCAGGTTTGCAGGGTGAATGGCGGGATTAGAAATGTTGGATCATACTCAATATTTTGAAGAAACATGTGACCAAACAAATAAATACACCCAACAGTCTTATACATCGTTCTGACTCCACACTAAGATCAATTAAATCTTGTATCGTGGATATCAAAAACTACGAGAGACTCTGCGGTCTCATAAACACCCAACCCCGACGCAAATATTTGTGACTCACACAAACATATATCTCGGTGCTTGAATCGAACCCGCGACCTCTCGTTTCACAGTCAGCGTCTCACCAACTGCACCACAGAGGTTATCAAATACCAGAGAGTTATAAAAATACAATTCTATTTTTCTCCATCTCTTATTTTCTGTCGTTTGGAGAAAAATATACATCCAGCAAAGTAGTTAAGAACTTTCGTCCAGTTTTAGCAACGCAATATAATTGGTCCATCTGGTCTTCTCCAGAACATATCTGCTCTATTCTTTGTCCCCTTACCATACAATCTTTCTTATACTGAAAAATAAAAATGTTGTCAAATGACTTATTACATTACAACCGCAAATCTTCAATCCATCAATATTCCTCTAAGCTGTACACATCTGGATGTGTTCCAGCACAAGTATGATATATTGTCAGAAGTGGCAAGCATTTGTCTTGCTAAGTGACGTGAAGCGCGTTGAAATTTTATGCATTTGTAGATTATGGTTGATGTATTGCTTTGTCATTCGATGATGGCTTATTTGTTTAAGCTAAAGGTTATTTTAAATTTCAATTTAAAGTGTATGTGATGTCATACATAGTGGTTTGATGCCATGGAAGACGTGAAAGATAATTATTTTAAAATTAAGGACTAAAACCATAGCCTGGGGTCTTAGTTTATGATCGAATGTTCCGACGATGATTCGAATGTGCCTAGGTACTCCACAAAAAAATCGAATACTCTATCGTACGTTGTAACCATAGACTACTTTTGCAGTGACTGATAGGTATCGAAAGTATCAAAGTACAAACATTTGAACTTCGTTTTGTATAAATTATTAACCCCACAAATCACCATTGCCTTCATTCAATGTATATATTTATATATATGTAGATATATATTATGTTGTACGTATAATGTATGTATGTTCATTTTAATCTTAGTACAGTGTAGGTACACTTATTTAAATATTTTACCAATTTTTTTCTCCCCTATCTAAATGTAAATAAAACCTGCTGTACTCCATTTCTGCTTCACCCAAAGGTAGACTGTTAGAGAATGCCCCTGGCATTAAGTCCGCCTGTATACTGTTTGGTATATAAAGTTAATAAAATAAATAAAAATTCAAACCGTTTATTTATTTTTAAATCTTAAATAAAGAAGTTATATATACAAATCTAAGTATAATATATACAACACACAAGTAATCTAAGTATTGAGCCTACAGTCAAAACACATTAATAATCCGAATTACGTAACCGAAATATCAATGAGGTATCTTAATATAAATGGTTCATAAATTCCAAGAAATCATTTTCATTGAGCAAGATTTGGGACCCATCTAATATCAGTATTTGCGCGGCATCGGTAGGGAAAGTCCTTTATCAAGGACTATTAGATTAAAATATAATTTAAATCCAAGGCCACTCCTTGGCTAAACAAAGTTTAGATAATTAGGTTACGCTTAAGGTTGTTTGGTAATTGTTAAACCAATTTAAAATGTCTGTAGATAAAAAATATCTGATTTTAGAATATATAAGAATCTATAAAAGATGATAAATTAAAATAAAAACAGTGGCTTCATAAAAACACGAAAAATGAATTTATCAATGCCGGTGATATGTGTTTATTATTAATTAAGTTGACTGGCCAACAATATTGACAGCCTCCGTGGCGCAGTTGGTTAGACGCCGCCTGTGAAACGAGAGGCCGCGGGTTCGATCCCCGCACCGAGAGAAATGTTTGTGTAGCCCACAAATATTTCTTCCGGGTCTGGGTGTTTGTGAGACCGAAAAGTCTCTCGTAGTTCCTGATACCCACGACACAAGACTCGATCTTAGTGTGGGGTCAGGACTATGTATGTGACTGTTGGGTGTTATTTATTTATTATTTATATAATATAATATATATTTTGATTCCACTCCACAGCAGATAAATGTTACTTTTTTAACCAACTGGGACACCCTGTAAATGTATTATACAAATAAACCTTCCTCTTGAATCACTCTATATTTTAAAAGAAAACATCTAAATCCATTGCGTACTTTTAAAGATCTAAGCATACATAGAGACAGACAGACGGGAAACGACTTTCTTAGTGAAACGTGTTACAAAACATTTAAAGGTGCGAATTTATACGTAATATTATGATGTGCAAGTTTTAGTAAAATATCTACGTGTATAGTGATTTTTTGCGAACATCTAACTTATGCGTGTTAAATCACTGTTTATTTCTTAATAATACAGTGGTTACAGTTTACACTCTTAGTATGTAAAACGTACTCTGTGATTTACACATAACTATTTTTTTTTTCACAACGCACGCTCTTGTAAGATAACCGCCCCAATACCAATTGATACGAATTTAATTATTAATATATTTTTATATTTATACTACCCTTCATAAATTAAAATTTTTTGTTTTGCAAAGAATTATATGTGTATTTTAATCATATTTTGCTGAGACAACATGAGGCCATTTCCTGTTATTTACATTGCCTATATACACTAAAGCATATAGACAGCAATCTCAGCTATGTATCAAATGCATTACTTAAGTACAAAGAAAACCTTTTTCTTTTCCGCGTCTATCCTTTATCAATCCACTTACTACGGACACTTTGTTAGTATATCTTGCGGTTGGTATACGTACTTTATAGAAAAGGATTGAATGAGAAAACTTTTAGATTGTGGTGGTATATAAAATATATTTATAGTTAACTATTGTTTTTTAATTCCTGTGTTTTATATCTATGGTAAATTGTACCATGGTACGGAGCTGTGTGTGATCATGTGGGGTGGTAAACAGCAAGGGGAGGGTCTCGCGATTTGATACGATAACCCGCCCTTTATTAACTATACTATTTACTGGTGGTAGGCTCATAATATGTGCCACCCGTCAAACAGCAGTGTAAATGCACTGTTGTTGAAGGACAATGTAGCCAGAGTAACTACCGGACATCAGACTCGGGAAAACGTCTTCGAGTGCCGAAACAAACTTGTGTCCGAAGTTGAGTCCTTACTATCCAGAGTCTCGGATTGGAGCCGACACAACTTGGTCGAATTTAACGCCTCAAAAACACAAGTTTGCGCGTTTACCGCAAAAAAATCGCCTTTCGTCGTATCACCTCAGTTTCAAGGCACGCCTCTAATTGCCACAGCTAGTATCGGAATTCTTGGTGTCGAGATGTCGAGTGACGTTCAGTTCCGCGGTCACCTTGAAAGTAAGGCCAAATTGGCCTCAAAGAAGCTTGGTGTGCTCAACAGATCGAGGCGATATTTCACATCGCGTCGGGTCAACGTATGCAACTTTATAAGGCGCAGGTCCCGCCTCACGTGGAATATTGCTCCCATCTTTGGGCAGGGGCACCCCAGCACCAGCTTCTTCCTTTCGACCGCATTCAACGTCGGGCTGCTCGAACCATCGACGACCAGGTTCTCTCGGACCGGCTTGATCCTTTGGCTTTGCGTAGAGATGTAGCTTCGCTCTGCATTCTCTATCGCATTTACCACGGGGAATGTTCTCGAGAATTGTTCGGACTTATCCCTGCTGCAGAGTTCCGCCACCGTACAACACGACAAACTTCCAAATACCACCCACATCACCTTGGAGGTTGGAAATCTACCACAGTACGTTGTTCCCGGCACTTTCTCCCACGTACTACAAATCTGTGGAACCAGTTGCCAGCGGCATCATTCCTGAACAGATACGACCTGGCGACCTTCAAAAAACGAGCGTATACCCATCTCAAAGGCCACAACGCATCTCCATGCCCTATGGTGTTGCAGATGTTCATGGGCGGCGGTGTTCACTTACCATCAGGTGAACCGCATGCTCGTTTGCCCACTATAATATATAAAAAAAAAACTACCGGACATATTGAGGCTTAATATCGTATGACTCCAGGATGGCGAGCGCAGTGGAAGCCAAGTATTGTAATTCATGGTGTTGTTTGTTTTTGCTGCTGTTCATGAGCGGTCGCATCGCTTACCATCAGGCGAACGGCATGCTCGTCTCGCCATTCACTGCAATAAAAAATAGTCTATCTGCTCAGCACAGTAATATGCAGGAACGCCTTCCCCTAATTTATGAAAGTAAAAATGAAATTCAGCGGACAAACTGTATTTTCTCATTTTCCTCTTCATAGCATTATCAGGCACTGTCTTTTTAATTTTGATTATACTTAAGTGCCTAAAGTATGGAACACGGCGGAACAGCGCCGAACATTAGTTTGTATAAAAATATCAATGATGTAAACATATTTATCTTCATTTTACGGCTGCTCTTTGCAAAACACGATGGTCGTGAAAAGCTGAATGGATCTGTCAAAATTTTTATACAATCCTGATGTCCTCTTTAGATATTTGAATAAATCTGAATAACTGTGTTTAAGAACTATTGATTAAAATGAAATAACAATTGCATTCCATCGTCAGGACTTATAAAAACCTAAACTGCAGTGGCACCGTTGATATTTTCCATGTGGACAGTGTTCTTAAAGTTCGACATAATATGTCGAACTTTAAGAACACTGAACTTTAAGTTTAAGAACTTTAAGTACACATATTATGTGTAACACCATATTTTAAAATTAACAATATTTCCTATAATGATTCAAGTACTAATTTAATGCTCCCTTAGATTTCATTTTATGTTTTTTTTTATTTTAACTATATTACATTGTTCCAATATTATACCATTTAAGACTATCTCATCACTTGGCACAATACTTATATATAAAATAACATGTAATTTTATCGTTGGCGCACCCATGGTGTGCCCATTTAATGAATAAATAAACAAGTTCGATCTTCAACTTTCTCGACATTACACCGTTCCCATTATACATTCCTTCATGGCTACACAGTCAATCTTGCGACCATGACCTATAGCCCTAAATTCTGTGCCACTAATGAACATAAAACCTTTATTACGCCAAAAGTTCGACAAGTAAAATCAAACAAATTCTTCGAAAATAAGGTCATTAGCCACGCGTTATCGCATGCACCGAAATCATTATTTGACAATAACTCGACGGAATAATACCGGAGCAGTTTCTTTCACGATAAGGGCTATTAGCTGTGTTGTTTATCATACTTTTTCGTTTATGTTGTAACGCGAACCGCGCTTGATACGGTTCGGGTGGCTAAGTTACAAGATTTAGCGGAGTATTTGAGGAGTTATCTTGTTGAAGTATCTCATCAATCTTTGTATGACTTCATTTTTTTTGCTGCTTTAAATGGCGAGACGGGCGTGCCGTTCGCCTGATGGTAAGCGGTCCGACCGCTTAACAGGAGGAATAGGATACACCAGGAAAAATAAACAGGAAATAGTTTCAACCAAGAACCCTTCAACAACATGTAAATCTTCATAGCTTCTTTAACCCGGCAATTCAGTATACAAAATGCACTCTATGATGATGATGAGGCATTCCCTTCACCATGTAACACTTTTTGTTAAAAATATATCATCAATTTCACAGTTATATACACCAGGCACCCACTATAGCTTCTAAATAAAAAGCTGAAGAGTTTGATTGTTACCTCTAATCTTAGGAAATACTGTATCGATTTGAAGAAATATTTTTCTGTTGGATAAGTAATTTATCGAAGAATGTTAACGGGTCTATATCATTACGCTAAGATCTACTGAAGGGAAGCAGTAGTGAAAAATGTAGCACATACGAGGAAATTTTATTTTTATTTAGTCGTCCGATTGGTCGATATTCTAAATTGATAGTCGGTATCGAACATTTTGGCCGCCATTTTGAAATGTGTATCTGCACCCGAACTGCTGAACTTTGATAAAATGTATTTGAAACTATAAAATACAATATTCAGGAGAGGTTTCGGCGCAGGCACGTTCTTGGCCCGCGGAGGCTTAGAGCTAGGTTTAACGGCTGCTCTTGCACAAACAAACGATGCCTCAATTTAAAGCCCTCTGGAGGAGAAGTAAACGTGTGCTGTATTATGTAATCCATATTAAGGAAGAGGAATACAGAAAATATTGATGTGCATATTAATACATATGTCACACTAGTGTGTATCTGTGTTTACCACCCAAACTCGATATTTAAAAAATAATAAAACAAATTGTCGCGTTTCTTTGGGAAATTAGTTACATTTTGTTTGTAATTACTAAAACTACCACCTGGCTTCGTTTTCGGTAGCAGTCTTGATATACCCTGTTTAACGCAAAATCTGGAATGGAATACCCATGAATGTGTGTTGTCTTCCTGGTTCAATGTATGGTAATAACGCTGAGGTCGCGGGATCGAATCTTGGGTTGTGCAAAGTGATATTGGATGTATTCATTCATAACCCGGAATTAGGCATTTGTGCCCGATATGGCGATAGGCTCGTCCTATGACATCGAGAGACCGAACTCAAAAAGCAAAACAGGGCTTTCCTGGTAGCACCTTTGCTTAATCCTTCTAGTAAAATGGCGTGAGTTTATGTACGTACATATGTATTATAAAAATATTATATATTATAAATCCCTACTCTCCAAAGTCTTGGAGCGAGTTATAAACACTCAGCTCCTGAGGTATCTTGAGGATCGCCAGTTAATTAGTGACCGCCAGTACGGTTTCCGTCACGGTCGCTCGGCTGGTGATCTTCTTGTGTACCTCACGCACCGTTGGGCGGAGGCTTTGGAGAGTGGGGGTGAGGCGATTGCGGTCGGCCTTGACATTGCGAAGGCGTTCGACCGAGTGTGGCATCGCGCCCTTCTGGCGAAGCTACCTGCGTATGGAATTCCCGAGGGGCTCTGCAAATGGATCGCCAGCTTTTTGGATGGTCGGAGCATAAGAGTCGTAGTGGACGGCTGTTGCTCCGAGACCAAGACCATTAATGCTGGTGTTCCACAAGGATCGGTGCTATCGCCGACACTCTTTATCCTGCATATCAATGACATGTTGTCCATTGATAGCATGCATTGTTATGCAGATGATAGTACGAGTGACGCGCGGTACATCGGCCAACGGAGCCACTCTCGGGATTCCATTATGGAAAGACGGAGTCAACTTGTGTCTGAAGTCGAGAGCTCTCTGGGGCGGGCCTCCGAATGGGGTGAATTGAACCTAGTTCAATTTAACCCTTCGAAGACACAAGTTTGCGTGTTCACTGCGAAGAAGGACCCCTTTGTCATGGCGCCGCAATTCCAAGGAGTTACTCTCCAAGGATCCGAGAGTATTGGAATCCTTGGCATCGAAATCTCAAGCAAGGTCGAGTTTAGGAGTCATTTGGAGGACAAAGCCAAACTGGCGAGCAAGAAGTTGGGAATCCTGAACAGAGCCAAGCGGTACTTTACGTCGGGTCATAGATTGACGCTTTACAAAGCGCAAATCCGGCCCCACGTGGAGTACTGCTCCCACCTCTGGGCAGGTGCCCCAAAATACCAGCTCGACCCACTTGACTCCTTGCAGCGACGAGCTTGTCGAATAGTCAATGATCCCGATCTCACGGACAAATTGGAACCGTTAGGACTGCGGAGAGACTTCGGATCTCTCTGTGTGTTCTATCGTTTGTTCCATGGGGAGTGCTCCGAGGAGTTGTTTGAGTTGGTACCACCGTCGCCTATGTACCATCGCACCACACGTTTCCGCAGTAGAGTTCATTCCCACCACCTGGAGGCGTACCGTTCCCGAACGGTACGTTTCCAGCGTTCTTTTCTACCACGTACGTGCAAGCTCTGGAATGAACTCCCTGCATCGGTGTTTCCTCAGCGCTATGACCTGTCCTTCTTCAAACGAGGTTTAAGGAGAGTACTTTCCTCGAGGTAGGCAGCGACTTTGTTGTGCTGGTCCCCTGGCACTACGGAGGTCCATGAGCAGCGGTAGCCGCTTACCATCAGGCGAGCCGCTAGCTCGTCTGCCAACAAGGCAATAAAAAAAAAAAAAAAAATATGGAGATTTGCGCCCAAATACTGGAACGCAACTTAAATATAAATGGCGCTTAACTACGTTAATCCCGATTAAATGTACTGGCTAAGTGGGCCGTGCGCTGTTAAGAGCAACTTATTATTTGAATGGCGTTCCAGTATTCGGGCGTTAGATTTTTATTATGAAACATGAATTTTCTGAGTATTAATGAATTTTCGACTGTTCAAAACAAACTAACAAATTTTATTTACAAACTTATATGAGTATCATATACATATGTACTACAGTATAAACAAAATTGACCTGGTGTCAGTATATTGGATGTACAAAGGTTTATTCCGGTAGACACGGTTTGCAGCCATTTATAACCTATTGAATACGGCTGCTGTGCTCCGATTGCGTAAACTACGTTCTTTTGGCGTCGCTTTTCAATGGTAAATTCTTTTATATGCGTCGTGGTGTTGTACATTTTAAATAAACGAGTGATAGTGCAGTGGAGAGGATGTTATGATTAATATGTAAATTGCGGGTTCAAGCTCAGGGTATTTTGAGGTATTAACTGCTGTATGTATTGTTAATTAATTAATAAATAATAATAATAATAACACCCAACAGTCACATACATAGTCCTGACCCCACACTAAGATCGAGTCTTGTGTCGTGGGTATCAGGAACTACGTGAGACTTTTCGGTCTCACAAACACCCAGACCCGGAAGAAATATTTGTGGGCCGCACAAACATTTCTCTCGGTGCGGGGATCGATCCCGCGGCCTCTCGTTTCACAGGCGGCGTCTAACCAACTGCGCCACGGAGGCTGTCAAATTATATTGGTTACTTTACCTGTAAAGTAAATACAATACTCGTAGCTCAATAAATCCCTACTAATATTATAAATATGAATGTAAGTTTGTTTTTTACGCTTTCACGCAAAAACTAGTTAACCGATCATCATGAAACTTTACACATTATTCTTCGAGGTATTGGAAGTAAAAGTATCCTATGTATACTTTTTTTGAAAGATAGAATTGGTCGAAATGGAACATTTTGGCCGCCATTTTGAGAAGTGTATATGCACCCGGGTGGAGCCAGGCCGGACCGCTAGTAAATAATAAACTCGTCCAAAAATCACATAATCGTGATAATCCTGAGCCCACACGAAGATCTCATGGGTATCATGTTCGTTCTCACAAACATTCAGATCCGAAATAAATACCTGATCACACAAATATTTATCTCGGTGCGTAGATTGAACCCGCGACCTCACGTGTCGCAGCCGTCGTCTAACCAACTGCGCCACAGAAGCTGTCAAGTAGAAGTACACCTTCTATTTGTTTTCTTTCTAAGCAATTCCTTAGAAAATTAAAATTAAATTAAGGTCAACAAGAGACTCGTGGAAATTGGGTTAAGTGTAAATTTTTTGCATACCCCTGCTGATTCGGGGTAGTAAAAATTGCAAGGTGCATAAGCAGGATAATTAAAAACCCACACACTAAAATGAAAGATTATAATGAGCTATAAATATAGAGATCGCATTTATAGCCATTGATTACTATACAAACGGTTTTTAATGCCTTTTGTCTGTTTTTTTTAGATTGTGCTATAACTGAAAAAGATTATTGTGTCCCAGTTTAAAGGACATTGTAACCAGAGTAACTACTGAATATTGAGACTTAATTTTATATCTTAGCATAGCGAGCGCAGTGGAATACCAACCATTGCTTTGTAATTTAAGGTGTTGTTTGGTTTTGCTACTGTTCATGAGCGGTTATATCGCTTACCATCAGGCGAACGGTAAACTCGTCTCGCCATTAATACGCAATAAAAAAAAATTGAAAATAAACATCCTGAAGTATTTCCACGTCTATCGCTAATTCTCGTCAATCGCCCCACTCTCAGTGTACCAGTGCCCCATTTCCGAGCGAGGGCAACCAAAATGCGTGTCGCTCAAAATTAAAAAAAGCAAATAAAAAAGTATAGTAATAATTTCGTGCAATGTTCAGCCATTTACGGCCAGATAAGTATATTTTCATTTATAATTTCACTAATAATTAAGTTTGTATTTTATGCGCCAGTAATTTTTAATAAGAAATATTATAATACCACGCAATGTGTTGTTTTTCTTGGAGAAATGTACCATTTTAAGATGTTCACAAAATAATGACACCGAATGATAAATAAAATATTTCTTGCATCCAAAAACTATCATTATTTAGATTTAGTCACTTTTTTCTATTACCACCTGGTTTACAGACCAGTTTTCGCCAGATAAGAAACTCTAGCGTTGATCTTTCAAAACAAGTTTCCAATACAGTGATCATACAAGACTTGCAATTTAGCAAAATAGTTAGTAGAGTTAGATTCTGTATTAATCTCTTTCATTTTAATTTCTTGGCCCGACCATGTGCCAAGCATCTTATGTAATATGGAATAATAAGATCGAGTTCTGTGTTTGTTTGTGTCTACCTTATTATCTCTAATACTAACTTAAACAAGTTTACTAGTGATATTTATAAATCTCTTTGCATCTGATAGCTCAGTTCTCGATGAAGGCTATTTAAAATTATGCCACGACATTTAGGAACCGAACAAAAATGTAATATACGTATAAAAATATTTATACAATCAACGTAATTACTATCCAAATACGCAGTAAAATTGTAGTACTTTACCAGGATTTAAAAGAAAACTCTTTTTTACACTATGGCAGAACCGCTCTGTTGTGAGTCATAACTCAGCATAAATGGGGCTTGTGCGGGGTGGCGCCACTGTCTCACATGAGATCGACCAGAAGCGATATCTTTCCTGCCGTGTTTCGTTAGGTGAGTGAGATTGCAGGATGCCCAATACGCATTTCCTCTTCCCTCTCTCGATTTAAGTATGATCCAAAATTTGTGGATGTTCATGGGCGGCAGTGATCACTTACCATTAGGTGATCTGTTTTCTTTACCCATCCTAAAAAACAACAAAAAAAATTGGCAACACTATGGCTACTATTTTAAAATTTACTACTCGGGGTACAAGTACAACCGCTTTTCCAAGTCTCAATGCAATTTACTTTTATGGAGAAAAAATCTTATGGACCCCTGCCAATTTGAACAAGGTAGAGCAATCTTTAAAGGCGCGTGCCAGATCCAAATAATTGACTGGTTTTTCACAGTTGGCATAAAGAATCGTCAGCAGTAAATGAAATTGCTTTAAATAACATATATTTTTATGGTATTTCTATTCAGCATGCCAATAATACTGGTCTATGTAAGTTATTTTAATGAAAACTGGCATCCAGGTTAATGGACTTCACATTATAATATCTTTGAGTAGGTATTATTGTGAACTGTAAATTTTTCAGATTACGTCACGATGTTTTACACACATATGCAATTGGTTACGCGTAACATAAAAAAGTTTAAAAGAAGTTACCTATTTGATTTTTGTATTGCTCAGCATTCATTTTGATCATTACATTTTCTATCTTATGTCTCAGGATTAGGGGAGAGTGCAGTAGCACGCATGGCTTAGTAATAATTAGTGATACTACTATTGTTTAAATGCGGAAGGCATAACGCTAAACACTGGCCAAACAAACTGCTCATCTTGTCTTCCCTAGTAAAAAACAACAAATAATTTTTAAATGCTACGTTGCTCTCAACAAAATACATTAACCTAACAAACTCAAACGTAACTAACCCCGGACCATATTACATCCGCATAAAAAAAATCTTAAAAATCCGCAAACGAAGAAAAAAAACCGACAATAGTCGAGAGCAACAAATGTTTTTCATCCATGTTCATTTATTCAACGTCGTTCCGAGTTTGCCCTGGCAATGTGCCAAACGATCTGGCAACATCGAGTGCAACGCTCGCAATTTTAAGCACGCCATTGTAACACTGGTCACGTACAATTTACTAATTTTTTTAACAGGCAACCCTGGCTGCGACGAGCTAAATGGGTTTTTGGCGGGAATTGTGACGTTTCGCATCTACAGATAACTTTTATTGTTTGAAAATATTTTCCTAATAAGTTTTAGCTTGTGCAGTTGTAGTTTAGTAAACTTAGCTGCTTTTATTTACTTGAAAGGGTATTAACCGATTAAATTTTATAAATAATTGTGTTAGCTCATACGACAATACTTAAACGCACAATATTCAAGAGATTTCACAAAGAATGGTGGATGCAAATGAAATATTTAAATTAATTTTATTATTAAAACAAATTATAGACCTACATTTAACAATGGACATGTCATTGCAATTGAGGATGATTATAATAGCAGTTGAAACAAAAGAGAAGTAATTAAAGTTACTGAAATTTGGTCATATTTCTATATTGCTCATCCCAAATATCTTACGAATTATTAATACGATATTACCCTAATATGCCAAAAAATGAAATCTTACATAAAACCATCATAACAATCCGTTCAAAAACGCATCAAGCCGAAAGATTTGATGAAAAGCGCCAAGTTAAAAGGAACTTTGAGCTACTGTGGTATTTAAATTTAGATATCTGAGCCATTAGCGTCGTCTGGCGGTATTCTTATCTCGTCGGAGGGCTCTTGGAACTACTTTTGAGGTCGGTGGCATGCCCCGACGTACGTGATGTGGAATCTTTCTGCATTCGCTTAGATTCGTATGCATTTATCTATACTAATATTTAAGCTGAAAGGATTGTTGTTTGAACTCGCTAATCTCAACAACTACTGGATGAAATTTAACATTGATTTTAGTGTTGTATAGTACGTTCATGGAGGATGGCTATATTATATTAGGGTGGACCCAAAAAAAATACTAACTAGGAGCTCATATTCAGCGTATTTTTTTAAAGATACTTGGTAACCAATTTTTCAGTTTTACCAGTAAAAAAGTAATATTAACCGACTCTAGACTAGATATATGTGTATATTATATATAATATCACGCTATGACTATTAAATAAATATACATAAATAAACCCAACAGTCACATACATAGTCCTGACCCCACACTAAGATCGAGTCTTGTGTCGTGGATATCAGGAACTACGAGAGACTTTTTGGTCTCATAAACACCCAGAACCGAAAGAAATATTTTTGTACCGCACAAACATTTCTCTCGGTGCGGGGATCGAACCCGCGGCCTCTCGTTTCACTGGCGGCATCTAACCGCCTGCGCTCGGAGCCTGTCAAAATTATTACACGCTTCTAATAACAATATTAGCATTCATAAAAACGTTGCAAAACAGATTCTCCGCCAAAAATATTTTGCAATCATTCGAAACGGGGCCAAGCCGCTAGTTATAATAAATAAGACTGGCAGTAGCATGTAAAAATATACCGTTCCATGTTAGATATAGCATTAAGGGAAATGGAAGTTTTTGTAGCATGTTCGTTTCCGCTTGGATGTCAACCATTAAACATTATAGTTACGATTTACAAATACGTCAAAGATGTCCCGTAATCCTGTTATATTAATCTAATCAAATAAGGATTGAATAATCATGAAGTTCAGCGAAAATTAAGACCTTTCATTGCAAGGTATTCAAGACTGGTGGTAGGTCTCTCATATGTGAGAGAACATCTGGGTAGGTACCACCGCAATGTCTATTTCTCCCGTGAAACAACACTGCGTAAATGCACTGTTGTGTTTCGGATTGAAGGACATTGTAGCCAGAGCAACTACTGGACATATTGAGACTTAACATCTTATGTCTCAGGATGACGAGCGTAGTGGAATGTTGCTACTGTTTATGAGCGGTCGTATTGCTTACCATCAGGCCAACGGCTTGCTCGTCTCGTCATTCATTACAATAAAAAAAAAAGGAATGGCAACACGAGAAATCCATTCTCTGATGGTAAACGATATGACCGCTCCTGGACAGAAGAAAAACCAAACAACACCATGAATTACAAAGCAATGTTTGGCATTCAAACGCACACAATCCTATGACACAAAATGTTAACTCTAAATATGTCCAGTTACTCTAAATATAATCCTTCAAACCGGAGTACTTTGCTGTTTGGCTGGAGAAATAGACATTGCGGTGGTACCTGGGTAGGAACCCAGGCGGCCTCTCACATATAAGAGACCTACCACCAGTTAAGGATATCTGGAATCGAATCTTATATCAAAATCTCGATAACATGTCTCGTAGTATTTCAAAATTTCATCCCAGCGACTCGGTATAGTTGTCACACGGGCGCAATCGGGACAATCTACTAGTATGACGTTATGTATTCTCCCTTCTTTCCTCTCACAAAAAATTTGTACGTCATCTTTTCCTCCATAAATCTAATAATCTATTTGAGCTCGCGTGTCCTGCTTTTCCTTGATCATAAATAAACTAGTAATTTACTATCATTTGTATTCCGAGTAGCTTAGTAAAATAATATAGATCAGTGAAGAGGATTTTTTTTTTTCAATGTCTAGTTGAAATTGCCTATTCGAATCCGTCTGGATCGAATATTAAGAAGAAAAGAATCAGAGATGATATCGACCTTGGTACATAGTGGTTAATGACCCATGATAGGGGACTCTATAATTAGTGTGCGGAGTTTCGGGCCCATCGTATGTATATTATGCAGTAATCCTGACAACCTAAAAGACCTTGCGTCAGTGGAACTTCTATCTCAACTGCACTGCACTTCCCTTCACCGTATTGTTGTTAATTGGTCGTGCCAATAACAAAAATACGCTCAGTTACATACATAGTCCTGACACCTCATTAAGATTAAGTCGTCTATCAAAAACTACGAGAGACTTTTCGTTGCCACAAACACTCAGACCCAAAACAAATACCTGTGTATCCTGTACTATATTATATCATTTATTTATGTATATTATATCTTGTATTTATGTATTTCATATTTTATATTTGTGTAGGTACTAGTATATGTATTGAGTATATATCCTCGATTTACGTCTCAACCCATTTTTATGCACGTTCTGAATTTATCTCTCCACCACCTGAAGGTTGGCTGTTAGAAAATGCCTTTGGCATTTAGCCCCGCATGTATACTATTTGTATATGAAGTATCAAATAAATAAAATAAAATACAAACATTTGTGAACCCACTGTCTCTCGTATCACAGTCGTTGTCTAACCAACTGCGCCACAAAGGCTGATGATTAGTTTGTATTAACCCATAAACCTTGAGCCATTCAATTGATTTATTTTAAGCGTGGTAAAAATAACCTTAACGAAGTCTGTTCGTTTATTCAGTGCAACAATTTGCACTGGAAGCCAGATTTACTCGATACTAAACTTTAACACGATACAAAGGTACTGGAAACTACGGTTCAGCTATTAGTTTACGTACGCTGATGCTCTAAGCTGGAAAAAAAACTGATATTGGAAATGCGAGTTTTATAGGTCCAGCAAACGAGCAAATAGGTTATATGATGTGTCTGTACACATTTGTGTACACCGCTCATGAACATCCACAGCGCTTCGATCATAGATGTGTTGCCGGAATATCTAATTTGGAAGGGAGTGGGAAGGAAAAAGGAAGAAGTGGGAAAGGATTTTGAGCATCTGCCATGTGAGTTTGTTTAAAATAATATTAAATAACAGCCTACGTAGCGCAGTTGGTTAGACGCCTGCTATGAAACGACAGGCCGCGGGTTTGATAACCACACCGAGTCAAATGTTTGTGAAGCACACAAGTATTTGTCTCGGGTCTGGGTGTTTGTGAGAACGAAGAGTCTGTCGTAGTTTCTGATACCCACGACACAAGACGTAACTGGGGCCCTACTCTGTATATCCGAAACGAAGTTCGAATCTTCGGACGATCGAAGTTTCTGACGATACGAATGTACCTACTCTGTAAATGTTCGAATTCATATTACGTATATCGTAACCATAAGTCTATAGTTACGACCATAAGTCATTAACGACCATAAGTATATGTTGGTACATTCGTATCGTATATAAAATTCGATCATCCGAAGATTCGAACTTCGTTTCGGATTTACAGAGTAGGGCCCCTGACCTTAATGTGGGGCCCGGCCTATATGTGTGACTATTGGGTGTATTTATTTATTTATTATTTATATCACAATAACAAAAACACACAAAGCGAAACATGGATCTCCTGTTAACACCTCTGCCTACTCGTCACGATAATTCTAAAAACATAAAACAATCTTTTATTTTTCAAGCAAATTCATAGTAAGCCGGATCCACGTCAAGTCTCCTCTTCCTTTCGAGTTCTTTAAGTAGCCGTATCACGTCTCGGACATCAACATCAAGTCTAGCCACCTTCTCATACATCTTTACATGAAAATGAATAGTTAGCATCGTCGCGTAATGTTTTTTGAACATCGAGTAAATGTCCCTCTGCTGTTGCTTCAACTGCCGAAGCTTAGCGAAGCAGTACCCAATCTTATATCGGATATCGTCTTTATATTTGATCCTCATCAGCTGCGAATATGGCAGCTTGTATCGCGTTTCGTACACGTAATGTTGCATCACGGCCAACAGTTTCCTTTTCGCTAAGTAAATTGCTGTTGTATTCTCGTAGTAAAGGTACATCTCTCGCAAAGGCTGTTTTGGAGCCTGAGGCATATTTCTACGAATCTCGTCGAATCTTTTAGTTAGCATTGCGGGATCATCGGCATTGTTTTTAAAATCAGGTACTGGATTGGTGTCGTCGGCTAGTAGGCGTGCCAAGTTCAAATTCATTCTCCTTTTGATTATATCGTTCTTTGTTATATCTGGAATCGGTTTCTTTGTGGTGTGTTTCGTCAAAGGACCGACAGTTGTTGTGCTAATTTTTTGCAGTCTGTTTTTTATTTTAGTGAGTTTTGATTTTCCACCTTTTGTAGCCGGTAATAGATACTTATGTGTTGTTACATTGTAAACACCGCCAATCATTGATTCGAAAATTTTATCTGCGTCCATGTCAAAAACTTTAAAGCTGCAGCAAAATGGAATACTAAGAACTAAAAGAACGCGATACATTAGCTGAAACTGGAATAAGATGAACAAACACTGAAAATATAAAACTTTTGTACTTCCCCCAAAATCAATCCTCAACTATTTATACAAAACGCTGAATTAAGCAAAGGATTTACAATGATATCGTAAGCACACAATTCACAAAATGTTATTGCCGAGAACAATATCTGAGCATTTCTATAGGACCATAATCATTAACAGAACAGTAAACATTTTACGAGTACGTTCCAACGGCATTAGAGGTTTAATGGTCGCTGATAAGGAATTATTCTCATATAATTCAGATTTTCTACAGCGCACGAGGTATAAATTGTTTATAATCCTCTTATTTAGGTGAGGAACGGTTCTATACTAAAGTGTCTTATCGTTGTAGTGTACGATTATTCAATCAATCATAACCTTCGTTTTGGATAGATATTTGGCGATTTGCTGCCAATGGTGATGAAGTTTGGTTGTTTGAGAATACATACTAATATAATTCATTTATTTTCTACTGGTGCGTGGGATTTGGAACTAAACAAAATATTAAAAAAAATAATTAAACGCTTTGTTTGTGATATGTTTTCCTAATATAAACAACAAGCATTTATATTTGTAATCTAATAGTATTAGAACGTTCAATATAATCAAATGTTAAACTTTTCCTAGGTACCTATTATAGGTATTTTGAAAACACATGACATCGACCGATATTACAGTTTTCATTACCAATTAAATGTTTGACATTAATAAGATTGTACCTCCGAGCTCTAAGTGTGCTAATGGGAATAAATCAAATTCAACAATATTAGTTAGCCAGAAAATTTGCTAAAAAATTTATTTATTTTATTTTATTTATTTATTCCACATACTTACTACTATTTACAGGTTACACCTAATACAGTAGAGTAGCACATATTACATTCTTATATAGGTAATAATACAACTAATTAATACTAATCAGTACAGTAGCGGCCTCTGTGAACTCTGTTAGTGAGCATGCGAACAAATCGAGCTGGCAGGACACCGCGTTGAGCAGACGCAGCGAATAGTATATCAAATAAAATTGTAAAATAAAGTAAAGCTAAAAAAAAAAAATAGCATTTGAAGCAACCATTTCAAATTCCGGTATACGTTAAAATCATCAAGAAAGCAAAAGAAGTACTAATCCACGTGGAGGTGTCGAAATCCATGGAGTCATAGCTGTGTTGGCAGTTGGTGCAAAACTGTCGGGTACGAATGCACACCGACATCCGGGCGACGTGGAAAGTGCTCGCCACTAATAGCTGCAAAAAGAACATTGATACCTCAGCGTTGGTTCTGATTGATCGGTGTTTTAAGGCTTGAGTAATAATGGAAATGAAAATTGGTGTGCGTGAAACTATGAAATAGTTTGGATTCCTTGAGCAGTGATTTTAATTTTAATAGATTCTAACATTGGGATCTGAACTGTGAATAATTATTTGCGATACACATCAACTCAAGAAAAATCTTTTATCATAAAGGTTATGACGTAAAAAAATCTTATTGAATTTGCTTCAAGCTATAATAAAATCCTAAAAAAAAATTAATTTGCAAAATGCATGAAAAATTATGTTGAAGTCCATATTGGCGTAAAATAAAACTACGTAGACGAAAAATTTTATCTTTAAACATAAAAATGAATCAATTTTTAGAAAAGTATTAGCAAGCAAACAGTTTTATATTTTCAGTTAGCAACTGCGAGGTGTACGAACGAATTTTGTTATTTCGTTTGCCCTGATCTTAAAAAGAAAATCGGAAGTAAAATCCGATATATATTTGACATTGTGAAATTCCGAACGTTTCTGGTTGAGGAAAAAGAGAAAATTTTTCCAATCCAACAACTTTGTTTATTAAAAAAATATTATAAATTGAGTAACCTTTGATAAACTGCCTTTAAATCTGTATTAGCTAGTCGTATTAACGCTTTATCTATAAGAAGTCTAAAAATATTACATAATCACTAGCACCATGTAATTTGCATTCAATTGTAATTTACATATATTATGTATAATACGCGAGTACTAAGTCTTTGCGAAATAATACAATACAGAGGCTAAAAGATAATTTGTAACCTAATAATAATAGCATATTTATAGTGTAACATGTTCTTTCTTTATGGAAATTTTGCAATAATTAACAAACACAATCTAATTTCTAATTTTTAATATAATTTATAAAAAATGCTCATAACTAGGTAAAAGAAAAGGTTGAAAAACACGTAAGCTAATGTTCATAACTTCAACGAAACGATTGCATAGCATGTGATTGAATATTAATGAGTTTGAATAACGCCAACTACAAATAAGCCAACATTATCTAACTATAAGGATTTATACAGCTCATTTATTTTCTCATTAGTAATATTTTATTCAGAAGCCAAAATAGGTACGTTGATAGTCAAATCGTCTTTTGGCGTATTCTTAAAATCACCGCGGTTGTAATAATCTTCAATTTCTTGCAACGTCTTATATTTAGTTTCTGGGACGTACTTCCAAATTAGGAAATATCCTACAGCGGCTAAAACAAAATAAAGAGCATATGCACCCCAGACATTTATTTGCTCAAACAAGTAGGGTGCAGTTTTGACTGATATTGTATGAAGAGTACACACAGTAATTAAAAATATTGCACCACCTAAGCCTCTATGCTTTACTGGAATTAATTCAGTAGACACACTAAATATGGCAAATGATAATCCTGAAATATTGGACATTATAGAACCTAAAAAACAGTATAGAAATAGCATCGAGCCTTTCTGCAACATCCCTGCGCTGTTCAAATAAGTCACTATGCAAAGAAGTAGTGTAAAAATCACACTTGATGCACCACCAAATAAAAATATTTGTTTGTTTCTACAATGTTTCTCTAAAATTATAGATATGATGGAAGATATAGCTATGGTTCCGTCTAGCAACACTACATGAGAGAGAGAATTAGTCGCACCAGTCATTGATTCGATCATTTGAATCCCATAAATAAAAGTAACGTAAATACCACTCCCATAAAACGTCATTATTAATAACAGCACATAAGTCATGGGCAGATAAAAATCTCTCTTCGTTACTTTTTCAAAAAATTGCCTTACAACTTTTTGTCTCTTGATCCTAACCTTAACTCCTACCTCTTCTAAAACTTCCTTTTGCGCAGCGATTAATTCATCCACCTCTTTTTTGGTATCTTCGCTATTACCTCTAAGCCACATAAATATTCGTTCGCATTTATCAAAATCACCTTTTACAGCTAACCAAAAAGGAGAATCAGGCCACATAAGACTCATCAGTAGTGCAATAGTAATCGGAACACACATAACAATACCAACAGTTTTATAATTCAAAAAATGGCCCACAGTTGTTACTATTATTAGTCCAGCCGCTTGGAAGATACCGAATAATAGCATCGCTAAACTCCGGGATTTTGGATTTATCATTTCGCTGACGGTGACTAAACTGACGATCACTATGCTGTTGCTACCGAGGCCGTGGAATGATGCCCCAATAATGACGATAGCAGCATTCTTGGCAATGATGATGAGAATCCAACCGCTTATGATAATTAGACTGCTTATTATGAAGGCAAATTTACGGCCCTTCCACTGCATTAGAGGTGTCATGAAGATGCTTAGAATTCCAGCCAAGCCGTAGACTGAACCTGCAAAATAAATACGAGGACTTTCAAAATATTATTTTCATTATTAAAATAAAATAAAGTAATTTAACAGGCTTTATAAATATCAAAAGAATCCGTCAAATACAAAGGATAAGAAATATTAAACTCCTTTAAATTAAATGTGCAGAGACATTGATTTCCCGTAATGGCATAGTTTTACTGATGGTAGGTCTCTCATATGTGAGAGGCCATCTGGGTAGATACCACCGCAATGTCTATTTCTCCCGTAAAACAACACTGCTTAAATGCACTGTTGTGTTTCGGATTGAAGGACATTGTAGCCAGAGCAACTACTGGACATATTGAGACTTAACATCTTATGTCTCAGGATGGCGAGCGCAGTGGAATGTTGCTACTGTTTATGAGCGGTCGTATCGCTTACCATCAGGTGAACGGCTTGCTCATCTCGCCATTTACTGCAATAAAAAAACATTATACGGTAGGTAAAAACTTTAGCAAGTGCTTTAAAAAACAGAAAAAATTGGCGTAGTAAATAAAACACCAATTTTGACAAAAATAAATATCCGAATTAATAAAAAAGAGTACTACAATTACCAATCCATGAAGAGGTATCCAAATCCATAGCCATATTGGGGTCTGCTGGCAATTGTTGCAACAAAACTAGCGGATACGCGACGAGAGTGCCCACTGAAAGACCAGCGAGATGTGAAGTGCTCGCCACTAATAACTGCAAAATGAAGCTGCCTTAATCTCCACTCCTTAGCCTTTCTAAGTTTTATCTATATTTGGTGACTGAATTTCATTAAACTCAACTATGTATGTATGCCCCTAAATCTTAAATTAGCAGATTCGATTACGTTTATAAGATAATCGTGCTTTTATTAACTGTTCACCAATTTAGAATGTTACTGCAATACTCATGAACCACGCCAGCGGCTGTAGGTATAAAAATTAAATGATATCAAAAAAATTGTTCCTGATCGGTTCTAAAAGAATGCGTATTAATAAAATAAATAAAATAAAACTCATTTATTTCAGATAAACAGACCAATACAAAATTACTCAAACAGAATATACAAAAATCAAAATAAGAATAGAAATATCACAAAAATACAATTATTATTAAAATATGTGCAACTGATCCTCGATTAATCTCGGTAGCAGACCAATTAGCTATTTACAAATTATAATCGCTGTCATGAAAAGTTATGAAGAAATGTAAATACATTAAGCTACCATAGAAATTATATATTTTTTATCAAAATACTTACTTGTCTGTAATAAGGAGTACATTTCTCCATTTCGAATTCAAATTAATTTAAAATATCAGACGTGCCTTACATAATTTCTGACAAAGGTATACTAATAAATAAATGACACAACGAGTCCCAAATAACCTCGCTTTTATAAAGGAAGTTGGCAAAGTATCGGTAAATTGATAAACTCCAGTCAATTTCAGAGTTCGAAGACACAATAAACAGGTTTATTTGTTATTTATCTGTGTACTTGTGAAGGGCAACAGAATGTATAATTTTATGATAAACTTGGAGACGTGACTGCCATTTTCTTACTAACCCTCCAAAAATTCAAATCAATACTTGTACCTCACAGTTAGAAGGTTTTATGATTGGTTGAAGTACAGCTAGAACAGGTGATACAAAAGTAACAAAATGTGACTTTAATCCGTTTTTATAATTTGATACTTTTGCTACGATATTCGTGAGCAGTCGTAAAGCGATTACCACGTATGAAAGTAGAAAAGCTAGCCTAGTGGCATACACTAAAATGGACTTCAGTCTGTGTATATTCTGTGTCAATCAGGCTGTTGTGTGAACTGTCGACGAGCGATGAGACATCACTTGCGATGTCCAATGACTAACAAACTGTAAGGATTATTTTCTCATACCAAGACACTTCAACAATATATGTAAGTACAAGCGTTTCTTTGAAGGAACAGAGTCATGGCGTTAAAATGAGATATGTTTGTCCGGGAAGTCGGAAATTACTTTTCGCTCTGCCAACACCTAGACTTAGTTTTATTTTTTTTGCAATGAATGCCTAGACGACCAAACTAAACAACACCTTGAGTTACAAAGCGATGCTTGGCATTCCACTGTGCTCGCCATTCTGAGACATAATATTAGATGTAAAATCTCAATATGTCCAGTAGTTAGCCTGGCTATAATGTCCTTCAAACCGATAAACAAAAGTGCATTTATACTGGTGTTTGGCGCGAAAAACTAACATTGCGATGGTATATACCCAAGTGGCTTTTCATATGAGAGAGACTTACCACCTACAAAATCAATTTTTTCTCTCTTTATTCTGGCTCGGCAAAGTTTCTGGACTTCACCTAATAAAATAAGAGCAATGCCTGACAGATAAACTATCATTCGACAACAGAAAGTTGTCACCAGCCTAGTAACTCAATTATGTCGGCCTACATAATTCCCTCCACTCGACCACACCACGCCATACTGTCAAAAATGAGTGTCATTTAAATGCATTCAAATTTTCCGATGTGGGTAGATATGCAAAATGGAGATTTTTTTAATATGAATGCGGTATATGCATATTGAATGCGAGTTCGATTGCATTCGCAATGAAGGGGGAAGTGATTTGGCAAGCCCCGAATGTAGGCCAATATTGGTCCGGTATTTGATTTGCCTTCAAACTAAGTCTCTTGCGCTGTTTACTCAGTGTCTGGTTATGAAATGTGGGATTTATGTAAATAAATATCAGTATCAAGTAATAGAGTAGGTAGGATTTAAATCTTTAAAAATGTGTTCCATTACGATTTTTTTTCACCCAATGTACTTTTTATGCAAAATAACATCTTTAAACACATTACCAAAAGCGCTGTGTTTAATTAAATGTATGACAATGTTCAATATGTTTTCCTTTTATTGGTAAATTATTTTTATTTCTTTTGATTTTATTTTATAATGATTTTTAGAAATTTATTTATTATCATAATAAATAAACTTCCAAAAATCATTACATAATTCTTTCTATGTTTCATAAACATTGTAACATCCATGAAAATAATTCACGCAGACTACAAAATAAGAAAAAATATCCCAGGTACCCTAGTTTCTCAGTAAATCTAGATAAAACTACCAAAAATTCTTACATTAGCCTCCGACTTGTACACATAAAGGTGCTATTAGTGTACCAAGCCGCGGCTGGTTTTAGGTCAATCGATATATTCATTTTTGTGCCGTCCGGCGAACCATTGTTATTCAGGCTCGGTGATATGACCCTAGCTTGATTTATGGATATTCTTTGGTTCCTACTATTGGTAGAACAGATTTACACGACCAATGAAGGGAGGTGACTGTAATTTGATGGAAATTTCCTTTTTATGACCTATTTTGGCTCAGTCCGCCAATTCGCACAAGGCTAGTGTAACTATTTGAACCAACCCCTCTAAGTCGTGCTCATATATGGACTGATGCAGATGCAGACGTAGGCTTAAAAAATAACAAAAAGCTAAAAAATAAACACTCATGATAATGTTTAACAAGTTAAGGATTTTTTTCAAAACTTGCATTAACTATGTTCCTTTCTGTAAAAATAATAATGTCTATGCTATAAAACGACTATCGCAAAATATTGTGCCTAAACAGAAATATTTTTTTCCCTCAAAATCATTTACAAAATAACTTTATGTAGGCATTGGCCGTTCGGTATATTCAAACTATTTTGATATGTTTTCTTAGCCCAGACTCTCTTTTCTTAAATTTATCAGACTAATACTGTATCTACTAGTAATGTATCAGCCCATATACGTCTCACTGCAGGGCATGGGCCCCTTTTACAATCAAGAGGACGATTGAGAGTGGTTAGGCCATATTCCACCACACTCAGACAAATGTTTGTGAGGCCCACAAGAATTTGTCTCGGGTCTGGGTGTTTGTGAGACCGAAAAGCCTCTCGTAGTTCCCGATACCTACGACACATGACTTAATTGATCTTAATATGGCGTTAGGACTATGTATGTGACTGTTGGGTGTATTTATAATTTATTTATAATTATTATATTGCAGTTAATATACTGATCTCGACTCCAGAACCATAAACAATACTGGAGTTCATAGTGGTTAATTTACGGTCTATTTGGTGTTGTACCTGAGCACACCAATCATCTCTGTTTATATAACAGCACTTAATAAATTGATCACAATTTATGACTATATTCTAAATCGAATCAAGATTTAACCTTAGTATACAATTTCTTTTACGACGACTGTGAAATGCATTTTTTAAAAGGTATAGGCTTATATATTTTTATTTTAAATGTTATACCAAATTATTAATTACCTGCTCTGATTTAAAGCACTTGTAACTTTTGTAATAATCAACAAATTGTAAACTGATTTTGAGAAGAGCAACACTAGAGTTTCTTACCCGTTCTTCTTTAATGAAAACCGCTTTGGTCCGTAAAGATAGATAAAAAATGACACTTAATGATGTAGAACATCTTAATGAATTTAATAAATCATTATCATTTCTTTTCATTTTCTTAATCATAAGGCGAACGGCGTGCTCGTCTCGCCATTCATAGCCACTCTCACACTCGCCAAAAAAACATGTGCAGTCATCTTAAATACAGTTAAGTAGTATATAATCTAATTTATATAAACTATTACATATTGGAGACCTTGCAATTGCATATATACGCTTACTATGATACATTGCTCTCTAACTGCGTAAATATACAGACGAAAGCCCCATCGCATTAGTAACATGATCACGTACTGTGCTCCGGTATGGATTAACAAAGGATTCCCAACTCCTGTCTGTATGCAAGTCCCGCCGAGACTATTACACTAGTTAGCAGTTTACAGGTAGGATTCATTAGTTTGTTAATAATGGAATTATTTTGTGCTGGTTTGTTTTTATTATGGCTCTTTGTTGTCTGTGTATTTATGAAGCATCGTATATATTTTTAATTGCAATGTATAGAAGAACGAGCGTACCACGTACCATTCGCCTGTTGGTAATGTACAAATGCAACATCGTTGTAAAGACAATTTATTTTAGGCATAACGTTAAAAATTAATAACAAAGCAATACCTAATAATAATAAAGTGATATAAGAAGGATGGTAAACATGAAAAAAACAATCAAAATATTCCGTAAATTAAACGTGTAAAAATTATTATAAAACTAAAAAAAAATAAAGAGCTTTCGAGTCCTGTGCTCAATAGTGGCATGAAAATTCATTCAATCGTAGAACAAGCATCAAGTGTGTGGCATATGAAAATAATAATTTGAAATAAGAACACTTTCTTGGTTGAGCCGATTCATTGCACCCCCAAATCCAGCGTGGGTTTTCCCTTAATCTTCTGTAATGTAATGAATAAATCTCTGTACATTCTATGAATAATTTAAAAACACCATTTGTATAACCCAAGGCAAGATAGAGTGTGTGGCAATAAATAACATCTGGAGGAATAACCCGACGCTAACGAAGGGTGGTCGCCGCTTAATTAAGAACTGCTATAAATTTCGTCCTGTTACCGTCTTTGGAGCACCGAAACGCATTTTTATAGGGAAACGAAAATTAATTGTATTATTCTAGATTTTTGAGGGATTGTAATTGGCTTGCATGTTTCTGAAGAATTAACTTTTTATACTTCATAAAATATACATTATTTTTGAAGTGGTAAAACCTATGGAGAAAATGTAATTACACTAAAAGTCAAAGTAACATAAATAATTTTAATCGTTCTAAAACTTCAAATTGTAATAATTTGTGAATTACCTAACTAAGGACTTAACAAATAAACGTTATTCACTTGAAATTTTCTATACAATAAAGTTACAAACGACATGTGTACAAAAACAAACGTTTTATTATTCGTTTGTGACAAACGGTTAGTGCACTTCACAACGTGGAATAAATCATTCAGGCAAGCTGGATGACCGATGAGTGTACATTGTTATATCAATAAACATACGCATTGGATTCTGTTAACGTATATACATAAACTCACGCCTTTTTAGAAGGGGTAGGCTGAGGTGGCAGGGAGGCATTTCGCCTTGTATGTTCCGTCACACGATGTGATAGTGGGCAAACCTATTTCTATATCGGGCAAAAATTCCTGACTCCGAGCTGATAAATGAATAGAAAAATCCAATATTACTTTGCCCGACCCGAGATTGGAACCTAAGACCTCCGCTTTGTAACGGAACCGTAGTACAACTACGCCACCGAGGCAGTCAGTTGAGTAGAATTGTCAGTTTGTTAATATTTACGATATACAGCGCCAAAAATCTCTATCCGATTTATAAAGGTGTTTCCAGGCATCATTAATACGTTCTATTATAAACATTCATTTAAAAAATAGGGAAACTCACATTACACCACTGGTGGTAGGTCTCTCATAGGTGAGAGGCAGCCTTGGTCCACCACCGCAATGTCTATTTCTTCCGTCAAACAGCACTGTTAATGCACTGATGTGTTTCGGTTTGAAGAATATTGTGGCCATTGTAAATACTGGTCTCAGTCTTAATATGTCCAGAAGGTACTCTGCTATGTTGCAAAACTAGAAAATTAATTTACCCAAAACTTTTAAAAGAATAACCACCGAAAGCGAAGAATTTACTTATATCATGTGTCTTAAAGCAGAGCTATTGTAGTGAAATTTTGATAAATATTAATTTATATCATAGCTAATTAATGACAATGAGATATTAAATGGAAAAATCATTTACATCTATACATTACTGTACACTTGATTCGCGAACAACACCGGACCCAATTCAATAATACAAATTGAAAATAAATTCACTTGACGAAGCAATTTTATTAATAGTCGCAAGTACTCTGAATATTGGCCTCTAGAATTTCATTTCGTAAGCCATGGCATTTGGGTCGTGGTGACGCTTCATCAATCATTCCCCTAATTTCTTCACATTCGCCCTCGTTCCAAACTTACATTTGTTACAATAAAGTAGCAAAACATGTTTTGAGCAAAATATCAATGTATATTTCTAGGATTTCATATAACTAAAGGCCCGGCCCGGCTCCGCCCGGGTGCAGATACACTTTTTTGTGAATATTCTATCGCCAATTTTTATCAGGGATGACGTGGATTTTAATATGGAAAGTTTTTTTTTCAAATCGGTCCAGTCGTTTCCGAGCCTATAATGTAATTATAATGCTAACAAAGAAATCTTTCCTCTTTATAAAGTTAACTTAGATGAATACAGCAACGGGATATAATAGATTTTTATTTGCAATGAATGGCGAGACGATCTTGCCGTTTTGATAGTAAGCGATACGACGCGACTGTTCATGAATAGTAGCAGAATCAAACAACACCAAGAATTACCGAGCAATACTAGGCATTTCACGGTACTCGATTACATTTTTCTTCTCTTACTTTATTATTATTACGTTATTCCTTAAGGTTTTCTGCTGTATGTTAGAGGAAAAACTTTTAACTTTGTTTTTGGGTAAAAACAAATACTTACAGATCAAACAAATATTTATTTCGGTGTGATGATCCAATCCCTTCTTCTTGCTTCATGTTTCACAGCCGGCGCCTCACCAATTAAGCCACGTAAGCTGTCAATTGATATTAAAGCCACAATCCAAAATTTTACATTATTCTTTTCTACGAAAATAAATACTTTATTCTATAATGAGCTTTTAACAAGTCAATGTAAATATTTGGCTTTAAATGTAAAATTTAAATTGTTCTCTTAGTAATAACCGATTGTTATGTGATGTTGAAATTATTGCGTCGGTGAATACGAGTTTCATACGAGCTTCCATTTACTCCGGCCAATGAGCTGTAATTTTGTCTGTAAAGGCTGTTAATATTGGATATTTTCTATACTAAAATTTTATTTACAAATATATTTTTAAATATACAGTTGGATAATGCAATGGAACTCATGTAAGGATTGACAGCAAGTATTTTGTTGACATCGAGTATTTAAGATTGTCAAGTCTCTGAGGATGTATAAAGTGACATTAATCTAAAATAAAACGTTAAAAACG
The DNA here is from genome assembly GCA_023078785.2 of Hyles euphorbiae. NCBI lineage: Eukaryota > Metazoa > Arthropoda > Insecta > Lepidoptera > Sphingidae > Hyles > Hyles euphorbiae. Next base: position 1,802,101 of record CM041039.1, on the reverse strand, counting down.
GTAGGGTAACATTGTAGTTACATTTATGTGTGTTACAATGAGCTCGCTCACCTGAGGTAGTACCACTATCTCACAGAATATGCGAACATGTAACGTGATGCGATAGATTTCTTTTCGTGTTTCATTCAGTTAATAAGTTTGCTGGAGACTCAATGCCCCTTTCGTCTTTTCATATTTTATTCTTCCTATTTTGAGAACCCGACAACGTTTCCACGATCCAACTGTTGCAGATGTCCAAGATAATCATTCACCATTACGTGGGTCGTTTCTAATTTTGCGAGATCTTGTAAAATAAAGCCAATGAGAATAAACGGGAGGAATTTGAAAAAATACATAAATAGGAATGTAAGTACATACTGTATCAGCCCATAAACGTCCCACTGGAGGGCTCCTCCATAATCGAGAGTATGATTGAGAGACTTTACATACCATAGAAATTCTTACAAATCGCTATGGTATGCATTTTTCCTCACGATGTTTTCCTTTACTGTTATAGTGCGTGGTGATTAACTATTAATACACATATGACTCCGAAAAGTCTGAGGTGTGCCCTGGGATTCGAACCCGCGATCACCTTGAACATGTTGACAGCCGCGTCTGGTCCGTTTACCAACAGGCTACCACGCACTGAGTACATACATTTAAAGCAAATTATATCCGTAGAAAAATAAGAAAAATATCCACAAAGTGTCCTTCGGTTGAACGGCCAAAAAAATACACATCACCAACACTACAATGATTGTCATAACACAATATAAACCCCATACAGACCGGATTTTGTCGCAATCCGTCCATCTTTGTTTGTCGCTGAACGTCTCCTGTGCCGGAAATTGGTCCTACGCGGACATTTTTGGGGCACAGCGTCGTTTCCGGTAAGCTGGCCAGCTTCCGGTGTCTCGGATGACAGCCAACCTGACAGCGTTTACTTTGAAGTTTTATTGCTATTGTTTGGTGTATAGAAAGGATGTGTTATTGGATTTTGTATGTATTTTCTGGACTTTTACTTAAAAATGAGGGCGCTAAGATCGAATTTAATATTAATATGGCAAACGGTTGCACTGAAATGTTTAGATAATTGTTATTTTTCTTCATTGTTTTTATTGGTATCTTTGTTTATTTTAAATCACATAACAAACAAAATCTTTACGAAAATGTAAAGAAAACCTACGTATAAATTGATGCAATCAACTTAATGACATTTTTTAATTACATAAATTTTTTTTAATGCCAATTGTCACCGCGTCGTATTCTTTTTTGCAAGTTGGATAGTACATTGGAAGTAAAATGTAAGACCGCAAATATAATTCTAATACCGAGTTAAATGTTCTCGTAATAATTCTCGCGTAATTTCTGATATTAGTACAAGATTTGTCTCTTAGTCTAGACTGAAGATTACGTATTTGAATATGTCCAACTTTATTTTCAGTAATCGTCGTTAATTCTATTATTTCATAGTATATCAACGGTTTCATACATCGTCGTTGGTGCTTTATTTCAAATCGTATCTAATAAGTAAGGATAATTTAATATCACCCCTTTATGTCAGCAATCACAATCAGTCAGGGGCACTCAACTCTTTTTTACGCGCATAAAACTTGATATGTGTTATTTAATTTCCATACAAATGGTATTAATTACGCTCCCACATGAAAATAATAAAATAAAACACTAGTAATTGTTGACAATATTCTCGTCAACAACTTCACCGCAATGTCAATACACAGTGGCACAGTGCACATATTTTTGAATATTAATAAAACGTATGCAAAACTCCATATTAATTAAGCGAGTGGCGTGTATATTGCAATATCAATACGTTGTGTGAATTATCATCGGTCTGTAGTTGTGTTTCATATTTATTAATTGAATTAACAACTTATAGTGTTTGTACTATTTATTTGTTACTAGTGGTCCGACCTAGATTCCGTATGGCAGATACTTTTTGACTACTAACTGTTTTGAACATTTGAAATATACATGACAGCTGTCTTTTATACTGCTTTTTTCATACCCTCACATAACATTGTCCATTTTATTAGCTTGTAGTACAGAAAAAAAATGAAAATGAAAATAATTTATCGAATCCATTAAAATGTTTAACATCGTTTAGATTCGGTCATTTTTTTATCTACCACCCGGTTCGGAAAGCGGTTTTCACTAGAGAAGAACGGGCAAGAAACTCTAGTGTTGCTCTTTTCAAAACCAATTCACAATGTAGTGATTATTACAAAATTTACAAGTTGGTTTAAATCAGGGCAATTTATTAATAATTTGTTGTAATTTTACAATAAATATTTTTAATACGATTATGTTTACGTTATAATAAATATGACTGAGTGAAACGAAGTCACCCAGAACGAAGAATCAATATACTCTTTTTCGCTAAAGCAGTGAATAATACTGTTCCTTATATCCCATTTGATTAGCCCTATATTCTATCCCATTCCAGCTTTTTTAGTTTTCTAACTACGTCCGTGCAATATTCGCGTAAATATGCGTTCCAAAATAATCCTTCACGTATTACGTACGTTCAATATTCTATAGATGTATTTATTGCACATTAAACTATAGTAAAGTAATAAAGCACACCATGACACTTCAATCTACATGTACCCCATTTTGTTACTCTTATAGGAACATGTTGACTACAAAACCCACAGGAACCGATTGTAAGGATAGAAATGAATGATCACTAAAGTGATTCTAATAATCTAAAAACTTATCAGAAGATATCTAAACTTTATGATGCTTTTTCTTATGCTTGTTAAATTTCCTTGCTACTAAGATATTTATGATATTCGCTTAGATAGCTTACACGTTGTGTACGATGCATAATCCCAATTATTCGCCTTCCAATGCAACCTATATCCGGATTAAAATTTACGATATAATAGGATACTTGACTATTATAGCTTTTTTATGGTGTGTTTTATATTAATACCATTATAATTAAACATTTTAGTAGAAATAGTAGTAAAGCAATTTTTAACATGAGGCAAATATTAGTAATATGAAAGAAAGAGCGAGAGTGTAGTGACGACATCTTCCACTCGCGCCTTCTCTTTCACTTGCGCACATTCATATAAAGACAAGTGACATCATTAGTTTTATTTTGCATCATTTTCCTGTTACTCCCATTGGAAATTTTATTTCTTTCTCACTTGTTTATTTCCGAATGAATGTATAAAATTGCTTCTTTGAATTTGAATATGGATAGTTTTTGAAAAATACAACATAAAAAATGGAATCATATAACCTGTTGTATCGACCGCCATTGACTTTCTCCACTCAATATTACATCTGACCAATACTGTAATGTCATCAAGTCCTTATTTTCCAAGCATATATAGCCTTTTTCTTAATATCCAATAAACTAACTTCTCCTTTTCTTTCCAGTCCAACTGCACTACGAGGACGAGACTCTCCGGGACTACGTCCTCCATTCAGTAGTCAACAACTTCATCCGGGGAAACTTCACTCCGACCAGCCTCGCCGAGCGTCCGTGCCGGGAAGACGAACCAATCCCCTACTTCCTCCCAAAACACCGGTCAGACCACAAGCACTTCAAGAAGCACAGTGACTATAGGACGTTTGGCTTCAGAAACAGTGACTCAAGTTACTACTTCAAGCCGAAGTTCCGTAGTTTTAGAGATGAGAGGTCTGTGAGAAGGAGTGTGAGGTATCGGAGGAGGTACCTCCCAGCCAGGATGGTCAGTGGACCCCTGGAGGGCCGGAGCGGAGTTATGCTGCAGTGGAGCCTTACTGATGCTGTGCATTTAGACAGCCAGGAGACTAGTGTTGTTTTTAGGTAAGTCTTTTTAGTAGATATTTAACCATCTAATTTACTGATGACTGTGTACTTTCATGCAAAGCAAATGGCAGTGATAAATAATGTTTTCTAGATTTTTTTAGTTAATGATGAAGATAGACGTAATGAGACAGGAAACGAATCTTCACTTTCTTTAAACTTAAACATGCTTACAAATTCTATCGTATTCTTGGTGTTTTAATTGAGAAACCTAATAGTACTAGACTGAACTTCAATAATGATTGAATGATCGTGTATATTAAGCCCATATTTAGAAATGGATTTTACGTGGCTTGAAACCATGATGACAATAATAAAATTAGTCAACAAATATCACGTTGTACAACATATAATAACATAAAAGGAATCCAAATACCCATGCCATCAGGGATTTTTCTTTTTTAAAACAGTCTTACCATATACAAATGAAAATAAAACTTAATACAACGACGTAGGATTCAAAAATGCTTGCATTGTATCCTAATAGGTGTGGCGATTAAGAAGCGGTCTCATGCAGAGCGGTGGAAACCCGCATGTCATCTAGATAATGGCGGCTAATGTAAGGCTTCTATTGTAACAATAGAAATGGAAGTTTTGGGTGCATTTATCTTCATACAATAAGGTCAACAAATGCTGCGTAATTCAGTGCATTTGAGTGGTATGCATTATGTAAAAGAATGTTTGAAGGTTAATCTCGATTAAGTGTTGGGTTTATATTTGGTTATCATAAATTGAATTATAATTTCTTTAACCGCGGCAGTCGAAACAATTACATAGAAGCGTGTAGTGTTGTTATACATATGTTATCTATACATCTATACATATAAATAAAATTGAAGTGTCTGTTTGTAAAGTGAAAATAAAAAAATATGTACAACTACATATCGTTATATACACGATACCTATAACGAAAATGATCTTAGATTTTTTTTGTCTGTCTGTCTGTTTGTTCCAGCTAATCTCTGAAATGGCTGGACCGATTTTGACGGGACTTTTATTGTCAGGTAGCTGATATAATAAGGAGTAACTTAGGCTACATTTATTTACGAAAAAATCTTTTATTTTAGAAAAATAAATATTTTTGTTAAATTCCACGTGGACGAAGTCGCGGGCACAGCTAGTTTATTCATATAAACTTTAAACATTACAATGATATAAGCTGTTCATAGAAGAGTGTTAGCACAAACACTAATTTATGGTAGTGAAAGTTGGGTATACTACGATCCGTTGGACACGATGCGTACAATACGTAAGATGCGAATATGTGGACGCATGCCTGCAGTGGGAAGATAGCTAGTTTAAATTTACCTATAATATAAAACACATAATAACAAATCCATTACGTCCGACCATTTACTAAACCCAACCCAGTTGATTCCGTTCACTAAACTCAAACATCTAAAATTCAATAAGCTCCTAATATAATTGTGTATGAAACAAGCCCGTTCATTTACATAGCATTGTGTACGTGAATAAGCTCGAACGATGAATGCGTCGTTTGCTCCATTCACTCTCACCAAACGTAGTTTAAAACAACCGGTTGACGAAGACAAATTATCGTGCGTTACAGTTGCGGAGAGTGGCCAACTTGTTGCATGGTAGTTTTTTTTTGGAGTGATTGACAACGATAGCCTGCCATTCGTCTGATGATAAGCTATACGACCGCTTAATGACAGTAGTAAAACCGAATAATAACATCAATTACAAAACAGTTCTTAGCATTCCACTGCGCCCGCCATCTTGAGACATCCTGAGACATGACACAAAATGGTAGTAAAATATGTGTAATTAGTCTGTCTACAATGTCCTTCAAACTGGAACACAACAGTGCATTTACACAGATGTTTGGCGGAATAGACATTGCGTTGGTAACTAAATACCCCATCAGTAAGAGATTGGTGCGAATTAGACCATTGTTCTTAATATATTTGATTATAACTATCTTTTTTTATTCAGTGGGTCCGGTATACAAGCATACAGATTACCTTTTTACCGCCATTGGTCATGAATTTTCAGACATGATTTCAAGTTCAGCCAAACAACCAGCGTCATACTCGTCATTGATACTTTTGTAATTTACTTAAATTATATAACTACACTAATAATATAGCTTATTCTCCCGTTACAGCTGATGCTCCTCCTCATACCCTATAGCTTCTTCAAACTACATTTAAAAGACTTAAGAATGAATGAATACGTGGGCTGGCTGCATACGTAAAACTAGCGAATCTCTTGGATTTGGCTGAAGTAGTGACCAACAAGTTGTCGCTCAAGAATGTAGAGGGCTTGGCTGAACAATACTTCAAAGCATTCACAGAGATGAATACAGTATCATGTTATCTTAAAGATTTTTTTATTTAGGAATGTATTCCAACTGTATTAATTATTGGAAATGCTTTTAAAATATGTATATAGTATTTGGTGTCATTTTTCTTCTTGAAAGTTCAATGAAAAAAACTAAATGACGTTAATTTATTTGAACATCTGTTCAAATGAATCAGAGAGTTCTCGTTATAATGCTCAAAGTTAAATGAACTTCTGTCGCAACTAAATGCAAGAACTTATGACAACCGGTATTAATTTAAACAGCTAATTAAACCATACTTTGGAAATGCTTTAATATTAATAATTCCGTAATAAGTTCAGGGTTTTCAATAACTTTCTGCGTAGTCATAGATGCATTTTTATAGCAATTAATGGCGAGGCGAGCATGCCTGTTAAGTGATATGACTGCTCGCGGATAATAAAAACAACCAAACATCATGTATTACAAAGCAATTCCACTGCACTCGCTATCCTAAACATAAGATTGTAAGTATCAATATGTCCAGTTGTTAAGATAACTGCTATAGAAAGAAAGAAAAGAAAGAAAGAAAAAGAAAGAAAACACATTTATTTGTCACTTATTACAACGCACACACTCATATAACACAAATTTACATACACCATACAGAATTAAAATAAAATAAAATAAAATAAAAAGTTTGTACGTCGCAAAAAAGTGACACGTAGGTGACCACTCAGCTTAATGTTGTACTGCGGCGCGAGCCACAGCGCAACGCTGGTTTTCAGTGGTCACCTTGAGTGACATGCGAACGTTAGCCGACATATTAATATTATTTAAAAAAAAAAAAAAAAAAATGTAGGTATTACTAGCGCATAAATGTATAAAAAGAAAAAACAATGACTACAACAACAATAACAAAAAAAAATGACATAAAATCTTCCCTAACTACACCTAAAGTAACCAACATATACAAACATAAAATAAAAATACCTCCTTTAAACAAGTTTTATTCGTTTTTCGGGGTCCGATCGGTCTATATTCTAAATTGATATATTAGTCGCCATTTTGAAAATTGTATCTGCATTCGGCCGGAGTTTGAGCGGTAGTCAATCATATAAATGTAAATTAGTTAAATATTTTTAAGAGAAGATAAAATTCTCATAATTTTTTGCTATTCATAATGGTTTTTCTACATATTTTTTTCTAATTGACACTTCACAGAAAAAAAGTAATTTCATTCACTTGACACTAATATCAAACATCCAACTGGCAGACATCTGCCATTTTTCTGTTTAATATTTGCTTAATTATGGTTGTCGACCATTTTAAAGATAATGAGCTGTTATATAGCTGATTAGTACTCGTAACGTCAATGCATAACGTTTTTGGTTCAGCTCATGTTACAGGCATTTGAAATCTCCCGTTAAGTTCTTATAAATAAGAGAGTTAGTACTAATGGCAACACGATGATAATGAGCAAAGTGGCGGTCTATAATCTCTGGCTACCCCTATGGGATATAGGCGTGTCGATTATGTATGCATGTATGTATGTTAGTACTAACATCCAACATTCAAAACATTGTACGCACAACACAGCCGTGTGTCACAAACCATAGATTAACGTCCTCGTAATTACCGATGAACAATATTGAATCGCGAATCCCTTTCCATGACGTGATCGATTGCTTGCCACACGCTGCGACTGTGTTCAATAGACGTACCTTTATTAGACCCACGTTATTCAAACAATACCGTTTATAACCAAGTTTGTAACCGACGTTTGTAATTGAATTATGCTGAGACGAAATTCTCCATGGCTTTGTCATGGGTTCTCGTTTATAGCCAGAGTAACTACTGGACATATTGAGACTTGACTTGTATCAGGATATCATCTCTTTGAATTCATGGTGTTCTTTGATTAGCTAATGTTCATAAGCGGTGGTAGCGCTTGCAATCAGACAAAAAGCATGCTCGTCTCACCATTCATTGCAGTAATAAAAAAATATCCTGCACATAAAGCGCAATACATAGGATTGGCAAGTTGAAGTGGCAGTGGGCCGGGCTCATAGCTCGTAGAACCGATAGCCGTTGAGGCCAAAAGGTTCTTGACTGGAGGCCACGTACAGACAAGCGAAATGTCGGACGCCTGCCTGCAAGGTGGACGGACGATCTGACCAAGGTTGCAGGAAGTCGCTGGATGCAAGCCGCTTCCAACAGGTCATTGTGGAGATCCTTGGGGGAGGCCTATGTTTAGCAGTGGACTGCCTGTGGCTGATATGATGATGATGATGATGATGATGATGATGATGATGATGATGATGATGATGAAACCGCAATACATAATACGCAATGGCAGCCTCTGTTGCGCAGTTGGTTAAACGTCGGGTATGAAAAATTGTGTTACCCACAGGTATGTTCCGGGTCTAGGTGTTTATGAGACCGAAGTCTCTTGTAGTTCCTGATACCCACAACACCAGACTCGATCTTAGTCTAGAGTCAGAACTATGTGTGTGACTGTTGGGTGTATTAATTATTATTACATTACTTAAAATGCAGTACCATCTTACAACTTTTGAAGCATAATTACCGAGTGCCATGTAGGACGCCAGAATTAAGTCAAACTAACAATTTTGAACCACGAATAAACCAAGTTCTAGTTAACGAGTTACCGCAGTTATTTCCAGGCAAACTTTAGTACTGACATTTAACTTATAAACTGAATAAATTGTTTTTATAAAGAAGTTTGTAACATTTGTCATAGTTTTGCTGAAAAGATAGCTAAGGTAGGGTATATGACTTTTTGCTAGAAATAATTGTCTATGTATATTGCTTAAATTAAATATATATTTGGACTTTTCGTTACATTTATTTTCATTTCTAGTGCTATATTTATTTATTTAATTACTGACTGATTTTAAATCTATTGATGTTTTTTTAGTTGATATTTTATTAAAAACAAATCTTCGTTTCATAAAAAAGGTTACATATGATTTATATGTTTATTTATTCAACAAAAAGATATATATAACAGTTTGATAGCAGGGTCGGTGTTTACACATATAAATACATATCTATACTCGTTCATTAGGGTAAATTAGCTAAATAATATCTTTTGAGTTTATATATAAATATAGTTTTAACTGACTCCTGTCTTATGACCTCGGCAGACTGTTGAGCCATGATGTTGTCACTCATAACTCAGCATGAATGGGCAGATTCGTCCGGGGGTACTACTGACTCATAGGAGATCGATTTAACACCGGATTCCTAATAAGAGATATTAAGAATCCCTCTTCCCATCCTTTATACTTCCCGCTACCATCGCGATTTAATGGGCGGCAACACATTCATAATCTAAGCGTTATAGATGTCCATAGGTGCCAGTGATCACTTATCCATAAGGTGACCTGTTTGCTGGTTTGCCGGACCAAAAATAAAACATTAATAAAATCATTTGATAGCTCTATTGTATGCAAGACCCACGATCACGATGTTATATAGTACCGTTTTTTGGACTGAGACCTTTTTAGTGTAACTACTGGTGGTAGGTCTCTCATATGTGAGAGGCTGCCTGGGTGGGTATCACCGCAATGTCTATTTCTCCCGTCAAACAGCAGTTTAAATGCACTGTTGTGTTTCGGATTGAAGGACATTGTAGCCAGAGTAACTACTGGACATATTGAGACTAAACATCTGTATGTCTCAGGATGGCGAGCGCAGTGGAATGCCAAGCATTGCTTTGTAATTCAAGGTGTTGTTTGGTTTTGCTACTGTTCATGAGCGGTCGCATCGCTTACCATCAGGCGAACGGCATGCTCGTCTCGTCATTAACAGCAATAAAAAAAAACTTAATAGCGACCTTAACATTTTGCATTGTGTTCTCAACGACATATAATATTGTTATTATTATACACAAGCCATTGTTGCATTGATCTTTGTGAAAACATAGTTCTAAATGAATCGCTTCGAATCACTTTTATTTAAATATTAAGGTGAATGATATCGTATTTGTCGTAAAAAATGTTGATTAAATTCTCTGTAGTTTTGGAAGATTAAAAACGGACAAGTTTTTAAGCCGCTCAAAGGTTTTTTGTGTGGGCTTAATGACTGTTTCGAAATGACAACCGGCATCGACGCTCGCCAGACAAAGAGAATGTTTTTCCCTTTGAAACGGTTGTTGTTTGCGTTTTTTTTTTTCAATGAAATACACCTAAACTTGACTTAAGTGTCAAAATCATTTTTTTATTGCGATGAACGGTGAAACTATCATGCCATTCGCTTGATGGTAAGCGATACGACCGCTCATTTACAGTATCAAAACGAAACAGCACTATGAATTCAGAGCAAAGCTTTGCAATCAACTGCGCTCGCCATCGCATGAGACGTCTTTATATATATAGTTATTCTGGTTACAATGTCCTTGAAAATGGAACTCAACAGTGTATTTACATTGTTGTTTGGGGGAGCATTGCTTACAAATTATAGTGTAATTTGTATTTTATTTAAAACAAAAGAATTAAAGAACAAACCGTAAAGGATTTACACTAGTCAGGACTACTTTTACAACTCTAAACATTTTTACAGTTCTGGAATCGATCCTACTCCATTTTATTTTACAACCAACCAATCAACCGCAACGTCTGATGTTTAATATTCTTGTATAAAAATCTTCCCGCTATTAGCTTTTTAAATTGATTCTGTAAATCATATTCAGAACATTTAATCCAGTTTTGACAAAAAAATTGATATAAGTTGTTTGAGATTTTAGGCCAGATTTACATCAAAATCTGGCTTAGACCCTGCTCAAGTTATTGGCAATCAATAATCTGATTTCTCAGCGGTCACTATTGGGATCCCTTGCCAAATAGTCCTTAATATATCATGTTTGATAAATTACGCTATGCCTACTTAAGAATTGATATTTCAATCGACAAATACTTATTTTATTGCAATGAATGGTAAGACGGTATCGGTTCGCCTGATGGTAAGCAAAAAGACCGCTTATAAACAACAACAAAACCAAACAACGCCTTGAATTACAAAGCAATGCTTAATGCTTATGCCTAAGACATAAGATGTTAAATCTCAATATATCCATAGGCTACAATTTCCTTCAATCTGAAACACAACAATGCATTTATACATATTTGAGGGATAACAAAGCTGATTGTTTCAATATCACAGCTGCATTATAATCTCTTCTAATATTATTTTTATATTCAGTAGGATTGTAATTTATTTGATGTATTTTTATCTGAAAATAGAAAAGGTGATATGACCGCCACGTTTCTTTGTGTCAGTGAAATTGCTAGAGGCGTCTTAAAATATTAAAAAAAATTTTTTTTGTGATATCTATGAGCCATGAGAGTCCGATTTAGAGCTCTTAAACCATAGTCCACCGCGCTGATTCAGTGCATCTTGGACATAATTTGTCATAGACATCTTTTCAATTGAATTTCCAGTTGTAGAGTAATCCCTTTTTTATAAGAATGAGCTAATAAAGTACAGTACAGAATACTGCAGCGGAAGATGATAACCGCTCTCCCTCAAGTAGCCCGGTAACTCATTTGTCGTTGTTGTACAAAAAAATATCCATTAAGCTTACTAACCCAAGAGCCCTCTTACATCGTGAAGTCATATTTCAGAGAAATTTAATTTCAAACATTTTTATTTCACAATTTCACGCAGGTAGACGGGCTAATTCCTAAAACATTAGCTTGTACGAATAAATTTAAACTTAAGGTTATTCCAAATTAGTTTTAAACTTTACGTCATAACTCGACGTAATAATTAACATCGCTTGTATATGAAATGTAATACAGAGATGCGGCACACACCAACTCACACGGGTCATACATACGCATACACCGAGGTAAAAGCTCACACACACAACCACGCGATAATTCACACATATATGTACAAACAGACATACACAAGTACGCAAATACAGACACCCAAGTAGTCTTATTGGCTTATAAGTGGAAATACTAGAGGTACTTAATCTGTATCAGCCCATATACGTCCCACTGCAGGGCACGGGCCTACTCTACAATCGAGAATACGATTGAGAGTGGTTAGGCCATATAGTCCACCACGCTGGCCTAGTGCGGGTTGGCGGACTTACATACCATAGAAATTCTTATGAATCGCTATGGTATGCAGGTTTCCTCACGATGTTTTCCTTCACCGTTTTAGTGCATGGTGATTGATTATCAATACACACATGACTCCGAAAAGTCAGAGGTGTGCCCTGGGATTCGAACCCGCGACCACCCTGAACATGTGGGCAGCCGCGTCTAGTCCGTTTACCAACAGGCCACCACGCACTTAAATATGATAATAATAAGATAATGATAAGAATGATAATGATAAGAGGTACTTAAATATGATAATAATTTCGAGTGTGTTAAATGAAGCGCATATTCCACTTTTTTATATAGATAGACATCAACAATATTACAAAGTTTTTGGTTACTTCTAAAAGTGTGATAAAACTACATACAGAAACCCACGCCTTTTTTCTCAGAAGGAGTAGGCAAAGGTGTCAGGACACCCACATTTTACCTTGTATGTTCCGTCCCACGATCTGATAGGGGGCGAGCCTATCGCCATATCTGGCACAAATTCGTGGACCCGGGCTGATATTGAAAAGAAAAATCCAATATCGCTTTGCCCGAACCGGGACTCGAACCCGAGAGCTCAGCTTTGTACCGTACCGTAACACAACTACGCTAACGAGACATTCAGTGTTAAAACTAATTTTAAATAAAAAGTTTCCATTACTCTTATTTTTTTAAGTAGGCAATTAGCTATTTTATCACATCTCATAACATTTTATGACCATGCCCGTTATGAATTAAATAAATCCAAAATTTACAATTATATATTGTAATATCTGCCTCGATGGCGTGTTTGTACTACGGTACAAATCTGAGGTTTTCTCTAGTTTGAATCCCGGGTTGGGCAAAGCGATATAGGGTTTTTCTATTCATCATCAGCCCCGAGTCAGGAAATGGACCCGATATGGCTAGATAAGCTCGACGCCTAACACATCGTGGGTCGGAACACAAAGCGAAACGTGGGTGTCTTGGTGGAACCTCTGCCACCCCTTTTGGTTGAAAGGTGTGAGTTTATATATGTATGACATATAAAAGGGCTAATTTATTTTATTAATATTTATAATTTACTAAACAACCGTAATATATGTGTAAGCTTTCAATATCAGAAATATTTTTACAACAAATCGGTGTTTGTTTGATCGTATGTAATTCATACAAGGGCGATACGAGCTATTTATGGACGGAAAATTAATTCCATTTTCGTACGTAAAGAAGGCATTAAGAAAATCGTGGAGCCAACACGTGCTTAAAATTCCAACGGAATTATTCCTTTAGCGGTTACCTGGCGTTTCTAAGGGTGTGATTGTTTCGGAATATTAATGTTTTTCCGTAAAAATGTCGGAAGGAATCGCGAAAGAAGATGTTTTGGGTTTTATTTTATTCAGAATAAAAATAATAAATAATTGTGAGCATTTATTTTTTTATTAGTCTTGCGTCAAGCCTACTAGAAAGTTCCTAGGGACTGTTCTGTCTTTTGTCAGAAATCAGGAATCAGACGCCGATATACATATCTTGAAATGACTTTATTTGTCATATTTATCATTCATAATGAGCGCGTTAAAACTTATCTCTTTGGCGCGAAGTGCGTCTATGCGGGCTTTTTCACATTTCGGTTTTTAAATATTGAGGCGTAATATGCAAAGGTGTTCTAGTCTTACGGCCTTATGCAAACACGCCCAATTAAATAGTAATTAAATAGTATGATATTAATTAATAATTATAAACAACATTTAAATAATAAATTATGAGACACAGTGGTCACTAATTGTATCGTAATAATAATAAATAATTGCTAACACTTTTTACATCCAGACCTGAAACAGACATTTGAGGAATACACAATCATTTATTCGGCACGAGTATCGATCCTACGACGTTTCCATTCACAAGCAACGTTTTAAGCTACTGACCTTCACGAATATGCCAAAACATTCAGATAAAACCAACGAAAATTATACACTGAAATACCCATCTCTTTCATCCCTTTAAGGTCATTGGCACCGTTCAATTTCCCAAAGCCATTTGTCATAGAATCCTCTTTGTTGTGTCATATCTACCGGCCGGGGGAAAGCGTTTGTCACGACCTTGGAAGGGCCACATGATTTAGCGGATAATCCCTTGTCCAACATATTTTATGCTGGTATTACAACGTGACTATAAATACCTCATGGTCAGTGTAGAACTTACTCTCTCTCTCTACAAGATTTTCAAACAATGAAAACCTAGGGTCCTTACGCTGAATCGTGAAGAATCAGTTAAGTAAGTGTGTTGAATGGTAAGAGAAAATTGTATTTTACCGATTTATACGCCATTAAGGCCAAACATGATTGATCTATTTTTTTGAACACCTTGCATGCTTTGTATACTCATGATTCACAAATAAAGGAATTTGAATTTGAATCGAAATTATTGCTTCGAATCTTAGTAATACTATCGAAACTAAGGAGTAACCAGTAAATAATTGATATCGCACTTATCATTGTTTACAATAGCGGCGTTCTTTCTAAGCAATATAAAAAACGCACAAATCGATATTTTTAATTGCAATGAATGGCTAGAAGAGCAAACCGTTCGCCTGATAGCGATAGGACCGCTCATGAACAGTAGCATAACCAAATAACACCTTGAATTACAAAGCAATGTTTAGCATTGCACTGCGCTCGCCATCCCTAGACTTAAATTGTTAAGTCTCAATATGACCAGTGGTTACTCTGGCTAGATGGTCCTTCAAGCCGAAACACAACAGTACATTAACACTGCTGTTTGGCGGGAGAAATAGACATTGCGGAGGTACCTACCAACCTCTCACGTATGAGAGACCGCCAGTAAATCAATGGAACGGGTGTAAATTGCGCTAGGCGTGACCGCGTAATGGATATGCGATAAAAATATGACCCCCATTGACAGTGTGAATAATTTATGGAGTCTCATTAGTGTGTGCCGTGGTCGCGCTTTATACTTCAGAAATCAATATACGTGTGTCGTGGACGGTCATTTGTGCCTCGTTTGGGTGGTCCAGTTGGCTGGTATATTAATGTATGGGTTTAATAACGTGTTTATTAGATTATATTGGGTTCTTCTATTCAGTATCTATTTGGAGTCAGGAATATGCGCTAGTTGTGGCGTTGGCTCGCCCGCTGTTACTTCCTGGGACGGGACACACATGGTGAAATATTGGTGTCCTGGTAGTACGTTTGCCTACCCTTTCTGGGTTAAAAGTTAATAGGTTTTTGCGTTTCGATCTATTTAGAATTAGCAACTACCAATTAACTTTTTAATTTAATAATTGTAAAGTAAGTGTAGTCAAACTGTAATAGTCACTGAGCGGATGACCAATGCCTCAGTCCGCTCCACCTTGAGTCATGGAACAGTTTGAGACGAGACAGAGATAAGAAAAGCAGTATAAAGGAAGGCAGTCACGTTAACTTGAAATAAAAAACAATTTATACATGAAATAATAGGTGTCTGATGTGGACTAGACTGAGAAAGTACCACACCCGGGGTAAACCGGGCCGGACCGCTAGTTTACTAATAGTACGAATACTACTCAAACCACTGAGTTTATCCTATGTTTAATTTACACCTCATCATAAAACTCTCGGCTTACCACAGTACTCATAAACTCCCAGTTATCAGAAACAAAAATAGTTTTAAAAGCAAAACAAAACCCTACGATTTTACGCCGCAAAAGCAACAAAATGCTGCAATACGAGTGAAATATCGCGCAAACAGAAACGTTAAACAGCAAACATTTTCAAATTTAATGTCTATAATGTTAGTAGGGTTGGCAGGTGGATTTGGCTGGATTAGCATTTAGTTTTTTATGTTATTCAGATCTTTTTGAGAGTCATTATAAAACTAAAGTTACACTTGTAGGTACGCTTATTTTTTGTGACCCCTGTCTTAAATTACCTAGTATGTAATTATGAATTGTAAGTTGATATTATAAAAGTAACTTTTGTTACGTATGATGCTGTTGTTCAGTCTCGTTAGCTCTAGTATAATCCTCTGGGGTTTGGAAGTAGTTATAGTGTTATTTATGTATTTCTTTTTAGAATTTTTACAAATCACTATGGTATGCAGATTTTATCACGAGACTACGGTTTGCAAGATCACTCACGATGTTTTCTCTTTCACTCTTAAAGTGCGTGGTGATTGACTTCCAAATATCTATACACACATGACTTCGAAAAGTCAGAGGTATGCCTCATCCCCACGACCTCCGTCATTACAAGGGCTTTACTAACATTAAAAAATAATTTTAAAAATTAATAAGACCATTAGACAACCCTAACTCCTCTGGACACTAACGCTCAGAAATGTGATCTATTTGTACGAACCGTCGAGCGAGTCAGGCAAACACGCCGTTACTAAATGTAACTCAAAGAGAACATCCGAGGCTTGATAAGTCTTAGCATTACCGTAGCAACGTTAACAGAAACTACTTGGCTAATTAGAATATTTGGTGTTCTAGTAATAGGTTACTTGGAAAGTTGTCCATCGTTTAGGAAGTTGGTGGTTTTATAGTTATCGATGTGCGTTCTCGTAATGCTGGTAGAATTCGAATATTATGAACCATGAGTAGAGCGTTAGATGAATGACTGACGTTCCATAGAACGTGCTGTTTGAAAGAGATTACGAATGAAAGTAATAAAGAGTAAAAGAATTAGAGGTTGTATAATTAAGATGTCGTCTAACGGCCGATGCCAATAATCAATCAAAAAAATTAGATTGAAGTCAATCTGTTTTGTTGTCAATTGTTTTCTACTTTTCGATTGGTCTCCTGTCATGTTGCCATAGTTTATTCACTACTGAGATTGATTATTGGCAATATAGTATCAGAAAAACGATTGAGCTGTCAATCTAAAACGGCAAATTTTGGATTGGGTTTGTTTATTGGCAGCGGCTGTAAGTACGGAAGGATGGAATAGAAGACGGTGTCAGACAAGAACGTCGCTCTACGTAAGATGATAATTTTATTTTGAAGATAATCTAATTAATCTTCGTTTCATTTGAAGCCAACGGAACATAACAGATAGCTTGTAAAGCATTTGAAATTATTTAATAATTTAAATTCCAATGGCAATGGGGCTCCATGTATTAGAATGTAATACCTATGATTTGCCATTTATAATATCCTCTGCTAACAATAGAGTTTTATGCGTGTTTATGTTTGTCATCATAGGTCCCTAAGCGTTGTGGACACTGAACTGTATTAGCCCATATTATATTCCACTGCAGGGCACGGGTCTCTCCTGCTATCGAAACTACGATTATGAGAAGTTATACCATATAGTCCATCACTTTTTCCTGTTGCGGGTTGGTGTACATTACATGCCAAATAAATTCTTGTAAATTGCTATGGTATGGAAGTTTCCTCACGATATTTGCGACTTGCGTCCACCGTTGTGGTGCCTGGTGATTGATCATTAATATACACATGGCTCCGAAAAGTCTACGTTGTGCCCTGGGATTTGAACACGTGACCACTGCTACAGGTGGCAGCCGTGACTAGTCTGCTATCAACAGGCTATCACGCAGTTTTTACTAACATCATACCACC
Organism: Hyles euphorbiae; assembly: GCA_023078785.2. Lineage (NCBI taxonomy): Eukaryota > Metazoa > Arthropoda > Insecta > Lepidoptera > Sphingidae > Hyles > Hyles euphorbiae. The sequence continues at coordinate 1,784,324 of CM041039.1, read as the reverse complement.
ACAAAATTAGCAAATTGCAGTTCCACAGGCCACTTATAATTAAGCTTACTACCCTTTAATTAAGCGAAAATTATTACTACACCTTAATTATTCATCACGCCATCAAACTTGCATATTTATTGGTTAACGTTTCTGCATAAATCAACAGTATTTATGGTCCAATTAATACGCCAAAATTAGTCCATTGATCAAGTTCGATGAGTTTCTAGAATATACGCGACATTATCCACATTGCTTGAAGGATATTGTAGCTAGAATAACAACTAGTTATAATGAGACTCATCTTATGTCTCAGGATGGCGAGAGCAGTGAAATGCCAAGCATTGCTTTGTTATTCATGGTGTTGTTTGATTTTGCTTATATTCATTAGCGGACATATCGCTTACCATCAAGCGAACGACATTCTTAGCAATAAAAAAAAGATATATCGTTCTAGAATTTTATACTTCCCGTTGACAAGCTTAAATATTATTAACAAATCCCATTAATTCAAAGGCAAGTCACTTTCCCGCGCTAAACAGCAATCAAGTCAAGGTCAGACAAGTCGATAATCTATCACCCCACAAACACAACGCGATGTAATGAGCTCACCCATTACTGTCCACTGAATACTCAACGTATGTACAATTATTTACGCATTTTCCATACCATCGTACAAATAAGACTCATTTTCGTAAATCACTAACATTAGTAGCTCAGTTGATGTATTCTTTATTTATATTCACATTTATATTGAAGCGCGTAAATAAAAAAATCTGGCGGTAAGTGCGGTGCTGAAATGAAATTATTGAAATAAAACTATTATTTACGGATATTCAGGGCCCCCGTAAGTGCTACTGGCGCCTGTGTGCGAAAAAAGATTTTGGCGCCCCTTAAGGCATTTTGAATTATATTTTTTTATGGTAGGTAGGTGCTTGAAATAAAGCATAGAACTAAACTTTTAAAGTCATATGTATTTGTAGTCTAAAATATCAAAATTAAATAATAATAATGAATTATTCTTATTCACACTCATTTTAACCCTTTTCTTGACAGTGTATCTGTGGAGATACATCAACTTTAAAAAAATCTTGTGCCGTTATTTTTTAGCACAAACTTAATATTTTTATATGAATGTTTAGCTTATTTCTTAGTTTTCAAACGCTCATTTAGTATTTTCTATAGACCTCACTAATTAACTGTCAAACTTTACTTTAATTCAAGTTCCGTCAAATTGCCACGCAAGAAGGTAAGAATATTCATGATTATTTTTCCGACCCAAATATCGACCAATAGAATTGCACCATTCGACGTCACGTGGTACAACCTACATGGTATTATACTGATAATTTTTTGAAAATTTTCTCTGGTAGTTGCTATATATAAAAAACAAAACATGATCCAGTCAAATTAACCACACGTCAAACTGACAGGTTGAATTCAATTGTGAAAATTGGAGATTTTCCATGAAAATGAGTTTGAAATTAAAATTTGGGACGGAAAAATAATCCCCCGAATACCACACGAGCTTCAAAATTATCTGGCATTTCCCTCAAGGTTCCCTGCAAACAAATAAAGTCGTCAAGTTTTGACTCCTTCATTTGTTTGCAACGAACCTATCGGGAAATACCCGATAATTTTGAAGCTCTTGTGGTATTATAAGTGAAAATATTTTCGATTTGATATATTTTAGGAATGGGTGCCTAAATTTACAAATTATAAGTATATTTTGCACTAAAGTAATTACTTTGGTTTGTGTATAACTGTCTGATTGATGCTTCATTTGACTTTTTAAAAAGATGTATCTCATCGTGCACACCGCCAAGTAGCTAAGAGATTTGTGTTTATTTGACATGTATCTCATCGTACACACTGCCAAGTTCATGTGCTTATGCATGCTTAGCATTTTTTCTATTGGTTGTAGGTAAATAGGCTTTCAAGAGCTAGAAAAAGACTCACATTGGTGCCAAAACACAATCAATCGTCAAATGATGAAGAAAGTTTGGATTCAAGTAGTGAAGTAGTACTAAATCTACACCTGGCCCGTCTCTACCTTTTTCTCTTGAAAATCTTCACATTCTTTCTGAAGATGAAAACAACTTCACCATGCCCCATATTCCTGTTTTCTGCCCTCCAGTATCAATGAAACCAGCTAAAGAAAATCAATCCTTGAATTCTTCAGCTCAAGACTCTCTTCATATAGCTGACGTATAATGACACTCAAAACATTTCAGCTGATATGACGGTATATCCATTTCAATGACAATTTGCTTGATGCAATTTTTTTAAGAGTTCCTCATGGAACCAGATTTAGTATTGATTAAATGATGGTGCCATACAAAGGCAAAAAAAACCGGTAATCGAAAACTGTACATAGGGCAAGCTTCGCAAATGGGGATACAAAATATTTGTTAGAGCGGGATTTTCGGGTTTCATTTATGATTTTGTCATATATGGTGGTGAAGACATATTCAGATTTCACACATTTTCACCAGAAGAGATGAGTTTGGAACAAAAGTGTATAGTCCTATATAGTGTGGCAGGGTCGTCCTTCTAGATATGCTGGTGGCCTTACATAGAACGGAAATGAAAAGCCACCGATGGTACTTACCCATATTTTCCCAAATTTATATCGCTGACGTATTGCCGTGAATAATGTAAAACGACTAAGCTTAAAGAAAGTTCCGGTATCATATTATATAAGAGCTAGACGGCAACCATTTCAAAACTCTGAACTCTACCACCAGCACCAGAAAACCTTAGTGTAAGACCGACTGCAGACGTGAAATATGACGGGTACAATCATTTCCCTACATTTGGGCCCAAAGGAAGATGCAAGCTATGCATCAAAAGACAGACTACTGTTGTGTGCATAAAATATGCCATGAGGCTGTGTTTATTACCAGATAGGAACTGTCTTTTTAATTTCCACAGTATACATTTTCAAAATTAATCAGATTTTGTTTCATTTTTTTTTTAATAAATGTTATATTTGTGTAACTTATATAATTGGTACAGCTTACTGATTAAAAACGAGGTTTAATAATAATTATTTTCATATAAATTAATTTATAATCAATTCATAGCTGATTCGGCATTGTATCTGTAGAGATACAATGTTAGCGTAATGTAATTATGAATGTTCTTGGCAATGTATCCCTACAGATACATGCGTTTTTTTTGTAACTACCCTCATGAGATTTTTTGTTTTATTTTTCTGGGCATCCTTGGGTCATAAGGGTTAAGTGGTATGAATATTATTTCGATATTTAAAAAAATGTAATCTTGCCAAGAAAAGGGTTAAAGCATATACTTAACTAATGGGGTTTTGACAGACACGTTGTTCACAAATACTTGAAAATAACCCAAAACTAAAATCACATTTTTTTAGGAACAAATCACAGGAACAAATCATAGAATTCACTGGTGGTAGGTCTCTCATATGTGAGAGACTGCCTGGGTGGGTACCACCGCAATGTCTATTTCTCCCGTCAAACAGCAGTTTAAATGCACTGTTGTGTGATGGACGCTATTTTACCATAATTTTAAGCAATTTTACACGCATTATATTAGCTTCACTTGAATATAGCTTCACTTTTGAGGGTTAATGTCACTCGCGTCTGTAGGCTTTGACTCTATTTTATCTATTCGTGACCTATGGGTAGTGCCAAATGAATGACACAGTTCGTGGTGGTAGGACTTAAGTGTCCGCCCAGGTAGCCGTCCACGGGACGTAAAGACCGCCATAGTGATCCCCGTTAATGAATCGGTAAGGGGACCGCGTTCCGGGATCAGACCGTGCTATTCCGGTTTTTCGAGGGGTTTGAGTCCGGGCATGAGGTTGTACCGTGTGGCTATTTTCGGTCGCTGTCGAAGGGATGAGTATTCACCCGCCGGCCAAGGAGACCCGTAGAAACGGTTGTCCGCTGGCCACCCGCGGTACACTACTACACTATCGTGGCTTACCACCACGAGAGGTGGCGTCACTATACCGCGTATAATCTTGGGTCCCGCCGTGCACGTTGGTGACCCAATGTGGGGTCCCGCCGGCACATCCCGGGAGGGCACAGGGGCCCTTCCGTCCGGCGGATCAATTCGTCACATGCCGACCCTTTCGTGCTGGTGTTCATTCGGCCTTTTTAATGCCCGGACTTAGACTCCTCGATACCTCTTCGCCAAACCCATCTCTTCAACCTCATGACAGTACAATTAAACACAGCAGGTCCTTCAGCGGTGCATAACCCCACCACCACGCTCATTATGGAGTTCACCAACATCCGCGGACTTCATACGAACCTCAATGCCGTCCACCACCATTTCGAGGCGGCCTGGCCTGCATTGCTCCTTCACCTTCACCTTCTTTGTTCCATATTACCCCGGTTATTTGCTTGAAGAAAACTTCAAGCTTAAAGTCGGGGTATGCTTGTATTTCGGTCGGACAACTGCTGTCGCCGTTTGCGCTACATGAAGGACCCCTCCTTCTCCGCTATGTGGGTGCACATGGATCTTGGTTCCCTGAGCCGCATCTACGTGTGCCTTTACAGGTCTCACAATGGGGACGATGTGACGACTCGGCAGTTCAGGTATTTTAGCCAGACGGCTAATGACGCGCGGGCGCAGTTCCCGTCGGCCAAAATGGTGGTCTTGGGGGATTTCAATGTACATCCTGAACTGTGGCTGAGCTCCTTTAATACATTTAATGCTGGTACCTTTGCCCTCTTGGCACTTCCTATCACTGCCTGGTTGGGTCGTCAGTACCGTTCGCTTCACCTCCACGTCCCGTGGAACGTTTAAGCGGAGGGTCTGGCATTATTCGTCGGCAGATTGGGTTGGTATGCGAAATTATTTCTCATCCATCCCTTGGAGGCAGCGCTGCTTTGAGGGTTAAGATCCTTCAACGAGTGTCAATGCTATTACTGACGAGATCAGGCTTGGAATGGAATACTACATTCCTTTCTCTGAGATCGCCAGTAAGGACTAGACGCTCCTGGTTCAATCATGCATGCGCCAATGCTGTCGGTGACAAATAGGCGGCGTATCGCGCTTGGATCAGGGGTCACGCCATGAAGGATCCCAATGTCAGTTCCCTCAAAGAAGCCTATAACGAGCTACCAAGGTCTGCAGGCCTATGTTAGAGCGGATGCCCAGCGTATAAGCAGGATTGGGCGTGCGTTGGCCAATCACCCCACTAGCAGTCCTACTTGTTGGAGTTTGGCCAGGGCCGCTCAATCTAAATTCTGCCATCCAACGTTACCACCGCTCAGGATCGCTGGCTCACAAGCCGCAAGAAAAGGCTGCCTCACTGACAAATCTCTTGGCGGCTAATTCCCTCCTCGAGGATCGTAGTTCCCTGACGCTGCCTAAACTACCTGATTGCGTTTTCTCAATGGCGGATATCCACATCAGGCAGTGTGATGTGCGGCGTGAGCTACGGTCTTTCGATGTGCGAAAAGCTAGTTTTAAAATATTGTGCAGCTGTCTCCTGCACTGACTCGCCTCTACCGAGCGTCCAATTGCACAGGAGTTGTGCCTGAATCTTGGAGGGAGACCAATGTGCAACCGATCCCCGATTATCGACCGATGATCGGTCAGACCCTACCAGCTACCGCACTATCGCTATCTCCTCAGTGATGTGTAAGGTTACGGAGCGGATCATAAACGGTCAATTGATCCGCTATCTGGAGGATCACTCGTTGATCAGTGACAGATAATACGGATTTCGTCAAAATCGATCAACGGGTGATCTTCTGGCGTTTGTCCTGCATCGCTGGGGTGAGGCGATTGATCGGCGTGGCGAGGCTCTTGCTGTGAGCCTTGACATAGCTAAGGCTTTTGATAGGGTCTGGCACCGTAGTCTTCTTTCCAAACATCCGGCATACAGTCTGCCCGACAATCTGTGTTCGTGGGTTTCCGGCTTTCTACATGGGCGTAGAATACGTGTCGTTGTCGACGGACACGCTTCAGCGCTCATTTCTGTAAAATGCGCGAGTTCCTCAGGGCTCGATAATGCCGCCCACCCTGTTTTTTCTGCATATCAATGATATTTTGTCGCTAGGCAACATTTATTGCTATGCCACATAGAACACAACCACATAATTTATTCGTTCTTCTTTGTTCGATTAATCAACTAAAACTAACTAGGAAACACAAATTGAATATTTGGAACCAAACATAGTCGTTGAGATCGGCGAAGGAGTTTCCAAATATAGCTTCAACTTTTTTTCACGCGCCCCTATCGCACATTAATTAATATTCGCGCCTCGCGAAAAAAAACGTTCTGGTATCTCCGTGTAAGTTGTGTTACGTTATTGATAACTTGTATAGTTGTCTCCCAAGATTCAATATGCCGCCCCTTGAACTTGCCGCCCGGGGCACAGACCCCGTCTTGCACCCCCTACTAGATCCGGGCCTGATCTTCTATGCATCGACATCGACCGGTTACGATTTTATTATATGAATTGATTATTTTTTTTGGCAAACTTTTTTTGGGCCCTTGATTTTGGCGCCCCTAAAGGATGGCGCCCGTGTGCATTGCACACTTTGCACATATGGTAGCGGGGGCCCTGCGGATATTATCGCGGATTTGGTTTAACTTTTATATTTTATTAACCGATCCATGACTACGAAACTATAAAGTAATCGAAACGTCGGGAAGTTAATAGTTTTATTTCATGAGTAAGATTAAAAAAATTAAAAAAAATTGAATTACTGCAAGCCGCTATCCTCAAATGAAACATTAAAGTCTCAACATAACCAATGACACAAACTTAATTAACATCTTCAGCTAACATCAATATCACAAGATAGTAATTTAAACCAAGCGAGTTCCAATACCAGGCAAATTACTATCACTATAGGTACATTTCAGCATCGTATCAATC